>CM033745.1:51581659-52804298 GCA_019671005.1 Hibiscus mutabilis
AAATGATGGACCATTCGCTCGATTTGTTTTTGCCGCTCTGGAGAAATAGGTCCTTTGAAGATGCACTAGTCGTTCGCTTCATTCCTGCCGCTCCGGAGGAACGAGTTTTTTGAGATCATTGCCCCTTCGAAATGTTAAATCAATTATTCGATTTGTTCTTTCCGCTAAAGAGGAACGAGTTATTTGAAATCATTGCCACTTCAGAATGATAAATCAGTTAATCAATTTATTCCTAATACTCTAGAGGAACGAGATCTTTGAAATCATTGCCGTTTCGGAGAAGCAAATTCTCTCATCCAATGAAGCCGTTCAACTTATTCACTGCCGCTCCAGAGGAATAATTCGGTTAAAGAGTCGCTCGCTATTTTGGAAGAATGACTCGTTTATGTTTAGTTTGTTTTTGCCGCTCCGAAAAGACAAGTTGTGTTAAGCCATTTAGTCAGATAAAATTAGTGTCTTTTATCCTTTGCCCTATTCTCGTTTCACCGGAATGTGCAAAGAGGGGCAGGTTTAGTCACCTATTTTATCTGGCCCTCCCCCATTTAAGTGTTGATATCCAAAAAATATGTATTAAAGTCTATAAACAAAAGATAATAAAATCAAAGTCTATTAATTTGATCCATTTATTACAAAAAAGAGAAGAGCTCATGTTTTACAAGCCCAGTTCGGCCTTACAATAAAAAAAATCCTAAAAGCTTATTTTTCCTTACAACGTTGAGAATTTGAGGGCTGGGGAAGTCCCTTCGGTGGGGAGAAATGAAACAAAACTGAAATGTGTTTTAATTATTATATTATATACTCAACCCGATGGAGCACCCGAATCTGACCCGCGCCCTTCTTCTGGCAGCATTCAACTCCGAACCCTTTGTTTGCATTCCTTACACTTTAGTCCTTTTTTGTTTAATTTCGTTCTTCAGTTTTGATTTCGTTTTAATTTAGTCCTTTCTATGCTTAATTGGTTCCTTTGATCACAAATTTTAAAAATGTAAAAAATAGAATTAAATTGGCCTTTAATAACTTAGTTAGAATTTACTCACTTCTTATGATAAATTATAGATTAAATAATATATGTATATATATGTAAAGTTATCTTAATTCATTAATTTTTAATAATGTTTAGTTTACATAACCTTAAGTATAGGTTCCTCGTTTACGTAATATGTTTATAATTTATTTGGTAATTTCTTAGGTCACTAAATATATCTTTAATTAAAATTCAATTAGTAGAGCCTTATAAGATTAGCCACTTTAATCGCTCAGTAATCGACCTTAGAATTAAAAAAATAAAATAAAAAAGGGAAATAAAATATCATACAAAAAGGGTTTTCTTGCACCATGAAAACGAGGTGTATTTTCAAATAGGGTTAATTCGTCTTCCCCTAGCCGTTGTGGGAATGATCGAGACTCATATGCGAAAATACAAAAGATATGTATTAGAGTCCATAAAAATATGTATTAGAGTCACCTATTTTATCCGGCCCTCACCCATTTAAGTGTTGATATCCAAAAAAATATGTATTAGAGTCCATAAACAAAAGATAATAAAACCAAAGTCTATTAATTTGATCCATATATTACAAAAAAAGAGAAGAGCCCATGTTTTACAAGCCCAGTTCAGCCTTACAATAAAAAAACCCTAAAGGCTTATTTTCCCTTTCATCCCCCACCCCTCTTGTTACCATTGGATCATCCATTGATCCAACGGTCCAAATTAACGCCCGAAACCCCAGCCTTTCAGATATAGCGCCGCACGCCCTACACCGTTGGATCTGGGAGATGATCAACGGACCAGATTGAAGCAGATGAAGCTCACGTGGATCGTCACTCCCGGGCAACGCCTTTGACCGTTCGACTCCTTTGACCGTTCGCGAGCATCGGTGGCCGGGCAACACCTTTCCCTCGCCGTCGTTTCATTATTTTTTCCTCCCAACCGTGGCATGCAAACAAGGAAAAGAGGATTAATGCAAGAATCAAAACAAAAAGGGAAAGGAAACAGATTTGCATCAAACAAATAAGGCAAGAAGATTGGTCGAATCGGACAAAGCAAGCCAAGAATCGGACGATGTGAAGACCAAGCAAGATCGAAGCAAACCTGGCAAGAATCGACACCAAATCAAGCAAGAATCATCACCAAATGAGAAAGTGTAAATTAGGGTTTTAAAATTTCCATGTATATACACCCTGTAATCGGCTATAAAAAGCCATTGAATCATTCTTTGTAACACACAATTGAGAGAAGCAATAACAGAAGCAATTTCCAGTCAAATTCAAAGGTATTTTATACCTATAATCATTCTCTTTTTTCGCATTCATTTTCTGGGTTTTTGACTCAAAAGGAAGAGAGGGGCGCGAGTTTTACCGTTAAAATGGTGGAAGCAGCCGTCGGAGCACCGAACCATGGCCATCATCGAACTCAGAAGCCAGAGCTGAAGCGGACCGCCATTGGAAACTCGCCGTCGGCTGAGGGCTACGGCGGTCGACGAGGAGGAATGCCACGAGCTGCCGCCGAAATCTGGGGAACACAGTGGTGTTCATCATCTCAGATGAACAATGTAGAGAATTTGAGGGCTGGGGAAGTCCCTTCGGTGGGGAGAAATGAAACAAAAATAAAATGTGTTTTAATTATTATATTATATACTCGACCCGATAGAGCACCCGGATCCGACCCGCGAAGAAGCTCAACCCGCGCCCTTCTTCTGGCAGCATTCAACTCTGAACCCTTTGTTTGCATTCCTTACACTTTAGTCATTTTTTGTTTAATTTCGTTCTTCAGTTTTGATTTCGTTTCAATTTAGTCCTTTCTATGCTTAATTGGTTCCTTTGATCACAAATTTTAAAAATGTAAAAAATAGAATTAAATTGGCCTTTAATAACTTAGTTAGAATTTACTCACTTCTTAGGATAAATTATAGATTAAATAATATATGTATATATATATATGTAAAGTTATCTTAATTCATTAATTTTTAATAATGTTTAGTTTACATACCCTTAAGTATAGGTTCCTCTTTTACGTAATATGTTTATAATTTATTTTGGTAATTTCTTAGGTCACTAAATATATCTTTAATTAAAATTCAATTAGTAGAGCCTTATAAGATTAGCCACTTTAATTACTTAGTAATCGACTTTAGAATTAAAAAATAAAATAAAAAAGGGAAATAGAATATCATACAAAAAAGGGTTTTCTTGCACCATGAAAATGAGGTGTATTTTCAAATAGGGTTAATTCGTCTTCCCCTAGCCTTTGTGGGAATGATTGAGACTCCTATGCGAAAATACATTTTTGAATTTTAAGGATTAATACCTTAATCCCTTTGCGTCTAAATTGATTTGGATTTTCTCAGCCATGAGTTCGAGCCAATTCTTGAACTTCGTGGATTTTTGTATTAACCTTTGCATGCACGCATCCGGGTTATAAGGAAAATATTAGTGATCAAGTAAGCACCGGTCTCCGGGCGTGTCGGGGGTGCTAATCCTTCCCCATACGTAACTGTGCCCCAAACCCTATATTTGGTTGGTTTTTAGGTTTCTGGTCCGCCTAATATAATAAAAGGGACCGGTGCCGACTCCGTTGTTACACACTCACCTGGACACTTTGTAGAAGTATATATTTTAATAGCCTCATTAAGCCTGTATTACACTTTTTATCTTCCTTCTTCACCCGATTGGTCCTGAATTTTCTTGTTATCTGTATGTATATTAAATACATAACACAAGCAAATTTTGAGTACATATCCAAACCTTACTAATACATGTACATATCAAATTGGAAAATTAATATTTCCAACCAAATACTATTTTGTTATAACAAGGCTTCCTACACTTTATTCCAACCTTGAATTGCACATGGCAATCAACTATTTGATAATTTCACCTTAAATCTTAAATTCTCACTCCAAAAGTTTAGAATCCAAATTTTAGAAACTTTCACATATGACCTCCAAATTTGATAATTTTAACACCAAAATGATCATTGAACAATGACAAACAACTTAACTATAACTCTTAAATATTCTCAAAATTCTCACTTATCTCACCCCAATTGTCGAATTCACAATATAGTCTCAATATGATGTTTTCTTCATCCAAATGGCACACTCAAACTTAGAAAACGTCATTCTAATCATTCCCATCATCAAACTAATTTTTACAAAATACTCCAAACTTCCTCTTAATGGCCAAATAGTCCTATATTTTTCTATGAAATTTTTATCATTTTAAGCATAGAAACAACACCACAACAACATTTCCAACATGATTGAACCTTAAAACATGAAATTTCAACATGTTCTTCATAGACCCTAATTACCAACTTCAACTTAGAAGCAAGCAAACTATGTAAAATTGGTACCAAATGAAAAAGAATTCAATAGAGAATAAATTCTTATTTCATGTGCTAAACTTGAATCCAACTCCAAATGCTTGAAAATCAACTTAAAAACTTTTTCTCCTTAATCTAAAATCCCACAGTAGCAAGCATGAGAAAGAAATGATTTTTGTTGATTTTTGGCTTTTATTTAAGCCAAATCAGGAGCTGCCCTGGTTTTATCTATCGATGTTCTATCTCATTAGGACGCATAAACATGCCTTCCTCCGAATTCAGAACATTTATCGAGGATGTAGCTTCTGAGTACCATGGAGATACCTACCACCTCATCTCCAAGAACTGTAATCACTTTACGGACGATATGGCACATAGATTGACGGGCAAATCTATCCCTGGATGGGTCAACCGGATGGCTCGACTAGGTATGCTGACCCTTCCAATTGTCTATCACATTGTAGGCACCCATATTTGTCTGTGACATTGGATGATATCAATGCATTGCTCTTCCTTAGATCAAGCGCGAACTTAGATCTTTTTCTGGGTGGAGCCTAAAGAATTTGCTTTGTTTGTAGCTACTTTTGTTTGGTAGTTGATACTAGTCCTTGACCCTCCATTCAACGGAAAACAATCACTAGGAGGAGGCCAAGCATCGATTGTCATTCAGTCTACTTCTCATTGTCCGTATTATTTTAATACTTCACTTGTTCTTGAAAAAGCAAAACGTGTAAAACAAAAATTGTTAATTTCGTGATTTGTCAAAAACGTAGGTTCATTATGCAGCTGTTTGCTTCCTGAAAGCCTTCAAGTAACTACTGTGAAAGAGTTGCCTGAATACCACAACATAGGTATGCTTCACAATGTCTCCTGTGTTAGTTTTCAAGAATCGAATCTTCCATTTACACCCTTTCTTGGTACTACACTAATATTGAACTTTCTTCTGCTTTCTTTTGGCTGCTTGCTTCCAGAAGATGGAACTGAATCTGCCTCAACTTCCACTCCCCACGTTACACTTGAAGTTGATGATACAGATCAAGAGAAGCACTTGCTCTCATCGAAAGATGGAAGTTCGGAAATAGCTTTTATTAGAGAAGCCCAAGCATCTTGCAAGATGCCTTAAGAGAAGGGTTATTATGGCAGCCTCAACCAAATTGGAACAGAATGCTGAACTTGCAATGCATGCATGCCTTTCGTTGGATGTAATTATCTTCAATTCGCCGGTGTCTTCTCTCCCCCCCCCCTCCCCCCACCCGTCACCCATGGTTACTTATTTGAGCAGAAGAATCTGACACTTGAAATATAGTTTGTTGTTAATGCTTTGTACTAGTGGTTACATTGAACTCATGAACCCCTAACGGGATTGCAGAGAATTTATTGTGAGCTTTTCCAACATCTCAAAACAATACACACTCTGGCTTTGTATCAGTTGCATAAAAAGTTAGATGCGGCTAGTAATTTGCAGGTTCTTTTGTCCTGGTTTTTCTTAATGGACCTTTCAATGCTTTCCCTTTTTTATTACTATTACTATTTTTTACGTTTCTTTCTTATTGGCTTAAGTAACTTGACCAAGTAAACATATTATTTTCTGATATTTTTCAGAAATGATCTTCCAGAAGGTCAAATTCCATTTTCTGCACAAAACTGGGTCTTGAAATGAAAACCAGAAAGTTGCCAAGTAAAGTTCACCAAGAGCCGACGGCAGCCGTGTCGATGCCTCATCTTATCTTAGGTTAAACAACAATAGTACAAAGGAAATGGTGGACAAATGAATGGCAGTATAAAGAACTCTGGTTCAACAAGTACAAAGATAAACAAGATAAGAGCCTCAAGCTGAATAAAGCAATGATTGTATAAGTGGGAGTTACCGTCCGGATAGCACGGACGTTGAAAAAGAAGATGAAGCTGAGGTAGGAATGTTACGGCCTACGTCTGATCCGATCACAGTGATTTTTGGCCGGTGATGATAGTCGCAATCCTCTTCATCTATGGATAATAAATCAACAACCACCATTTGAGTGTCAGGGGGTTCATCTACCACAACACGGCCTTCAAGCATCTCAACTACTTGTGCCATGCTCGGTCTTAGTTTCGCCCGCTCTTGTATGCACCACAAAGCTACATAAACCAGTCTTTTCAATTGTCTATCATCAATCCCTCCTGCTTCAACCAGCCTCTGATCAACAGCTTCTATTAGTTTCCCTTCTTTTAGTTTTTTGCTCACAATTTTAGGAAAGAACTGCCATTTCCTTTGAGACCTATCTGTGCCATCTTCGACGAGACTAACATTTCTTTGGCCTCCGATCATCTCCAAAAGAACCATTCCGTAGCTGTAGATGTCGGATTTCTCTGAAACCCCATACTCCAAGAGCCATTCCGGGGCTAAATAACCTCTAGTTCCCCTGATTGTTGTAATGACCCTACTCTCATCTTTTCCCATCAACTTTGAAAGTCCAAAATCTGCCACAACTGCTCTATAATTCTCATCAAGAAGTATATTTTCTGGTTTGACATCAAGGTGTAATATCCTCGACCGGCAATCGTGATGTAGGTAAGAGAGTGCCTTAGCCACATCGATCGCGACTCTGTACCTTAAATCCCAAGCCAAGCAGCCTCCAGGGTGATTTCTAGTTTCCCTTTGCCTTCTATGGAAGATCCAATAGTCCAATGAACCATTAGGGATGAACTCATAAACTAGGAACCTTGGCCCTCCAGGAAGACAACAATACCCGATAAGACGCAAAAGATTCACATGTTGCACACTTGCAATTGCCGCAACTTCAGATCTAAACTCCTTTTCCCCATGCTGCTCCCCGTCAATCCTCTTTACAGCGACCGAAGTGCCATCGCCAAGGATACCTTTGAATACTGATGCAGATGAACCTTTGCCTAGCAGTGCCTTAAAATTATCTGTTGCATCCTCAAGCTCCTTGAGCCTAAACTTAATTGGAACTCCAGCTACCTTTCGAAGAAAACTGTACTCTATTCGAAGCTCCCGACCTTCCGATACCAGCCTCTTCTCTAACACTTTCCTTCTGCGATAATACCGCCCCCTAATCACAAGACACACAAATACTGCAAGGATCACTGCAATACCTGCTCCTGCAATGAGGAAGAAAGCCCTCGAAAGCTTCAGCGATACTCGAGCAACGATGATAAAAACGATGAGGCCGATGATTACCGCTGCACCTACTATATTTGCTTTCTTGTCCTCCATTACAACTTCATCATTGTCTTCAAGAAAGTAAGGAGGCTAAGGCAAGAGATTCTTGCTCTTCTAGCTCTCTTTTGTTGCTTGTGTTGTGAAGAGAAAAACCTATGTTAACTTCCCTGAAAGTAAGAATTGATTAGAATAATATAATTCCAGAGACTAAGAGTAAGAGCTAAATTTTCTATGTTTGGATCCACCAAATGTTGAAGGGGCTGTTATAATTTTTATATACGCATCTTGTATTTGTTTTTCAAGGGTTTAAATGGTCAAACTTTTGGTTCGTACTGCTAGGACACGTAATTTCTCATGTTTGCATTTTATTTCATGCAGACCTTTCACCATTAAATACATTAATTATGAATACTTTGATTCCAATCAATCATCCTTAGACTTCGTCAAATTAACAAGCAGCTGGCTGGTTTTCTGCTTGAGCCACACAAATACACGCGGAGCCGAAGTCAAGAATTAAAAGTTAACAGGGTCGAATTAACTATCACCTAGTCTAGTAAAATGAGGTACTAGATCAACTAAGCAAAATTAATAGTTCGAATCATGACGGTTAGGGACGGAGCTAGGATCAAACATTGAGAAGGACAAAGGTATATTAAACCTTTAAATCTAAAATTTAGGATGGACAAAAACCTTATTTTACTACTATTTAAACTAAAAGGGACCTCGAATGCAATTATACCAAAAGAAATTGGGACCATACTAAAAACATGGCTCCATCTAGCATTGTGAATGGAGAAAATTAAGTTGGGAGTGTCGCTCCCATAATAGGCTTTTATAAAACCTTATCTGAATTAATTGGCTAGTGAGTTAAAAATCAGTAATTAAATAAAAAAAATTAACGGGTCTAGAATAAAAAATAAAATATCACAAATATTATTTGATATACTAACTTCAAGTAAAACAAATTTATACCTGTTTACGTACTTTAACCATAAGAAAAAAACCATTTTACTATATTAAAGTATCTGTAGAAGCCAAATTAGAAGAAAAAAATGCCCTAGAAGCCAAGCTCTGTCAGCCCATGTAGCTTCGCCCATGCATACATGCTACCTAACTAGAAGGCGACAAGGTTCAACTAATCTCTCCATCAGTAGCAAAAGCTTGTACAAGTAACAAAAAACAAAAAAAAAAATTGATTAAATTAGATTAGATTATTTAAGGGATGTTTAGTCCCATATATAAGGCAATCCACAAACGTTGACCAGGCACTTTCCCCACATTTTAAAGGCCTTTTGGATCACACAAATATACCAAAAGTTGACAAGTTTGACGACCACTTATGAGACAGAAGATGCTATGAAATCCCCCCCTTTTAGACTATTATACTTCAAGCCTTTTATACACATTGTGAAATACATAGTCAAAATGAAGACTTCAACTATTATAAAGTACCAAGCCAAGGCACTTCACTTCTAAACAAGCGGCTGAGCAGGAAGTCCTGAAAGGAAACCTGCTATAGTTTCACATTCAAGCATGAATTAACCAAGAAAATATGGTGATCACTTCTAAACTCGAAACTTATGAACATCGTGAACTGTCCTGCAATAAACCCAATTATTGCTGATACCTTGTTATGGGTTTCTTCTTCTATAACTCGAGCTCGTAGAAGGAAAATATAGGAGGGACCACTTGAACGAAGTCATCGATACTAACGAGGTGCTTTTGTGGCTATAGAAGAAACTCAAATTCTTGGTCTTTAAATTCACCGAGTCAAATATTGAAATTTCTATTCAACTTCTCAAATCCCTACTTTTCCCTTATTTTGATTGGAGTGTTGAGAGTTGTAATTAAATATTTGTTTTCTTGTACTGTGGGAGTTCAATGGTTGATATAAGGATTTGATCGAGGAATATTATATTTCTTAGTATGTTCTGTGATTATATTATTGTCTGGTCTTTTACATAGAAAAATAAGACTTTACTTTTGCTTCAAGATTATCATTGGTTGTTTACTTGTTAAAAAGGCTTATATAATAAATAAGTACTCAGAACTCAAAGTATATCAAATCTTTTATTTAAGTATTTAAAATATTTTTAGATCAAAATAAATATCTAAAATATATTTTTTTAGTTAAATTAAGTTTTTAAAATATGTTTTTTTTGTTAAATAAATACTTAAAATATTTTTTCGTCAAGGTCGGTACCTAAAGTATTTTTCGTCAAAGTATCTACACAAAACATATAGGCATAAAGTCAAAAAATACCCCCAACGTTTGACTGAATAGTTATTTTAGTCCTTATTCTTTTTTTGGAGCAATTCAACCTTCAACGTTTTATTTTGGATCAGTGGATGAAAATTGTTAGAAAACTGACGATAAACAATTTGAAATGACGTGTCAAAATGATAAGTTAGCAGAAAAAATTATATCATCTTTTATATAATTGTATAAAATTATTTTTTATTGATGTAACGTTTTTTCAAGTCAACATATTTGTCTATATGATACTGTCATGTCAGCATGCACTGCCATATAAGTTTGTCATGTGATTTTCGTAAAAGGGTTATTTTGATATAAAATAAAACGTTGAGAGTTAAATTATTTTAAAAATAGAATAAAAACTAAAATGACTATTTAATTAAACGTTAGGAACATTTTTTTGCTTTATTAAAACAGGTAGCTAATATATTTGCTTTAAGACAATAGTGGAAGATGCGGTAGAGAACATCCTAGATACAAAAACCTAAAGGAAGGCTGGAATATGTTCGACAAGGATGACAATTTTCTAAGTTGAATCTAAAGGCTCTTATAGTTGATGATAGGATGAAACAGACCGTATCTATGAAATATTTCTTTTTTTCTTGTTGTCAGCTTTCAATATAATTGCAATTTTTCTGGTGCCTAAAGTGCCAAATGCTTGTATAGTTAAAGATGGCTAAAATTTTTAATATTTGTTATTAAAGGTTTATTATTAAAATTTATTTTTTTAATACTTATTATCAGGAGTTTATTTTTTAATATTTGTTATTATGAGTTCAAATTTTTGTAATGCTTGTCATTAGTGGTTAAATTTTTTAAAATACTTGTTATTAGAGTCTATTCTTAAAATGTATTTTTTTAATATTTATTATTAATGGTCTAATTTTTTTTAAATACTTATTGTTAGAGTTTATTTTTCTAATATTTGTTATTAGGTACATGATATTAAAATTTATTTATTTTTTCAAAACTTATTATTAGGGGCCTAATTTTTAAGCTCGTCATACACTCACTAAAATCTCAGGAACGAGCATTGAATGTACTAACTTGCTTTTGGTCTGGTAAATTTAGATAATCTAAATTCAAGTTTTAATATTTTTTTTTCAAATCATTTGGTTTCGTCAATTTTAAGTTTGAGTTATTTCAAGTATAAATCATTCAAGTTACAAATTTACTCTCTCTTTTTTTTTTCTTTCAAATATAATCACTAAAAATTCCGATCATTTTATATTCTAATCGCTTTAGTTTCAAGTTATTGATCTTTTAACCTTCTAGTATAGGTTGGGTTGGATATGCTGGCTACTTAACTTTTTATACTAAAATCATACTGAATTATGTTTGAGCTTTCAGGGTTGGTTAGAATTAACAGGGAAACGTTTGTAGAGAGATTAAAATGAAAATATTATGTAGGTTTAAGGGTATAAGAAGCCCTTGAACTTTTAAAAAAAATCAATAAAGCCTTTGAATTTTTTTGCACTCAATTAAGCCCTTGAACCAAGAAATTTATTCAATTAAACCTTTGAACCAAAAAATTTAGCCAATTAAGCCCTTTGACCAATTTTGACAATTAAATCTGAACAATTTTTTTCGATCCACTATTGTAGTGCTTCGTGTCACAGTGTTTTTACTTGACAATTTTTAGAATTTTTTATTTGATTTAAAAATTCTTTAAATGTTCTAAAAATTCTAAAAAATTTATAAAAAAAATTGAAATTTTTTTGTAAATGCAGCATGATAGAATTGTGGTGTATAATGTGTCATAAATATTTGAAAAAAATTGTCAAGATTTAATGGTCAAAATTGCTCAAAAGGCTTAATTGATTTAATTTCTTGGTTCAGGGGCTTAATTGATTAAATTTTTTTGTTCAAGAGCTTAATTGGGCGCAGAAAAAGTTCAAAGATTTTATTAATTTTTTTTTAAAAATTAAAGGACTTCTTACATCCTTAAGCCTATTATGTATATTGATAAGACACGTATTTATAAGTAGAGAGTTCTCCGAAACGATATTGTTTAAGTGATAGTCATGAATTTCGACTGTAATGGGTAAAACCGACATGGAAGCTATAGAAAAAAAAAAATACCTATAGGCCGGGCTTGACATTGCCGACCATTTGTCCACCATATCGCTCACACTTTGTGCCACCACAGGCATCAGCAACTATATGGAGTAATAATTTAAGTGAAAATTAGGGATGTTCATTTTCGGATATTGAATCAAATTCGATCTGAAAATTTAGATATTTAAAAAATTTAGATTAGTAAAATAGCGATTTTTATTCGATCCGAAAAAATCGAATATCCGGATAATCGGATACTCAAATCGGATATGCGGATATCTGGTTATCCAAATATATAATTCGATTTAAGTATTTATCGAATTTGACGCTCGTATCTATAAAAATTTTGAAATTTTGATTACAAAAATTAACAAATTGTCAAATATAACAAGATTAGCATCTATGAAATTTTTTTTACGGATATAATAAGCATTAAATTACTAAATATAACAAGATTTTTATATATAAAAATTTGAATTTTCAGATATTTAGATAATCCGAAACTTGAAAATATTGTGATCTGTATCCGATCCAAAAAAATAAAAAATCAAATCGAATATCCGATTCGAAAACAAAAATCAAATCAAATATCGCATTTTTGGGTCGAATTAATGAATAATCAGATCGAATTAGATATTTTTAAACACCCATAATCAAAATTGAATATATAAATCTTTTTCCAGCGTTAACCACCTTCAACACCTCCATAATAATATCCTTGGAACAAGAAATAAACAAAAACAAAACAAAGAAGAAGACAAAGAGAAGCAGCTTTAGTTTTGCATTTCTCATCTTCTTTTGACTTTGGCTTAAGTTGCTTATTTCCTTGCTACCCTCCATGGACTTTTATTACTACCGGGAAAAGAGAGAAAAATAAAATAAATAAAAGAGAGAAATTAGAAACAAAAATTAATATATATAGTTTGTGTAAATTAAAGTTAATACGTGCTTGTCAAGTTTATAGATTAGAGATTCAGTTTAAGGTATAGAGTTTAAAGGTTTAAGTTATAAAGTTTATAATTTAAGATTTTGGGTTTAGGGTGTTAGGATTAGGGTTAGGGTTTCAGATTTTAGATTTAAAAAAAGATTGAATAAAAAAATTTACACGAGCCGAGTATCAAAGTATAACCAGAAAAACCAAAAAACGTTCAAATTTCAAAAGTATTCATCTTCGTAGACTGCAAATCATATTATATAAACTCATACATTGTGAATGCGTTAAATACCATCCCTTCTGCATATA
Source organism: Hibiscus mutabilis (assembly GCA_019671005.1). Lineage (NCBI taxonomy): Eukaryota > Viridiplantae > Streptophyta > Magnoliopsida > Malvales > Malvaceae > Hibiscus > Hibiscus mutabilis. The sequence continues at coordinate 51,594,705 of CM033745.1, forward strand.
TTATAGATTTTGTTTTGTTTTTTCATATTTTACAACTTTTGAAACAATGTTATCCTTCTATATTCAATTTAGTATTGTCGTATTCCTTTGTAAACTATTTTCATTCCATAACACATTTTCAATACATGTTTGAGGGTATTAAGTAAATTATGTTTTTTTCAATACACTTTTCAGAGAATTTATTAAAATATTGAAGTGTTATTTAAGCTTAGATCTCTGTAATCTCTTTTTCTTTAGAATATAAGCTTTGATGTTAAAAAAATCAATTAGATGTGGAAGTTTGTGTTGCAAAATAATAGATAACTAAAGAACTTTGAAGCATATTGTTTATTAGTAAAATTGGAGGTTTAAATAATAAATATTATGATTTATATTTTACTCTATGAGACCTTTAAAATAGTATAAACGTGCTCAAATCGGTTGAGTGATGAATGAGAAATTGATGATTAAAATAACGTGCGCGATTATTGTTGAAGCAAAATGTTGCTTAAAGCACTCATCCCACGTTAGAAATGTGTGGTGTATGGAAAGGGGTTCATAAGCTACAAAGAACTTGTTAAAATGTGTAAGCTAAAGTTCGATAATGCAGGTGACGTGACATGTTTAGATTATTAAATTTAGATGGGTTTATTAAAACTTTAGCCTATGTAAATATTTTTTTTCAATGGAATAATCTAGAATATTATGGATTATTGTAGTTTAATTTTTGGGTATTTAGATATGTGACTCTTCATCTTTTTGCCCTCAAGTGTCCATTATGAACCTTTTAATTCTCTAAGTTTTTTAAGCTGCTATCCTTTGAATTTCTCCTCTCTTCTTTTACTATAAATAAGATTGCAACATTCTTCATTTCATCATCTCAAGCAATTTTATCTCTCTCAAATTTCATTAAAATCTGGTGATAGAAGAACTTTGGTTAAATTCGCCTAGTTCATTATAGTTGTGTTGCTCATTATGGACCTCTTAATTCTCTAAGTCTTTTAAGCTGCTATCCTTTGAATTTCTCCTCTCTTCTTTCACTGTAAATAAGATGAAAACATTCTTCATTCATCATCTCAAGTAATTTTATCTCTCTCAAATTTCATTAAAGTTTGGTGATAGAAGAAGTCTTGGTTAAATTCGCCAAATTCACTATAGTTGTGTTGCTCATTATGGACCTTTTAATAATTCTCTAAGTCTTTTAAGCCGATATCCTTTAAATTTCTCCTCTCTCTTTTCATTATAAATAAGATGGCAACATTCTTCATTTCATCATCGCAAGCAATTTTATCTCTCTCGAATTTTATTAAAGTCTGGTGATAAGAGATGACTTGGTTAAATTCGTCTAATTCACTATAGTTGTGTTGCTTACAATGAATGTTTGTTATTGTATCTTAGGAGATAAACATCCAACGATCTCCAACACCGATGAGAGGACAAATCTGTCTTAAGGAGGTTGTTTATAAAGACCTCAACAAAACTCTACTTCCTACTTATCCGTTAAGAAGTGCAGCGTAGCATTTATGTTCATTTTTAAATTAATTTTAATTAATTATTTTTGGTAAATTATTGTTATGAACATATACAAGTATATTCAATTATATTTGTGTGTTTTATGTCTTGGGTGTTTTAAGGAGACTGTTTATACAAATTTCAATAAAATTTTACTTCCTACTTGTATCTGTTCAGAAGTGCAGTGTAAATTTTATGTTCATTTTTAAATTAATTTTTAATTAATTATTTTCGGTAAATTATTGTTATGAATATATATATATATATTCAATTTTATTTGTGTATTTTATGTCTTGGGTGTAATAATCTAGAGATAGATTAAGTTTTAGTATATGAGGCAGTGTCTCACCACACGACATGTTTAAATTTCCAATGTGCCTCTCTCTACTCGGGTTGGTTACATTGAGAAATGTACCATATTTATCCATGTATGTATTCTTTCTCATAGTTTTATTTGATTGGAATTGAGTTGTGTGCTTAATTACATTATGTTCTATTGATAATGTAGTTTTCTCTAACCAATCATTAAAATGGCAACTATTTTCAATATGATTGTTCGCGACATTGTGATTTGATTTTGTATTTTAAACTGCCTAATTATTTTTAGATACTTCAAATTGCTAATATAAGTCATGAATAATGGGCTTTAATAGATATATAGTTTTCAATTCTCATTAATTTATCATTAATATAATGATAATAATATAAAAATACCAAACTCTTCTGTATTAAAACGGTTAATGAATGCTAGGGTCATATCCGAAATTCCGGGTACTCGAAAAATTTGGGTACTAAAACATCGGCCCGTTACCTAGTCCATAAAAATCGAGTACACGTAAATTAAGTACCCGTAAAACTCGGGCACCCGCTAATTCGGGTAACAAGGTAACCGAAAATTGTGGGTTTTTTTTCTTCTTTCAATACCATTGCCATTTACAAACTGCATTTTACATTATACATTTAGCTGTTTGGTTTTCATGAAAATTGCCTACTTGCTTCCTCATAAATTGAAATCTAACCATAGTATAAATTTCTGTTTAGTCTTTAAGATACTAAATCAAATCGTCCTTTTAGTATATTATGAAGTTAATTAAAACTATTGGTATTTTTCTGTTTTCTTCAGCATGATATTAAAAGATTATCTGTCGCATAAGAATAATATGATATTTATAACTAGAAACTTGAGTGAAAAAGTGAAATAGAAATTGTGACCAGTTTGAGTCGAAAGAAGAATTCTGAGGAGCTGGGAGCATTGGGTTTCTTTTATAGGGTCCTATAATGCCTTGCAAGCTCCTCGAAGTAATTAAGCATACAAGGATCCAAGAGAGCGATGAAACAGTGGAGGAATGAAAGGATAGAAAAAAAAGCAAGTGAAGGTGGTGGAGAAAGAGAGCGATGACGGGTCTCGGATTATGAAACAGTGTGTTTTAGTAAAACAATAAAAATAAATAAAATAAAAAATAATATTCAATCGGGTATCAGATATTCAAGTACCCAGATAAGTGATATTTTGTGATCCGGACTCAACTCAGATACCCGAAAAAATAGCGGGCCGGGTACTCAACCCAAAAATTTGGATATTTTTATTAAAATATTCAGTAATTATTAATCAGGTATGCGAGTCGACAAGTCGAGTAATTCGGGTCGAGTATTGTTGAACACCGCTAATGAATGCTCAAGTTTGTGACGGTATAAACATTTTTTAATTGTTTGTATTAGATGGAAACGTTTAAAGCTTGCATTAATGTTATGCATAAAAATATTTAAGATACGCATTTAAATTTTGATTGTTGGCAATGATTTTTAATATTATGTTTGAATGGTAATTATAATTGGGGTAAATTATCTGGGTGACCACTCAAGTACCAAGTCTGACTTATTTTGACAATCGAACTACAAAAATTTAAAATTCGACCACGCAACTATTTAATTATACATACTTTAACCACCAGTCGTTAAAATCTAACGAAGAGGTGACATGGTAGTTAAAGAAAATTTGTATAATTATACATTTAGTCCTTGTTAATTACATATTATACCAATTTGGTCATAATTTTAATTTAAAATTAACACGCCATTCGAGACACCCAGCTTTGCTCTCCCCCATTCCACACAAAATCATAAGCAAATACAACCATTTGAGACACCCATATCTTTTGCATCAGCTCTCATTTCTTACAATCCCAGTTTACTAACTCTCAGAATGAACTCAAGATTGTTCCTTGCAGTTGCCTTCATGTTTGGCATGGGTGTTGTATTGACTCATGTTCATGACACTCGAGTCGGGTTCTATGCAACAACATTCCATCGAGCTGAATCTAGTGTTAGGTCTACGATTCAATCTTATTTCCATTCCAGTCAATCCATTGCACCCGGATTGCTGAGGATGCACTTCCACGACTGCTTCGTCCAAGGATGCGATGCCTCTATTCTCATTGATGGCCTTAACTTTGAGAAAACCGCCCCTCCTGTAACACCTTAATTTTCCTCCAAATTAAAAGCCCTAATTGTGTAAATCCCTAATTCAAAATCCTAATAATTTGGGGATTTTGATCTTTAAACCTAATTTGATTTAAGGATTAAATTGTGATAATTCAGAACTTTAGTGACCATTCTATAACGCGGGTAGTACTAGAGACACTTGTTTTGTAATTTACCCTTTTTAGTTGGGTATTTAATCTCTTCTTCTCCCACCCTGGCACTCTTCAATTTCATTTCTTTCCAACTTCAGCCGCACACAACCCCTCTCCCCTTCAACCTCTCGTTTTGGATAACCACCCACGCCCTTTAGCTCCGACCAAGGGCGATCTGAGCCCACCGATCGACTCTTCATCTAGTTTCGACCAAAGCCCGATCTGTGCGTCGTCGTTCCCTCCTCTTCTCGATGTTTCTTTTTGAATAAGTTCGAAATAGTTTTCCCCTTTCTTTTGGGTTGTGTTGATCGGCTTTGTGGCCACCGTTGTGTACTTCCGGCGAGCTGCCACCATCGTTGATGTTGGCCACCACTGTCGTGTTGTTGGCTGCCGCTACTGCATTGTTGCACCGCTACCGTTTTGAGGGTTTAGAACCCTAGGTTACCACTTTTGCAGAAGGGGAAAAAGGATGTTGGGCCTGTTTGTGTGATAGAATGTTTTGGGTTAAGCCAATGGTTGGTTGTGTGAGTGAGAAGCCCGAACCGGCTTAGTGGGCTAACCAGTTTGGTCTGCAGAATCGAACTCGTTTAAGCGAACCAGATCTGCCAGATCGAGTTGGCCGTAAACTGAACCGGATCTAAAACTGAACTTGGACTTTTGACTTTGATGACATCAGCATTGACGTTATCACTGACGTCAGCATTGATAGTGGCATGATGCCGTCAGTGATGATGTAAGTTGGGTGACATCAACGTTGATAGGGTCATGATGATGTAAGTTGATGACATCAATGTTGACTTTGATGACATTAACGTTGACTTTTTTGGTCAAAATCAACTTTACTTCGCTGCATGTTTTTCCAAATTCGAACCTAAAATACTGTTTTTCTATCTACATTTATTTGTGCTTGGTAATTTTGAGAAGCATTTATTAGAATCTGATTCGGATAATTGTTGTGTTCAAGTGACGTTGATTCAGACATAGAGATTCTTCCTCCTCCTCTATTTGGGGGACCTCATGTTGCGTAATCTGCGAGATCCTCACGTATGTTTAGTTCGATTTAATTTTCCATTAGTTTTGTACATAGTAATAAATTCTTACATAGTATTATGTTCGTAGGTTCTGACGATGTCCGACCTAGTACTAGGGCTGAGCATGGGAGACGTCACTCTCGACGTTGGTTTATTAGCTGCTTAAGGTGTGTTCTCTATTTGTGCCACATAATTCAGTGCTTTGTATATGTATGCGTGTTGTTGTCACTAAATTTTCACCAAAGTTTTTATTTATTTTCATTTTATTTGTATTATATTTTTATTGTCGTTATATTATATTATCACCTTTTATTACTATTTTTATAATTACTTATTATTATGTATATTGGTTTGTATTATCAATTAGTATGATTTAAACCAAAAAACGACAACCCTTATAAATAAAGAGGAGTGCATTTATTAAATAAAATGTCAATGTACATTGATAGAGGTCCGGTCAACCCAAATTTAATCCAAAAACCCTAAGCCCTAATTTCTTTTCTCTCCATGCGCAGCCAACAGGGAACCATTGGATCAAATCTGATTCAGCGGTGCAGATTCAACACGGAGAACCCTAGCAGAGGAGGATATAGCGCTACACTCTCCCAACCGTTAGACCAAAAGTGATCTAACGGCCCAAAACGCTCTGAAGCAGGCCACGCGGATCATCACTCGCGCATGGCAGCCATGCGCCCGTCGTTTGAGCTTTCAGTAGCCATTTCACCTTCTCCGATGAATCCCGTGTTGTCCTTTCTTGCCTCAGATCTCTCCATGCCGGCAGTGTTGTCAGCATTTGCAATCATTGGAAACCAAAAGACAACAAGCATGGATTAAAATCAAATAAAAAAGGAGACAAATCCCTAAATTAAAGCCCTAGCCAAAATCAAGCTAAATTCGAATCAAATCGGAAGCAATTCGCGGATAGGATTAAGGGATGTTTTTCGTGCAAATCAAGCACAATTGTACCTATATAAACACTTTAATTTTCATGTACAAGCACAAGAGAAAATCATACACAAAGGATACACAAAGATAGCTTTCAGATTCGAGAGTAGCAAGCAATTGTATTCAGAACTTCAGTGGAATAAAGAAAGCTTTTTTCTCTGGTAATTTTCTTTCTTTGTTGTTATTGTTTGAATTTAAATAAGAAAAAGGGATTTTACCTCGTTTTTTGGGGGTTGCCACCGTGCATGGCGTTCGAGGCCGTGTCTCCAATGACAGACACCCGATTTAGAGCTCGCCGAATTTTGGAAAAGAGGATTTTTGGGATTTTTCTGCCGCCGGTAATGGCGGCCGGCACAGCAGATGTTCACCGTGTTCTTCAATCCATGAAGAACACGAAGAACAGTTCAGAGAAAATAAGGGGAAGCAAATTTGATCTGTTTGAAAAATGGAGGAATGATTTTTTGTTTAGCTTTTGGCTATTTATACGGGCCCGTTTAACTGACCCAAACTCGGTTATAACCCATGCCCTTTTTTAGTGGGTATTCCACCGTAGCTCCCCAAATCTTGTTTCTTTTAATTTCGTCCTTTTTCTTTTAATTTTGTCTCAAAATTTTGCTTTCCTTCAATTTGGTCATCAATTCACTTTTTTTTTAAAAAAAGTTTTTGTTTATTTATCCTTTTTTATTTAAATTCCCGTATTTATTCAATTTAGGTTATTTGGTTAAAATAATTTAATTTTATTGCTTCTTTACTTCATTTTCTTTTACTTATTAACGTTGCGTTTTGTTTAATTCTTGTTCCTTAGGAATTGGTTCTCAAAAGCTTAGCTAGAGCTTGTGTGTTCCATAAAATGTTCTTCACATATCTAAAAATAAAATACACTTAAGTATACTTAAATTTTAATAGGCAAAATAAATGTAGACATTTCTTAGGATTAATAATCACTAATTAGATTTAAATAAAAATTACAACACATTTAATTGTTTCCTACTGGCTTGTTTAAAAAGAGAAAATTAACTAATGAGGTGTCTTACCAAACGAAAATGACGGGTTAGCGCCATAAGTGTTGGCGATAATTGGAGTTCATTTTTTGGGTGGTAAGACCGTTGAAGTAGATTTATATTCATAGAACGAACGAATAAGTTGAGTTTTTTTTCACGAACTTGCAAATTCCAGTTTTAAAACATTCTTAGTAATCGGTTAGGTACCAATTTTTTGGCGCTGTGGGGGTGCTAACCCTTCCCCACGCGTAATCGACTCCCAAACCTGTTTTCTTGTTTTCGTAGACCGAAACTGTTGTTTTAAGGGAAAAGGTCAAAAGTAGCCCCCAACGTTTGACCTTTTGGTCACTTTGGCCCCTATTCTTTTTTTGGTCCAAACAACCACCTAAAGTTTCATTTTCGTTCAATTTTCACCATTGTTGGATGGAAACCGTTAGTCAACTAACAGTCAATGCCTGAGGCTGACGTGGCATGTCTGCATGGCATGGGGAGATGATGTGGCAATGCCATGTGGCATTTTGCTGACGTGGAATTTTAAAAAAATTAAAAAATATTTTTTTAATTTTTTAAAAAAAGATTTTTAACCAATCGGATGATGCCACGTGGCACTTTGCTAACGTGGCATCGTCTGATTAGTTAAAAATATATATTTTAAAAATTATTTTTTTAAAAAATAGCCCCAAATTTTTTAGATTTCACAAAATAACCCCCAAATTTCGAAATCCCTAACTCCCCAAACTCGAATCCCGATTTGAGCTGATTCCGCCGCCGATTGCCACGCCGTCGCCCACCATATTGGTCACCAGACCATCACGATCATTTACCCCAACATCCCATCGCCGAAAATCGACCGACGCCATATGAAACGTTGGACGAAGGCAAAATCGTCGAATGGTTCATTTTAACGATTCATGTCGAACGGCAGCATAATGGACGACGAACGGTGTGTGGGTCGTTCGACGTGGGGAGGGTGCTTCATTCTATCGTCGGCAATACGACCAACACCGATGGGAGTGGCTGAATTTGAGGATTTAGGGTTTTGAGGACTATTTTGAAAATTTTCGGAATTTATTAATATATATATAATAATTTTTAAATATATATTTTTAACCAATCAGATGATGCCACGTCAGCAAAGTGCCACTTGGCATCATTCGATTGGTTAAAAATATTTAAAGAAATATTTTTTAATTTTTTTTAAAATTCCACATTAGCAAATTGCCACGTCATCCGCATGCCATGCAAACATGCCACGCCAGCCTCAGGCGTTGACCGTTAGTTGAGGTGAAAATTGAACGAAAATGAAACGGTAGGTGGTTGTTTGGACCAAAAAAAAGAATAGGGCCTAAAGTGACCAAAATGTCAAACGTTGGGGTCTACTTTTGACCTTTTGCCTTGTTTTAATAAACAAATCATTTTATTAAAATGACACTTATTTTAAAAAGTGATCCAATCACACTCTTAAAAAAAGATTGGTGGTGACTCCATGTTTTTGTTTTCTTAAAAGGTCGGGCTCGAGAGGGTCGCGACAGCTTGACGACTCTACTGGGAAAATTTTTATTTTTAAAACAAAATGAGAGTCAGGCCACAAACCGATTACAAAATAACGTTTTACTATTGGAATTTGCAAGTTCACAAAATTCGATTTATTCGTCCGTTTATGAATATAATTCTATTTTACGCATTCTAAAATTAATTAAAAGCTCAACACCCGAGCTTTGTTCTGTTTGTTTAAGTGTGGGGAACGCTTTGCTTATGTCAGAATATTGATTCTCCGTATGAGCCTAGCAAGAACCTTCGGGACTCATATGCTCTTTGTCTTTGTAAGGATACTGATCCTTCGAGAAAACATAGGAAATGAGCCCTCCTGAGTTGAACTTGATTCGTTTGAAGCCTATAATGGGTGAGAATCATGGGCTTTGTTACCATTGGTAGGGGACAGCAAGGAAAGCTAGGGGACCTTTCTAGAACCAAACTATGAGTGAGAATCTAGAGCCCACCCCAATAGAGCCATGTGGAAAACCTTAGGTTTTTAGTTTGGTCAAAATTATTTCGTAAGGATAATCCGTGGAGACATGTCCTGGAGTGTTGGAATGTGCTGCCTAGAATTATTCATGCAATGAAATTGTTTTGGATCCCTATGTTTTTCTTTCACTAATCTTTTCCTTTTCTTTCTTGTTGTTTTGCATGTTCATACTTGCAACATCATTCCATATATAGAAGGGGTTGGTTCTCAAAACTCTTGCTCAATTAGAAAAGCCCTTACCATGGATGTAAGGTACTTAAAGAAGGAGAATGAGAATGCAAAGGTGCAACACTGGTATGAGGTTAACCAGCGAGCGTTTGGGGATAGCCTGACAGCTGATCATGAGACATGAACGTCAGAGTACGCCTATATCTTTCCCTTGGTCAAGCATCTGAAAAATAATCCCTATTCACCCAGATAGAGAAAAGAGAGTGGACCTCCTGGCTATTGCAATTTACAGCCTGTTTATTTTTTCGAAGGTCTTGGGAAACATTGATGTGGCTTTGTTAGATTTCTTTGAGCAACTAAAGAGGGAAGTCAATCCAGTGCCTGTTGTGTTAGCAGAAACTTTCATCTCCTTGAATGTATGCCAAAAGGTAGAAGGTGTGTGCTTCGGAGGGCGTGCTCCTTTGCTCCAGGTTTGAGCCCTTAGTCACTTCTGGAAATGCCCGACTCTGACTTTGTCAAATGTGTTCTCCCCAAACTTTTCTCCTCTCTGGGAATTTCTGGCAAAAGATTGGTTAGTGGTTAAGAAAGGCAAATGGATGGACATTTTCAAAGATCTCCATGATCAAGATATTAGATGGAGAGTTCCGTGAATGGGCCATGCCAAGGTTTTGTACAAGTGTGGAGATTTCAATTATCTAATGCTGTTGGGCTTATGGGGTGGAATTGGGTGCGCTCTTTTGTTGGTGTCACGACAATATGGTTCTCGATAATTTGTCCATTTTACTACTGATCTCAGTTCGTCTGAGTTCGAGTTTCAAAGAGAATTTAGGAAAAAGGTACAAACTATTAGTGATTCGTGGAACAATTGTTACTACATGAAGTTAGAGTTTGACAGTCATTGCATGTTCACCCCCGACTACGATGTTTGGATGCACACAAGAATGAACGACAAGGTCATACAACCTAGACATGGACATGCCAATTCTCTAGAAGAACACTTGAAGATAGTACATTCAGAAACTGATATTTTGAGAGAGAAGTTGAGAAGAGCCAAGTTAAAGATAAAAGCTCTGCGAGAACAAAACTAGCGTGACAAGTTCGAATCAATTTTCAATGTAGAAAAATACAAGAGGGAGACAGACCGGGTAATAAAGCTGTATCAAGAATTAGAAAAGAAGTATGAGATCCAGAGGGTCGATTTTCTCAAATTTCAAACCACCGTTCAAAATGCTGATTTGAGGAAGAATCCAAGACAGTGGAAGCAAGAAATTAAACAAGCTGTGGGCAAAGAAAAAGAGTGTGAAAAATGGGAAATTGAGAAATACAGGGGGCACTTGCTAAAGAAAGAATGAAGGGTAAGCAAGTAGCTGAAAATGAGAATGGCAAGCATGTCATTCAGAAAGAGAAGAAAAATGTGGCTGCGTGGAAGAGAAAGGCCCATGACAACAAAATCCTTTTGTTGGAGTTGCAAACAGCATAAAGTGAGACTAGTGAAAAGCTGAAACAAAGCCAGGCTTTTGTTGCTGAGCTACAAGTTGAGATGGATGGCCTAAAACATTCTCTTCACAGGTTGCAGAATGATCATACCTACATTGAGCTCCAGGCCAGTTTGAGCGAGAATTATTCTTTGAGGGAACAATTGGATGAAATGGACGGCGTCATTCAAGAATACAGAAAAAAATCCTTGTCCTTGAGGATATTGTTGACAGGGGTAATGACTACTGGTTCACTCGTCTCAGAGACAATGCTAGAAGATTCCAAGAGCGAGATGAGTTTGACAAGACTCTCATGGCTCAGATTCAAGACGTAACCAAGCACGTGATAATGTTAGCCAAATAAGCTGCAGCCCTTCGCCGATACATCAAGCCAGTGGGAGAAGTCAGACCAAGACTCATGTGGTTAATCAAAGAAATTAAGGAGTTGGGTGCTCGGGCTGAGATGTACTCATAAAAGTTTTAAAGTTTTTGTAATAAAGACCTTTAACATTCAATAAAGAGCTATTTCTAGAGCAAAATTCCATGGAATCAATGACCTTTCGCTTACATTCATGCATTTGCATTGTTTTGTTTTGTTGCATCTTTGTTTGTTTTTTTGTTTGGTTTTTCTTTGCATTAGTTTAATTCATGACATTTCATAAAGAGATAAAAAAACTAACTAAAATAAAACATATGACAGAATATTCAAAATAGCAAAACAACTCACAAGTACGGTACTCGTTACCAAACCAGAGCAATGGAAGACATAGTGACCACCTTAGAGAACAAACACAAAAGCACTTAGGACAGGCTAGAAAGGATCGAAACTATCTTGAAGCAAAACATTGAGTTAGCTCACCGGAAAATAGTTAGCTTAATCGCAGCCATGCTGGAGTTTAAAGACCCAGACGTAATTGAACGTAGAGAAGAAGCCAATGCACTGCCACGGTTCCCTAAGACAACTTTTGTACGTCTAGGGATGCAAAAAGAAGCTGGCTCAAAGGCCAAGATCCCCATCCATTTTTCTGAATCTTCTGCTCGTATTCCAAATGAATTAAAGGCCACTACTAAAGAAGTACATAACTACAAGGTGCCTAACCTTGATGAAATTGCTGACAAGGCCAGGCTGAAAAGAAGTGGGAAGATCGTTATGGAAAGCTAGAAGGAATGGTTAAATCTTTTCAGGAATGAAGCATCTACGGCGGCTTAGATGCCAAGGACCTGAGTTTGGTAACGGACTTAGTGATTCCCTCAAAATTCAAAACCCCAAATTTTGAAGAATACAATAAAACCACATGTCCCTCAGCACATTTAACCATGTACTATATAAAGATGTCGATGTATTTGGACAATGAGAAGCTGCTCATTCATTGTTTCCAAGACAGTCTAATAGGATCAACATCACGCTGGTACACGTAATTGAGTCGAACTAATATTCGGTCTTGGAAAGATTTGTCTAGGGCATTTAGTGAACAATACAAACATGTAACGGATATGGTTCCAAATTAGTTAGTTCTATAGAGAATGGAACAAAAACATCATGAAAGCTTCTGCCAGTACGCGCAAAGGTGGTAGGATGTGGCAGCCCATGTTCAGCCGTCATTGTTGGAGAATGAGATTACCCTAATGTTCGTGGAGACTTTGAAGGGCCCTTTCTATGATCGCATGATACACCACGAAAGGAAAAGCTTTGCAGACATGCTAATGAACGGGGCGCTGATCTTGGCGGTAGTCAAGAACGGAAAACTGGATGGAGGAGAAATAAAGAAGCCTTACAAGAAAAAAGAGAATGAATTCAATGCAACAAATGTTTAAAATACCAACTATTCAAAGGGTGTAGCTTTCAATAAGCCCAATGTTCCAACCACAACACCTATTGCAACGAATTCTCCGAATGAAGAACGAAGATATCAAAGGAGCTCGAAACCATATTTCCCTCCTATCCCAATGACAAATGCATAGCTGTTTGCTAAATTGGTTGAGTCTCAGATGGTGTTACCACGTCATGTTCCTTATTTCTCTCCCCCATAACCGCCATGGTACGATGAGAAGGCTCAGTGCGAATACCACGCAAGAATTAGAGGACACACTATTGAGAACTGCACTGCATTTAAAAGAGTGGTCGATGATTTAAGAACGTCATGCATGTTATCGTTTGACATGTCAGAAAAGAAAGGGAACCCCTTGCCAAACCACCAAAAGATGGGGGTGAATGCTATAATTGAGGAGGAGGGTAGGTTGATCAAAGAATGTATTGCTGAAGTCAAGGCACCCATGAAATGGGTATGGTCCCAAACGATTGCTGCTGGGATGTTGAAAGGAGAAACCTAGAAGTTGAAGATTGAAGATAAACTCTATTGTGAGTATCACGAGGTAGAAGGACATGAGATCTAGTGTTGCTTAGAGTTTAAGCATTTGATTCAGGCTAAAATGAGCAGCAAGGAACTTGTGTTCTTCGAGAAAGGAAACATGAAGCACATGATAGATGCATGTGCGTTAGATGAGTCTTCCTCTAGGAAATATTACACATGAATAAAGCCTTTGGTGATCAAAGCCAAAGCAAGAGTCAGTGAACCTACGAGGGGTATAACCCCACGATTAATTATAAAGGCAGCGGCCCCTTTTCCTTATAGGGACAACAAGAAGGTCCCTTGGAATTATGCTTGCATGGTAGCGGCTCCAGAAAATACATCAGCCGAGGATAAGACAAAAGAAAAACCAGTTAATGAGGTAAGCCATTTCACAAGAAGTAGAAGACTGTATTCCCGGCCCATAGCTGAGGATAGAGATGTGACACAGAGAAAGGCTGCTGCTAATGAGCCAGGAAAATAAGAGGAGAAAGATTTTTTTCAGGAGATGCCAGCAGTATATCATGAGCCCGTGAAGGAGTCAGAGGCTCAAGAATTTCAGAAAATACTCAAGCACAGTGAGTATAGTGTGGTGGAGCAGCTCTATAATCTCCCGGCCATAATCTCTATGCTGTCTCTCTTGCTAAGTTCTGAGGGCCACAGAGATGCCTTATTGAAAATTCTGAACCGAACGTTTGTACCAAAAAAAATCACGATCGACAAGATGGACATGTTGGTCAGCAATATTGCTGTAATCAACTTTATTTCTTTTAATGATGAGGAAATACCGGAAGGGGGAGGGGATCATGCAAAACCCTTTACATTTCTACAAGATACAAATGACATATGCTACTAGGTATTCTTATTGACAACGGGTCAGTCCTGAATGTCCCCCGTTAGCAACGCTAAAGAAATTACCCGTAGATAGCTCCCATATGAGAGCTTATCAAACACCGTAAGAGCATTCGACGGGGTTCAAAGAAACGTGTTAGGAAAGATTGAAATACCTTTTCAAATAGGACCATCAACATTTGATGTGGAGTTTGTGGTCATGGATATAAATCCCAGCTATAAGTGTTTGCTTGGGTGCTATGGATCCACGTAGCAGGTGCGATCCCTTCTACCCTACACCAGAAATTAAAATTTGTGATGGATGGTCAGTTGATAACAATTGGTGCTGAAGAGGAAACCATTGCATCAATAGCTACTGATACACCCTACATCGAGATCGATGAGGGTACGCTCGAATGTCACTTCAGGACGTTGGAGCTAGTCAATGCGACCTTTGTCACCGAAGGAAGTAAAGTACTCGAGCCAGAGTTATCAAGCTGTGCGAAGATGCAAGTGAAGAAAACCCTCAGAAAATGAGCCGAAGTTGGAAAAGGATTCTGGAAAAGACACCATGGGAGGATGTATCTCGTGGTTATCCCAACAAAGAAGGATCGGTTTGGGTTGGGCTTCAAACCCAACAATTGGAAAAGAAAGGCAGAGATAAGGAAGCACCAGGAAAGAAGAAGGGCATGACTCAAAGGGGAAGAGATTGAATGGGAGCCAATGATGTTTGCACCCATGGGCCATAATTCTAGATCTGGAGGCTTTCTGGATCCTAATGCCCAAATTGATGAGAAAGAAAAAGGAAAGATTGATTTGTGTGAAACCTTTGAGAAACTAAGCATCAACGCTGTGATGGACGATGAAAGAGAAAACAAGTACTTATCAATGATTCACCCCTACGCTGAACTTGACAACTGGACTACCGAAGAAATCCCTATAGTTTTTAAAGCAGTTATAGAGTAATTCTTAAAACCAACCTTTTTCGCCTTTGGGCCCGGAGGCAATTAGGGATCTTATGTAAAGGGCCTATGTCAAACTTATGATTTTAAAATTTCAATAAAGATGCTCTTTTCCCTATAAATCTTGTGTGGCAAACTCTTTCCATAAACAAAATTATAACTTTAAATAAACCCAAAATGTGAAACATATAAACAATCATTCCATTCATTTCATTCATCTCTTATTTGGTATATATTCTTCGCCTATTTCTTTTCAGGTCTTTAGATATCAGTAGTGTAAATGACTCCAAGTCAGACCCGAAGGTTGACTTTGAACTGTCTCGATGCTTAGAAGAAGTTGAAAATGTTGACGATAAGGAATAATATGACTTGCCTAGTGATTTGCTCAGGATGGTAGAAGGAGTGGAAAAGGAGGTTCTACCTCACAAAGAGGAATTGGAAATCCTGAATCTTGGCACCGAATAAGAGAAGCACGAGGTAAAGATTGGTACCACCATTACAACCAAGACGGGACAAAGTCTGATTGAGCTTCTGAAGGTATTTAAAGATATCTCTGCCTGGTCGTATCAAGACATGCCAGGTCTTGACACTGACATCGTTGTACATAGGCTTCCTATAAAGGTAGGATGTGAGTTTGTAAAGCAAAAACTCTGAAGGATGAAGCCCGAGACGCTTCTAAAGATTAGAGATGAGGCGAAAAAGTAGCATGATGCAGGATTTCTCGAAGTAGCTAAGTATCCTGAATGGGTGGCTAACATTTCAGTCCCAAATATGGATGGAAAGGTACGTATGTACGTTGACTACAGGGATCTTAATAGGGCAAGCCCTAAAGACAACTTTCCCCTACCACATATTGATACCTTAGTGGACAACACAACTGGACATTCCCTTTTCTCTTTCATAGACGGATTCTCCGAATATAACTAGATCAAGATGTGCCAGAAGATATGGAAAAGACCACTTTTATAACACTTTGGGGAACTTTCTGCTATAAGGTGATGCCTTTTGGTTTGAAGAATGCTGGGGCAACTTACCAGAGAGCCATGGTCACCCTTTTTCATGCCATGATGCACAGGGAAATAGAGGTGTACGTTTATGATATGATCGCCAAATCCCGGTCTGAACAAGAGCATCTGGTGAACTTGGAAAAACTCTTCAAAAGGTTGAGAAAGTTTCAACTCAAGCTTAACCCTACCAAGTGTACATTTGGGGTAACATCTGGAAAATTATTAGGCTTCATGGTAAGCAAGAGGGAAATCGTGATCGATCCTGATAAGATTAAGGCCATACAAGAACTCCCACCACCCCAAACATAGAAAGAGGTCCGAGGTTTCCTAGGAAGATTAAATTAAATTGCTCGCTTCATATCTCAATTAACTGATAGGTGTGATCTAATGTTTAGTCTACTTAGAAAGAATAACCTAGGGACATGGGATGAAGAATGTCAGACAGCCTTAGAGAAGATCAAAGAGCAGTTGACCAATCCTCATGTATTGGTACCGCCTGTTTTAGGGAAACCACTGATTCTATACTTGAAAGCGTATGAAAATTCTATGGGTTGTGTACTGGGATAGCATGATGAAACTAAAAGGAAAGAAAAGGCAATATACTACTTGAAACCAAATACACTCCAATTGAAAAGCTATGTTGCGCTTTGGTATGGGCAGCTAAAAGGCTCAGGCAGTATATGTTATATCATACTATGTGGCTAATTTCGAGGCTTGATTCACTAAAGTTCATGATGGAAGCTCTGACCCTATCTGGAATATTAACACGATGGTAGATATTACTATCGGAGTTTGATATTCAATATGTAAGTTAGAATGCGGTAAAATGGAGTGTTATAGCTGACTTTTTGGTAAGTCGTGCTTGTGATGACTATGAGGCATTAAATTTTAATTTACCAGATGAAGACCTGATGTGTATCTTAATGGATGATAAGACCCTAACAGAATCATGGGTCATGAACTTTGATGGTGCCGCAAATGCTTTAAGACGAGGTATCGATGTGATTTTGGTTTCGCCAGAAGGAAATTATTACATTAGTCGTTTGAAGTTCTTTTGTACCAATAATATGCAGAATACAAGGCTTGCATATTGTAGCGAATGTCTGCCGATTATCGCTAAAATAAAAACGAGGATTTTTGAAGTGTGTTTGAAAGGTGTTTGTGATTCTTAAAAATATTTATTCCGCAGGGTTTACAAAAAAAACCTCATAAAAATGGAGTCGCCACCGGCCACTTAGGTAGGCCGGACACCACAAAACCAGAGATTCAAAAAGACAGGGTTCGGGAGTCGGTTACGGATGGGGAAGGATTAGCACCCCCACACCGCCCAAAAAATTGGTACTTTAATAATTACCGCTTTATTAATATTGGATTTTCCGGATTAAAGTGACGATTATTTTAAATTTCGGTCATAATTGCGAATATATTTTAAGGGTCCCGTTATCCGAGAATAAACGCCCAACCACTATCACTACGCTTGATACTGGCCCCGTTTACGCTCGGATAAAAGGACACCGCATTAACAATTTATATCTCGATATGCAATCTTAATGGCAAAAACATAAAACATGACAAATCATTTAAATATAATAAATATTGACATACCAGAACATTAATTTATCATGAATGATATTTTAGACTAAAGCATGTATATATATATACATATTACTCTAAATAATAGATAAAAACAACTATCATATGTCAAAATAATAAGGCAGGAATAAATGCATATATATATACGAACAAGTATTTCAAAAAGACATGCATACTGATAATAAAACATATTTCAACATATACGGATTCACATATCGTATAAAAAGGGTAAATTTACTAACATGCGGCCCTAAAAATAAGAAAGCATACACATATATAAAAATACTAAATATGCCATGTACGAATTAACTAAAACATAACATGCTTGGTACGGATAACCGGATAAAAAAAAACATAAATATTATATTTAACACATACATAAAACATAAAACGAGTCATATGGGGAGGCACAAAATAAAATAATATCAACATATACGATTATAATTCAAACAATAATATTTACAAAGAAAATAGGACTGAAGTGAAAGGAAAATGAAAATCAGTGGCAGAAATTAAAGAGCAATAACATGTAATTTAGGGACGAAATTGAAAAACAAATAAAACCTACAAAGACCAGAATTGTAATTATACCAAGGGGCAGACTCAAAATGAAAATTTCAAAAACGCGGGGTGATTAAGGGCGTAATTTTACCATTCGGCCCGATCGTGTGTAATTTAGTGACTAAATTGTGACTTTTTGAAAACTCAGGGGGACTGGGACTGTGATTATACCATGCGGCAAGACAAAAACGAAAATATTGAAAACGCGGTGGGATTAAGTGTGTATTTTACCCATTTCGAAAATAATAATAACTATAAAAAGGCCATTTTTAGACCGAAACCCATTTTCCCCTCATTTCTTTCATTTTCGCTTTGTTCTTGATTTTCAAATAACCATGTTCATCTTTTTCTCTCAAGTGTTCTTGAGAAACCCAGAATACGGCGGCCGGCCGCCGTATTCTCTGCCGCCGGCCGCCGCTAACCGGCGCCGGTAGGCTCCCAAAATACACCAAAACCTTCCCCTTGTCGTCCTCTACATGAATCCATGGCTGGATTCAGAGGATCCCCTTTTATTTACCCTAGATCTAAGAAATACGAACCCAAAAATATATTTTTTTAGACCAAAACGAAGCCTCAAGGGGTCTTCCCCTCCCTTTGTTCACCAGATCTGGCTTGTAGAAGCCGAAAGGCTTGTCACAGAGGAAGGGAAGACCCGCAAACAAAGCCGGTAAGACTTCTTTACTTGTTTCCTTTTTATTTTCTTTTTGTGTTTCGTATATGCGTGCAAAGGAAACAGGTAAGAAAAAGAGACAAAAAAATTGCCACTGGACTGCCTTTTGATTCTCTTGACTGGTTACAAGTTTCTGGTTTTTATAAACTTTCTGTTTTTTTGTGTTACTACTCTCTCTGCTTTTTTGCTCGCTCCTAAAAATTGCTGGCTAGCTAATCCTGTTACAACAGCCCCGTTTCATATATATTACTGTCTCTGTATTTGGTTGCAACTTGTATCTTCTTTTCCAGATCTGACCTGAACTGACCATTTTTGCTTGTTATCTTGGGCATGTTCTCAATATCGGCGCGATGGCGGTGTGGACACTCGCCGGTGGTCGACACGCGTTCTCGGCCGTTAGATCGGATCTAATCTAACGGGCCGAGATGGCTCAAGAATGATCGGCCCGGATGAAGCCTCGATCCGATGAAACGGCTTCAGATTTCGCCACGTGGGGCACCGCAGTCGAGGAGTCAGAACGCGTGGATCTTACGCGCGCGTGGACCACACGCGCGCGTGGCACTCGAACGGTCCATACGTGTGAGCACGCGCGCGGCGATATTTTTTTACTTCCATTGCATCGTGGGCGTTTGGATCGATCTTGATCCAACGCCCACGCTACCCGCACATTGTAATTAGATAGGATTCAGATTTGGGCCAAACGGGCTTTGTAATTGGATTTTTGTAATTGGACTCGGACTTTTTACTTGGGTTTAATATATATATTTAATTTTATATTTAGTCAGCCCAATAATAATAATATACTTATAACAGCAATAAATATATACTTATATTATACGATCATTAATTAATACACTATTCTAGTATACGTACGTATAATCATATGTATAATTAACATGACATCTACATACGCTTATACCCTAGATACATACGTGACATACATACCCCCCTAATACGTACACGTAGCTTATACATGCACACACCTTATATTAGTAACATTCATATAATAAATATACATGCAATATTAATATATTTAAGTAAAAATGAGTAATTACAGTTGCCCCTCTTTGCTTGTTCTCATGAAATGGGAAACAAAGCAAAGATTCATAAGCACTCATTTTATCAGACTTCCCTGTTTGTAGCTTTGGAAAAATGAATTCTTTTGGACATTTCCGCTCTTCCTTGGCCGAATCTTCAGGCTCGTAAGTTCTTCCTATATAGAACTTCGTCACCTTCCGATCTTGGAGCTACAGGCTCTTTCGACATTGAACCCTTCGCTCTGATTTTTATCGGACTTCCCTTTTGTAGCTTTGGAAAACGAATTCTTTTGGACATCTCCGTTCTCCCTTGGCTGAATCTTCAGGCTCGAAGTTCTTCCTATATAGAACTTCGTCACCTTCCGATCTTGGAGCTACAGGCTCTTTCGACATTGAACCCTTTGCTCTGATTTTTATCAGACTTCCCTGTTTGTAGCTTTGGAAAAACGAATTCTTTTGGACATCTCCGTTCTCCCTTGGCTGAATCTTCAGGCTCGTAAGTTATTCCTATATAGAACTTCGTCACCTTCCGATCTTGGAGCTACAGGCTCTTTCGACATAGAACTCTTCGCTCTGACATCCCGAATTATGAGTCATTCCTTTCACTTTGAGACAATAAAGCTTGGAGTCCTTCCTATATAGAACTCTTTGCTTTCAACGCTGATTTCTCCTATATAAAACCTTTTGCACCGCTGATGGATTTTTCTCACTGGGAGTTCTTTTTGAGATTTTAGATTTAGGGTTCTCTCTATGGGACCTTCCACTGGGGCTTGAAAATGCAAGTCTTTTTTTTTTACAAGGCTGTTGCCATTTTTGGACCTATGCTACTAAGACTGCCGCATCATGCCCGAAGGACTTACTGATGACCCGAATGATTTAACACCATGCTTGAAAGACTTACTGATGGCCCGAAGGACTTACCGATGACCCGAAGGATTTAATATCTGGATCTGGTGCCGACACGGCTGTTGTTTTATGGGGACTCACGCTGATATGCTGCCACATCATGCCCGAAGGACTTACTGATGACCCAAAGGATTTAACACCACGCTCAAAAGACTTACTGATGGCCCGAAGGACTTAACATCGTGCCCGAAGGACTTACCAATGACCCGGGATTTAATATCCGGATCGACGACGACATGGCGGTTGTTTTATGAGGACTCACGCTGATATGCTGCCACATCGTGCCCGGGACTTACGATGACCCGGCGATTTAACACCACGCTCAAAAGACTTACGATGGCCCGAAGGACTTAACATCGTGCCCGGCGGACTTACCAATGACCCGAAGGATTTAATATCTAGATCTGACGCCGACATGGCGGTTGTTTTATGAGGACTCACGCTGATATGCTGCCACATCATGCCCGAAGGACTTACTGATGACCCGAAGGATTTAACACCACGCTCGAAAGACTTACTGATGGCCCGAAGGACTTAATATCGTGCCCGAAGGACTTACCGATGACCCGAAGGATTTAATATCTGGATCTGACGCCGACATGGCTTGTTATTTTATGAGGACTCATGCTGATATGCTGCCACATCATGCCCGAAGGACTTAATGATGACCCGAAGGATTTAACACCACGCTCGAAAGACTTACTGATGGCCCGAAGGACTTAACATCGTGCCCGAAGGACTTACCGATGACCCGAAGGATTTAATATCTGGAGCTGACGCCGACATGGCTGTTGTTTTATGGACTTTGGTAAATTCTTCGATAATTCTTCAAATACCTATTTAGGAACAAGCAAAATTGACATGCCCCTATCTATATGATGCATGTAATGTTATGATTTCTTTTTCCTTTTTTTCTTTTTTCTTTGTTAATCTTATGTCCTGAAAAGTCATTCTTCTGATTTCTCTATTTCCTTTCCTTTTGCGGTATGCTCAATTTTGATCTTCATTTCTGTCAAATTTTGCTCAATGGGCATCCGCTCTTGTTCGTTTGCACGAGCATCCACATTTCTTCTTCGGGGTTTATGTCTGCTTTACTAACAAACATTATATCATGCGTATGCAGAGATTCTTACTATTCTTTCTGTTCTGTATTGCCCCATTCGATCGTGCTCGGCTACCTTCTAGTTCTTTTGACCCAATATTCTGAGTATTTGTTAATTTCGTCATCGTGATGAGCGAAATGCTTCTTAACCTCAATCTTCTTGTTGCCTCTTGACGGACACCATTCATCGATCTCTGTGCTTTAATTCTTTGGAGACTCAATGTTTACTTTTTACCTTCCCCCCACTTTGTAAGCTCATTCTTGCCATGTTGCGTCCTTCATTTTCTTGAACCAAACAAGGCATCGTGGCTGGAATTCGCTTCTTGTTCTTGAGCTGTCTGACACTTATACCTCTGTTATGCGTTGTGAGGTCCTTTCTGGTTAGGGGCTTCAATAGTATCCACCTCCTTGTGTTCTGGATCTTACCCCTGAAGTAATACATGGAAATTTTTGTTGCTTTAACTTGTTAATTTGCTGATTGGTGTTCCACTGAAGGGTATCATTTAGATTAACATACAAGATTTTGAAAACACAGCATAGGAGCTCTGGATATCATGTGCAAGAGTGGCTTAGATTCAACCACTTGATAATTCAAAGATGCGAGGTCTTCCCTGGTGACTCGGTTCATCCTCATGATTACCGCGTTGCTGCAGAGTACTACTCTTTCTCAATTCTCATTATTTACTCCGCCCTCAAAAAGGTAGGCTTGTATAATCACTTGAGCGCAGAAATATTACTCTAGGAATAAAATTCTGGGTGGTGCGAGTCTTAATTTTTCCCATGATATCGCCTATCATTTTTTCATTTTTTGTTTTGTTTTTTTCTTTTTGTTCTTTTTTTGTTTTTTTTGTTTGTTTTTTTTTCATCATTTTTTGAGGAAATCAATTCGTCACAGTCCTTTGTCTTAAGGACAACGATGGAGCAAACAACACTGCCCCAAGTTACTTGGCATAGTCACGATTTGAAAATATTACCATCACTCATGAAGCTAAGGTTTTTTTTTTGAATTGGATGATATATCTCCATTCTATCGCTTCAGCGGAGTGCCCCAAAATTTCCATACTCTTATCCGAACAAACCTATTACCAGGTTTCGAACATAGGAGTACTTTTTTATTATTATTTTCTCATTTTCATTTCTTTTTCCTTTCTTCTCTTTTTCTCTTCTTTTTTGTTTTGTTTCTTCTTTACTACCTAGAAGATTATGCCTAGAGTTTCAATTTCAAGCAACTCTAGATGGTTGACATTTAGAGCTTTTTCATCCTTGAATATCATCGAAAGAGTACTAATCTCGCTTTGTGACCCAGTCCGTGGGGAAGATCACACATCATTGTTGTCACGACATCTATCTAATGTCACATCTTGCAATTGATATCCAAATGTCCTATAACGATTTAGAAAATATCTATGTGCTTTGAAAAACATTATATGTTAAGCGAAATGTGTCCTTTATTGAAATAAAAACCAACAAACATGCCCCATCACAAAAGATCTTTGCCACATGGGGGCCACATAGAGTTGATCCCCTGCATTACTTCAGGAAGGTATTTTAATGTAGAGACGTCTATGGCTTCTTCAGCACTATGTAGATTTGCTTCTCATCCTTGGTCTTCCATTGCTTGATCAGCTCTTGTGTCAGGGTTCCATCATTGAGCAGCTTCTTGATTTCATCCAGTAGAGGTCTACATTTTCTGGTGGGATGCCCCGGTGCTCCCATATGGAATTCGCATGTGCTACTCGAGTCAAAACTATGGGCATACAGATCAGGTGCACTCTTCATCGGCCTAGGAACAAGATAGTGACCCTCTACCAGGTGAGGCCAAATGTCTGAGATAGATGTTCCAAACACTTCCAAATTTGCGCTCGTCCGAGGAATTTTCCTTGATGACCCCGATTTGTCAGTCTGTCTCCTTCTTTTACGGCCACGCGAACCCTGGAGATGACATTCATTTACGTCTCCATCCTTATATATCTTATCTTCGATTCGGTCCTTAGACTTTAGGCCCAATTTTCCTTCTTTGATTGCGTATTCTATTCTTTCTCCAATCGTCATGAAATCTTCGAATCCGTTTCTCGATTTCTCCAACATCACATCGAAGAAGGGAGAGGGAAGCGTTGCATGAAATAGGGGAGTCAACTCTTCTTCCGCTATAGGGGCTGGACTTGGGTCGCCAGACATCGCCACCTTAATGCATATTCCCTGAAGCTTTCATTTGGCCTCATTTTTCTCATTCTCAAGAAACCGTCGACGGTGGTGCTAAATCTAAAGCATATTTGTATTGATCCAAGAAGGCATTAGCGAGGTCACCCCATGACCTAACTTGATTTTTGCTCAAACGGTTATACCACATTGCTCGCTGGTCCCGTCAAAGCTATCATGGAAATGGTGGATCAACAATTCTTCGTTCTTCGTATCCTTCCATTTTTCTACAAAACATGGTTAAGTGAATTTTTCGGCAGCTGGTTCCGTCATACTTGAGCAAATCCGGGAACCTTGAAATCGGAGGAATGACCAAATCGGGGACTAGGCAGAGTTCCCTCGTATTGAAGACATTTATCTTCTCTTTCTTCTTAAGCTCTTTTTCGATTTTTTCTTCTAACTGGTCAAGCCTCGACTCTTCAATTCGTTCCATTTTCCGATTAATTCTGCCATCGAACCCCATGTATTAAATGATGAAGTGCCATGCGATGATAAAACAATGTAAAAAATATAATGCAAATGCAATGCATGAATGCAATAAAGCATTGATCCCGCAAGTGATTTGTCCTTATAGAACATCTTTCATTCAGACCAAAAAGTTTCATTACATCCGGTATTAGGGTTTTACAGATAGCGGTGAGCCCTGGCACCTAATGTCTTGACCTCATTCAATAGTCCCGTCAGTTTTCCTTCGCGGTCCAATGCTGGATCCATATTCTGGCTTATTGGTGCTGCTGCATCGGCTAAATCTGCTACATGTTGAGCTACTTGTCGGGCTTGAGTCGTAATCATCTTCATGTCCTGGTCTTTCTCCTGTATTGTTTGCTCGGCCTTTTGTAGCTTAACGGTCATTGCCCCAGCACGGATCTCACTGGTACGTAAAGCAGTCTCGAGCCTCACTATCTGCTCTTTGAGTCTTTGTGTTTTCCATTTGGAAGGTTTGTGATTCATTCCTTTCCTGGTGCAGACTTGATTTCAGGATATCTTCCATGACGAGACTGCTTTCCAACTCATTTTGGATAAAGTCGCGTTGGCTCTCAGCTTCTTCCAGCTTCTTTGATAATGATTTGATTTTATTCTTACTATTCTTGCATTTCTGCTTCCAGCGTTCTGAACCGTTCCTCAGCTGAATCATGCCATTGACCCACTCTTCCGCAGTGTCACCTGCATCAAACTCTTGAATTCAAAGTGCAGCTTCTGGTACTCGTCTTGTACATTCTTTGATTTCATGCTATGATTGTGCCTCTCATGCTCGAGCTGGTCGCGATTGTGTGCGAATTCATCTTTTGAGACACTTTTATTCTTGACTCCTAACTTTATCCCTCTTGAGTGACCTACTCCTGTGTTATCCGAACCTTGGGCTCGGTATTGACCTTCCTTTGACTTTGCCCCTCGGGCAACGGCTGGCTGGCTGAAGAATCGGGGTTGTCCGTCTTCGAAATCCAAAATTCCCATTCTGATAAGATCTCGAACTCTGTCCTTCAGAGCCCTACAATTTTCAGTGTGATGACTCGAATCGCCTATGTAGTAGCTGCACCGGACACGCCTGTTGTAATCTTTCGGATAAGGAGGTTTTTTTGGTACAAACTTCACTGGTATGATAAGGTTCCTTTCGATAAGCAACGGAAGTAACTCGGTGTATTTCATGGGTATTGGATAATGTCTTCGATGTCATTAGATCCTCGAACTTCCCCGTTTTTTACCTGCTGTTCCCTGGGTATCTTCCCGAGATGTGCTACCTGTATGCTTCTTGAGATTGATCACAAAGGGATTCGATTTGTCATATTTAACGGTGTTGTCTATTTTGGCATTCTGACCATTCTGTTCCGCATTCTGCTCCATGATCAAATCTTTTCTGAATTTGACATGCTGCTTGCCTTTCATCATGGTATTCATCCGGTCCATTATCTCGGACATCTGCTTCTTTAGTTCTTGTATTTCATCTTGTTTGTCACCAGGATTGACGCCGCTACACGAATCTGCTCGTGTCCTTGAATGGTTCTTCCTCGGCTGTCCCCGGTCTAGTCTCGGGATGGAGTTTTGGGATTGGACCCTCTTCCTTCAGGTCAAAGAACCTTTGGTCCATCATGAACAATCTTCTATTAAAAGAGAAATCACTCGGGAATCAATGCCCCACTGTAATGTGAATGCAATGGTATGCAAAAACCAAGCAAAAGAACACAAGTCATCTACGGATAAAATTGATAAATATATAAATAAAATGACAAAATTAAATGTAATAAACACACAAAACAACCCTATTTATCCCGTCTAGAACCTAAGGTTATCCGCATGGCTCTAAATGGGTAGGTTTCTATGTATTCTCTACATGCAGTCTTGTTTCTAGGAGGTACCCGAATTGTCCTTGCTGTCCCCTACTAAGGGTAGCAAGGCCCCCGATCATCACCCATTATAGGCTCCTTTCAACCGGGTTCAATTCGGGGGACCCATTCGCTATGCCCGCATTTAAGGAACGATATCCTTACGAAAGCATAAGGTACTCGAGCCCCAAGGTACTTGCTAGGCCCCATACGGAGAACGATATCTCCACGAAAGCATTAGCGTTTCCCCACTTAAAAAGACGGGTTTATATGCCATATTTTAAATGCGTTAAAATAAACGCGCAATTATGACCGAGTGTTAATTTAATTAGTCACTTTAATCTGAAACTTCCGATATTAGTAAAGCGGTAATTATTTTAAAAGCTCGACTCTCATTTGTTTTTGAAAAACAAAAATGTCCCCAAATGAGTCGCCATCTCATAGCGAATGTCCGCCGATTATCGCTAAAATAAAAACGAGGATTTTTGAAGTGTGTTTGAAAGGTGTTTGTGATTCTTAAAAATATTTATTCCGCAGGGTTTACAAAAAAAACCTCATAAAAATGGAGTCGCCACCGGCCACTTAGGTAGGCCGGACACCACAAAACCAGAGATTCAAAAAGACAGGGTTCGGGAGTCGGTTACGGATGGGGAAGGATTAGCACCCCCACACCGCCCAAAAAATTGGTACTTTAATAATTACCGCTTTATTAATATTGGATTTTCCGGATTAAAGTGACGATTATTTTAAATTTCGGTCATAATTGCGAATATATTTTAAGGGTCCCGTTATCCGAGAATAAATGCCTAACCACTATCACTACGCTTGATACTGGCCCCGTTTACGCTCGGATAAAAGGACACCGCATTAACAATTTATATCTCGATATGCAATCTTAATGGCAAAAACATAAAACATGACAAATCATTTAAATATAATAAATATTGACATACCAGAACATTAATTTATCATGAATGATATTTTAGACTAAAGCATGTATATATATATACATATTACTCTAAATAATAGATAAAAACAACTATCATATGTCAAAATAATAAGGCAGGAATAAATGCATATATATATACGAACAAGTATTTCAAAAAGACATGCATACTGATAATAAAACATATTTCAACATATACGGATTCATATCGTATAAAAAGGGTAAATTTACTAACATGCGGCCCTAAAAATAAGAAAGCATACACATATATAAAAATACTAAATATGCCATGTACGAATTAACTAAAACATAACATGCTTGGTACGGATAACCGGATAAAAAAAATAAATATTATATTTAACACATACATAAAACATAAAACGAGTCATATGGGGAGGCACAAAATAAAATAATATCAACATATACGATTATAATTCAAACAATAATATTTACAAAGAAAATAGGATCAAGTGAAAGGAAAATGAAAATCAAATGGCGAAAATTAAAGAGCAATAACATGTAATTTAGGGACGAAATTGAAAAACAAATAAAACCTACAAAGACCAGAATTGTAATTATACCAAGGCGGACTCAAAATGAAAATTTCAAAAACGCGGGTGATTAAGGCGTAATTTTACCATTCAAATCGATCGTGTAATTTAGTGACTAAATTGTGACTTTTTGAAAACTCGTGGGACTGGGATCTGTGATTATACCATGCGGCAAGACAAAAACGAAAATATTGAAAACGCGGTGGGATTAAGTGTGTATTTTACCCATTTCGAAAATAATAATAACTATAAAAAGGCCATTTTTAGACCGAAACCCATTTTTCCCCTCATTTCTTTCATTTTCGTTTTGTTCTTCGATTTCAAATAACCATGTTCATCTTTTCTCTCAAGTGTTCTTGAGAAACCCGAAATCCGGCGCGGTCGTCCGTATTCTCCGCCGCCGGCCGCCGCTAACCGGCGCCGGTAGGCTCCCAAAATACACCAAAACCTTCCCCTTGTCGTCCTCTACATGAATCCGTGGCTGGATTCAGAGGATCCCCTTTTATTTACCCTAGATCTAAGAAATACGAACCCAAAAATATATTTTTTTAGACCAAAACGAAGCCTCAAGGGTCTTCCCTCCCTTCGCTCACCGATCTCTGCTTGTAGAAGCCGAAAGGCTTGTCACAGAGGAAGGGAAGACCCGCAAACAAAGCCGGTAAGACTTCTTTACTTGTTTCCTTTTTATTTTCTTTTTGTGTTTCGTATATGCGTGCAAAGGAAACAGGTAAGAAAAAGAGACAAAAAAATTACCACTGGACTGCCTTTTGATTCTCCTGACTGGTTACAAGTTTCTGGTTTTTACAAACTTTCTGTTTTTTTGTGTTACTACTCTCTCTGCTTTTTTGCTCGCTCCTAAAAATTGCTGGCTAGCTAATCCTGTTACAACAGCCCCGTTTCATATATATTACTGTCTCTGTATTTGGTTGCAACTTGTATCTTCTTTTCAAGATCTTACCTGAACTGACCATTTTTGCTTGTTATCTTAGGCATGTTCTGAATATCGGCGCGGTGTGGACACTCTGCCAGTGGTCAGACACGTTCTCGGCCGTTAGATCAGATCTGATCTAACGGTCGAGATGGCCTGAAGAATGATCGGCCTGGATGAAGCCTCGATCTGATGAAACGGCTTCAGATTTCGCCACGTGGGGCACCGCAGTCGAGGAGTCAGAACGCGTGGATCTTACGCGCGCGTGGACCACACGCGCGCGTGGCACTCTAACGGTCCATACGTGTGGAGCACGCGCCTGGCAGATATTTTTTGACTTCCATTGCATCGTGGCCGTTGGATCAGATCTTGATCCAACGGCCCACAGTTACCTGCACATTGTAATTAGATAGGATTCAGATTTGGGCCAAACGGGCTTTGTAATTGGATTTTTGTAATTGGACTCAGACTTTTTACTTGGGTTTAATATATATATTTAATTTTATATTTAGTCAGCCCAATAATAATAATATACTTATAACAGCAATAAATATATACTTATATTATACGATCATTAATTAATACACTATTCTAGTATACGTACGTATAATCATATGTATAATTAACATGACATCTACATACGCTTATACCCTAGATACATACGTGACATACATACCCCCTAATACGTACACGTAGCTTATACATGCACACACCTTATATTAGTAACATTCATATAATAAATATACATGCAATATTAATATATTTAAGTAAAAATGAGTGATTACACATATTAGGTTTGAAAGAAGCCATTGAAAGGAAAATCTGAACCTTAAGAGTTTTTGGGGATTCTGCGTTAGTTATCTATCAGATACGAGGCGAATGAGACAAAAAATGCAAAGTTGATAGAGTATCACAAGTTGGTCCTCTAATTAACTAAAGAGTTCGATGAGATCACCTTTAAATATCTCCCTAGAGAAGGCAACCAGATGGCTGAAGCCTTAGCCACCATGTTTAAGGCAAGTGAAGGCTCTAGGGTGATGCCTATCAAATTGCAAATGTTAGATTCCCCAGCTTACTGTTATGACGTGGAAGAAGAAGTAGACGACCTTCCTTGGTATCATGATATTCATTAGTACATAAAATCTCAGCAGTACCCACCTTAAGCAACTGAGACTGAAAAGAAAATAATTAGGAAAATAACATTGGGGTATGTTCTCGATGGAGAAATCTTGTACAGAAGAAGTCGAGATCAAGTGCTTTTAAGATGTGTGAATGCAAAAGAAGCTCAAATGATTCTCGAGGAAGTTTATGAGAGAGTTTGTGGAACAACCCACCCTAGTGGTTTCACCAGGGCTAGAAGAATCATGTGCTTCGGGTACTATTGGTCAACTATTGAAGGGGATTGCATCAATTATTCCCGTAAATGCCACAAGTGTCAAATTTATGCTGATAAGGTTCATACTCCTCAATCTCTCTATGTCATGATGGTTCCATGGCCTTTTTCCCTATGGGGAATCGATGTCATTGGTCAGATCCATCCAAAAGTGTCAAATGGGAATCGATTTATTCTAGTAGCCATCGACTATTTTACTAAGTGGGTAGAAGCTACCTCATATGCAAACGTGACCAGATCCACGGTCTGTAAATTCTTGAAGAGGGAAATCATTTGTCGGTTCGGCTTACCTAAAAGTATCATCACAAACAATGCTTCCAATATGAATAACAAAATGATAGCCGGAGTCTGCGAGTAGTTCAACATCAAACATCATAATTCAGTGATTTATCGCCCGAAAATGAATGAGGCAGTAGAGGCTGCAAATAAAAATATCAAGAAGATAGTCGCAAAAATGGCTGATACTTATAAAGACTGGCATGAGAAGTTACCATTTACTCTATATGCTTATCGAACTGCAGTACGAACATCTATAAGGGCAACATATTTTTACTGTTGTATGGAACAGAAGTTGTATTACCAATAGAGGTAGAGATTCATTCGCTTCGAATTATGATAGAGGCAAAACTAGGCGATGCAGAATGAATGCAAGCAAGATATGACCAGTTGAACTTAATTAAATAAAAAAGGTTGAAAGCACTATGCCATGGCCAAATGTATCAAAAGAGAATGATACGGGCTCACAAAAAGAAAGTTCGCCCGAGAGAATTCCAGGAAGGGGATTTAGTACTGAAGAAAAAGCTACCAATTCAAAGTGATTCTCGAGGAAAACAGACGCCAAATTGGGAAGAGCCTTACATTGTAACAAAGGTTTTCTCGGGAGGAGCATTGATCTGGGTTGAAATGGATGGAGATGAACTTTAAAACCTGGTAAACTCAGATTCAGTCAAGAAGTATTATGCCTGAAGAAAGAAAAAAAGGAAAAAGGAAAAACAGAAAAAGAAAAAAAGAAAAAAAAAGAAAAGAGAAAAGGAAAAAGAAAAAAGAAAAGAAAAAGAAAGGAAAAAAAATAAAAGAGAAAAAGAAAAGAAAATAAAATAAGGGTTCAAAATAAAAACCCGTAAAGGGCATTTTGAAACCAAAGGAGGATCTAAGTTGAAAACCCGCAAAGGGCGGCTTAGATAGTTTGCATGACAAACATGTTACAGATTGATTTTCTCGGGACTTGACATTTGTGAGAAGTTTCATATCTTTGTGCGTTGTCATCATTTTTGAAGTCTACTTAGCATGGGCAACATTCAAGTCATCTTGTGGCGTACTGATTGGAGAAGTTTGGACTACTGATATCTGAATACTTGTTTTTGTTTTTTTTGTAACCTCTCTTCTGTTTGCCACAGAATTTATAAAACTTTGTCTCATAGATGTTTTTTCTTTGCTCGTAACCTTTCCCCATTCACATGAGCATTGTATTTTGAAATGAGAATCAATAGGTTTGCCATAATTCGAAACATGCAAAAGATTTTTGAGCATTACTTTGAAATTTGTTTAAAAAGGTACAGGGACTATGAGGCGTTCTATGGTTAAGTTTTGAACTAGAGGCATGAGGTTCGAAAAGAAGTTTTAATACCCGAAGACATTCAAGGTGGAAATAAGAAAAGATTCACGTACAAGTAGTTCAAAGTGCTCAGTGCAGAATCTGGGAACTCTCCAAAGGCTTTGAGGGTTCTTGATATTATTTTAAGGCAATATGCTGCAAAATAGAGGTGCCAACTCATTCGTTAATGAGAACAATTTTACAGACATTGGAAGAGATGTTGGGGTTTTTCATTCAAGTTTTAGAGCCACTCAAGGAGGCTTATCACTGAACATTGATGTATCAACTAAAATGATAGTTCGACCTAGTCCAATAGTTGATTTATCCTACTTGCCGATCAAAATGCTAGAGACCTGGCGATTCCCCTTGACTGGGCAAAGGTTAAAAGAGTGTTGAAAAATCTGAGGATAAAAGTCAGTCTTTCCCAACCATGAGTACAAGATAACTGGTTTGAGTGAGCAAATATGCAAGGATCAAATGAATCGAAGAAGTACAGTGAAAAAAGCACAACTGTCTTTCTGGATTGAGCAAGCAAATGTGCAAATTCAAAAACCAAAGGAAAAACTAACTCTGATAAAAGGAATTTAAGAAGAAAAAGAAAAGAAACATACATTCATAGGCGTCCTTAGGAGCATGCCCATCATAATCATAACATCTGTTTATTTTTGATAGGTTTGGAACTTGCTTTTTATCCGAGCATGAGGAGGATAGAACCTGCTTACCTATTAGAGCATGAAGAGAATAGAACCTGCTTATCTATTCGAGCATGGAGAGAATAGAACCTGCCTATCTATTCAGGCATAAGGAGAATAGAACCTGCCTATCTATTCAGGCATAAGGAGATTAGAACCCGCTTATCTATTTGAGCGTGAGAAGAATAGAACCCGCGAATCTATTCAAGCATGAGGAGAATATAACCCGCTCATCTCTTCGAGCGTGAGGAGAATAGAACCCACTTATCTATTCAAGCGTAAGGAGAATATAACCCACTTATCCATTTGAGTGTGAGAAGAATAGAACCTGCCTATTCGTTCAGGCAGAGGATCGCACTTTTTGAAGCTTGACGAATTACTAATTGGTGAAAATCAGCGTCCTTTGTTCTTTGCTCTATTCATGTTTCACCAAAATGACCAAAGAGGGGCAACTGTTGTAACTAAATTTTCACTTAAGTTTTTATTTGTTTTCATTTTATTTGTATTATATTTTTATTTTCGTTATATTATATTATCACCATTTATTACTACTTTTTTATAATTACTTATTATTATGTATATTGGTTTGTATTATCAATTAGTATGATTTAAACCAAAAAAAGATAGACCATATAAATAAAGATGAGCCCATTTATTAAATAAAATGTCCATGCACATTGATAGAGGCTCGATTAGCCCAAATTTAATCCAAAAACCCTAAGCCCTAATTTCTTTTATCTTCTTGCACAGCCAACAGGGAACTATTGGATCAAATATGATCCAACGGTGCAGATTCAACACGGAGAACCCTAGATGAGGAGGATATAGCACCACACTCTCCCAACCTTTAGATCATGAGTGATCTAACTGCCAAGAACGCTCTAAAGCAGGCCACGCGGATCATCACTCATGCGTGGCAGCCACACGCCCGTCGTTTGAGCTTCCAGCGGCCATTTCACCTTCTCCAATAAAGCCTGCGTCGTCCTTCCTTGCCTCAGATCATTCCTCACCGGCAGCTTTGTCAGCATTTGCAATCACCGAAAACCAAAAGACAACAAGCATGGATTAAAATTGAATCAAAAGGGAGACAAATCCCTAAATTAAAGCCCTAACCAAAATCAAGCTAAATCTGAATCAAATCGAAAGCAATTCAGGGATGGGATTAAGGGATGTTTTTCATGCAAATCAAGAAAAATTGTACCTATATAAACACTTATTTTCATGTAAAAACACAAGAGAAAATCTCACACAAAGTATACACAAATATAACTTTCAGATTCGAGAGTAGCTAGCAATTGTATTCAGAAAATCGGTGGAATAAAGCAAGCTTTTTCTCTAGTAATTTTCTTTCTTTGTTTTTATTGTTCGAATTTAAATAAGAAAAAGGGATTTTTACCATTTTTTTGGTGGCTGCCGTCGTGCATGGCGTCCGAGGTCGTGTCTCTGATGACAAACACCCGATTTTGAGCTTGCTGGATTTTGGAAAAAGGGATTTTTGGGATTTTCCGATGACGATCGGTACAATGGATGTTCTTCGTGTTCTTCAATATATGAAGAAAATGAAGAACAATTCTGTAACATTCCCCACCCGGCCTAGAAGAAAACCGGGTCAAAGAACACTACTAGTGAACGGAACTGTAATCGGTGCAATGAATTTTCAATCAATAATCGATAACTAAACAATATTATACTTTACAAACATTACCAAAATAAGCATTAGTCCAATTTATCCAATATGCAACAAAAATTCATCAATTAGGACTAATTTATAACTTTTAGGAGTTTTAGGGACTAATCTATAAATTTAGTAATTTAAGGGTCCTTTCATGAAATTGACTAAACAACAATGGAATTCAATACAATTAAAGTAAGTCTACAAATTTTCATGTCGTTCTGATGTCGTTTACCCATTCAATTAGACTATACAAGTTTTAGTGACCATTTTATAAACTTTTTAAAATTGGTTTCCATGTCTTGTAACAGAATTAACTAACTCCGTACCGATACCCTAAAGGCCGTATCGGTATGCTAAGCCAAATTCTCATTTTCCCAAATTCGTAGTTAATGTGCCCGTACCGATACACATAGCCCCGTATCAATACGCGTTGACTAGGGTTGACCGTTTCGATACTCCCTATAGACCGTACCGATGCAATTTATTTTTCAGACCTTACTGTCCAACTTTGTATCAATACACCCCCTTTGTGTACCGGTACGCCCACGTATGTGGTGATTAGGCTTGAGGAGGGGCTAATCGCAAGATTAGTCCCTCAACTTTCTATTGTCTATACTTTTGCCACCCTAACTTTCAATTTTCCCAATTGATCACTAAACCATGTTTCAAAGTTCACACTATAATCCTTATCAATATCAATGCTTAATTGGGGACTCAATAATTCAATAATTGACCACTCGGTCGAAAGTCA
The DNA here is from genome assembly GCA_019671005.1 of Hibiscus mutabilis. Taxonomy (NCBI): domain Eukaryota; kingdom Viridiplantae; phylum Streptophyta; class Magnoliopsida; order Malvales; family Malvaceae; genus Hibiscus; species Hibiscus mutabilis. Next base: position 51,629,542 of record CM033745.1, read on the forward strand.
ACTCTATAATTTAACCTTTCATATTTGAAATTTTCGGTCACCGGAATCAAATTCCGTCTAGGCCCGGTTTTGGGATGTTACAACTCTCTCCCCCTTAAGAAAAATTCATCCTCAAATTTTTACCTGAATCGAAGAGATGCGGGTACTGACTTTTTATTCTTTCCTCCAGTTCTGATGTAGCTTCTTTAACCTTGTGATTTCTCCATAATACTTTAACCAACGAGATGCTCTTATTTCGAAGCCTCTTGACCTCCCTTGCCAATATTTGCACTGGTTCTTCTTCGTATGACAAATTAGGTTGGAGTTCCACAGATTTGGGCTCTGTAACATGTGATGGATCAGATATGTAATTATGAAGAATCGATACATGGAACATGTCATGGATCTTAATCAACTCTTGGGGTAAGGCTAACCGATAAGCTACAGGGCCAACTCTTTCAATCACTTCGAATGGTCCGATAAATCGGGGACTTAATTTCCCCTTCTTACCGAAATGCAGAATCTTCTTCCACGGGGAGACTTTTAAGAATGTTTTCTCACCAACATCAAACTGTACATCATTCCTCATGAGTTCAGCATAGGCCTTTTGTCGATCGAAGGCGGCCTTCAAATGGTCATGGATGATGGTTACTCATTCTTCGGTTTCCAAGAGTAAGTAAGGGCCCAACACCTTGCCTTCACCTAGTTCAGACTAGCATAGCGGTGTTCTACACTTCCTGCCATATAATGCCTCATATGGTGCCATGCCAATGGATGATTGGTAGCTGTTATTATAAGCAAATTCAGCAAGAGGTAGGGACCTCTCCCAAGATCCTTCAAAGTCAATAACACAAGCACGAAGCATATCTTCTAATATCTGAATTTCCCTTTCTAATTGACCATCAGATTGAGGGTAAAAAGTTGTGCTAAGATTGACTCTGGTGCGCAGAGCTCCTTGCAATGACTTTCAGAATCGAGATGCAAACCTTGGATCCTGATCGGAAACTATTGTCACTGAATTTTCACCTAACTTCTTTTACTTTCATTGTATTAACTATGTCATTTCTGGTTAGGTAGTATTATATAACATCGTTAATGTTACATCATAATTAGTATAAGTGCCATATGTTAGTGTTATAAAAATTAATGTAGTAATTAAAATTATCATGTGTCATATACTTAGTGTATTTAGTATAATTGTTATACGTATTATTGCCATAGTTGTATACATTTGCTGGCAGTTAGTAGTTAATATAGTAGGTAGTTATTAAAACCCAAAATATAAAACATAGCCCAATATAAAATATAATTGTTACATTTGAATTAAAAAGGGGCCCTAACTCTTTGTGTTTCTGCGCAGATAAGGGACCGTTGGATCAAGATAGATCCAACGGAAAAGATGAATCACACCTTGCATGTGGGATCTAGCTGGAGGAAGGCAAACGACCTGTCATCCAGACCGCAGATTAGTGAGCAATCCAACGACCCAGATCGGCTAACAATAGAGTACTTAGATCACCACTCACGCGTGGCAGTCACGCGCCTGACTTTCTAGCTACTGTCGAACGCTTCGTTTTCTTTGACGCTACACTTACTTCGATTATTCCACGCCAGCGCCGTTCGAGTCATCAAAACTATGCAAACAAAAAAACAAGAGGGTTAAATCCCTAAAATTGGAGCTTGAAAATTCGGTAAACATCAAGATAAAATCAAAAGGGAATTGAATCCCTAAACCGAAGCCTTAGCTACAAATCAAGATCAAATCAGAGGCAAAGTCAACCAATACAGGAGGAATTAAATCCCTAAATCGATGCCATAGCAATAATCAAGCAATCAAAATCAAAGAGGATGCATTTTCGGGCATGAACATTAGTGGTTTTGCTTCAAATTCAAGCACAAATGTACCTATATAAACTTATTTAATGTAATACCCCTTTCCCGTATTCATAGCTGAATACGAGTCAGAGATATCACGAAACATTTGTAAAACCCTCTACATTTGTAACTCGGTAAAATTTTGTTTCTTTAAAAATGTTACAATGTATTTAGTTTTTATTTACAAATCTAGTTATTCGCGTAAAGTTTAAAAATAATATTTTCATCTTCAAATCGAATTTATTTTCAGGCAGCAACTTATCAATTTAATTTGTCTTGATATAATTAATAAAACTGCCTGATTTAAAATTCATCCATATACCAAATAAAATACAAATTCTATTAGAGCAGGCATACCCTTTTAATATACATGCCAACTAGTAAATATCAAACAATATCAAAAGACATCTTACTGATACTGATGTACCTGTTATTGATTGATGATGTCCGTATATGCTCCTTACTCCAACCATTTCTTCTTTCCTACGTGTAAAACAGTTACACGCTAAGTATTTACTTAGTGAGGCAATAATTCAAATTTAAGTGCAATTGTCATAATATCAATCTCAATATTAATTATTAATTATTAATAATGCATATGATCACCTTACCATTACATGCTCATTAACATAATTAAATATGTAATAGCATATATGTATATCAAAGTGATAAGATTAGATCTTACCAATATTGGTGCTATTTCCATCCGTAAGCTTTCAATGCTTACCAATACCTATTTCCAACTCTGTCTGCAAGCTTTCGAGCTTATCATTCTAATTTTTTTTATTTCAATTCAGTTTACTTAGCCCAAGGTATCGAATTAAGAGATTCTATGTACACGAGTCATCCCCTCATACCCAACCTTTCTTGAGTATGTATATTATTTGCACTCTACTGGGAGTGCTTAGCACCGAAGTGCCTCTGTATACTTATCGGAGTATACAATATATCCTTCATTGAGTTTTTATGAAATTACTCTGAAGTGCTTAGCACCCGTAATAAGTCCGTATACTCAAACCATGCATGAGTATACTCATCAACGAGTATTTATAAAATTTGCACTTTACCTGAAGTGCTTAGAATCTTTATAAAACTGTTTATGACTCTATGGCTAGCCAACTATACCTTTGAACCTCTATCATACTTGGGCTTTATATCATCAAATATTTCATCCATGGCAATGTTTATCAATTTATATTAACATGAAGCAGTTCATAACCGAATAGCATTAATAGTAAATCATCATCAATAACTAGTGATCAATGCATTTATTTTCAACCTTTGACATATTTAAAGTATGTCAAATGTTTGATCAATAACATAATTATCATGACAATATATAAACCAGGTAGACTCATCGCAAGTCTTACCGGTGATGTATAAAACATCTATGCATAATGTTATGTATGCATTGCACTCACCTGGGCCATGTATTAGTATGCCTCACTAAGTCCTCTTTGATCCTTTCCTTCATTGTACCTTGAACCTCCCTTGATTCGAAATTAACTTCATAATTCAAATAAGTAAAATATTTGTTAGATCCCAATCTAACAATATGTTACATATTGTCCAATATAATCATTCGAATACAAAATCTCCAAACATTTTATTTTCTTCCTTGTATTGTTAAAAAACTCATTATGGTCCTTAGTGACCAATTTGAACTTCCATTAACCCTTTTCAAGCTTACTAATCAACCTTAGATACAAAGTGTATCAATTCTCATTTTCTGGTTGTTTGTAGTACCTCCCAAGAAATATTTCTATAAAATAATCTACAACTCGGAATTCGATTCTGTTTATTCTGAAAGAAACTAGATTCAATAAGCTTTTCAACGATATAAATTAATAGCCCAAATTCAACTTGTATGATTTATGGCGAATTTTTAAAGTCAATTTCCAGTATTGAATTTCGGAACAGCCTGCTATACTGTTTTCTGACCTTTCACCACTTAAAAATTCATATCTTTTTCTCAGAACTTGAAATCTGTTTCCGTTTCTTGGAAACGAAACTAGACGAACAAATCTTTACATCGGTATAAAATTCACCTTCTAACCATTTTTGTAGAATATATGGTGAATTTTCAAAGTTACTGCCATAAACTAGTTTTTCTACACAACTTCCATAAACAACTTCAACTTTTATACTAACTTCTCCTTACTTCTCTACTTTTCAATTTAGTCCAATCACTAGCTTTAAACCACCAACTCATCACATTCTTCACCAAATAATTATTCACAATAATTCTCCCTAATTTTCCTTATTTACCGAAATAGGTACTAAAATGCAAAGATAAGGATTCATGCTTCTTAACTTTGCAATTTAGTCCTCAATTCAACATTACTACCTTAATTCCATTATTAAAACTAAAAAACAGATTTAACCCCCATACAAAACTTCCATTTCGATTTGGTCACTTAACTTTGACAAATTGTCAAAATGGTCACTAATTCAATTCAACATCAATTTGGCATTCTAACTTCATTTTCTTATCTCTAACATCATTAATAACATAAATACACTCCAAATTCTAAAAATTCAGATTTGGTCCTTCAACTTTTCAATTTGCCAAAATGGTCCCTACACAATTTAACTTAGGGTTTTGTTTCCAAACAACAATTCAAGCTTACTAGATCATTATTTCAACATCACAAACCCTAAAATAAACTTGAATCCATAAACCCTAATCATCTTCATAATAATCAAAACATGTAAAACTTAAATCCCAACTCAATATCATGTTTTTTTTAACACCATACTAGCTTGATTTCAACTTGAATTCAATCATGGAATCATAAAATCTCAAAAGCCCCAATTTGATCCATAAACCCTAATTTATTTCTCAAGTAAATTCTCATCAATCAAGCACTGATTCCATGAATTATTGATATCAAAAGATAGAGCTTGAAGAGTAGAGCAACTTTGTAATTGAAGAGATTACCTGAAAACTGAGTTTCGGGGCTTGAATCGAGCTTGGAAAATTTTTTATCTTTATTTCCCTAACCCTCACATTTTTGGCTGGAAAAGATGAACATTTGGTTCATCTTTTTACCATTATTTTACACGTATATCTATTAAATGAATATTAAATTCATTTAATAGTGAAATTACAATTTTGCCCTTTTTATCCAATGGTTGAGATTGATTTTATCACCAATCAAGGGCCAAGATTTAATATTCCATTTTCTCTTTCCAAAATTGCCCTTATAAATTTTTAAATATTTCAAAATTGCCATTGGTGCCAAATGACCAATTTGCCCTCCAACTAGTTTTATTTACTAGTTTGTCATTCTTATAAAAATTCAACTAAATCTAGTTGGAATCCAACCAAATATAATAAAATATTCATAAAGTAATATTTTATGAAATTTTCCATATCTTTTGGATCAGTCTCCAAAATTTCCATTCGATCCAATATACTGATAAATAATCCTTTACTCAAAAATAAATTGTAGGATTCATTTTGAATCAAACTAAAAATATTTCCAACACTTTGAAATGAATTTTATAACCTTTCTCTATCATATGGTAAAACTTCAAAAATTTTCAGTTCGATCCGGGTATCCGAATTCCATTTAAATTTTAACTGCGATTTTCCCAATAATCAAAGTATCAGATCGAACCAAAAATTCCATATTCGATTCACACCCTTAGGTGATCTATTTTTTTATGAAATAAAAACTCTTAACTTTTGGGAAATTACAACTTTAGTCCCCCAAACTTTTCCAAAGTTTATACATTAGCCATAAAATTTTCAAAATTTACATTTTGGTCACTAAACTTTTAAACTTCAATTTCCATTCCAATTTTCCTTGGTATTCAAACAAACTTTAAGAATACCTTATTCAATTCACTATCTATCACATGATACCTTTAAACCTTAGAAATTTTCTTTCCAAAATCCATAATTAAAGAAATCCCAACTTTCGCATTTTTGTCATTTTAGTCACTAAGTTAGATTTTAAGCTATTATCTTAGTACTAAATGACCCTTAATCAACTTATTAAATTTTGGGGCATTACAATTCTCTCCCCCTTAAGAAAATTCGTCCTCAAATTTTTCAATACTTACTTGGTTCCAAAAGGTGAGGAAACTATTTTCTTATATTTTCTTCTTATTTCTCTCAAATATTTTCTTTAACCTTGTGACTTTTTTGTCAAAGAACTTTAACAAATAGGATTGTCTTGTTTTCTTAGTTATTTGACTCCATGTGCTAGGATCTTTACCAGTTCTTTTTCATAGCTTAAATCCAGCTGAATCTCTATTTTCTCCGGAGTAACAACATGTGAGGGGTCTAATCAATATTTACAGAGCATCGATACATTATGAATCTTGTTCATTTCCAAAGATAAAGCTAACTATTAAGCTTAACTATCAGACTAATTCCTTTCACAATTTCTTATAGCCCAATAAATTTTGAACTTAACTTTCTCTTTGTCTAAACCATAACAACTTCTTCCAAGGTGAAACTTTTAAGGAATACTTTATCCTTAACTTCATATTAAATATCTTTTCTTTTAGGGCCAACATATAGTTTCCATCATTCAGATAGAAAATCTTCCTTGATAATACAAATATCTATCAAACATAACTTCCAAGTTTTCAGTTTCACTCTTTTCCACTTGTTTGCACCTTGACAACATTTTCATCCTTTCTTTAAAGATATCTTATTTAATCCAATATGGTAAATTTTATTCTTAACTTGACAATCAAAACACCATCTTCTTTTAATGCCAATCTTGCATTCATAGCTCTTAAGGCAACAATTGTCTTTCGACTGAGAGCGTCAGCTATCACATTAGCTTTTTCTGGATGATAGTCAATGACCATATCATAATTCTTAAAAAGCTCAATCCAATTTCTTTACGTCAAGTTTAACTCTTCTTTAGTAAGCATATACTTTAAACTTTGATAACCTATATAAATATAGCATCGTTCACTGTATAAATAATGATTCTATATCTTTTAAAGCAAATACAACCATTGCTAGCTCTAAATTCTAAGTAAGATAATTCCTCTCATATATCTTAAGTTGTCTCAAGCATAGACCATTACTTTTCCTTCTTGCATAAGTACACATCCCAAACTGTTATAAGAAGCATCGCTATACACCACATAATCTTTACCCGATTCTGTTTGTACTGGTACCGTGGCTTCTATTAAGATCTCTTTTAATGTCTCAAAGATTTCTTAGCATTGATATGTTCAACTGAACGACATTTCCTTCCTCAATAGCTTGGTCAATGAGGAGACAATCATCAAGAAATTCTGAACCTCTAAAACATTTCCAGAGGTTTTCATTCAACTATAATTTGTACTTTCTTGAGGTCTATTCTTATTCCCATTGCCCAATCCATATAACTAATAAAACAACTTAAGACAACCAATCTCATACTTTAACAATTTAGCATATAGCTTCTTTTCTCGAAAGGTCTGAAGAACAATGCAAAATGGGCATCTTATTCTTCATTTTTCCTTTGAATAGACCAAAATATACTCAATGAATTCTACCAAAAATTGGTCCAAGAAAAATTAGAATACTTGGTTCATTAGGCTTATAAATGCCGTAGGTATCATCACGAACTCATAGTATTCATACCGAGTCCGAAAAGCTATCTTTAGAATTTCTTCTTCCTTGATTTTTTTAACTAATCAAAAGATCATCAGTCTTCGGAAGAAGATATTTTTTCTTTACTATTACCTTCTCGAGCTGATAGAAATCAGTTTTTCTCTTTCACAATTAACACTGGTGTGCCCTCAAGATGACACACTTGACTTTATAAAACATCGACCTAACATTCCTTGCAATTTGTACCTTTAAATCTCGAAGTTCGGTCGAAACCATTTTATACGGAGCCATTAAGTTAGGCGCAATGCCTGGTAACATCTTTATTTTGAATTTCACCTCTCAATCTAGAGGTAATTCCGAGTAATTCATCTGGGAATACATCTGGATCTTTTTGGATAGTCGAGTTATTTATCAATTTAACTTCAACAGCCCGAGCATCTACTATATTTTCTAAGAAAAGTTAGTAACCTTATAACAACAATGTCCTTAATAAAAAAACTAAAATTACATTAGAAAATGGGTTTACCCTTTTATCAACTACTACTATTTTTGTGCCTTCCATGTTTTTCAATATTAATCACTTTATGCGAAAATTCATCATGACCTGATAGGAAGGTAACCAATTCATGCCCACAATCATCTTAGACTCCTCAAAAGATAATTCCATTAAGTTTATCGGGAACTCTATTTTTTATGTTTTTATCGAGCAATTCCACATGTTCAGCTCGCCCTTACATTACAACCCAACAAATTCGTGACCGCTATATTACTTGAAATGGGTTCTATAAGGATATCTCATTCACCATTCAACTTCGTACTTATATACGAATGTGTAAAGCTAGGACCCATCAACATCAATACAGGTTTATCCAAAAAGATGAGATGTACCTTCTATGATTTTTGAATCATCCCAATCTTTATCAGTCCTGATGTTATAAACTTGAACTGATATGTGCAATCCTGGCTAGGAAGCAAATTCAGATGGTTTTCTAATCTAGCTTAAATCTCGGAGCAACAAAATAGCTCCATCCAATTTCTCAGTATCCGTCCAGTGTAATCCTTAGATTATTCAGTTATAAATCAACAATTACTGGACCTTAATCTGCTTTTCCTTTCAATTCAGGTGTTTCTAAACTTTTCAATTCCTTAATCCGGCACAGGCACTTCTTGTTGTACCAGTGCCCCTTTCTTGTTTAGATTTATCGGAAGGGTTATTATTAACCTTATTGTTACTAGTCTTGATTCCTTCCAAAGCTTCCAATTTACCAGTTCATCACACTTTCTTGACTCAAATATTTCTTATAATTCCTCCCAATTTACATTAGTAAGGAGCGACATCAATCAAATCGTAAAAACATCAAATCAGTAATATTGATATCCTAGTGGCATGTATACTCTTTTTAACATAAAACCACTTCCATTTAGGCCGAGAATCGGCTAAAACCTACAGCTACGATACAAATAGAGATATCACAAAACATTTGTAAAACCCTCTACATTTGTAACTCGGTAAAATTTTGTTACTTTAAAAATGTTACAATGTATTTAGTTTTTATTTACAAATCTAGTTATTCACGTAAAGTTTTAAAATAATATTTTCATCTTCAAATCGAATTTATTTTCAGGAAGCAACTTATAAATTTCATTTGTCTTGATATAATTAATAAAAATGCCTAAAAACTGCCTGATTTAAAATTCATCCAGATACCAAATAAAATATAAATTCTATTAGAGCAGGCATACCCTTTTAATATACATGCCAACTAGTAAATATCAAACAGTACCAAAAGATATCTTACTGATACTAATGTACCTATTATTGATTGATAATGTCTGTATATGCTTCTTAATCCAACCATTTCTTCTTTCCTACGTGTAAAACAATTACACGCTAAGTATTTACTTAGTGAGTCAATAATTCAAATTTAAGTGCAATTTTCATAATATAAATCTCAATATTAATTATTAATAATTCATATGATCACCTTACCATTACATGCTCATTAACATAATTAAATATGTAATAGCATATATGTATATCAAAGTGATAAGATTAGATCTTACCAATATTGGTGTCATTTACATCCTTAAGCTTTCAATGATTACCGATACCTTTTTCAACTCTGTCTGCAAGCTTTCAAGCTTATCATTCTATTTTTTTTATTTCAATTCAGTTTACTTAGCCCAAGGTATTGAATTAAGAGATTCTATGTACACAAGTCATCCCCCCATACCCAACCTTTCTTTAGTATGTATATTATTTGCACTCTACCCGGAGTGCTCAGCACCGAAGTGCTATATACTTACTAGAGTATACAATATATCCCTCATTGAGTTTTTATGAAATTACTCTGAAGTGCTTAGCACCCGTAATAAGTTCGTATACTCAAACCAAGTATAAGTATACTCCTCAATGAGTATTTATAAAATTTGCACTTTACCTAAAGTGCTTATAATCTTTATACATCTGTTTATGACTCTATGGCTAGCCAACTATACCTTTGGAACTCTATATCATACTTGGGCTTTATATCATCAAATATTTCATCCATGGCAATGTATATCAATTTATATTAACATGAAGCAATTCATAACCGAATAATATTAATAGTAAATCATCATCAATAACTAGTGATCAATGCATTTATTTTCAACCTTTGACATATTTAAAGTATGTCAAATGTATGATCAATGACATAATTATCATGACAATATATAAATCAGGTAGACTCACCGCAAGTCTTACCGGTGATGTATAAAACATCTATGTATAATGTTATGTATGCATTGCACTCACATGGGCCATGTATTAGTATGCCACACTAAGTCCTCTTCGATCCTTTCCTTCATTGTACCTTGAACCTCCCTTGATTCGAACTTAACTTCATAATTCAAATAAGTAAAATATTTGTTAGTTCCCAATCTAACAATATGTTACATATTGTCCAATATAATCATTCGAATACAAAATCTCCAAGCATTTTCTTTTCTTCCTTGTATTTTTCAAAAACTCATTATGGACCTTAGTGACCAATTTGAACTCCCATTAACCCTTTTCAAGCTTACTAATCAACCTTAGATACAAAGTGTATCAATTCTCATTTTCTGGCTGTTTGCAGTACCTTCCAAGAAATATTTCTATAAAATAATCTACAACACAGAATTTGATTCTGTTTGTTCTGAAAGAAACTAGATTCAATAAGCTTTTCAACCATATAAATTAAAAGCCCAAATTCAACTTGTATGATTTATGGCGAATTTTCAAAGTCAATTTCCAATATTCAAATTCGGAACAGCCTACTATACTGTTTTCTGACCTCTCACCACTTAAAAATTCATATCTTTTACTCGGAACTCGAAATCAGTTTCCGTTTGTTGGAAACGAAACTAAACGAACAAATCTTTGCATCGGTATTAAATTCACCTTCTAACCATTTTTGTAGAATTTATGGTGAATTTTCAAAATTACTGCCATAAACCAGTTTTTCTACACAACTTCCATAAACAACTTCAACTTTTATACTAACTTCTCCTTGCTTCTCTACTTTTCAATTTAGTCCAATCACTATCTTTAAACCACCAACTCATCACATTCTTCACCAAATAATTATTCACAATAATTCTCCCTAATTTTCCTTATTTACCGAAATAGGTACTAAAATGCAAAGATAAGGATTCATGCTTCTTAACTTTGCAATTTAGTCCTCAATTCAACATTACTACCTTAATTCCATCATTACAACTAAAAATAGATTTAGCCCCCATACAAAACTTCCATTTCGATTTGGTCACTTAACTTTGACAAATTGTCAAAATGGTCACTAATTCAATTCAACATCAATTTGGCATTCTAACTTCATTTTCTTATCTCTAACATCATTAATAACATAAATACACTCCAAAATCTAAAAATTCAGATTTGGTCCTTCAACTTTTCAATTTGCCGAAATGGTCCCTACACAATTTAACTTAGGGTTTTACTTCCAAACAATAATTCAAGCTTACTAGATCATTATTTCAACATCACAAACCCTAAATTAAACTTGAATCCATAAACCCTAATCATCTTCATAATAATCATAACATGTAAAACTTAAATCCTAACTCAATATCATGATTTTTAACATCATACTAGCTTGATTTCAACTTGAATTCAATCATGGAATCATAAAATCTCAAAAGCCCCAATTTGATCCATAAACCCTAATTTCTTTCTCATGTAAATTCTCATCAATCAAGCATGGATTCCATGAATTATTAATATCAAAAGATAGAGCTTGAAGAGTAGAACAACTTTGTAGTTGAAGACATTACCTGAAACCCAAGTTTCGGGGCTTGAATCGAGCTTGGAAAAAATTCTCTTTCTTTCCCTAGCTCTCACGTTTTTGGCTGGAAAAGATGAACATTTGGTTCATATTTTTACCATTATTTTACAAATATATCTATTAAATGAATATTAAATTCATTTAATAGTGAAATTACAATTTTGCCATTTTTATCCAATGGTTGAGATTGATTTTATCATCAATCAAGGGCCAAGATTTAATATTCCATTTTATCTTTCCAAAATTTCCCTTATAACTTTTTAAATATTTCAAAATTACCATTGGGGCCAAATGACCAATTTGCCATCCAACTAGTTTTTATTTACTAGTTTGCCATTCTTGTAAAAATTCAAATAAATCTAGTTGGAATCCAACCAAATATAATAAAATATTCATAAAATAATATTTTATGAATTTTTTCCATATCTTTTGGATCTGTCTCCAAAATTTCCATTCGATCCAATATACGGGTAAATAATCCGTTACTCAGAAATAAATTATAGGATTCATCTTGAATCAAACTAAAAATATTTCCAATGCTTGGAAATGACTTTTATAACCTTTCTCTATCATATGGTAAAACTTCAAAATTTTTCAGTTCGATCTGGGTATCCGAATTCCACTTAAACTTTAACTGTGATTTTCCCAATAATCGAAGTATCAGATCGAACCAAAAATTCCGCATTAGATTCACACCCTTAGGTGATCTATTTATTTATGAAATAAAAACCCTTAACTTTTGGAAAATTACAACTTTAGTCCCCAAACTTTTCCAAAGTTTATACTTTAGCCATAAAATTTTCAAAATTTACATTTTGGTCACTAAACTTTTAAACTTCAATTTCCATTCCAATTTTCCTTGGTATTCAACCAAACTTTAATAATACCTTATTCAATTCACTATCTATCACATGATACCTTTAAACCTTAGAAATTTCCTTTCCAAAACCCATAATTAAAGAAATCTCAACTTTCGCTTTTTTGTCATTTTAGTCACTAAGTTAGATTTTAAGCTATTATCTTAGTACTAAATGACCCTTAATCAACTTAGTAAATTTTGGGGTATTACAATTCTCTCGCCCTTAAGAAAATTCGTCCTCGAATTTTTCAATACTTACTTGGTTCCAAAACGTGAGGAAACTATTTTCTTATATTTTCTTCTTATTTCTCTCAAATATTTTCTTTAACCTTGTGATTTTTTTGTCAAAGAACTTTAACAAACATGATTTTCTTGTTTTCTTAGTTCTTTGACTCCATGTGCTAGGATCTTTACTAGTTCTTTTTCATAGCTTAAATCCGGCTGAATCTCTATTTTCTCCAGAGTAACAACATGTGAGGGGTCTAATCAATATTTCCAGAGCATCGATACATTATGAATCTTGTTCATTTCCAAAGATAAAGCTAACTATTAAGCTTAACTATCAGACAAACTCCTTTCACAATTTCTTATAGCCCAATAAATTTTGAACTTAACTTTCTCTTTGTCTAAATCATAACACCTTCTTCCAAGGTGAAACTTTTAAGGAATACTTTATCCTTAACTTCATATTAAATATCTTTTCTTTTAGGGTTAACATATAGTTTCCATCATTGAGATAGAAATTATTCCATGATAATACAAATATCTATCGAACCTAACTTCCAAGTTTTCAGTTTCACTCTTTTGCACTTGTTTGCACCTTGACAACATTTTCATCCTTTCTTTAAAGATATCTTATTTAATCCAATATGGTAAATTTTATTCTTAACTTGACAATCAAAACACCATCTTCTTTTAATGCCAATCTTGCATTCATAGCTCTTAAGGCAACAATTGTCTTTCGACTGAGAGCGTCGGCTGTCACATTATCTTTTTCTGGATGATAGTCAATGACCATATCATAATTATTAAAAAGCTCAATCCAACTTTTTTACGTCAAGTTTAACTCTTCTTTAGTAAGCATATAATTTAAACTTTTATAACCTATATAAATATAGCATCGTTCACTGTACAAATAATGATGTTATATCTTTTAAAGCAAATACAACCATTGCTAGCTCCAAATTCTAAGTAAGATAATTACTCTCATATATCTTAAGTTGTCTCAAGCATAGACCATTACTTTTCCTTCTTGAATAAGTACGCATCCCAAACTATTATAAGAAGCATCGCTATACACCACATAATCTTTACCCAATTCTGGTTGTACTGGTACCGTGGCTTCTATTAAGATCTCCTTTAATGTCTCAAAGATTTCTTAGCATTGATCTGTTCAACTGAACGGCATTTCTTTCCTCAATAGCTTGGTCAATGAGGAGACAATCATCAAGAAATTCTGAACCTCTAAAACATTTTTCAAAGGTTTCCATTCAACTATAATTTGTACTTTCTTGAGGTCTATTCTTATTCCCATTGCCCAATCCACATAACTAATAAAACAGCTTTAGACAATCAATCTCATACTTTATCAATTTAGCATATAGCTTCTTTTCTCGAAAGGTCTGAAGAACAATGCAAAATGGGCATCTTATTCTTCCTTTTTCCTTTGAATAGACCAAAATATACTCAATGAATTCTACCAAAAATTGGTCCAAGCAAAATTAGAATACTTGGTTCATTAGGCTTATAAATTCCGTAGGTATCATCACGAACTCATAGTATTCATACCGAGTCCGTAAAGCTATATTTAGAATTTCTTCTTCCTTGATTTTTTTAACTAATCAAAAGATCATCAGTCTCTTCGAAAGAAGATATTTATTCTTTACTATTACCTTCTCGAGATGATAAAAACCAGACTTTCTCTTTCACAATTAACACTGGTGTACCCTCAAGATGACACACTTGACTTTATAAAACATCGACCTAACATTCCTTGCAATTTGTACCTTTAAATCTCGAAGTTCGGTCGAAGCCATTTTATACGGGGCCATTAATTTAGGCTCAATGCCTGATAACATCTTTATTTTGAATTTCACCTCTCAATCTAGAGGTAATTCCAAGTAATTCATCTGGGAATACATCCGGATATTTTTGGATAGTCGAGTTATTTTTCAATTTAACTTCAACAGCCCGAGCATCTACTATATTTGCTAAGAAAACTTAGCAACCTTATAACAACAGTTTCCTTAATAAAAAGCTGAAATTACATTAGAAAAGGGGTTTACCCTTTTATCAACTACTACTATTTTTGTGCCTTCCATGTTTTTCAATATTAATCACTTTATGCGACAATTCATTATGACCTGATATGAAGGTAACCAATTCATGCCCACAATCATCTTAGACTCCTCAACAGATAATTCCATTAAATTTATCGAGAACTCTATTTCTTATGTTTTTATGAGCAATTCCACGTGTTCAGCTCGCCCTTACATTACAACCCAACAAATTCGTGACCGCTATACTACTTGAAATGGGTTCTATAAGGATATCTCATTCACCATTCAACTTCGTACTTATATACGGATGTGTAAAGCTAGGACCCATCAACATCAATACAGGTTTATCTAAAAAGATGAGATGTACCTTCTATGATTTTCGAATCATCCCAATCTTTATCAGTCATGATGTTATAAACTTGAACTGATATGTGCAAACCTGGCTATGAAGCAAATTCAGATGGTTTTCTAATCTAGCTTAAATCTCGTAGCAACAAAATAGCTCCGTCAAATTTCTCAGTATCTGTCCACTGTAATCCTTAGATTATTTAGTTACAAATCAACAATCACTGGACCTTAATCTGTTTTTCTTTCAATTCAGGTGTTTCTAAACTTTTCAGTTCCTTAA
Source organism: Hibiscus mutabilis (assembly GCA_019671005.1). NCBI lineage: Eukaryota > Viridiplantae > Streptophyta > Magnoliopsida > Malvales > Malvaceae > Hibiscus > Hibiscus mutabilis. The sequence continues at coordinate 51,645,056 of CM033745.1, forward strand.
TTCGGCACAGGCACTTCTTGTTGTACCAGTGCCCCTTTCTTGTTCAGATTTATCCAAAGGGTTATTATTAACCTTATTGTTACTAGTCTTGATTCCTTCCAAAGCTTCCAATTTACCAGTTCATCACACTTTCTTGACTCAAATATTTCTTATAATTCCTCCCAATTTACATTAGTAAGGAGCGACATCAATCAAATCGTAAAAACATCAAATCAGTAATATTGATATCCTAGTGGCATGTATACTCTTTTTAACATAAAACCACTTCCATTTAGGCCGAGAATCGGCTAAACCTACAGCTCTGATACAAATAAATGTAATACCCCTTTCCCGTATTCATAGCTGAATACGAGTCAGAGATATCACAAAACATTTGTAAAACCTTCTACATTTGTAACTCGGTAAAATTCTGTTTCTTTAAAAATGTTACAATGTATTTAGTTTTTATTTATAAATCTAGTTATTCACGTAAATTTTAAAAATAATATTTTTATCTTCAAATCGAATTTATTTTCAGGCAGCAACTTATCAATTTAATTTGTCTTGATATAATTAATAAAACTGCCTGATTTAAAATTCATCCAGATACCAAATAAAATACAAATTCTATCAGAGTATGCATACGCTTTTAATATACATGCCAACTAGTAAATATCAAACAGTATCAAAAGATATCTTACTGATACTAATGTACTTGTAATTGATTGATGATGTCCGTATATGCTCCTTACTCCAACCATTTCTTCTTTCCTACGTGTAAAACAATTACACACTAAGTATTTATTTAGTGAGGCAATAATTCAAATTTAAGTGCAATTGTCATAATATCAATCTCAATATTAATTATTAATTATTAATAATGCATATGATCACCTTACCATTACATGCTCATTAACATAATTAAATATGTAATAGCATATATGTATATCAAAGTGATAAGATTAGATCTTACCAATATTGGTGCCATTTCCATCCATAAGCTTTCAATGCTTACCAATACCTTTTTCCAACTCTGTCTGCAAGCTTTCAAGCTTATCATTCTATTTTTTTTTATTTCAATTCAGTTTACTTATCCTAAGTATCGAATTAAGAGATTCTATGCACATGACTCATCCCCCCCATACCCAACCTTTCTTGAGTATGTATATTATTTGCACTCTACCGGGAGTGCTTAGCACCGAAGTGCTTCTGTATACTTACTGGAGTATACAATATATCCCTCATTGAGTTTTTATGAAATTACTCTGAATTGCTTAGCACCTGTAATAAGTTCGTATACTCAAACCATGCATGAGTATACTCCTCAATGAGTATTTATAATATTTACACTTTACCTGAAGAGCTTAGAATCTTTATACAGTTGTTTATGACTCTATGGCTAGCCAACTATACCTTTGAACCTCTATATCATACTTGGGCTTTATATCATCAAATATTTCATCCATGACAATGTATATCTATTTATATTAACATGAAGCAGTTCATAACCGAATAACATTAATAGTAAATCATCATCAATAACTAGTGATCAATGCATTTATTTTCAACCTTTGACATACTTTAAGTATGTCAAATGTATGATCAATGACATAATTATCATGACAATATATAAACCAGGTAGTCTCATCGCGAGTCTTACCGGTGATGTATAAAACATCTATGTATAATGTTATGTATGCATTGCACTCACCTAGGCCATGTATTAGTATGCCTCACTAAGTCCTCTTCAATCTTTTCCTTCATTGTACCTTGAACCTCCCTTGATTCGAACTTAACTTCATAATTCAAATAAGTAAAATATTTGTTAGATCTCAATCTAACAATATGTTACATATTGTCCAATATAATCATTCGAATACAAAATATCCAAACATTTTTTTCTTCCTTGTATTCTTCAAAAACTCATTATGGTCCTTAGTGACCAATTTGAACTTCCATTAACCCTTTTCAAGCTTACTAATCAACCTTAGATACAAAATGTATCAATTCTCATTTTCTGGCTGTTTGCAGTACCTCACACGAAATATTTCTATAAATTATCTACAACTTGGAATTTGATTCTGTTTGTTTTGAAAGAAACTAGATTCAATAAGCTTTTCAGCCATATAAATTAATAGCTCAAATTCAACTTGTACGATTTATGGCGAATTTTCAAAGTCAATTTCCAGTATTGAATTTTGGAACAGCCTTGTATACTGTTTTCTGACCTTTCACCACTTAAAAATTCATATCTTTTTACTCGGAACTCGAAATCCATTTCCGTTTGTTGGAAACGAAACTAGACGAACAAATATTTACATCGGTATAAAATTCACCTTCTAACTAATTTTGTAGAATTTATGGTGAATTTTCAAACTTACTGCCATAAACCAGTTTTTCTACACAGCCTCCATAAACAACTTCAACTTTTATACTAACTTCTCCTTACTTCTCTAATTTTCAATTTAGTCCAATAACTAGCTTTAAACCACCAACTCATCACATTCTTCACCAAATAATTATTCACAATAATTCTCCCTAATTTTCCTTATTTGCCAAAATAGGTACTAAAATGCAAAGATAAGGATTCATGCTTCTTAACTTTGCAATTTAGTCCTCAATTCAACATTACTACCTTAATTCCATCATTACAACTAAAAATCAGATTTAGCCCCCATACAAAACTTTCGTTTTGATTTGGTCACTTAACTTTGACAAATTGTCAAAATGGTCACTAATTCAATTCAACATCAATTTGGCATTCTAACTTCATTTTCTTATCTCTAACATCATTAATAACATAAATACACTCCAAATTCTAAAAATTCAGATTTGGCCCTTCAAATTTTCAATTTGCTGAAATGGTCCCTACACAATTTAACTTAGGGTTTTGCTTCCAAACAATAATTCAAGCTTACTAGATCATTATTTCAACATCACAAACCCTAAATTAAACTTGAATCCATAAACCCTATTCATCTTCATAATAATCAAAACATGTAAAACTTAAATCCCAACTTAATATCATGATTTTTAACATCACACTAGCTTGATTTCAACTTGAATTCAATCATGGAATCATAAAATCTCAAAAGCCCCAATTTGATCCATAAACCCTAATTTCTTTCTCATGTAAATTCTCATCAATCAAGCATGGATTCCATGAATTATTGATATCAAAAGATAAAGCTTGAAGAGTAGAACAACTTTGTAGTTGAAGAGATTACCTGAAAACCGAGTTTCGGGGCTTGAATCGAGCTTGGAAAAAAAATTTCTTTCTTTCCCTAGCCCTCATGTTTTTGGATGTAAAAGATGAACATTTGGTTCATCTTTTTACCATTATTTTACACATATATCTATTAAATGAATATTAAATTCATTTAATAGTGAAATTACAATTTTGCCCTTTTTATCCAATGGTTGAGATTGATTTTATCACCAATCAAGGGCCAAGATTTAATATTCCATTTCTCTTTCCAAAATTTCCCTTATAAATTTTTAATATTTCAAAATTGCCATTGGGGCCAAATGACCAATTTGCCCTCCAACTAGTTTTTATTTACTAGTTTGTCATTCTTGTAAAAATTCAACTAAATCTAGTTGGAATCCAACCAAATATAATAAAATATTCATAAAGTAATATTTTATGAATTTTTCCATATCTTTTGGATCAGTCTCCAAAAGTTCCATTCGATCCAATATACTGATAAATAATCCTTTACTCAGAAATAAACTGTAGGAGTCAACTTGAATCGAACTAAAACTATTTACAACACTTGGAAATGACTTTTATAACCTTTCTATATCATATGGTAAAACTTCAAAAAAATTTAGTTCGATCCGGGTATCCGAATTCTACTTAAACTTTAACTGCAATTTTTCCCATAATCAAAGTATCAGATCGAACCAAAAATTCCGCATTCGATTCACACCCTTAGGTGATCAATTTATTTATGAAATAAAAACCCTTAACTTTTTTGAAATTACAACTTTTGTCCCCAAACTTTTCCAAAGTTTATACTTTAGCTATAAAATTTTCAAAATTTACATTTTGGTCACTAAACTTTTAAACTTCAATTTACATTCCAATTTTCCTTGTTATTCAACCAAACTTTAAGAATACCTTATTCAATTCACTATCTATCACATGATACCTTTAAACCTTAGAAATTTCCTTTCCAAAACCCATAGTTAAAGAAATCCCAACTTTCATATTTTTGTCATTTTAGTCACTAAGTTAGCTTTTAAGCTATTATCTTAGTACTAAATGACCCTTAATCAACTTAGTATATTTTGGGGTATTACATGTAATTTCATGTAAACAACAAGAATTACACACAACAATTACAAAAAAACACACACTAGATACATACACTTACAATTAGCATTCGGAAGTTGTAAAACCAGCAGAAGCAAGCAGTTGTAATCGAAGTTCCAAAGCAATAAAAGAAGCAAGTTTCTAGGAACATTTTCTATCTTTTTCTTTTTTGTTTCGAACTTAACAAAGAAAGGGGATTGTTTTACCTTTATTTCGTTTGAAACATTGTTGTGATTTGATTTTGACGTAACTCTGAGGGAAAAACACGATTTGGGGTCGTCAGAATCTGGGAAAATGAGCATTTTCAGGAAAATTTCACCGTCGGTGGATGGCGGTCGGCACGACGGATGTTCATCGTGTTCTTCATTTTATGAAGAACATATCAGAGGATTTTTAAGAATGGGGTTTTGATCTGTTTTGATAAATAAGGGGATTATGATTTATGTTTATTATAATTGCTATATATACCAACCCGGTGACCCGGCCCGTACCCAGTTATAACCCACGCCCTTCTTTCCCAGTTCTAGCACCGCAGCACCTTTGTTTTAAATCTATTCAATTTCGTCTTTTTTCATCACAATTTGGCACTAATTTTTTAATTATTTTCAAATTAACCCTCACATTTTGTTTTCTTTCAATTTAGTCACTAATACATTTTTTAAAAAAGGTAAAAATAATTATCTTTTCCTTTGTTTTGGCAATTATTTTATAATTAATTTAATTTAAGTAATTTTGTTCCTTTTGTTTTTATGTACATATACATGTGTTAAACCTTAAGAATAGGTACTAAAACCTAGAATAGAGACATGTATGTTGTAAAACATTCTTCATTTTCAATAAGACACACTTAATTGTATTTAAAGTTCATTTCTCAGGCGATAAGGCCGTTAAAATAGATTTACCTTCATTAAGCGGACAAATAAATCGAAATGTTGTGAATTTGCAAATTCCAGTTTTCAAAGCATTTTTTTAGAAATCAATTAGGTACCAATTTTTGGGCGTTGTGGGGGCGCTAACCCTTCCCCACACGTAACCGACCCCCGAACCTATTTTCTTTATTTTCCGTAGAACAAAATGCTATTTTGATAAATAAAACGTTTTATCAAAATACCCTTGTTTTAAAAGTGATCCAATCACACTTTTTTTAAAAAAAGATTGGTGGCGACTCCTTGTCTTTATAAAGTTTTCCAAAAGCGTCAAAACTCCTAAAAAGGGTTGCGATAGCTTGGCGACTCCGCTGGGGACCTTTTGTTTTAAACAAAGAACAAAAAAGATGGTCAGGCCACAAATTGTTTTCAAAAATGTTTTTTAAAGGGAATTTGCAAGTTCACAAAGGTTTCAATTTATTCGTCCGCTTATTGAATGTAATTCTATTTTACGCATTTTAAAATTGTTGCAAAAAGCTCTATACTCGAGCTTCATCTCGTTTGTTAAGTGAAGGGAAAACACTTTGCTCATATCAAAATATTGATTCTCCGTATGAGCCTAGCAAGTACCTTCAGGACTCATATGCCTCATGTCTTCGTAAGGATACTAATTCTTCGAGAAGACATAGAAAGTGAGTCATCCTGAGTTGAACTTGGTTCGTTTGAAACCTATAATGGGTGAGAACTAGGGGCCTTGCTACCCTTAGTAGGGGACAAAAAGGACAGCTCGAGTACCTTTTAGAACCCAACTGTTTGAGAATCTAGAGCCCGCCCCAATAGAGCCATGCGAAAAACCTAGGGTTTTAGTAATAAGGGGAGACATGTCCTAAAGTGTTGGAATGTGCTGCCCATAATTTTTTCATGAAATTATTTTGAATTCTCTATGTTTTCTTGATTCTAATATTTCTTCCCCTTGTCTTGTTGTTTTGCATATCCATTCATGTAGCATCATTACATATTTAGAAGGGGCTGATTCTCTAAATCATTGCTCAACTTTGAAAAGCTCTTGTTATGGACGGAAGGATTTTGAAAAGTAAAGTTGAGAATGCAAAGGTGCGACATTGGTCCGAGGTGAATTAGCAAAAATTTGGAGATAGTATAACAGCTGATCATGAGACAGAGACTTCAGAATATGCCCACATCAGTATCAAACAGAATAGTGTGCAAAAATTGCAGGAAATTTGGGAGCACTTTGATTATGAGACTAAGCAGTTGTTATATGAAGTCTATGGTGACATAGCCTATCTCTTGTACATGAAGGTCGATAAACAACTTCTGAAAGCCTTGGTTCAATCTGGAATCCAGGGTATTACTGCTTCACTTTTAATAAAGAAGATATGATGCCTACATTTGAGAAGTACTTAGCCCTTTTCAACCTGTGCAAAGTGAAGAAGAACTGGGTCTATGTCAAGCCTCCTAAAAACAAAAACCCACATGCAAAGCTTCAAACATTCGCTGGCATGAGTGATGGTTGGGGTAAGGGGTTGATACAGAAGAGAGGAGGCACCTTTAATTTCCCTTGGTCAAGTATCAGAAGTATAATTTTAATTCACCCCGACAGGGAAAAGAGAGTTGATCTCCTAGCCATTTTAATTTATGGTTTAGTCATCTTTTCGAAGGTTCTAGGGAATAATGATGTGGCATTACTTGATTTCCTTGAACAGTTAAAGAGATGAGTCAATCTGGTGCCAATTGTACTTGATGAGACTTTCATTTCCCTCAATGCTTGCGAAAAGTTGAAGGTGTCAGTTTTGGAGGATGTGCTCTGCTTTTATAGGTTTGGGCTCTTAGTCACTTCTGGAAATGCCCAACATTGGCCTTATCAAATGTGTTTTCCCCGAATTTCTTACCTCTTTGAGAATTATTGGCAAAGGAGTGGTCCGTTGTTAAGAAGAATAAATGGATTGATATATTCAGGAATCATCGTGATGAAGACATCAGATGGAGGGTTCCTTGGATGGGCCATGCCAAGCTTTTGTATAAGTGTGGATATTTCAACTTCCTAATGCTGCTAGGTTTGTGGGGAGGAATTGGATATGCTCATTTGCTAGTATCTCGCCAGTTTGGGTCTCGACAGTTCATCCCATTCACTACTGGTCTTGGTTCATCAGAATTCAAGTTCCAATGAGAGTTCAGACAGAAGGTTCAGATAATCAGTGATGCATGGAACCACTGTTATCATATGAAATTAGAATCTGATAGTCATTGCATGTATACCTCGAACTATGATATTTGGAGGCATACAAGAGTAAATGACAAAGTCATAGCACCTACATCCGGACAAGCCAAGTCTCTATAAGAACACTTAAAGGTAATCCTTACAAAAGCTGACGTCCTAAGAGAAGAATTGAGAAGGGCTAAGTTGGAGATAGAAGCCTTACGAGAGCAGAACCAAAGAGACAAGTTTGAGTCAATCCTTGATGTTGAAAAGTATAAAGGGGAGACGAAGTGAGTGATAAAGCTGTATGAAGACCTAGAAAAGAAGTTTGAGGTTCAAAGGGTTGATTTCCTCAAGCTCTAGACTACTGTTCGAAATGCTAATCTGAGAAAGACCCCAGAGCAGTGGAAGCAAGAAATCGAGCATGCTGTAGGAAAAGAAAAGGAACGAGGAAGGCGAGAGGTTGAGAAATATAGACGAGCCCTTGTTGAAGAGAAGAAGAAGGGTAAGCTGGCAAATAAAAATGGAAATGGCAAACGGGTTCATGAAAGTGAGAAAGAAAGTGTGGCTGCATGGAAAAGGAAAGCCCATGACAACAAGATTCACTTATTTGAGTTGCAGAAGGCATATGACAGAACCAGTGCAAAGCTAAAGCAGAGTGAGGCTTGTGTTACTGAGTTGCAAGACAAAATAAATGATCTGAACCACTTGTTGCATAGACTCCAGAATCATCACACCTATATCAAATTTCATGCCTATCTAAGTGAGAATGATATCTTCAAGAAACAGGTTGAAGGAATGGATAACATCATCCAAGAATATAGGACGAAGATCCTAGTCCTTGAAGACATAGCTGAGGGAGGTAATGATTACTAGTTCACTCGTCTTAGAGACGTGGTTAGAAGATTTCAAGAACGGGATGAGTTTGACAGGATTGTCATGACCCAGGTACAGGATGTTGCTCGACACGTGATGATGTTAGCCACTGAAGCTATAGCTCTTCATCAGTACGTCAAGCCAGCATGAGAAGTGGGACCAAGGCTTATGTGGCTCATTGAAGAAATCAAGGAACTAGGAGTTCAGGCTGAAAAATATTTGTAAAAAAAATAAGGACCATTTCATATTTAATAAAAGAGTTGTTTCTTGAGCAGATGTTTCATGGAATTGACGGCCCTTCGCTTGCATTCATGCATTTGAATTCCATTCTTTTTTGTTTCATAGCTTTTCTTTGCATTTGTGTTTACATTTGTGCATGCATACACGACATAATAAAAATCTAACTTAAATAAAAATGGCAGAAAATCAAAATAGAAAAAACAATCACAAGTACGGTACTCGGTCTCAAGCCAAAGCAATAGAAGACAGAGTGACAGCCTTAGAAAGCAACCATAAGAGTACCCAGGATAGGTTAGACAAGTTGGGGACGGATCTGAAGCAACAGATGGAGTTAGTTCATTAAAAGACAATTGGTTCAATTGCAACCATGTTAGGCTTTAAGGACCCAGACGCGGTGGAAGCTGGTGAAGAAGCTAATGTTGTGCCAAAATTTCAAGGGATGGCCTTCGTTCATCCAAGTATGCAAAGAGAAGCTCAATCTTCTAAGGCTAAGATCTCACCACATTTTGCTGAAAACACAGCTTGAAATGATAGAAAGATAAACTCTGAAGAGGTCATTGAGGTGCCTGATCTCGATGAAATTGCCGATAAAGTGAAAGCTGAGAAAAAATGGGAAGAACGCTATGAGAAGCTGGAGGGAATGATTAAGTCTTTCCAAGAATGAGGTATATATGGATGAGTGGATGCCAAGGATTTAAGCTTAGCGACTAATCTAGTAGTACCACCCAAGTTCAAGGTCCCTAACTTCAAAAAATATAATGGAACTACGTGCCCTGCAGCACATCTAACTATGTATTGCAGGAAAATGACGATGTATCTTGAGAATGAGAAGCTGCTTATCCATTGTTTCCAAGACAGTCTAGTAGGATCAGTTGCACACTGGTACACGCAGCTAAGTCGAGTTAATATCAGATTATGGAAAGATTTGTCTAGAGCCTTCAGTGAGCAGTACAAGCATGTTTCAGACATGATTCCAACCCGTTTAGTTCTGTAAGGGATGAAGCAAAAGCATCATGAGAGCTTCCGCCAATACGCGCAAAGATGAAGGGATGTGGCTGCCCAAGTCCAGCCACCATTGCTGGAGAATGAGATCACCCCAATGTTCGTGGAGACATTAAAGGGTTCTTTTTATGATTGTACGCTCAATCATGCCACAAAGAGTTTTGCGGATATGCTTATAAATGGAGAGTTGATACTTGCGGCCATGAGAAATGGAAGGTTGGATAGTGGGGAAACAAAGAAACCATACAAAAAAGAGAGACAATGAAGTCAATGCCACTAATGCCTACAACCCCAGCTACTCAAAACAAACCAAATGTCTCGACCACAACTCCAATAGTCACAAATCCTCCGAAGAAAGAACGAAGATATCAAGGGAGCGCGAAACCATATTTCCCTTATATCCCAATAACATATGAAAAATTGTTTACTGAACTGGTCAAATCCCAGATGGTGCTGCCAAGACATGTTCCCCCATTCTCACCGCCATACCCACCATGGTATGATGAGAAGGCACAATGTGAATACCATGCAGGAGTTAGGGGGCATACCATTGAAAATTGCACTGCATTCAAAAGGGTGGTGGATGACTTAAGAAAAATAGGGATGTTATCATTTGATACGTCAGAAGAAAAGGGAAACCCTTTGCCAAATCATCAAAAGGCAGGTGTGAATGCAATCATAGAGGAGGAGGATAAGGTGGTTAAAGAATGTGTTGCTGAAGTTAGAACTCCCATGAAATGGGTATGGGCTAAAATGGTGGTAGTAGGGATGTTGGAAGAAGGAGCCCAGAAGCTGAAATTTGAAGAGGAATTGTACTGTGAATACCACATAAAGGATGAACATGAGATTGATTGTTGCTTAGAGTTTAGGAAACTAGTTCAAGCAAGATGAATGAAAAAGAACTTGAGTTCTTTGAAAAAGAAGACAAGAAATGCATGTTGGATGTATGGGCGTCAGAGGATCACCCTCTAGAAGAGATTACTCTGGAATGAATCCTTTAGATATTAAGGCTAAAACGAGAGTTAGCGAGTCAGCAAGGGGTGTAACCCCACAACTTATAATTAAGGCGCCAACCCCGTTTCCATACAAGGATAGCAAGCAAGTTCTTTGGAATTACGCTTGTGCGGTGGCAGCTCTGGGAGAAACATCTGTTCAAGAGAAAGAAGAGCCAATCAATGAGGTGAGCCGTTTCACGAGGAGTGGAAGGCTCTATTCCCAGCCAATAGTAGAGGATAGAGATGCAGTGCAAAGGAAAGCTTCTGTTGAAGAACCTGAGAAAGAATATAGCAGAGATTTCTTCAAAGAGAAGCCGACAACATATCACGAGCCTGTGAAGGAATCAGAGGCTCAAGAATTCTTAAGGATTTTAAAAAAACAGTGAATACAGCGTCGTGGAGCAACTCCACAAGCTTCTGGCTCGAATTTCTATGCTTTCTCTGTTATTAAGCTCCAAGGGCCACTATGAGGCCTTGTTAAAGATTCTGAACCAGACTTTCATACCAAAGAAGATCACAACCGGTAAGATGGACATGTTAGTCGGTAACATTGTTGTCAACAACTTCATTTCATTCAATAATGAGGAAATACCATGGGAAGGAACGAGATCGTGCAAGGTTTTACGTATCACTACTAGATGTAAGGGACATATGTTACTCGGATTCCTAATTGATAATGGGTCGGCATTGAATGTTCTGCCGTTAGCTACATTGAAGAAGATGCCAATAGATAGTTCTCATATGAGAACTTATCAAAATATGGTTAGAGCATTTGATGGAACTCAGAAGGATGTGTTAGGGAAAATTGAGGTGCCTTTGCAAATTGGACCAACGACCTTCGATGTTGAGTTTGTGGTCATGGATATAAGACCTGGTTATAGCTGCTTGCTTGGGCGACTGTGGATCCACACAGCAGGAGCGGTCCCATCTAATTTACACCAGAAGCTGAAGTTCATGATCGATGGTCAGCTAATAATTATCGCTATAGAGGAAGAAATTATTGCATCAGTAACCACTGGTGCACCCTTCATCGAGATCGATAAGGGTGCGCTCGAGTGTTATTTCAGGACGTTGGAGCTAGTCAATGCAACCTTTGTCACTAAGGAAGCAAGGTGCCAGAATTGGAATTATCAAGCTGTGCGAAGATGCAGGTAAAGCAAACGCTTGGGAAATGAGCTGAAATTGGGAAATGATTTGGAAAGAGACATCAAGGAAGGTTGTATCCCATAGTAATCCCAGTGAAAAAGAATCGGTTTGGCTTGGGCTTTAAGCCCAACAAATGGCAAAGAAGGGCTGAAATCAGAAAGCATCAAGAGAGGAGAAGAGCTAGATTGAAGGGAGAGAAAATTAATTGGGAGCCGATGACTTTCCTTCCCCTGAGCCATAACTTTATATTTGGAGGCATGTTGGATCCAAATGCCCCAATTAGTGATGAAGGAAAAGGAGAGAGTGCTCTATGTGAAGCATTTGAAAATCTGAGTATTAACGTTGTGATAAACGAGGAAGAAGAGAACTCGTACCTGTCAATGATTTGCCCTTGCTCTGAGCTTGACAATTGGACTGCTGAAGAAATTCCTGTAGTCTTTAAGAAATGTTCAGAGTAATTCTCAAAACCAACCCCTTTGCTCTAGGTCCGGAGACAATAGGGGATCTTATGTAAAGGGCCTATGTCAAACTTTTAATTTGAATTCAATAAAAGATGCATTTCCTTAAATCTTGTGTGGAAAACTTTTCATAAACAAACCAAAACCAAATGAAAACCAAAAAGCTAAAAGCATAAAAAAATTCCATTCATTTTATTTCTTCCTTTTGTATATATATTTTGCCTATTCCTTTTTCAGGTCTTCAGATATCATTGACGTAAATGAATCTGAGTCTGACTTCAAGGTTGATTTTGAATTGCCCCTATGCTTGGAAGAAGTTGGAAATATTTACAATGAGGAAGAATATGATGTACCCAACGACTTGCTCAGAATGGTAGAAGGAAAGGAAAAGCAGATTCTACCACATAAAGAGGAGTTAGAAATATTAATCCTTGGTACCGGAGAAGAAAAGCGAGAGGTGAAGATTGGCACTTCTATCACAGCCAAAACTAGAAAAAGTTTGATAGAGCTCTTGAAAGAATTTAAAGATATTTTCGCTTGGTCGTATCAAGATATGCTCGGCCTTGACACCGACATCGTCATGCATAGGCTCTCTATAAAGGTAGGATGTGAACCTGTAAAGCAAAAGCTTAGAAGAACGAAGGCTGAAACACTCCTCAAGATCAGGGATGAGGTAAAGAAGCAATACGATGTAGGATTCCTCGAGGTAGCCAAGTATCCAGAATGGGTGGCGAATATTTTCCCAGTACCGAAGAAAAATGGAAAAGTACGAATATGTGTTGACTACAGAGACCTCAATAAGGCAAGCCCTAAGGACAATTTCCTGCTCCCACATATTGACATTTTAATTGACAATACAGATGGTCATTCACTATTCTCTTTCATGGATGGTTTCTCATGGTATAACCAAATTAAGATGCGCCCAGAAGACATGGAAAAGACGACTTTTGTGACGCTGTGGGAAACCTTTTGCTATAAAGTAATGCCCTTTGGACTTAAGAATGAAGGGGCAACCTATCAAAGGGCCATGGTCACCCTTTTCCATGATATGATGCATAGGAAAATATAGGTATACATCGATGATATGATCGCCAAATCTCGATCTGAGGAAGAACATTTGGTTAAATTAAGAAAACTCTTCCTAAGACTGAGAAAGTTCCAAATGAAGCTAAACTCGACTAAGTGTACATTTGGAGTCACATCTGGAAAGTTATTGGGTTTTGTTGTGAGCAGGAAAGGAATTGAGATCGACCCTGATAAGATAAAAGCTATACAAGAACTCTCCCCACCTCAAACATAAAAGGAAGTTCGAGGTTTTCTGGGACGGTTAAATTACATTGCACGTTTCATTTCTCAACTAACTGATAAGTGTGATCCAATGTTTAGGTTACTTAGGAAGAATAACCCCGGGACATGGGATGAAGAATGTCAAACGGCTTTGGAAAAGATCAAAGAGCAGCTAAGAAATCCTTTAGTATTAGTACCACCTGTTTCAGGGAGACCACTGATCTTGTACCTAACGGTCTATGAAAATTCCATGGTTTATGTGTTAGGGCAACATGACGATACCAGAAGAAAAAAAATGTGATATACTACTTGAACAAGAAATTCACTGATTGTGAAACCAGATATTCGTCAATTGAAAAACTATGTTGTGCTTTGGTGTGGACAGCTAGAAGGCTAAGGCAATACATGCTTTATCACGTTACGTGGCTAATCTCGAAGTTAGACCCACTGAAGTTCATGATGGAAGCCTCGGCTTTATCAGGAAGGTTAGTGTGTAGGCAAATGTTATTGTCAAAATTTGATATCCAGTATGTAAGCCAAAAAGCGATAAAAGGGAGTGCTATAACTGACTTTTTGGCAAGTTGCTCTTGTGATGAATATGAAGCGTTAAATTTTAATTTTCCTGATGAAGACTTGATGTGTATCTTAGAAGATGATGAGGTTTCCATGTAATCTTTGGTTATGAACTTCGATGGTGCAGCAAATGCATTAGAAAAAGGTATAGGGGCAGTTTTGGTTTCACCGAAAGGAAATTATTACCCTTTTACTAATCGTTTGAAGTTCTTCTGCACTAATAATATGGCAGAGTACGAGGCTTGTATAATGGGACTAAAAGATGTTATAAGGAGGAAAATCCATACTTTAAGAGTTTTTGGGGACTCTACATTTGTCATTTATCAGATACGTGGCGAATGGGAGACAAAAGATGCAAAGTTGTTAGAATACCACAAGTTTGTCCTTGAGTTGACCAAAGAATTTGATGAGATCACTTTCAAATATCTCCTCAGAGAAGACAACCAAATGGTTGATGCTTTAACCACCTTATCCGCCATGTTTAGGGTAAGTGAGGGTTCTGAGATGATGCCCATCAGGTTACATATTCTAGACTCTCCAGCTCATTGTTATGATGTGGAAAAATAGATGGATGGATCGCCATGGTACCATGACATCTTGCAATATGTAAAATTCCAGCAATACCCGCCGCAAGCTACAGAGAATGAAAAGAAAATAATTAGGAAAATGGTATCCGGGTATGTCTTGATGGAGAGATTTTATACAAAAGAAGTCGTGATCAAGTGCTTCTAAGATATGTGGGAGCAAAAGAAGCTCAATTAATTATGGAAGAAGTTCATGAAGGAGTTTTCGGAACCCATCCTAGTGGTTTCACCATGGCTAGAAGGATTATGCGTCTTGGATATTATTGGTCAACAATGGAAGGTGATTGCATCAACTATTCTCGCAAATGCCACAAGTGCCAACTTTATGCTGACAAGGTTCATACGCCACCTTAACCTCTTCATGCTATGACAGCTCTTTGGCCAATGTCCATGTGGGGCATTGATATCATCGGTTAGATTCACCCTAAGGCGTCAAGTGGGCATCGTTTTATCTTGGTAGCCATTGATTATTTCACAAAGTGGGTAGAAGCAGCCTCGTATGCAAACATCAACAGATCCACGATTTATAAGTATTTGAAAAAGGAAATCATTTGTCGATATGGTCTTCCTGAAAGTATCATCACCGACAATGCTTCTAATTTGAATAACAGGATGATAAATGGAGTCTGTGAGCAGTTCAATGTCAAACATCATAGTTCTGTGGTATATCGCCCGAAGATGAATGGGGCAGTGGAGGCTGCGAATAAGAATATTAAGAAGATAATTGCAAAAATGATTAATACCTATAAAGATTGTCACGAAAAGCTATTGTTTGCCTTATATGCTTATCGAACTGCAGTAAGAACTTCCACTAGGGCAACACCTTTCTCATTGGTATATGGAGTGGAAGTTGTGCTACCCATCGAGGTTGAAATACCATCGCTCTGTGTCTTAATGGAAGCCAAATTGGAAGAAGTAGAATGGGTTCAAGCAAGATATGGCCAGCTGAACTTAATTGAAGACAAAATATTGAAATAACTGTGTCATGGGAAAATGTACCAGAAAAGGATGATAAGGGCTCACGAGAAGAAAGTTCGCCCAAGAGAATTCAAAGAGGGGGATTTGGTGTTGAGGAAGAAGTTGCCAATCCAAAGCAATCCTCATGGGATATGGGCACCAAATTGGGAGGGATCTTACATTGTAACAAAGGTTTTCTCAGGTGGAGCACTAATTTTGGCTGAAATGGATGGAGATGTCCTTTAAGGCCCGATAAATTCATACTTGGTCAAAAAGTATTATGTTTGAAGGAGAGAAAAAAGAAAAAAATGAGAAAAAAGAGAAAAAAAAAAGAAAAAAGAGAAAGAAAAAGAAGAAAGAAAAGGAAAATGGGGTTCAAAATGAAAACCCGAAAAGGGCATTTTGAAACCAAAGGAGGATCTGAGTTGAAAACCCGTAAAGGGCGGCTCAGACAATTTGCAAATAAGACCTTTCTCGGGGTTTAGTACCTGGAAGCTTCATATCTTTCCGCATAATCATTATGTCCAGGGTCTACTCAGCATAGTTGACATTCAAGGCATCTATTGAAGTCATGACAGGAGGAGTTTTGGTTTCTGATATTTGAATGCCTATTCCTTTTCTTGTAATTTCTTTTTGTGTTTGCCACAATACTAATAAAATTTTGTTGTGTAAACCTTTTCTTTTCCTCCTTTGACATATTTCCATAAAGCATCTTGCATTGAAATGAGAATTAAAATTTGGCATCACTTGAAATATACAAAAGATTTTTTAGCATTACTTTGAAATTTGTCTAGAAGGATATTGGAACTATGAGGTATTTCATGGTCAAATTTGGAGCTTAGGGCATAAAGAGCAACAAACTTATATGGAGATAGGTTTTGCTACAAATCTCTATAGAGGACCCTCAAGAGATGCTTTGACATTACCTTAAGGCAGCATGTTGCAAAACAGAGATGCTTACAAGAGATAATTTGTTTTCTACAACAATGAGAACAATTTTACAGACATTAGAAGAAATAGTTAAGGATATGAGACATTGGAAGAACATCAGGATTCTAGGAAGCTTGTCACTGAACAATGATGTATCAACTACAATGATAACTTGACAAAGGCTAAAAGAGTGTTGAAGAATATGAGGATAAAGTTAGCTTTTCCAACCAGGAATACAAGATAACTAGATTGAGCAAGCAAATGTATAAAGATCATATAAAGCAAAGAAGTACTAAGAATGAGAATGGTAAAGTAGAGATGATGAAGATGACGATCTATTATTATCATCGTAGCATATAGTTGCAACGTTTAGATGATTTCACACGCATTAATGATAGCAAGCCAATGCATTCCCCATATATCCCTACGAAATTTCACTTTTAGGTGTCCTAGTAACGCTATACATATCGCAAAGAGCTTTCCTGAAGGAAGGGGCAGAAGTCACAGGAAAAGAACAAGGCATTAAACCTATGGTACAACATGGTGATGTTTTGCTAAACTCCAATTTCACCCAAATCGAAGGATGTGTCTTACAGCTCTCAAGGTTAAAAGTAGGCAATGGTGAAGATTTCTCTCCAAGGAATGAATGATGGAATTTTAACAACAAGAAATTGTTAAAGCCATCTAGCGTTGAAAGATGGGTTATTGCAAGCTTTCTTGTTAACCAAGTAACATAGTGCAAAGTCATTCAGTGTACAGAAATGAAAAGAAATCATATTGTCTTCTCTGATAGGATAGGCCAAAACAGGCACTCACCATCTGTTACCAGAGTTGAGAAAATGTTTGAGATGATATAATCCAAGTTTCTCGGAGCTTCACAGTTTCTTCTGTGTCTATTGCTTGAGAAAAATTGTTAAGAAAAAAAGGGCAAAAGAAATAAGACATGTATTCATGACTAGGCATCCCTAGGGGCATATGTATCTTAGTTGGATCATTTGCATTTGTTTTTTTACAGGTTTTGGAACCAGCTTATTCATCCAAGCGTATGGAGGATGAAGTCATCTTTTGAAATTTACTTATCTATTCGAGCATGATGAGAATAGAACTCGCCTATCCGTTCGGGGATTTGGGAATGAAACCTGCTTATCTATTTGAGCACAAGGAGAATAGAAGCTGCCTATCCGTTCGCGCATACGGAGAATGGAAATTTGCTTATCTATTCGAGCATGAGGAGAATAGAACCTGCATATCCGTTCGGGCATTTGGAGAATAGAAATTTGCTTATCTATTCGAGCATGGGGAGAACAGAACCCGCCCATCTGTTCAGGCATTTGGAGAATGGAACCTGCTTATCTATTCAAGCACGAGGAGAATAGAACCTGCCTATCCGTTCGGGTATTTGGAGAATGGAACCCGCTATCTATTCGAGCACAAGAAGAATAGAACCTGCCTATCCGTTCGGGCATTCAGAGAATGGAAATTTGCTTATCTATTTGAGCATAAGGAGAATAGAACCTGCCTATCCGTCCGGGCATTCAGAGAATGGAAATTTGATTATCTATTCGAGCATGAGGAGAATAGAACTCGCCCACCTATTCAGGCATTTAGAGAATGGAACCTGATTATCTATTCAAGTACGAGGAGAATAGAACCCGCCTATCCATTCGGGTATTTGGAGAATGGAACCCGCTTATCTATTCGAGCACAAGGAGAATAGAACCTGCCTATCCGTTTGGGCATTCGGAGAATGGAAATTTGCTTATCTATTCGAGCATGAGGAGAATAGAACCCGCCCATCCGTTCAAGCATTTGGACAATGGAACTCGATTATCTATTTGAGCGCAAAGAGAATAGAACCCGCCTGTCTTTTTAGGCATTGAAGGTTTGGTAATTGGTGAAAATCAGTGTCTTCTATTCTTTTCTCTATTCTTGTTTCACCAGAAGGACCAAAGAGAGGGCTGTTGTCACTGAATTTTCACCTAACTTCTTTTACTTTCATTGTATTAACTATGTTATTTTTGGTTAGGTAGTATTATATAACATCGTTAGTGTTACATCATAATTAGTATAAGTTCCATATGTTAGTGTTATAAAAATTAATATAGTAATTAGAATTATCTAGGTGTCATATACTTAGTGTATTTAGTATAATTGTTATACGTATTATTGGCATAGTTGTATACATTTGCTGTTAGTTAGTAGTTAATATAGTAGGTAGTTATTAAAACCCAAAATATAAAACATAGCCCAATTGAAATTTATAAAAAATAGAGTCCATTAAAGATACATAGAGTTTTTTTTCCATTATACAAAGGCCTGTTTAGGCCAGGTTACATTTGAATTAAAAGGGGGCCCTAACTCTTTGTGTTTCTGTGCAGATAAGGGACTGTTGGATCAAGATAGATCCAACGGCAATGATGAACCACGCCTTGCACGCGGGATCCAGCTGGAGGAAGGCAAACGACCCATCATCCGGACCATAGATCAGTGAGCAATCCAACGGCCCAGATCGGCTAAAAACAGAGTACGTGAATCGCCACTCGCGCGTGGTAGTCACATTCTTGACTTTCCAACATTGTCGAACACTTTGTTTTCTTTGATGCTCCACTCACTTCGATTGCTCCTCGCCGGTGTTGTTCTAGTCATCGAAAGTATGTAAACAAAAAAACAAGATGGTTAAATCCCTAAAATTGGAGCTTGACAATTCGATAAAAATCAAGATAAAATCAAAAGGGAATTGAATCCCTAAACTGAAGCCTTGGCTGCAAATCGGGATCAAATCAGAGGCAAAGTTAACCAATACAGGAGGAATTGAATCCCTAAATCGATGCTGTAGCAATAATCAAGCAATTAGAACCAAAGAGGATGCATTTTCGGGGATGAACATTAGGGATTTTTGCTTGAAATTCAAGCACGAATGTACCTATATAAACCCATGTAATTTCATGTAAACAATAAGAATTACATACAACAATTACAGAAAAACACACACTAGATATATACACTTACAATTAGCATTCAGAAGTTGTAAAACCAGCAGAAGCAAGCAGTTGTAATCGAAATTCCAAAGCAATAAAAGAAGCAAGTTTTTGGTAACATTTTCTATCTTTTTCTTTTCTGTTTCGAATTTAACAAAGAAAGGGGATTGTTTTTACCTTTATTTCGTTTGAAACACCCTTGTGATTCGATTTCGACATAACTCCGGCAGAAAAATGCGATTTTGGGTCACCTAAATCTGGGAAAATGAGCGTTTTCTGGAAAACTTTGCAGCTGGCACGGCGGATGTTCATAGTGTTCTTCATTTTATGAAGAACACGAAGAACATATCAGAGGATTTTTAAGAATGAGGCTTTGATCCATTTTGATAAATAAGGGGATTATGATTTCTGTTTATTATAATTGCTATATATATCAACCTGGTGACTCGACCCATACCTGGTTATAACGCGCGCCTTTCTTTCCCAGTTCTAGCACCGCAACACCTTTGTTTTAAATCTATTCAATTTCGTCATTTTTCATCACAATTTGGCATTGATTTTTTAATTGTTTTCAAATTAACCCTCACATTTTGTTTTCTTTCAATTTAGTCACTAATACATTTTTTAAAATAGGTAAAAATAATTATCCTTTCCTTTGTTTTAGCAATTATTTTATAATTTATTTAATTTAAGTAATTTTGTTCTTTTTGTTTTTATGTATATATACATGTGTTAAACCTTAAGAATAGGTACTAAAACCTAGAATAGAGACATGTATGTTGTAAAACATTCTTCATTTTCAATAAGACACACTTAATTGTATTTAAACCTTAATAGTTAAAATGAATGTAGATGTTTCTTTAGGTCTTAATCACTGATTAGATTTTAATTAAAAGACTTTAACATATCTAATTTTCTTGTTGATTTGTTAAAAAGTGAAAACCTAATTAATGTGGTGTCTTATCAAACGAGAATGACGGGTTAGCGCCAGGAGTGTTGGCGGAGATTAAAGTTCATTTCTCGGGCGATAAGGCTGTTAAAATAGATTTATATTCACTAAGCGGACAAATAAATCTAAATGTTGTGAATTTGCAAATTCTAGTTTTCAAAGCATTTTTTTAGAAATCAATTAGGTACCAATTTTTGGGCGTTGTAGGGGTGCTAACCCTTCCCCACACGTAACCGACCCCCGAACCTATTTTCTTTGTTTCCCGTATACCAAAATGCTATTTTGATAAATAAAACATTTTATCAAAATACCCTTGTTTTAAAAGTGATCCAATCACACTTTTTTAAAAAAAGATTGGTGGTGACTCCGTGTTTTATAAAGTTTTCAAAAAATGTCAAAACTCCTAAAAAGGGTTGCGACAGAGACGATAGACTGTGGCACACCATGGAGTTGAATGATTTCGTTAATATACAAGTCAGCCAGTTTAGGAAGACCGTAGTCCATTCTAATTGGTATGAAGTGTGCTGACTTAGTAAAGCGGTCTACTACAACCCAAATAGCATCATGCTTGGCCGGGGTCAACGGTAAACCACTGACAAAGTCCATGGTTATCTTTTCCCATTTCCACTGAGGGAATTCAATGGGCTGCAACAATCTGGTACGGTTATGATGCTCAATTTTAACTTATTGTCATGTAAGACACCTCGACACAAAATCTAAAATAGATGCTTTCATGCAGGCCGCCAAAACAATTCTCGCATGTCTTTGTACATCTTTATTGCTTCTGGGTGAATTAAGTAAGGGATACAATGGGCCTCCCAGAGAATTTCATCGCGAAGAGACTTATCACTGGGCACACATATTCTGTCACGGAAGCACAAGAGTTATTCGTAATTAATCTTGAAATCAGGGTCAGGATTACTCCAAAGCTTAGAAGCAGTGGTTTGTAATTCAGGATCTTGTTCTTGTAGAGACTTGATTCTCATCACAATGGTAGATTGAAATTGAAGTTCAACTATAAAACCAAGATGCTTTTAAAGTCGAAAATGAGCATTGATAGCCTGAGGGGTAGGAAAAGGCCTACGGCTGAGCACATCTACTACTACATTGGCCTTGCCCAGATGATAATCAATGACAATATCATAATCTTTGAGAAGTTCCATCCATCTCCTTTGGTAGAGATTGAGCTCTTTTTGTGTCAACAAATACTTAAGTCTCTTGTGGTCGGTGTATAGGTAACATTTTTCTCCATAGAGATAATGTCTCCATATTTTCAATGCAAAACGACCGTAGCCAATTCAAGGTCATGAGTAGGGTAGTTCATTTCATGTTGTTTGAGCTGCCTTGTTGCATAAGCAACAACCTTGCCTTATTGCATCAGTACACACCCCAACCCTTGGTGCGAAGCATCGCTATACACAATGTAGTCCTTCCTGGACTCAGGTTGGATCAGAATCAGTGCATGAGTCAATACCTGCTTGAATTGGTCAAAACTTCTTTGTTGATTCTCGGTCCATTCAAAAAGAACATCCTTCCTTAGAAGTTTAGTTAATGGAGCTGCTATTATAGAGAATCCTTTAACGAATCTCTTATAATAACCAGCAAGACCGAGAAAGCTACGAACTTCACCTACATTCTTCGGTGGTCTCCAATCAACTATGGATTGGATCTTGTTTGGGTCTACTTGAATGTCTTCAGCCAAGATCACATGACCCAAAAATGAGACTTGGGTGAGCCAGAACTGCACTTGCTGAACTTGGCTTATAATTGCTTCTCCCAAAGGGTTTGAAGCATAATACAAAGATGTTCACGATGTTCGGCTTGGCTTTTAGAGTAGATCAGGATATCATCAATAAACACCACTACGAATTTATCAAGATAGAGTCTAAAAACCCGATTCATGAGATCCATAAAGGCGGCAAGGGCATTGGTTAACCCAAAGGGCATAACCAAGAATTTGTAATGGCCATATCTTGTGCAGAAAGCCGTCTTTGGCACATCGTACTCTTTCACTTTCATCTGATAGTATCCAAACCTCAAATCGATCTTAGAAAAGATCGTTGCATCTTTCAGTTGATCAAACAAGTCACCAATCCTTGGAAATGGATACTTGTTCTTGATTGTGAGCTTGTTCAATTGTCGATAGTCAATACAAAGACGCATTGATCCATCTTTCTTCTTAACAAAGAGGACTAGAGCTCCCCAAGGTGAGGAACTCAGTCGAATGAAACCCTTGTCTAACAAGTCTTGGATTTGCACTTTAAGCTTGGTGAGTTCTATTGGTGCCATCCTATAAGGTTCAATAGAAACCGAGGTGGTTCTAGGTTACCCTTCAATCCCAAATTCAACTTCACAAGTAGGTGGTAAACCCGAAAGCTCGTCGGGAAACACTTTAAAAAACTCTTGCACGATGTCTATATCTTGTAACTATGCTTTTTTCTTTCTTATGGTGGCATACAACAATGATCTCTTGCCTCTAGATTCCATGAGAGTCACACTCTCCTTACCCAGACGTCGAAGATACAACTTCTTCTTTGAATAGTCTACCCAGGCTTAATGCTCCCTGAGCCAGACAAGCCCTAAAAGGTATCCTTTGTATCACAAGAGGACAATTCTTACATATGAGCCCAATAACAACACTATCCCATAAAAGATTGGTCACGGTGAGCTTAGAAGCTATAGGTTCAAATGTCAACTTAAATATCTTAATCAATACGGTACTTATAAAGGAATGAGTGGATCTAGGATCAATCAATGCATAAACAGAATGAGTATACAACTCAATAGTACCTGCGATGACATCAGGATCCTCATCCTCCTATCGGCTCCTTACATGATAAACTTGGGCCGAAGCTTTAGACTCTTGTCAATTAGGTGCCCTTGTGGAACCACTAGATCCTCTAAACGCCCTCGATGCATCTTGTCTCTACCCTCTGCCCTTGAAGGACTGAGAAGGGGACGTCAGAACTACCAGTGCAAGAGGTTTATTAGTATTCATCAGGCAGTCTTTAATATAGTGACCTTGTTCTCCACAGAAGAAACACGCCCCTGCTTGCTTGCGGCACTGTCCTGAAGGATGTCTTCTCTGACAGAAGTTGCAAACCAGGTACTGAGACTCCCATCCAGATCCTCCAGTACTCTCCATGGAGGCAGTTCTTGCAGCTGACTGAGACATAACTTGTGGCTTCAAATAATCACCTGATCGGAAGGATTGTTGCTGATACGATGACTTGTATCCTTATTGTTGCTTGCTCTTCTTGTACAGTAGAGGGGTCGAGAATCATCTCGTGACCTCTTCTCAATCCGACTCGGCCTATTAAACTTGTGTGACCTTTGAGCAATTTTAGTGGAGATCGCTCGATTCACCAGCTCCTGGAAATCCTTGATTTTTAGAGTAGTAAACAAAAGGTCGTAGTTCATCACTTAAACCTGCAATAAACATTCTACACTTCTCTTCTTCTTTCTTGATGTATTTAGCCCCATATTTGTAATACTTGCAAAAGTCGTAGATGTACTGTTCCACCGGTCTCCCACCTTGTTTTAGATGTAGGAAGATATCCCATCTCTCAGCTAGTTAATGCTCACTGATATATTTCTTCTTGAACTCTCGCAGAAAGAATTCCCAAGTTATAGCTTCATCGGGAGCGGTGAGAGTCGTGGTTTCCCACTAACTTAAAGCTTCATCGGTCAACAGGGCTAGAGCACACTCGAGCTTATACTCATCCGAGCACAGTAATTGCTTGGTCAAGATTCTTAATGTGTTATCCAACCAGTGTTCTGCTACTTCAAGGTCTTGCTCAGCCTTACCCGAGAAGGTAATAGCTCGATGTTGAGCTAACTTGTCCATAGGGGCTCGGTTCATAGAAGTGGCAACCGCAGAAGAATGTGCGGACTGCTCAGACTTGAGGGTAGCCATGAACTATTTGAACATCTCAGTCATGTTCTTGTAGCACTCAAACTGAGCAGCATGTAACAGAGGCTCGTGTTCACTGGTTCTTGCAAGGGTGCTTGCCGGTTAGGAGGATTCTCCCCTTTTTCTCCTTGCCATTGGTCGAGGAGCCAACCGTGTGCTCAACTTCTTCATGAGCCTTATCGGAGTCATACACTATAAATGAAGGAGGATCGGATTAGTCGCAAGTTACAATATATCAAATTAAACTCCTAGGTGGCGTATGCAATGTAATGATCATGCAACGAACTCCAGTTTAGACCTAGAATCGACTAAACTCTAGTTCTGATACCACAAATGTAACATTCCCCACCTAGCCTAAAAGAAAACCGGGTCAGAGAATGCTATCAGTGAACGGAATGGTAATCGGTGCAATGAATTTTCAATCAATAATCGATAACTAAACGATATTATGCTTTATAAACATTAACAAAATAAGCATTAGTCCAATTTATCCTATGTGCAAGAGAAATTCATCAATTAGGACTAATTTATAACGTTTATGAGTTTTAAGGACTAATCTGTAAATTTAGTAATTTAAGGGTCATTTCATGAAATTGACTAAACAACAATGAAATTCAATAAAATAACAATAAGTCTGTGAATTTTCATGTCGTTTACCCATTCAATTAGACTATACAAGTTTTAGTGACCATTTTATAAACTTCTTAAAACTAGTTTCCATGTCTTTTAACAGAATTAACTAACTTCGTACCGATACCCTAAGGTTCGTATCGGTACGCTAAGCCAAATTCTCATTTCCCAGATTCGTACGTAATGTGCCCGTATCGATACACCTAGCCCCGTAACGATACGCGTTGACTAGGGTTGACCATTTGTGTACTGGTACGCCCTTTGTGTACTGGTACGCCCTATTTTATCAAGTCCAATTATGCAAGGCCGTACTGATACAGCTTGACCCGTATCGATATGCCTGCCATGTAATGACAAATTTTGTCTGGTTTTTCATCAATTTAACTCTTTAAATGATGTCCAAATGCAATAAAATTTTACCATCAAGCCTTAAACACTTAAATCTAATGCTATACAAATTTTCATGATCAAATGAACCCATTTACCATGTTTTCACTAGTTAGGCCAAATATGCAAGTTTATCACTTTTTACCAAAACACTTAACATACCATTTTGAGCATTTAGACCTTTTGAACATAGAGGTCAATACATACATGCAAAATGGGGCTAAACTAACGTGTTTAGGCCCTACGCCACCATTCTAGGAGTTCAAGGGCTAGACTAACATTACATATAGGCCTGTGACTTGCTCCAAAAAAGCTCTTTGGTCCGATCCTCAATCCAACTATTTTTTAACCTGAAAATGCATGGAAATGAAATGTATTAGGCTTACTTAGCCTAGTGAGGTAGTCCAAGACATTCGTATGTGTATCAATGGAATTCGTAGCAAGTACAAAAATTAAAAATGCATCTTAAAACATGATTTAACAATCCTTGCAACACTTGTACACATATTTTTCTCCTTGGATCGACATGTTATGGATACGCGAATATCCAACCAACATCACCAACAATGAATGGTCAATATCTGCCAACATCACCGATAGGACCAACACAATCACATCCCGCCAACATCACCAATGTGAGCCTTAGCTCAAGGACCGTAGTCCACTCCTTACCATTGAGCTCATGAATTCTATGACATGCCAATTGTATCCCATGTCCGATCGTGTCCAATGACTCAATACTTATCGATATTAATAACGATAGCAATATGATATCAATGACAATTAAAATGATTTGAGATTTGTCTAACATGGCCTATTTCATCTCTATCATAATAACAGTGATCATGTAATGGCTTGATATTCAACCTATAATGTAACAAGCTTACTGATGTTGCCTCCTACGAGGCTCGGATGCAAATGTACCTTGGCCAATTATAGAAATGCAATAATTCAACGTTAATGAAATCAAGAAGGCGCCTAGCCATTCCCTTGACTCCGAATACTCTCACCGATGATTCCGAGGCTTTCAAGGCTCCCGGATAACAACTCCCTTGTTCTTGAACTTGGTGGAATTGAGGGGATTTGGTGATTCATCATCTTGGTTGTCTTGAGCCACACAAAATCGAGATTGCAAGGTTTTCAATATCGATAAAGGAATCGTAGCAACTCAATAGCTATAATAAACGATAATAAACAAGCTTTAACATCTCAAAGGAAATCTCTAGGGTTTAACCTAATTCTTATACTCAAGATTAAGCATGATTAATCCATGGACTCAGTAAACCAATAGAGGAAAACTACTCACATGATCGATAGCTACGATTTAGAATCGATAAACTTAAGAAAAGCAAAGCTTGATCTCACCTTCAATGGAGGTGTGTGCTTAAGGTGGCTAGAGGGGGAAGATAGGGAGGTGCTTGCTTGAGCTAAAAACTGGGTAAGTTTTCTTTCTTTTCTTTTTACTATAGATTTCAATTGATATTTCCTTCAATTGAAGGAACTCAATTTCCTAATCCCACGTATGTGGTGATTAGGCTTGAGGAGAGGCTAACCGCAAGATTAGTCCCTCAACTTTCTATTGTCCATACTTTTGTCACTTTAACTTTCAATTTTCTCAATTTGATCACTAAACCATGTTTCAAAGTTCACACTATAATCTTTATCAACATCAATGCTTTATTAGGGACTCTATAATTCAATAATTGACCACTCGGTCGAAAGTTAACTATATAATTTGACCTTTCTAATTTGAAATTTCTGGTCACCGAAATCAAATTCCGTCTAGGCCGGATTTTGGGATGTTACAAGTTCAGAGAAAATGAGGGGAAGGCAATTTGATCAGTTTGAAAAATTAAGGAGGAATGATTTTTTGTTTATCTTTTGGCTATTTATACGGACCTGTTTAACTGACCCAAACCCGAATATAACTCGCGCCCTTCTTTGGTGGGTATTCCACCGTGGCTCCCCAAATCTCGTTTCTTTCAATTTCGTCCTTTTTCTTTTAATTTTGTCTCAAAATTTTGCTTTCCTTCAATTTGGTCATCAATTCACTTTTTAAAAAAAAAAAGGTTTTTGTTTATTTATCCCTTTTCTTTTATTTAAATTTCCGTATTTTTTCAATTTAGGTTATTTGGTTAAAGTAATTTAATTTTATTGCTTCCTTACTTCACTTTCTTTTACTTATTAAAGTTGTGTTTTCTTTAATTCCTGATCCTTAGGAATAGGTTCTCGAAAGCTTAGTTAGAGCCCGTGTGTGCCGCAAAATGTTCTTCACATATCTAAAAATAAAATACACTTAAGTATACTTAAATCTTAATAGGTAAAATAAATGTAGACATTTCTAAGGATTAATAATCAATAATTAGATTTAAATAAAAATTAAAACACATTTAATTGTTTCTTGATGGCTTGTCTAAAAAGAGAAAATTAACTAATGCGATGTCTTACCAAACGGAAATGACGGGTTAGCGTCAGGAGTGTTGGCGGTAATTAGAGTTCATTTTTTGGGCGGTAAGACCGTTGAAATAGATTTATATTCATAGAACGGACGAATAAGTTGAGTTTTTTTTCGCAAACTTGCAAATTCCAGTTTTAAAATATTCTTTGTATTCGGTTAGGTACCAATTTTTAGGTGTTGTAGAGGTGCTAACCCTTCCCCACACATAATCTACTCCCGAACCCGTTTTCTTATTTTCGCAGACCGAAACTTTTGTTTTAATAAATAAATCATTTTATTAAAATGACCCTTATTTTAAAAAGTGATCCAATCATACTTTTAAAAAAAGATTGGTGGCGACTCCGTGTTTTCAATTTCTTAAAAAGTTAGGCTCGAGAGGGTCATGACACGTGTATAGTGGTATGATCTGTGAATATGGTATGTTATGTATGACTTGTGATTTTGGCATGATTTGGGTGACTTGCAATTTGTGACATGATTGTATGATGAGATTTCATGCATCATATGTCGGACATTTATGCATGTATCCATGTTTATAAAAATGTAATGCATTCGGAATCAAAAATCATATTAACATGTCATATCATATGGGTGGGAATTTGTACGGGGAAGATCAGTGGTTTCACCTTCGGGTTGAACTCCACTTCGGACATTGTGACGATGTAGAGAGTGGTTTTGGGCAACCTTACTCTTCAAACAGTGATGTAGATGGGTGCATGTCATTCTGTCTCGTGTAACATTTTATACATACTTGTATATCGGATTGTCTATTTGAGTTTGAGCATATTGATCATATTTCCTTGAAATGTGTTTTAATTTGCACTTAGGGACACACTGAGCTTTATAGCTGACTCCCCCTTAGTTTCTATTTCAGATACTCAGGCTTAGGCATACGGTACTTAGAGGACCTCGTTTTCATCAGACTATATATATTTATCAGTATGGTTTATTTAATTGAACTTAGTTTCATTATTTTATAATACCATCATTTTTGGACACTTGTTTATATGAAGAGTTTTAATAATGATAAGGTTAACTAATTGGTTTATTTAATTGAACTTAGTTTCATTATTTTATAATACCATCATTTTTGGACACTTGTTTATATGAAGGGTTTCATTATTTTATAATACCATCGTTTTCTTAAGGGCAAGTTTTCAAAAGCAAAAACCTAAATTTAACATTTTCTTCTAAGTCGGATTTAGGGGATTACATTTAGTGTTATCAGAGCCCAGTTCAACCCTCAAACTGTGAGGCTCAAAGAAATTTTAAAATTGGAAATGATTTTTGCATGCATGATAAATGTTTTCGGGTAAAATGGGAATTTTTGGAAAATTTGTTATTTTAAAGAAATTAATATATTTTGAATAAAAACTCCAAGTACTGACTCTAGTCTTAGGATCCTTTCTTTTTGTAGATTGACTATTGTGCCACCTCTTAGGAGCTCTAAATTAGCGTTCAGTCGTGGTCGAGGTCGTACCGTTGCGGCAGAGAGTGATGCTCCGCCTCCTATGGATCTGCCACAGAATTAGGATGATATTCATGATGCTAATATGGAGGGGCAGTTGGGGGATCAGACTGGAGCTCAGCATACTAGAGTACATTAGACCGGTTGTGGGGATCCACCTGTTCAGCAGACTCAGAGTGGTGGTCTACATAATTCTGGGGATAGTGAGACGGTGGGCATGGATACTGCTACAGTGCATAGAGAGTTGCTTTGTTATCTTCATCAGACTGAGGGTGTTAAGAGACCCATATCTATCGGGTTCTTGGATGTCGGGATGACTATGTTTCATGGGAGACTGGTATGAATCTAGATGATGCAGAGTATTGGTGGAAGAAGCTTCAGCTTCTGTTTGTTGAGATGGATTATCCTACCGATCAAAAGCTTAGGGTTGTAGTATCATTGTTGTAGGGTGAAGCCCAAAATTGGTAGGAGGCTGAAAAAATGTTATTCCAGCAACTCAGATCTCTTGGGACCATTTTTGACAGGCATTCCGAGACCTTTATGTTGGGCCAGAGTATTTAGCAAAGTGTCGGGATGATTTCATGAATCTGAAGTAGAATGACATGCTATAGGAACATCAGCTTGCCAGTTATTTAGCTATAGATTATACAATTTGTTTCAATATGAAAGAGTGCAATTTGTATCAATATGAATAGGTTGGTGCAGTGGTAATGGCTTGGGTTATTAACCCAGGAGATCCTAGGTTCAACCCACACCAAGCACAATCATATCTCTTTAATTTTCCTTTAACTGGGTGGGGACTGGGTAGGGACATGTGTCACCGTTATTGGAGGAAAAATAAATATATTAAATATTAAATAAATTAAATTAAATTAAAAATAAGAATAAATTCATCCAATTGGATGACAACACATGTTGTCATAAAATTATGACCAAATTGTAATCACCTAATTTAGTCTAGCCCGTTTTAATCCATTTTTATGCCAGGTTAAAAATAAGAATAAATTCATCTCTCCCCTTTGTTGATAACCATCGCCGCTTCAGACAGCGGGGGAAGCAACCACCGATGAATGGCTAAAATGGAGGGTTTTGGTTTTGTGAATGAGAGACTAAAGATGGGTGTTTTAGATTAGGCTTAGTTAGGTTTCTTTTAAACCCTTTTAACTTTGTTTTGCTTTTATTATTATTAAATGTGTGATTTCCCTTTTATTTAGCCTTAGTTTTTGTTTTTTAACCTTTTTCTCTAAATTGTCGTGCGTATATTTATATTATATATTATATATATATATATCAGTTTATTTTAGCACCTATTACATATATTATATACTTATATATATTTATCTATGTTATTGCTTTACTATATATGTACATATATATATATATATATATATCTTTATTTATTGCTTAGTTAATAGTTTTGGATCACGATTCGCCTTCGACCTTAAGGTGACCTGCAACGGGGTATGATCCGTATTATTCATGGTCAGTTCGATTTAACTAACATCTAACTTTTAATTTCCGCTTTTACTTTCCCGCATTTATTTATTTCCCTCATTCTTTCATGTTTTTTTTGTTCTAACCTTTAAATCATGCATTTATTTATTTTTGTTTTATGCCTTTATTTTGTATATATTCCATGTTTATTTGTCTTATGTTACATTCGAATATATAAACTGTCAAAGCGGCGCCCTTTTATTTGAGGATAAGCTTGGCTAGTACCAAGCGTAGTGGTGGTGGTTTTCATTTATTCTCGAATAACTTAGCATTTAAAATTAACTCACATTTATAAACGGATCTTAAATTAAATTAATTTCAAACTCGCAGTTTCCAATATTAAGGCAATTAGTAATCGACTAGGTACTGATTTCGAGAGTGGTGGGGGTGCGAACCCTTCCCCACATGTAACCGACTCCCGAACCTGAATCTCTGATTTTACGGTGTCTAGTCTACCTAAACCAAGTGACCAGTGGATACTCCACCATTTTTCATCATTTTTCCAAAAACAATTTCAATCAAACTCAAAACCCGATTCTTCCATGTGACACCAGAGATTTTAAAAATTAGTCACTATAGTATGGCGACTCCGCTGAGGACTTAATTTTTTTTACAAAAAAGATAGTCAAACCACAAGTCAATTACCCTTTGCCTTAATAATTGAAATTTGCGAGTTCAAGTTAATTTAATTTAATATCCTTTTATTAATGTGAGTTCATTTTAACGTATTTTAAAATTTTACATATAAGCTCGTCCGTTTAAGTGAGGAGGAAACGCTAGTGTTTTCGTAAGGATATCGTTCCTTCGTATGGGCCTAGCAAGTACCTTTGGGGCTCGAGTACCCTATGTTTTCGCGGGAATATTGTTTCCCTGTATGGATATAGCAAATGGGTCCCCCTGAATTGAACTCGATTGAAATGATCCAATAATGGGTGATGATCGGGGGCCTTACTACTCTTAGTAGGGGACAACGATGACAATTCGGGTACCTTTTTAGTACCAAACTTGCATGTAGTGAATATAAGATCCTACCTTTTAGAGCCATGTGGTAACCCTAGAAAACTAGAATATCATGCAAATAGGGTTTATTTTGTGCTAAAGCAAGCAGATAGATGTCATATGGGTAAGATTTGTTTTCTGCAAATGAAGCATGTTGGGTAGAAATCATGTCGAGAAGGTTTTTATTTCGTGCAATATTTTCTATCATTTTCTTTTGATTATTTTTATTCGTACTAACTCGTGTTTTCTTTTGACATTTGACATTTGCATCACATTAGCATATGACATTCATTCACATTGTGTTGCATGACATCATCGTAATTCATTAGCATTACATTCACAAAAGAGATTGACTCGTGAATGGTGGACAATCAGAAAACGTTCACGAATCGAGGGATTGACTCGTGTTTTATTTTGACATTTGCATCACATTAGCATATGACGTTCATTCACATTATGTTGCATGACATCATCGTAATTTCGTTCGCATTACATTCACATAAGGGATTGACTCGTGAATGGTGGGCAATTGCAAAACGTTCATGAATCAAGAGAAAATCTAGTGACCTAGATGTCAATTAAATACAATATTCAAAGGTTGCAAATTAATCTCGTATATTTGTGGGAGTTGTTCCACGAAAGCTGTGTCAAAAATTAATACCTTTGCATTTAGGGCAATTACCTTACATTTACATGCATTCATTTTGGAGACATCGAGACTAATTTTTGGGATGTTCCATGACAGTGATACTAGTAAAGGAAAATGTGAGTCGATTTAGCACCCTTACGGAACCCGACAAAAAATCAAAATGGTGAATAAAGACAGATTGGACAAAATTGAGCAAACTCAAAGAGACATACAAGCAGATTTGACTATGAAGTTAGAGAATCAGTTGGCTAAGTCCCAACAAGACATGAAGGAACAGTTCAAGAAATCCCAACAAGACATACTAGGCTAAATAGCCCAAATGCTTGGATTTAAGCTTCCCGAACAAGGAGGTGATTCTTTTGCCAATCCTACGGTAAATCCCATTGATGGGAACAAATGTCCTACATATCCTCCGGGGTTTACTCCTACTCATGCTAAGGTTCGAATTGACCCTCATGTAATACTTTCTCGAGGGAAGTCACTAGTCCATCAAGCTGGCGTCTCTTTCCCTATGAATCTACCCTCTGTAACAGAAGTGAAGCCCGAGAGGAAATCAAGCCAAAAAAATTGTCTCAAAGATGGATCAATTAATTGAAATTGAGAAACCCAAGATTGAGACCTCAAAGAGATCGAGGATCATTGTAAGCGACTCGAAGAGAAAATGAAAGCTATGGAGGTAATGGACACTTCTATTGGATTTAATGCAAATGAACTTAGCCTCGTCCCGGACTTGGTGTTACCCCTTAAGTTCAAAGTTCAGAATTTAAAAAGTATGATGGGATGAGTTGCCCCCATGCCCATCTTACCATGTTTTGCCGAAGGATGACGGGATATGGTAGAGACGACAAATTATTGATCCATTGTTTTTAAGATAGTTTATCGGGATCTGCTACTAGATGGTATAATCAGTTGATTCGACATCAGATAAAGTCATGGAAGAACTTGGCCAAGGCTTTTATGGAGCAATACCGACATGTCAGTGATATGGTGCCAAATCGTTGGACTTTACAACAAATGAAGCAAAAGTCTAATGAAAACTTTAGGCAATACGCACAATGTTGGAGAGACATAGCTGCTCAAGTTCAACCCCCACTCAGTGAGAAAGAGAAGATGGTCATATTTATCCAAAAATTGGAGGGTCCGGTCTTCAACCACCTTATACGTAATGCGACTACCAATTTCGCCGACCTAGTGCTATCTAGCGAGCTTATTCAAAATGCCACCAAGACTGGAAAAATTGACAGTGGAGGAAGTTCAAGTGCATCCCATAAGAAGTCATCATATGGAAGGAAGAACCATGAGGTGAACTCTTCAGATGTTTACAATGTCAGTTATCCAAAGTTAGTTACGATTGTGCAACCTAAAGCCGCATCAAATGCTCAAAGCTCATCAAACCAAGATTTTTGTCATAAAAATAATACGGAGAAAATTGAGTTCACTCTAATACCAATCTCTTACGGAGAACTATACAAACAATATTTCGACATTCATGTTGTGGCACCCTTCTACCAAGCACCACTACGACCTTTATTCCCAAAATGATATGATGCCAATGCAAAATGTGTGTACCATGGTGAACAAATAGGTCACTCAATCGAGAACTGCATAGGCTTCAAGAAGACTGTGGAAAATCTTATCAAGCTTGGGATTGTAGGTTTTGATAACTCGGTTAGGCCAACTACTACCACAAACCCTCTACCAAATCACACAGGTAGGGTGAGCGCAATCTCCGACGAAAATGATCAGACAGTTAAGACCGATGTATTAGAAGTCAAGTCACCCCTCAGATGGGTTTGGAAGAAGCTATTTGATGCGGGTTTGATCAACCAAGGAGTGAAGATACCCAAGGGGCACGTCGGTTTGTATTGTGAGTTCTATGCCGAAGGTGGGCACACCATCCAAAACTGTTGTGAGTTCAAGGCTTCAGTTCAAGTTCTAATAGAAAACAAAGAGATTTAATTTTTTGAGGAAGTCAAAGAATCCAAAAAGGAAACAGTTGAAAAATCTGCCCTAAGGTTTGTGCCCGCTTCTGCTCCAATGACTTTTAAAGCTTTGGGATCTGTACCTCCCGAAGGAGTTGAGTGCATCAAAGGAAAGTCTCTAATGTCTGAATTAGGGCACACATGGTTGTCAAGAACAAATGCTTCTTTTTAGGATACAAGCCTAAGTATGGAGAGGTAAAAAAAAGCCAAGAAAAGTTGGGACCAATGGTTTTTCCTCTTCTAGATGAGACCTCCGTGTCAGGAGAGTTCGTCTATTTGATCTGGCAGTTTGAGATACTATTTGGGAACGCTGTCAAGAAGGTAGATGAGAATCTTGCAAAAGGGCCGATGATTGAAGAAGCCATGGATAATTTGAGCATTAACTTGACACCACCGGAAGAGGATGCCAAAGAAGATCTGTTAGAAATTCGCCCTTGGTTGTCAAGCTAGATGCTAAGCTGTTTTGACTTTAGTAGGTTTCATTATAGCTTTTTAATTTCTTTCAAAGTAATGCATGTGAATCAAATTCTACATGCTTAAGCCCGAAGGCAACGATAATCTTTTGTAAGGGCCTAAGGCTGCATGTTTTAAATTTCAATGAAAGGATGCATTATATTTTGTGTCTCAATTATCTCTTCATTTTGTGTATATATTTGTCTAATGGGTCCCTGTATATCAATTACACGAGGGACATTGATTTTGACCCAAAGGTTGATTTTGAGCAGCTTATGTCTAGTGGAAATCAGAAGTTGCGAAGATAACGAATATGTGCTTACATTTCGATTTAATTTGGTTATTTTTTATTAAACACATGTGACATTAATACGTTTGAGAGCGCAACAAAAATCTTCTGCAAACAAAAAATCATCAAAATCAAAAAGGCATAACAAAAATGCACTCCAATATTCGAAGCCTAATAATAGGCATTTTCGGATAAGAGTGTGGAAGCTTTGGGGCACTCTGCTGGAGCAAAAGGACAAATAATGTAGCAATGCACCATCTAAATCAAAAACCTTAGCTTCATGAGTGATGGTAATATTTTCAAATCATGACAATGCCGAGTAGCTCAAGGTTTTGTTGTTTGCTCCATTATTTATTTCAAGCCAAAGGAATATGATGAGTTGACTTCCCCAAAACAAGAAAGAAATAAGACAAACAAATAATAAAGGTGAAACATACGAATAGTAATCTAAATTAGTTAAAGACCAAAGTAACTCGGAAGATACTTCACATCTTCCGACATCGAATTAGCTCTTGAGGTCTCCTAGACACAGAATGCTTAGGGCAATCCTCGATAAGTCATTTTAGTGTTGCTCATGGTACTTGATATTCGAGGTATTTAATCTAGCTTGATATATTCATAATCTGAAAAGAAAAACCTATTTTTTCTTAATAAGCATCTGACATTGAAATCGGAACATGTAGTCTAAGATTCGTAGTGAAACAAAAGATTTCTCTACATTACTTCATAAAGAAGTTCAAAAGTACAGGGACCAAAAGCAAATTTGCCCTTCGATTGAGCAAGAAAATACCATTTTGACTAAGGGGGTCACTCAGAAGTGGACATTCACCTAGGAATGTGATATTTCAGAAGAAGATGGCCAAACCCATGAGAGATTGGGGTATCATTGTATACAAGATGGCAAAAATCAGTCTGCAAGATAGAAGTTGAACAAAAACAAGACCAAGCCATCGATATGATCGATTGAAGTCACGGGGCATCCCTTTGAAGTCGAAATCATGGCAAAATGCATTGTATGTCATATTCATGAAATCATCATGCATTTAGATTAAGTGCATACATTACTCATCAAGTTAGGTGCATCCATGCTAAGTGCATTTACTTCACTCATATATGAAAACATGCTCAATCAAGAGACAAAAAAGCCTCAATCATGAATGATAACAACACCCAACACCAAATGGCGAACCCTCAAGAGTAAAGGAAGCTGAATCAACAAAGGAGTTGAAACCTCAAGATAGAGGATAACAATGACAATTCAAAACTTTGAATGAACAATTACTAACTAATGTTAACTCTTTTTCTTCAGATTTTGACTCTCCGTCTGTGGTGTAGCAGATCAACCTTAATATTTAGATCATGCCTCTTCGTCAGTTTTGCAGCTTGATCAACCTTTATTTTCAGATCTTGCCCCCGTCAGCGGTGTAGCGGATCAAAACACTTTTCTTCAGATCATGCCTCTTCGTCATTGTCATAGCTTGATCAACTAACTCTTCGATCATGTCTCTTCGTCAGTGTTATAGCTTGATCGAATCAACATTCTTCTTTCAGATCCAGTCTCATCATCGATGGTGTAGCGGGTCAAACTCGTATCCAGATCTTGCCTCCTTAAAAATGATTCTATATTTTCGAAAGAAATATGAAGTGGATAAGTCAACCGAAGCTTGTCTCTCCGTCGGTGGTTAGGAAGTCGATAGATGGATTCTACTTCTCGAGAGAATGAAGGAATGAGTTGTTTAGAATCAGTGAGCAGATCGGCCGGACCAAATTGGTGCTTTTTATTCTTTGATGTATTCTAGTTTTACAAGAATAAACAAAAAAGAACAGCTGTAATCACCTAATTTAGTTTGGCCCGTTTTACTCCATTTTTTATGCCAGGTTAAAACCAAGAACCAAATCAAAAAAAGGTATCCAAAAAATTGTCCTTTAAAGTTTTATTACCAAAACCGTCCATTACATTATCATGGCCATTACATCATTACAACCACTCATTAACCCTTAAACCCAACTACCCAGTTGAGCCCAATTAGCCCATAACCCTAATACAACTATTACATCATTACAACCACTCATTAACCCTTAAACCCAACTACCCAGTTGAGCCCAATTAGCCCATTACCCTAATACAACTAAACCCTAACAACATCTTCATTGGAAACCCTTCAACTGCCTCCGCCAACCCTTGGCATGCCCTATTCCAGAACCTTTATGGCATTTGGTCCCATGACCTTCCATCTCCGTGCCATGCAGGCTGCCACATCACCGCAGTGACTTTTCAACGGCCAAGAATTAGCCGCCATGTCAGATGGTCCTCACCGGCAAGCATGAACCGCTACCCTCTCCCCTCACGAGCAACCGAGGACCATCACGATGGCTGCCAACAGTGGTCCATCCTCCACCGAACACCAACATGCAAGCAAATTGGCAACAAAAATCAGAGGATTTTAGAAAACACGTGAAGACAAGAAAATTCAAAAATTTCAACCAATCAAACTTTTTCCAATTTCATTTCCTTTTTTAAATCTGTAAACATATTCGGCTATATAAGCCAGAATCAACAATGTAGAGAGGGAGAGAGTACAATATCAATACAAAGCAAAAAAGAGCATTTCGGCAGAGGTATTCTTCTTCCTTTTCTCATTTTGCATAGATTTTTTAGGGTTCTTTTCAACGTTGTTTTTCAACCAAACAAAAAACGAAACCATTTTCAAAAAGACAAAAAGGGAGGAGTCCGAAACTTACCTGCCTTCCGAGGAAGAGCTACCGCGCGCAAACGTCTTCGGACTTTAGGTGGCCCTCGTCGAGGTCTGGTTGCCGATGAACGGCCATGGCAGCTTTGAAAAGAAAAAAGTTTTTTTGTTTTATTTTTTTGGGGTTTCGATTTAAAAGCAAGGGCTAGATCGGATCTTGGTTCGGGTTCTCATCTCTCCCCTTTGTTGATAACCACCGCCGCTTCAGACGGTAGGGGAAGCAACCGCCGATGAATGGCTAAAAGGGAGGGTTTTGGTTTTGTGAATGAGAGACTGAAGATGGGTGTTTTAGATTAGGCTTAGTTAGGTTTCTTTTAAACCCTTTTAACTTTGTTTTGCTTTTATTATTATTAAATGTGTGATTTCCCTTTTATTTAGCCTTAGTTTTTGTTTTTTAACCTTTTTCTCTAAATTGGCGTACGTATATATATTGTATTTATCAGTTTATTTTAGCACCTATTACGTATATTATATAATTGTATATATTTATCTATGTTATTGCTTTATTATATATGTCCATATATATATCTTTATTTATTGCTTATTTAATTGTTTCGGATTACGATTCGCCTTCAGCCTTCTGATGACCTGCAACGGAATATAATCCGTATTATTCATGATCCTTTCGATTTAACTAACATCTAATTTTTAATCTTCGCTTTTATTTTTTCGCATTTATTTATTTCGCTCGTTCTTTTATGTTTATTTTATTCTAACCTTTAAATCCTACATTTATTTATTTTTGTTTTATGCCTTTATTTTGTATATATTCCATGTTTATTTGTCTTATGTTGCATTCGGATATATAAACTGTCAAAGCGGTGCCCTTTTATTCGAGGATAAGC
Source organism: Hibiscus mutabilis (assembly GCA_019671005.1). Taxonomy (NCBI): domain Eukaryota; kingdom Viridiplantae; phylum Streptophyta; class Magnoliopsida; order Malvales; family Malvaceae; genus Hibiscus; species Hibiscus mutabilis. Next base: position 51,683,729 of record CM033745.1, read on the forward strand.
TTGGCTAGTACCAGGCGTAGTGGTAGTGGTTTTCATTTATTCTTGAATAACGTGACCTTTAAAATTAACTCGCATTTATAAACGAATCTTAAATTAAATTAATTTCGAACTCACAATTTCCAATATTAAGGCAATTCGTAATCGACTAGGTATCGATTTTGGGTGTGGTGGGGTGCGAACCCTTCTCCACATGTAACCGACTCCCGAAGTCGAATCTCTAATTTTACGGTGTCTGGTCTACCTAAACTAAATGACCGGTGGCGACTCCACCATTTTTCATCATTTTTTTAAATATTTTTTCAATCAAAATCCGGTTCTTTCAAGTGACACCAAACATTTTAAAAAATAGTCGCTACGCAAATTAATATAATATGTAACTAACATAAACTAAATGTGTAATTATACAATTTTTCTTTAACTGTCACGTCACCTCTCCGTTAGATTTTAACGGCTAGTTGTAAAATAGGTCCAATTAAATAGTTGGGTGATCGAAATTTGAATTTGTTTAGTTCAATGTTTAAAATAGGTCAGACCCAATAATTAGGTGGTCACCCAGGTAGTTTACCCTTACCCTTATAATTGTTATACCTCTACTTCAAACAACAATTACCCATTATCTCCATAATAATCAACAATTACCTCTAGAACCCCTGAATTTGAACCCGAATTTACCCTAGGGAAATCTCTATGCCTCCGGGATACTTGCCCCCAAACTACTGATCCTCAGGCACGTTAACAGACGTGACAATTTTCCCATCTGCCGTTTCTACTTATGGTAGTCTATGTATGGCCATCAGAACCCTAAACCTGGTATTTCCCGACATTAAGGATCTCGAAACCCCTGCCAACAAAGGAAGCAACAGAGAAACACGTATATATGTAGAGACACTGAAGTAGAAAATATCTCCCCTTTTCCTAATCACTCCGACCACTGCTCGTGGCTCTCGGCCTGAGTTCAAACCAAGTGAACCGCTATAAATTACCATCTCTAACACTCTATGCGGTGCCTGACATTTTCGGCATCAACAATAATCATTTTTTAAATTATGTCATATGGCACTAAACGTGTGTTTATGTTTCTTAATGTGATAATGAATAAAAAACATGGTACAACATGATGCCAGTGGTGATGATGTAACAAAGTATGATGGTAAAATAAAGGTTATGCATCAGCCTTTAAACTTAATTTACTGCTTTATAAATTACTTTTTCATTACCTTACCGTTTGTACATCTATGATGTGTCAAATCTGTAACAAGTGTCGTCTCTCTCCCTAAGTTTTATACTTTTTAATTGATATATTTTGACTCAAATCTTAATTGGTAATTAAGTTGAATTTTATTATGATTTTAGTGGTTGAAAATTATTTGGTAATTAAGAATTATTTGGGTCTATAAATATAGACTAAGTTTAACCTTTTGAATTATGAGAATGAAAGATATAAAGAATTACTGTAGAGAGATTTAACTATTTTTAGGTTCTTTACAACTATTGTGACTACGTTATACATATAGGTATTGTAGAGATGTTGGGAAGAATATTTTGGTTCTACCGGGTCATGAGATTTATATATCGAGTTTTTAGATTACATGAGTTATCATGTATTTGTATTCTTTATGTTCTCTATGTTTATAGTGGATTGTTCGTTTCTCTCGTCCGTGGAGGTAGGCTATGCTGAACCACGTTAAATCTTGTCTCTTGTGCATATCTTGGTCTATGTTGTTATTGCTTTGGTTATTTTACCGCATACTAAATTCTGAACAAATGGTATCAAAGTTGTGGTTCGAGCTGTGCGCTTTTGAAGGAATTTTTGCTACGGACTTTGTGGAGTGATGTTGGAGACATGCAAGAGGAGTATTGCTGCAACGAGCTTTCAGTTGCAGGGGAGTAATTTTTAATTAATATAACGGTGTTTCAGCAAATATTTGACTTATGCAAGAATTGAAGTTGTTGAAGATTTGAAGACCAATGTTAGGATGGAATTTGTGTCAAGAGGAGATTTGTTATATTTTGACTCAAATTCTAATTGGTAATTAAGCTGGGATTTATTGTAATTCTAGTAGTTGAAGATTACTTGGTAATTAAGTTGATATTTTGAGTAAATATCTATTTTAGGTAGGAGATCTTATTAAATAAAATTTCTTGGTGACCAAGTATTTGAGTTTATAAATATAGACTAAGTTTAACATTTTGAATTATGAGAAAATGAGAGATATAGAGAATTACTACGGAGAGATGTAACCACTTTAGGTTCTTTACAACTATTGTGACTACGTTATAGAGATGGGTATTGTAGGGATGTTGGGAAGAGAGTTTTGGTTCCACCAGGTCATGAGATTTGTACACCGGGTTTTGAGATTTGTACACCGAGTTTTGGGATTACATGGTTATCATGTATTTATACTCTTCATGTTCTCTACGTTTATAGTGGATTGTTTGTTTCTTATGTCCGTGGAGGTAGGCTATGTTGAACACGTTAAATCTTGTCGTTTGTGTATGTCTTGGCCTATGTTGTTATCGCTTTGGTTATTTTGCCGCATACTAAATTCTTAACATTAACATTTGTCCAATGCAAAAAAAAAATTAAGAAAAATTTTAAGTGTACATGTAAGGGATATTCTCAAATGTGAATCAACAATCTCATGTTCATAGTCATGTCTAAATGCATGCGCAGTGCATATACAAGACACTTTCGGCATATAAAGCTGAATAGGAACCAAACTTCCAAAGACGTCCGTTTATGTTCATTTATTTATTAAACTAACGGATTTAAATAAGATTTTTATGTTCGCATAATTAAATTAATGAACATGAATAAATGGATCGTTTGTTCATTTACATTCGTGAACGTTTGGTGATCCGTTCATTTATGTTCTTTTAAATTCATTCGTCCATTTATATTTATTATTTTTCATAATAAAAAATGGGCAATCTACACAAATGACCACTTATCTATAGGGCTGGTGTCAATTTGACCACTATACTTTCAATTTTGGCAATTATACCACGTAACTATTTAAGTGGTTCCAATCAAGCCACCAACCGTTAAAACATGACGGAGAGACTGACGTGACTGTTAAATAAAATTGGTATAATTACACATTTGGTCCTGTTATTTACACAATCTTTGTTCCTAGTGGTCATGGCCACTGGTCCAAGCATAGTTTTGTGATATAAAGTACAAAATTTAATATATGTGTTAGCTGGTTGTTAATGCTAGGAAAAAGAAAATAAATGTGGTTTTAGAGGACTCAAACATGACACACTCATGATGCATAAAAATATCTAATCCAGTTGAATAAATCTAAAATTTAAATTAAAGTTAATAATATTTTTATATATTTTAAATTATAGTTAGTGCATGATTTAAACTAAAAATAGTTTTCAAATTTTTTATATTTTTAAACTAAATTTAATATATTTTTCATTTTCAGATTTTTTTTATAATTTCATATATATAATCATTGGATTGGTTTCATTAACTTAACTAATAATTTCAATATTTATTAAAAAATTAATTAAATTATATATACATATATAATTATATTAAAAAATTAAAATTTCAAAATTATATTAAATTCATTTAGCGAATAAAAATACTAGCATCATAAGTGTGTCATGTTTTATTATATATTAAATTATTATACATATAATTATATTAAAATTATGTTAAATTCATTTTAAACTTTAATTTAATTACTAGATCTATTTAATTAGGTTAGACGTTTTTATGCATAATAAGTTTGTCATGTTCGAGTTCTCTAAAACTACATTTACTTCCTTTTTCTAGCATCAATAACTAGCTAACACATATAATAAATTTTGTACTTCATATTACAAAACTATGTTTGGCACGTTGACAAACTCATGCCACTTGCACCAGGGGAATCATGGTTTGAATTTGCCCAGGCCAATTTCTTTGGTTTCACTTTTCTTTCTCTAATCGGGTGACACGTGTCATCACCTGATTGGGTAAGAAAATTAAATTCATTAAATTAAATAAAAAATAGTTAAAGTCCTCCAATCACCACCTTATTGAATAATTAATTTATTTTATTAAATTAAAATTAAGATCAAATTGATAGATTGTGTAAATAACATAGACCAAATATGTAATTATACCAGTTTTATTTAACAGCCACGTTACCTATCCGTTATGTTTTAACGGTTGATGGCTTGATTGAACCCACTTAAATAGTTACATGGTATAATTGTCAAAATTAAAAATATAGTGATCAAATTGACACCAATCCCATAGTTAAATGGCCTCTGTGTAGTTTACCCTAACAAATTAAAAACATATACTAAAAGTATGAAATAAAAAGAAAAAATAAACAATACTCAATGTACGAGACTCCATACTTCTTAAGAAAAATTTAAACAACACTCAATGTCCGTTTATCATTTTAACAAACGAACACAAACAAGCTATATTCCTTAATGAACGAACACGAAAAAAAATAGAGTTCGTTTAGTTATTTATTTTTATTCGGTTAAAATTAAACGAACGAACACAAACGAATATATGTTTATGTTCGTTCAGTTCGTTTATAGGCCTATCTGCATATTTTATCAATGGAAACTGTCTTGTGAATAGCAGGGCCTGGTGTTCGCTTGGCAGTAGTAGCCCAAGGCCGAAATCTAACCAATGCAGCCCTGCTAAGCTAGAAATAGCATAGACCTAAGGTCTAGATGGGGTAATAAGCCCCTGAATATTAGGACAGTGTCCTTTGGAGCACGACCCACTTCGTTTTGGTATTATATTAACTGCGTGTGTACAATCCGCTACGACAACAGTTTATCCTATGGGCCGGGTGTGCTCCGAATTAACACATATAGAGACAACTCCATTGTCACATGTAGGGGTGAGTTAGGAAGAAGTCAGAATTTGGGGTTAAAGAATAAATTTAAATATTTAAAAAGTAAGGGAGAATTGTACAAGTAACCCATTTCTAAATTTTTTTTACATTATAATGGTAAAAAAATAGAGTTGGGACATGGGCTTCATGTCCCTCCGTCCCTGGGTGGGTATTCGATCGAGTCGAGTTAAAAATTTCGAGCTATTCAAGTTGAAGCGTCATATTTTACAACTCTAACTTTATTTCAAAAAATTTTAAATCAAGTCTAAGTCTAATTATGCTATTTTCTTAGCAAGTCAAATTATGCTATTAGTCCATGTATTATATGCAAGTCGTAGATTTTGTTCATCTTTTTTATTTTGATTATTTTAAATCGCTACTATTTAGTCACATTATCCATGTATTATTTAGGTCAAGACAAATTTAAAAATTTAAAATTAACTGAATTAGAATACAAAGACTAAATTTTTTGAACAATTTTTACCTAAGAGGAGGGGAAGGAGAATTTTGCTCCTTACAGATCTTAAACTCATAACTTAAAAAAAATGTGTCAACAGAGAGCTTTAACAAAGGCTAAATCTATAACTTACAAATTATGCAAGTGTTAATAACAAACTTTGACTATTTTAAACAATGTGATGGAGAAGAGCCATTTTATGAGGTTTAGTCCAAAATTAGTAAAAATCACACGACAAAATTATTTGAACTTAATTTTTTTAAAAGAGAATAGCGTTTCTTTTTTTGTTAGGATCATTTTTAGGTTCTATTATTAATAAAATTTATCATTGTGGGAAAAAAATCATGGGAGTATATATGATTACGAAATATTTTTTAAAATTATATTTCAAATTTAGTAGAGAAAAAAATTAAATTGTTTAAATCCATAAAAATAAAAAGGTAAATTGTTCGAAAAGTAATCTATATCACATATTGTCCTTATTATTCGTGAACAAAACACCATAATCTTATATATATATATTAGGATTGTCTGCTGAAAAACCAATTTCATTGCGATTCGAGGATGTTTTGCCATTGCCAATAGACAACTCATGGTAATCACCAGGAACCCACATACTTATACACTAAACCAAAAGCATAACACTACAACAAAAACATGTTTTAGTGACGTTTTTTAGCCCTATAGTGACATTTTTAGCGCCACTAGAAAATCACTCAGCGCTAGAAAAAGCGCCGCAAGAAGTGTTGCTGAATCTGGTGCCGCAATAGGTAGTGGCATTTTTCAACAACAAACTCCGCAAAAGGTCATGATTTATAGCACCGTTTTACTCTACAAACGCCGCCAAAGTCTGTGATATAGCGGTGTTTTATTCTACAAATGTCGCGACAAGTCGTGATTTTTAGCGACGTATTTTCGGTAAACGCCGCGACAAGTCGTGATTTTTAGCGGCTTTTTTCTACAAACGCCGCTATTGATATTTATATAGTGACATTTATTTGCAAACGTCACTAAGAATAACTGACTTTGCCAATACTAATTTCTACCTTAGTACTACCCAAATTTAACCGGTAACATTATCCAATAACATGAACCTTAAAATTTAATTACGACAATGAAATAAAAATACTTAATAACCAAAATAATCAAAGTCTGTAACATTCATGTGAAATGTAATGCAATTAAACATTGTTCAATAGAATAAAGAAAACATACACCTAAAAAATTAACTACGATGACGGATTCTATCGATCCGACTTTATCATCTTCATCATATCTTGAAGTTGATTTTGGAAGTCTTCGTATTTTTCCTTATATGTTGCTTTTCTCTCTGCTTCCCTCGTTTTTGTTTCGGTTTTAAATCGAGCAAATTTGTCATCCACTTAGGCCAATTGTTGTTTTAGACGATTAATTTATGTCTGTGAAGTTTGGCTCTATGATGGCATGTTTTGAGATGAGTTGGGTCTAAAATATTTGATTGGGGTAACGAATGACCCTTGACAGCGAACCCGACCATATCTTTCAGAACCCAAAACTTCAGCAATAACTTGATTGTCAATCTCGTCCACATTAACAGAACTATGAGTTGAAGCCGTAACTTCATACTCCACACTTTTATCCCTCAATTTCTCCTAATAATCAATTAAAAATTTATAATGAATTCAAACATTATTTTAAATAAAAATGTTATGCTATTGATGCAAGTATAACATAATTCATATTTTGTGTCCAGTAAATATACCTAATTTCTGCAGCTTTAGGAGACATAAAGAGAGTCATTTTTTGTGTGTATAATGTCGAAAAGCTTTATTCGCCCCATGCTATTGTCAGACGTAACAATTTTTAATTAAAAATAATATCTTGTCATCAGCTATACAAGCAAAACTCTTTGACCCAGCTGTGTGAGTAAACTTTTGTTGTTGTCTGCTAGCAACTCCAACTTGCTCTCGATCCTACAATTTAAAATTTGTGTTATGTATAAAGCCAATATTATAATGACATAATATGATTTTTTAAAGTGCATCATACCTCTCCTCTCTTTGAACTCCAAAATCAGAATGCATCTTCCTATTGATACTTAAGCATTTCAGGTGGGGCATTTCGTTTGTTCCAAAATGCTGCAAATTTTGTCATTTTGTGGCGTTTGTTCCTTAAACGTTGCAATAGATACAAATTTAGCGGCGTTTGCTTAATAAACGTCGTAAAAAGTGCCGCTATATATTAAATTTGGTGTAGTGTAAATGCATCAAATTCAGAATCATCTTAGATTCCATCATTTAGCAAAATTTTCAGCGTAATAGAAAATGGAGGCAAAACAAAAATCTTAGATTCCAATATATTCCTCGACTCATAGATGGGAGCAATCTTCGAAAATGGAGGCGAGTCGAGAAGCGGTGGTCGAGTGGTACATACCTTCCTGAAATTACGAGGACGCGTTGGTAGTTATCATACGAAGCTGCCTCGCCTTCTCATTGGTGAAGCAACCGAGGGGAAATCCTAGTCCTCACCGTTTTTTGTCTCGGATCCATCTTCGATTCGTCTTCGATTTTCTCTCGAGGGGAAATCTGTTGTTTCTTCATCTCTCTAATATATTAGATAATATACATAGGCTTACATTTCTTTCTAACTTCTCCTCCAATTACACTCGTTTACAATTTATTCTTACCAATCATATTTTAGTAAATTTTATTATTTAATTCTTTTTGGCGGGGTGGAAGTGCAACTTACTTTCTTTTGTTGCTCATCTCACTCTTGTTGATTCCGTGCTTTGTTGATTTGTTATGGTTTAATAGGCAAATAAGTGCCTAAACTATGCCTTTTTTCAGTTAGATGGCCAAATTTTTTTTGGCCAAATAAGTGTCTAACGTTTTATTCTGACCTATTTAAGGTTCTCCGTTAATTCTCACCTTTAAAGGACGTGTCGCAAAACCCTAAAATTGGCCTAGTAATGTTACCACAATATAAACTATAGGCTAATTGAATTCTTGAGTTAATCAATTTAAAAGAAGAAAAGAACATTGGCTAACAAATAACTAAAGGACTAAAATGTTATAGCCAACAAGTTAGTATGCCAAATTAAAAGGACCATCTTGAATAATAAGCAAACTAGAGCAATCGCATGGTGAATTTAAAGTGAATTGGGGAATTGAAAGGTGTCAATTGGAGAAGGTATAACGCTTGAACCTAACTTGCTATAGATTGTTTGAATGATGTCTTTGTTGTCTTGATGATTTCTATGCATGCTAGGGTTATGCTAGTTACCAAATTGCTAATGAAAAACATGTGTAGTCCTTGGAAAATTTAGAAACATGAACATGATTCAAAACAATCTTGATTAGGGACTGTTTTGATTGAGAAATTGTATAAACATGTTAAATGTACTTAGAACTCTATTTTGAACATGTTTCTAGGTAAAAAGAAGATTAAATTGAATAGGTAACTTGTTGGAAAATGTGACTACACCTAATTGAACTAGTTAAATTAGGTAATGGACTGCCTAGTTGATGAATTAAATGTGTAATTGTGATCAAATGGATTAAACTAGGTTCAACATGACTATGCCCTATTTTGAGAACATTGTTAGTTGAATTTTAATGGCCTAGACATGTATGAACATGATCATGAATGAAATTTTCGTGTTAGGACCTTGCTAGAATGAAATAAGGAACTAGAAATGCAACCTAGTGTAATCTGCCCAGAATGCTCTGTCCTGGGCAGTGAGTTTGAAAAATCACTAAAAATTGTATATAATGAATATAAGGCTGAAATTTTTATGGACAACACCTTCGAATGTCTAAATTCATTAGGAGAAAACAAAGCTAAACTTTGGGTTGTGTACTGAAATGTATAGTAGAAATACTAGAGACAATGCAAACTGCCCAGTAAAGCAGGATACCCTATCTTTAAGTTAAAAACTGTACTAATTGGCTAAGAACTAAAATGCAAGCCTTATATGGTCATAAATACAATTTTGTTAGCTTTACAACGGTGTAAACCAATTGAAATTCTGACATACAGAATGAAAGATATGCTTGATTTAGTGACTAGAGTGCAAGCTGCCTGGCAGCAGCTGCATAGGCAAATGCACACTGTTTTGTGGCATTTTGCAAACTGTTTTGAAAACAGTTTTAAGTCTTGAAATATGCCATGTTTTACTTAAACTATAATCTAGAAAAGTGCAGTTAAGTGAAAAGGAAAGTGCATATGAGCATGCTGCCCAATATGTGTATGTTATATGCTTGTGACATTGTCTTGATTTAATGAGTATGTGATCTTGTTTTGACATGCTTGCACTTGTGTAATGTGATAGAACTAGGAGAGAACTTGGTGGAAGAGGATAGATTGGATCATCCTAAAGCCAATAACAAAGGAGTGCGGATCCAAGAATAGCTAGCTTGGAGTATTGTGAGTGTAGTTACCTCTAGGGTTAGGACTAGGTCCTAACCAATGTATTTTGTTACATTCTTGATATGATAATGAATCTAAGCTTGAACTTGATCTAATAAGGGAAGGATGACTAAAGAAACACATGAAACTTGATCCTAGCCTTGAATGCATGTTTATTTCAAATGCTTATGCATGATTGATGATATCTTGAATGCTTGTATGTGCTATGATGCAACATGAATGAATGATTAAAGACTTGCTTGAGATTACATCTCATCTTGATAAAATGAAACATGAAACTACTTGTTATGTGAGCTAAGGCTCAATAGTCTAAGGGCTTAACATGAAATGATCTTGCTTGACATGAATATGATCTTGAACTTGATAATCTTGAAAAAACGGTAAATCGAACAACCTTGGTAGCTAGTTGGACTAGGTAGAAGGGCATGCCTTAGAGTCTAGAGCTTATTGTGTACGGGTAGACTACGGTCCAAGGCTAAGGCCCCTATTTGGCGACAGACGGAGGGTACGTATGTGGTCTTTGGCGACAGTAGGAGGGTTGACCAGCACTACAGTACATCTTATGGCCACAGTTGGTTGGAGACTCGATTACATATACAAACTAAGTACCAATGGGTTGTTTAATGAATAACAATTGAAATAACAATCCTACATTACATGATACTTGTCTTGAATGCCATGAAATGTATGTTACTCGACTTGAAAGCATGATTTCTTGATTTATTGTTTTGCAAGCATGTGTGCTTGATTCATGAAGTATGAATTTTGTTGCTTGTACTTGTTGGCCGAATGCTTGCTATCCTTAGATAGGATAATCTTGATGCTTGAAAGACTAGTTAAGATCACTCTTGATACTTGAAAGCCTAGCTAAGATCACTCGTGACGCTTGAAAGCCTTTGCTAGGTCTACACTTGATTAAAAGACATGAAACTTGAAATAACAAATAGATAGACTAGTTACTACCTCACTAAGTACAATCTTGTACTTATCACTCTCATTTTCATTCTTCCCAACCTACAGGATAAAGGATACGAGGTTGCTTGATCTTGAAGCTTGTTACCTTGAACAAGAAGCAAGTCACACAAGTTTGTTAAAGTATGATTCCATACTTGTTTTGTATATCTCCTAGAATGGTGGCACTAGTTGTACATAGTAGCTTCAACATGCATTTTTGAAAGCTTGTATATAATGTTTGATGGGCCTACAATATTATGTATCTAGTAATGAGCATGTAATGAACTTAGATTACATGTAATGGTTGATGTGTTGCTGCGCATATGTTAATGGAATAAAATAATCATATGTTGATCTAATTTGCTATGAAACAATTAGAAAGCCTTGTCACGTTCATGGGTTTTGCTTGAAATGGAAGTAGTATAAGATGAATCATGTTGAATGTTTCCTATTCGAATGACTTGGACCTAAAAGGGTAGCTTGAATGTAATTATACCTTGATGATTGTGTTATGTGTGCTTGTGTAGTTGTTGTTGAATGCTTAAGACTAGAATAAGCCTTGAATGATTTAGTTTCATGCCTTGTATGTGTTTGGTATAATTGGCCGAATGGTTATGTATTGAAATAGGCTTTAATGGAACTTGATACATGCTATTAAAGGTTAAATAATTATGCTTAGTAAGTGTAGGATTGAAATAACTAAATGTATACAAGATAAGGAACTTTGAATTGAATTAGAAGCATGTAACACTAAGGTAGTTCAAATAGGATAGGCAAAAAAGAATAAGTGTTGTAAAATGAACCATGAAAGTAGTAACTTGAAGTGTAAGCATGAAAGAAATTAATCTAGAGGCATTGTGTTAATAGCCGAATGGTTTAGGTTGAAAAATAAGTCGAAATGCTTGCTTGTTCTTGTAGTTCGAATGCCTTTAATGGTTTGATGCTTAAGTATGAGTTGCTTGCATGAAAAGAAATGTTTGATATGTTGCTTTGGTCTAGTTCGAATGGTATGGATGATTAAGAGTCAAATGTGTATTGCTTGTATGTTAAGTAAGCATGAATATTTGTATGTCTTATATTGTCCTTGCTTGCCTGCTAAGTAACGCTCCCGAACTGGGTTACTACTAGCCCATGTTGGGGGAGTTACATATTAATTGATAATCAGAGCTTTAGGTTTAGTCGATTCTAGGACTAAACCAGGCTATCATGCATCATATAGGATACTTGTGCCACCTAGGAGACTCGTATTGAATAGCTTGTGTCTTGCTTATTAAATTGAACCCCTAATTGTTCTATTTGAACGTAAAATGTTTGAAACAAGACTTGGCTAGGATAATGAAAGTCCCGTAGGCTCCTCGAATGAAGGAGATAATCTTTCGAGATGAAACCTGAAATTGTAAAGCAAAGCCTTGTAGTTTCGATCCCAATATGAGGAATCACACCCATTAAATTCATTTGCAAGGAATGTTTTATAGTCATTCGAAACATACCATTTCCTATTGATTTATATATATTGCCAAATTGTGAGTTCGATCTAGTGTTAGGACTAGATTGGTTAAGTAAACATGAACCCTAGATAGATTGTCTAAATACGAGACTTTATCTCCGGGGTTTAGAAAAATAATCAATCCTCCTAATTGATAGGAAACCGACCTCAATCTTTGTTGCCATGACTATACAAGATAAACTTGAATTCAGGATTGAAGTTCAACCTGGAACAACTCCGTTTTCCATCACACCTTATCGAATGCACCTGTTGAATTGAAAGAACTCAAGAGCAACTTCAAGAGCAACAAGACAAAGGCTTTATTCGGCCTATCTCTGCACCCTAGGGAGCACCCTTATTGTCCTTTAAGAGGAAAGACAGGACGATGAGGCTATACATCAATTATTGTCCGCTAAACTGGCTTTCAGGACTCGTTATGGTCACTACGAGTTCCTAGTTATGCCCTTCAGGCTAACCAGTGCTCCAGTCTTGTTCGTGAAAAAGAAAGACGAGACTATAAGACTCTATATTGATTACAAACAATTGAACAAGCTTACTATCAAGAATCGGTATCCTCTCCCAAGGATAGAAGATCTCTTCGATCAACTCAATGATGGTTCGGTGTTCTCAAAGATCGATCTTCGATCAGGATACTATCAAATGAGGGTAAAAGAAGAAGATGTACCTAAGACAGCCTTTCGTACTCGATATGGCCACTTTGAATTCCTTGTAATGCCATTCAGGTCAACGAATGCTCCAGCTGCTTTCATAGATCTCATGAACCGTGTATTCAAGCCCTATTTTGACAACTTCGTAGTCGTCTTCATCGATGACATCTTGGTGTATTCTCAGAATAAAGAAGAACACTTCGAACACCTTTGAATTGTATTGTAAACTCTCCGAGAACGTTAATTGTTCGCCAAGTTCTCCAAGTGTAAATTCTGGTTATTGAAAGTCTCGTTCCTTGGCCATGTCATCTCGGTATAAGAAATTAAAATAGACCCGAGCAAAATTCGATACATCATGGATTGGAAACCTCTGAGAAATGTTGGTGAAATTAGAAGCTTTCTCGGTTTAGCCGGGTATTATCGGCGATTTTTCAAAGGATTCTCATCCATTGCCGCAAGCTTGACTAAGCTAACCCGTAATGATACACCCTTTGTTTGGTCAGAGAACCAACAACGAAGTTTTGATCAACTTAAACAAGCTCTGACTCATACACCGGTTCTTATCCAACAAGAATCGGGTAAAGAATTTACTATTTATAGTGATGCATCTCATTTAGGGCTAGGATGTGTCCTAATGCAAGATGGAAAGGTGTTAGCTTATGCTTCAAGGCAACTAAAACCACATGAGTCAAACTATCCAACACACGATCTAGAATTGACAGCTATCGTGTTTGCTCTCAAAATATGGAGACATTACTTGTACGGGGAGAAATGTAACATATTCAGAGACCACAAGAGTCTCAAATACCTCCTAACTCAGAAAGATTTGAATTTGAGGCAAAGGAGATGGCTAGAATTGCTTAAAGACTACGATTTGGTTATCGACTATCATCCAGGGAAAGCAAACATGGTTGTTGATGCCCTTAGTCGCAAATCATACTCGGGTAAACCTCTAAATCTAAATTCTAGAATATTTTCATTCGAATTTGAACTTACTTGGATCATAAGAAAGCCATTCGAACACTTTACTTGTTTTGCAAATAACTACTCGAAAATTTACCATAATGATCTTGTTCATTCTTTGTAGCTTCTTTGGCTATCAATGCTCATTTTCGTTTATCCAAATGATGAAAATTCTTGTCTGAACTTCAAGTTCAATCTAGCTTGATCTCGAGAATTAAAAAACTCCAGCAAACTGATCTGAATCTTCAGAAGATCATATCCAAGCTAGACCCTGAGTCTAACTCTGACTTCTCCCTTAAGTCGAATGGAATTCTCTATTTCAAGGATAGAGTATGTGTTCCTAACAATGAGGAACTAAGACAAGAGATGTTACAAAAAGCTCACCAAAGCTCATTCTCGATTCACCCAGGATCTGTTAAGATGTACAAGGATCTAAAGCCACTATACTGGTGGCCGGGTAGGAAATCAGCTATCATAGACTACGTATCGAAGTGCCTAACTTGTCAAAGAGTTAAAGCCGAGCATCGAGTCCCTACTGGTTGCTCCAACCAATCGAATTCCCTCAGTGGAAATGGGATCGCATTACAATGGATTTCGTTACTGGTCTTCCTTCCACTCCAAGAAAGAATGATGTTGTATGGGTGATTGTTGATAGATTCACAAAGTCTACTCACTTCATCCATGTTCGAATGAACATGAGCTTGGAAACCTTAGCTGAGCTATACATCCGTGAAGTGATTCGATTACACAGTGTACCTACAACAATAATATCTGATCGTGATCCTAGATTTGCTTCTCGATTTTGGAATTCCTTGCAGAAGGCTTTAGGAGCTAAAGTGCATCTTAGTACAGTCTTCCATCCTCAATCAGATGGACAATCTGAAAGAATCATTCAAGTACTCAAAGATATGCTACGATCTTGTGTTATAGACTTCGAAAAGAATTAGGAAAAATCTCTACCCCTTGTAGAGTTTGCCTACAACAATAGATATCAGACATCTATTCAGATGGCTCATTTCGAAGCTCTATTTGGAAGAAGATGTAGAACTCCCTTATGCTGGTCTGGATTGGGAGAAAACAAAGTATTGGGACCTCAACTGCTCAGAGAAACCGAAGAACAAGTGAAGATAATTCATGATTGATTAAAGACAGCCTTTGATAGGCAAAAAGCTTACGCCGACTTAAAAAGGAGATGCATCCAATACAATGTTGGAGACAAGGTCTTCATCAAAGTTTCTCTATGGAAGAAAATCCTTCGGTTTGGAAGAAAATGAAAGCTCAGCCCTCAGTTTATCGGACCTTTCGAAATTATTAAAAGAATTGGTCCAGTGGCTTATTGATTGGCACTACCTAGTGAATTCGATAAGATCCACAATGTCTTCCATGTTTTCATGCTCTGAAGATATCGGTCTGATCCATCTCATATTCTTGAACCCGAAGAGGTGGAATTGAATCATGATCTATCTTATGAAGAAGAACCTGTTTAGATACTTGACAAGAAAGTCAGAAGACTTTGAAACAAAAATATTCCTCTTGTCAAAGTCTTGTGGAGAAATCACAAGGTTGAAGAGGCAACATGGGAACCTGAGAGGTCATGAAGAAGCAATATCCTCACATATTCGATTCAGGTAAATTCGAGGACAAATTTATTTTAAGGGAAGAAGAATTGTAAAACCCTAAAATTGGCCTAGTAATGTTACCACAATATAAACTATAGGCTAATTGAATTCTTGAGTTAATCAATTTAAAAGAATAAAAGAACATCAGCTAATAAATAACTAAAGGACTAAAATGTTATAGCCAGCAAGTTAGTATGCCAAATTAAAAGGACCATCTTGAATAATAAGCAAACTAGAGCAATTGCATGGTGAATTTAAAGTGAATTGAGGAATTGAAAGGTGTCAATTGGAGAAGGTATAATGCTTGAACCTAACTTTCTATAGATTGTTTGAATGATGTCTTTGTTGTCTTGATGATTTCTATGCATGCTAGGGTTATGCTAGTTACAATTAGAACCTGGAAATTGAATGCTAGTTACCAAATTGCTAATGAAAAACATGTGTAGTTGCTAGAAAATTTAGAAACATGAACATGATTCAAAACAATCTTGATTAGGGACTGTTTTGATTGAGGAATTGTATAAACATGTTAAATGTACTTAGAACTCTATTTTGAACATGTTTCTAGATAAAAAGAATATTAAATTGAATAGGTAACTTGTTGGAAAATGTGACTACACCTAATTGAACTAGTTAAATTAGGTAATGGACTGCCTAGTTGATGAATTGAATGTGTAATTGTGATCAAATGGATTAAACTAGGTTCAACATGACTATGCCCTATTTTGAGAACATTGTTAGGTGAATTATGATGGCCTAGACATGTATGAACATGATCATGAATGAAATTATCGTGTTAGGACCTTCCTAGAATGAAATAAGGAACTAGAAATGCAACCTAGTGTAATCTGCCTAGAATGCTCTGTTCTGGGCAGTGACTTTAAAAAATCACTAAAAATTGTTTATAATGAATTCAAGGCTGAAATTTTTATAGACAAAACCTTGGAATGTCTAAATTCATTAGGAGAAAACAGAGCTAAACTCTAGATTGTGTACTGAAATGTAGAGTAGAAATACTTGAGACAGTGCAAACTGCCCAGTAAAGCAGGATACCCTGTCTTTAAGTTAAAAACTGTACTAATTGGCTAAGAACTAAAATGCAAGCCTTATATGGTCATAAATACAATTTTGTTAGATTTCCAACTGTGTAAACCAATTGAAATTCCGACATACGGAATGAAAGATATGCTTGATTTAGTGACTAGAGTGCAATCTGCCTGGCATCAGCTGCATAGGCAAATGCACATTGTTTTGTGGCATTTTGCAAACTGTTTTGAAAACAGTTTTAAGTCTTGAAATATGCCATGTTTTACTTAAACTAGAACATAGAAAAGTGTAGTTAAGTGAAAACGAAAGTGTATATGAACATACTGCCCAATATGTGTATGTTATATGCTTGTGACATTGTCTTGATTTAATGAGTATGTGATCTTGTTTTGACATGCTTGCACTTGTGTAATGTGATAGAACTAGGAGAGAACTTGGTGGAAGAGGATAGAGTGGATCATCCTAAAGCCAAGAATAAAGGAGTGTAGATCCAAGAATAGCTAGCTTGGAGTATTGTGAGTGTAGTTACCTCTAGGGTTAGGACTAGGTCCTAACCAATGTATTTTGTTACATTCTTGATATGATAATGAATCTAAGCTTGAACTTGATCTAATAAAGGAAGGATGACTAAAGAAACACATGAAACTTGATCCTAGCCTTGAATGCATGTCTATTTCAAATGCTTATGCATGATTAATGATAGCTTGAATGCTTATATGTACTATGATGCAACATGAATGAATGATTAAAGACTTGCTTGAGATTACATCTCATCTTGATGAAATGAAACATGAAACTACTTGTTATGTGAGCTAAGGCTCAATAGCCTAAGGGCTTAACATGAAATGATATTGCTTGACATGAACATGAACTTGATAATCTTGAAAAAAACGGTAAATCGAACAACCTTGATAGCTAGTTGGACTAGATAGAAGGGCATGCCTTAGAGTCTAGAGCTCATTGTGTACGGGTAGACTACGGTCCAGGGATAAGGCCCCTATTTGGCGACAGACGAAAGGTACGTATGTGGTCTTTGGCGACAATAGGAGGGTTGACCAGTACTACGGTACATCTTGTGGTGACAGTTGGTTGGAGACTCGATTACCTATACAAACTAAGTACCATGGGGGTTGTTTAATGAATAACAATTGAAATGACAATCCTACATTACATGATACTTGTCTTGAATGCCATGAAATGTATGTTACTTGACTTGAAAGCATGATTTCTTGTTTTGCAAGCATGTGTGCTTGATTCACGAAGTATGAATTTTGTTGCTTGTAATTGTTGGCTGAATGCTTGCTATCTTTAGATAGAATAATCTTGATGCTTGAAATACTAGTTAAGATCACTCTTGATACTTGAAAGCCTAGCTAAGATCACTCGTGACGCTTGAAAGCCTTTGCTAGGTCTACACTTGATTAAAAGACATGAAACTTGAAATAACAAATGGATAGACTATTTACTACCTCACTAAGTACAATCTTGTACTTATCACTCTCATTTTCATTCTTCCCAACCTACAAGATAAAGGATATGAGGTTTCTTGATCTTAAAGCATGTTACCTTGAACAAGAAGCAAGTCACACAAGTTTGTTAAAGTATGATTCCATACTTGTTTTGTATATCTCCTAGAATGGTGGCTCTAGTTGTACATAATAGCTTGAACATGTATTTTTGAAAGCTTGTATATAATGTTTGATGGGCCTACAATATTATGTATCTAGTAATGAGCACGTAATGAACTTGGATTACATGTAATGGTTGATGTGTTGCTGCGCATATGCTAATGGAATAAAATGATCATATGTTGATCTAATTTGCCATGAAACAATTAGAAAGCCTTGTCATATTCGTTTTGCTTGAAATGGAAGTAGTATAAGATGGATCATGTTGAATGCTTCCTATTCGAATGACTTGGACCTAAAAGGGTAGCTTGAATGTAATTATACCTTGATGATTGTGTTATGTGTGCTTGTGTAGTTGTTGCCGAATGCTTAAGACTAGAATAAGCCTTGAATGATCTAGTTTCATGCATTGTATGTGTTTGGTATAATTGGCCGAATGGTTATGTATTGAAATAGGCTTGAATGGAACTTGATACATGATATTAAAGGTTAAATAATTATGCTTAGTAAGTGTAGGATTGAAATAACTAAATGTATACAAGATAAGGAACTTTGAATTGAATTAGAAGCATGTAACACTAAGGTAGTTCAAATAGGATAGGCAACAAAGAATAAGTGTTTTAAAATGAACCATAAAAGTAGTAACTTGAAGTGTAAGCATGAAAGAAATTAATCTAGAGGCATTGTGTTAATAGCCAAATGGTTTAGGTTGAATAATAAGTAGGAATGCTTGCTTGTTCTTGTAGTTCGAATGCCTTTAATGATTTGATGCTTAAGTATGAGTTGCTTGCATGAAAAGAAAAGTATGATAGGTTGCTTTGGTCTAGCTCGAATGGTATGGATGATTAAGAGTCAAATGTGTATTGCTTGTATGTTAAGTAAGCATGAATGTTTGTATGTCTTGTATTGTCCTTGCTTGCCTGCTAAGTAACGCTCCCGAACCAGGTTACTATTAGCCTGGGTTGGGGGTGTTACATGTGTCATCTCTTGAAAATTCCAAAATTATATTAAAAATAGATAAAAATAATAAAACAAAATAAAAAATATATATATTGAAATTTTCAAATATTCTCAAAATAGTCCCCAAATCCCTGAACCCCCAAATCCGACGACTCCCGTTGGCGTTGCTAGCGACAAAATGAAGCGTCCTCTTCTCATCGAACAACCCACACGCCGTTCGTCGTCCGTCTTGTCGCTGTTTGTCGCGAATCATGCGAAGTAACCATTCGACAATTTCGGCGTTTCGCACAACGTCTGTCGATTTTCGACGACGGAGTGGTGGGGGAAATGGTCGTGATGGCCCATCGACCGATGTGGTGGGCGGCAGCGGAATCGGCCCAAATCGGGATTTAGGTTTTGGGGAGTTAGGGATTTTAGAATTTTGGGTTGTTTTGTGAAATCTGGAAAACGTAGAGATTTTTTGAAAATTAAGTAATTTTATTTATTTTTAATATAATTTTAAAATTTTAGGAGATGACACGTGTCCTTTAACGGTGAGAATTAACGAAGAACCTTAAATAGGTCACGGAATGAAACGTTATGCACGTATTTGGCCCAAAATATAGTTTGGACACCTAACTGAAAAAGGACATAGTTTGAGTACCTATTTGATGGTTAAGCCATTTGTTATATGGGATCTTTCAAGTGCCGAAAAGAGTTGTATCTAAGCTTGGTCATATAAGTCGGGTTTTTTTATGGGGTGTCTCGCAATTAGAACGTAAGATGAGTAGAATGCGGTGGTCACTGGTTTGCAAACCGAAGAAGCTATGAGATCATGGGGTCGTGGATATGAGGATGAAGAATCATGCATTGATCTCGAAATGGGCATGACGGTTTGCGTCGAACAGGTGCTGTGGCGGAAGCTTTAAGGGACCAGTGAGCGCTACGCCCCCTAAATTTTAGAAAAATCAAATTTTACCCTTAAAATTTTTGAAACTTTAATTGACCTTCTCAAAAAAATTTAAAAATTTTCGTATTAAGCTTCAAAATTTTAAATATTTTTAATTAAATTTAATTTTTTTTGTTAAATCTCTTAAAATTATTACAAATTTTAGTTAAACCCTCAATTTTTTTTGAAAATTTTTGTTCAATTCTCCAAATTTTTTTATAAATTTAAGTTGGTCCTCTCATATTTTTACTCCAAATTCCGCTACCATATATATGTTATTTGATTGTGGCAAAGTATGGTGAGGAAATTCCGTAATGGCGTTCCCATACACATAGAAAGAATTGTATGTCGGTCATGTGGCGAGGCATTGTTGAGACTGTGGATAAATGACCTGGTGGAGCAATTTTTGAATGTCCAATGCTTCTCCTGGAGGGTAGGTGGGGGAAGTTGTGCTCTTTTGGTTTGATGCATGGTGTATGGATGAACAGATTAAACTTGTGTTTCCGCGATTATTTTCTATTGTTTGGAATAAAATGATTTTGGTGGGGATGGTGGATTCAAATAAAGGTCGCAAACTAGTTCAATATATTTTTCATAAATTAGTTACTGTTTAATTTATAATTTTCATATATATAATTCTAAAAGTTAATTTAATAATTTTCATAAATGTAAAATCATCATGTTTCTATCCAAATCAGATGAGGAAATCACTTCCAACAAACAACTTGCAAAGGACTTGACCAGAACTGGAGTCGAATCATATTCGACAAGGGTACTAGGTTTTCAGACCTGAGAAAATCAGAAGAAAAAGTTGCGATTCCTTTCTACGTGTTTGACGGACTATTATTCTCTGCAAATTTCAAGACATTTTCCTCTCTACGTGTTTGACGGACTATTATTCTCCATAGAGCATAGGTTTGCATGCATATTTAACAAGGCTCGGGGACAACCATGATCCTTGTTTGTTGCATAAGCATTATTAGCATGCAAATGTTGGAAGGGGATGATCGATTTCTCCGTTTAAACCTGGTATTGTGCTCGTGTTGGCCGAAGAGCGGGATGAGGCAGTTGAAAATAATTGAAAAATAAGTCTTTGGTTTACTGCATTACGAAGCTCATTTTCCAATCTAAACAAAAGCTAATAAAATTTCAGAAATCAGTTTAGCCATTAAGCAAGTTCAGCGATCATAGAACGACCCTACGATCTTAATAGGAGGCGTACTTGTAAGTTGTAACCAAGCCTCTCACTTCGCTGCACCATTTGTACTAGTGTCGGTTGAGTCAAAGATGGATCGAAGACGATTAGGATGCGAGTGTCATATGTGTTCGACAAGGAATGGTTATGTATAATAGGAGGTATACATCGAATACAAAAACCGGAATAGCGACCTCAAAAAAAATTTAACCCTTTTATTTCATAATTTTTTATGTGATTATATTAAGCAATTGTTTTTTTTTTCAGCCAAGGCAGAGAGGAGATGCAGATTGGATCTTCCCACATCAATAATGTAATCCTTTCACTCTCTTTTGTTTGTGGAATTAAAATTAACGAACAAAGTAAATTAATCATAAAAAAGTAAAAGAGAAAATTTAAAAGAATTAAAAATTAAGGGGTCTCATTATACTTTTTTATAAAAAATTTGGGCACAACACAAACCTTGTTGTAGCTTCATCATTGCATGTTGCAGAAAACGTAATGATTATTTTAAAAGTTTCACATTAATTTAAGTTTAAATGTATGGAAAATATTTTCATATACAAATTTGTATAAACTTTAATTTACACCAACCTTTTAATTATAAGATTTAAAATTTTAGGTTATAATCTAAGGTTTAAATGTTTAGTGTGTAAGGTGTAAAATTTAATGTTTATGATTAGAATTTAGAGTTTAGAGTTTAAGGTTTAAGTTTTAGGGTTTAGAGTTTGAGATTTATGTATTAAATTTTATAAAAAGAATGTATAAATTTTTTTACACAATTTACATATCAAAATATAACCCTAAATGTATATTCTTTTAATAATATGTTAGGCATTCATTCATATATGAATTTAAAGATATGATTCTCTAAGAATCTTTGAATACATAAAAAAATTCTTTTTGAAGGAATCCATGAGTTTAGTTTCTTTAGCATCCGTTAGTTTCATTTACAAAATTTGCATATATAACTAAAAATAATCTTCTTAAAAGGTGTAATACCTAGAACAGACAAAAACTCATGTCACCATTCATCTCTTGTACTAAAAGAAGATATATATAGCAAGAAAAGACAACCGACAAGAATTGCTACTGTAGGGTATATGTAGTATCCATAAAGTCCAATGGCTAGGAAATCTTATCCCATGCATAACTGTTTTACAATCTATATGATAAATATCTAAATTGAATCAATGAATGCGTTGAAATTCATTCATTAAATATTGCAAGCAGTGACTGGGGAAAGGAGATTGAAATCTGGGAGACCTTATTAAATTTATAGGGCAGAAGAAGCGTTATGTCACGACCGAAAAGAGAAAAGTACATTAATCTTAAATCGAGAAAGAAAAAAAATCATGAGATATAAAAAATAATATTATTATATATTCTATTAAATATATCTTTTAAAAAAACAATAATTACCTGCGACAATTAATAAAATGGTGAATGGCAGATGATATTCCGCGTCTCATTAAATATCATGACAAATGGCAACGCGCAATAAGTTAAGCGTGGCCAAGGTTGACTGGGTGTACTGATGAAGATGGTAGGCCAAGGTTGTCAAGGCCATCCAAAGATGGAAATCGACTGTGGTCACGTGAAAACGCTGTAATAATAGTTGCAGAAAAGACCGGTGTAAGAATGCCATTCATTACTTTAATATGATTTCTGTAGTTCTAGTGTTTGTGTTTCACAAATATCAAATAAATAAATAATGTTATACCGACAAATAGAGCGGACTGTAGAACACACTTATCAAATTTAGACAAACATTTAATATGACAACTCGAAAATTAGGTATACATGATTTAATATTAATTTATCTCAAAAGTAAGCTAAAATTATTTGACGTTATTCATTACCACTCCTTCTCTGATGATTTAAGTATATATATATATTAAAAATATAAATCGGTTTATCAAGCTGTTCATCTTTGTTTCTTTATATTTTTTTAGGTCATAAATTCTTGACTGATTAAAAGTACATCTTTCCTTCTTTTAGAGTTTTTATTTCTCTTTTCTCTAGGTAGGATTAAGATTTTAAAAAAAGTATATATATATATATAAAATAACCCAAGAAATGGTCTAGTGAAAAAGTGAATGATGTTAATCTTAGAATACCTGAGTTCAATCGCTTTGTTTGTAGGCATTGTCAAAGAGTTAAGAATATGTATGAACAGATACTAACTTGCAATCACCTTTAGACTATTCAAAAAAATGTGTGTATATATAAAGATGAGTCTAGAACGGGCGACGTACACCGCTGAATATCACAATGCAATGCACTATTGAACGCCATTGGTTTTTAAATAATTATTAAAAATCTCAAAGGTTCGACATGTAATTAGTTATATTTTAAAGCAAAATTAGAAGAAAATATTCCATAAACCATTCTCACAATCTCATATATGATCGTACCAATTAAATAAACTCACATCATCTTTATTTTCCATATAATAATTTTTTATAAATTAAAATTTACAAATTATCTACTTCCTCATACCTTGTATATTTATTCTAATATATTAATAAATAAAATTATTAAAATAAAAAAACACCCAAAAATCTAACCCACAAATCAAAATAAACAAAATTAAAATAATTAATTTTAATATGTTAAAAATCCTAAGGTTCGTACATTTTAATATATAAGAAAAAGACTTTTTCTATTATATTAATTTTAATTAACCGACGAACTTGTTCCGGTAGTGACATCGAATAAGTTGAGCATGTTCCGTGGAACAACAACTAAAGGATGGAAAGGGATGAACCCGTTTTACTTCCTCATGAACCCTAGCCCATGAAGTTGCAAATTACATCCAAAGAATTAACATATTAGAACTAATTATTTTATTTTTATTTTTTTAATTTGTGGGTTAAAATTTTACTCCGAAATTATAACTAAAATATCAGTTTGGTTTTTTCATATAGCGGTGAATACTCAAGCGAATCAAGTTAGATTGTGTCAAAAAAAATTAAATCACTCAAGTTAAGTCGAGTCAAAAAAATTTAAGATAGTCAAATTGACGAGTCATATTTTATAACTCAAATTTTGTTTAAGTTGTTTAGTTAAATTGTTCTCGTTTTTGTTCAAATTTAATTGTAAATATTTATATTGTTATGTATTAATCAGTTCTAATTTAAACGAATTTATATAACCATATACGAATTTTTATAATTATATACTCTATATATATAAGTTCATAATTTTTTTCATAGGCAATATACATATCTTGGCAGAATTGACGAATTCGACTCAAATTTAAAATTCGTCCACTAGTTACTAAAAAATTGAGTTATTCAAGTCACATTTTATAACTTATATTTTATTTAATTTTTTGTCAAAACGATTCGAGTTTATGAAATTACTATTAAAATCAAGTCAAATGGAAAATGATTTTTTTCAAGTTGGATTTTTCTCATTCTTTTTTATCAATTAGGGAGGTATTTACATTCTCAAGACGAATGCCAGAATTCGAACACATACAATATAAGACAATATAAATATTTTTGACCCTCGATCAATCAATGAATCTCAATTCACCCGCTCTTACTTCGATATATTTTTAACAAAAAGTTCCTAAAAACATCTAAATAATGTTTTCTAAAAGAACGTACAAATCTAAAAATAAAATAAAATTGCCGAAAGCTTCGAAAGGAATCCAAATGACAACATTGGTTACCACAATCCATCCAATTCAGTATTTTTTTTAAATATGAATTATTGAACCAAACTAAAATTTCATATGCACATTTAAATTATAATCTAAAGTTTATGGGTATAATTAAACTAAATAGAACTTTTATCATTAAATTGCATATTGAATAAAAGTGAATTACTTTATAACCCCTCTTCTTTAGTGGAAAGGGAAGTGGGCTTCGCCTTCCTTTCTAAAAAGGTGTATGAGACATTCAAAGCAGGCGTCTGCGGGTTTGAATGGTCAAAATGGAGCCATGCATGCATGGCATGGGGCTGTTGGTAATGCGATGGTAGTTGAGACTTACATTGACTTGATTTGATTTCCGTGTAATTAGAGGTGATAAACGAATCATTCAGTTCAATTTCAGTTTATTATTTCAAGTTTAACTATATTCAGTTTATATCAATTTTGGTTTTAGTTCAGGTCTATGGTAATTCAATTCGGGTATCAGGTCGGTTCTGGTCATTTTTGAGTCGGTTAATTTCGGTTTGTGTCAAAAATTGGGTCAATAGGAGATCGGTCGGTTTCAGTCGAGTTAGTTTTTTACACCTCTATATGACTTTATAAAGCCATTATACAGTAAAACCTCAATAAATTAATAATATCGGGATCACTTAATTTTATTAATTTAAAGAGATATTAATTAATCAATAAATTAATAATTTATTAATTTAAAGAGATTTTTTTCGATTTAACGAACTTACATTATTCTTCATGAATAAAACATATACATTGTATTGACTAATTGAATGATGTTCATGTATGATGTGGCTGATTAAATATAATACATACCCCTAAAAAAACAAAGTTTAGTGTAGTACGTAGTACTAGTTAAAACTTAATGCAAGTTCATGTATGGTAAGAAAATCAACCACTATATAAACAACATCAAACATTCCAAGTTAGCCAATCTAAATCAAAACCAACCAACCATGGCTTCACATCTAAAAGGTGTCCAAAAATTAATCATGACATATTAAATAGTATAAGAATCATATTTTACTAAATTGTCCTAGTTATATTTGTAATTTTATAGAATTATTAATTTATAATATTGAATAGACCATAAATTTATATAAAGGTATTCCAGAAAATTATTATCTTATTAATTTATCGAAATTATTAATTTAGACTTTGGGCCCAAGTCGAGATCGAAAAAATTATTATTATAGAGAGGTTATTAATTTATCGAGTATTAATTTATAGATGTTCTATTGTATTTGACTTTTTGGTGACCTATGTAGGAGTTCACATCTCATCTTTCTTTATTTCTTTTAATATCTTTTTTTTATGTCGGGTTGCCTTCGGTTCGAGTTGCTTTCAATTCGAGTCCATTCGGTTCTTTTGAAAATCAGTTATGTTCGATTTTGGTTCAACTGAAATTCGAGTCGGTTTTAGTTTGTTTCGGGTTTCGGATCAAATTCGAATTATTATGTTCTAGTTGATATCGAATCTTAGGTTAAATAAATCAGTTCAGGTTTCAAATCAAATAAATTCATTCGATCTCGAGTCAAGTTTGTCAGATCTACCTCTAATTTGGATAATGGCGTCATGGGACTAGGGTAGCATTATTAGGGACTTCATGTAATTGTAATTATTATGTAGTTTAATTAGCTTAATTGTGGTTATTTAAAGATAGTTATAATGTTAATAACAACAATATTGAGGCTTATTCATACAAAAAATATTATATTTTCACACCATAATTTAAACTCATACAAGAGGAGACAATATGAGCATCCTTAGTCACTAGGTCAATTAGTAAATCTCAAAACTATATTTTTTCTAAACTATTTTTTAGGTCACATAAGTGCTTAACGTTTTATTTTGTAACTATTGTAAGGTCTTTCAGTCAATTTTTCAGTTATCCAATTATATACAGACACGTAATATGTGCTTTCATATTCTTTATTTATTTTTGTTTAAAAATAATAAAATCAATCTTTTTTTTTCAAAGAAAAATACTCTAAAATTTTTACAAACCCAAAACAACAAAAAACTTTCAAATTTCTCTCATTCGATGCAACCATCATCGACCATCATTTCATTCGTTGGACCCCACGATAATAGAATTTACGGTGGTGGTCGAAAAAACAAGGGATTTAAAATTGGGATTTAGGAATTTTGAGAATTTAAGGCTACAACTAGGGGTTGACAATCAATGGGTTCCGGCAACGAAGGGGTGAGTGGTGGTCGAATTTTGAGAATTTGAAATTTAAGAAATTTTAAAATTAGGGATCTAAGACTTTTTTATATAAATTGTACTAATTATAGTAATAATTTATTATTAAAATAAGAATGTTATATTATATATTAATATAATAAAGTTGAGTATATTTTTTTTGAACTAATTCTACTTAGAGAAAATTCTAGGGGAAAGAATTGTTTCTACTGGGTCTTAAACCTGAGACCTAAGGGGATGGAGCACGTGAACAATTCTAACCAACCGGCCATTAACGCTTGCTAAAGCTGAGTATATTTAATATATTGAAAATTAGTATATTAAAATAATGTTATATAAATATTTTAATATTTAAAGTATTTTAACATTTAAAAATGTTATGAGTATAATTTATGTAACTCTATTTAGGTTAAGTTTTGATATAAAATTCATGTTTATTTTTGAGGAGTTTATCAAAATTTTACACACTTTTGAAAGTAGGAAGACAATTTATGGGAAAATGATCTCTGTTTTTGGTTGACTAGTAAGATATTTTTCTGTTAAACAAACTATTTGATTCACATATAGGTGAACGTTTGATTGAATCGAGTCGAATAAAAATTTCAAGTTAGTCAAATTTAGGAGTTTTATTTTACGACTTGAATTTTATTTAAATTTTTTTAATTCGAGTCGAGTTTATAAAATTGGAGTCGGGTCGAGTTTTTGAATTTCAGTACAAATTTAATTGTAATTATTTACAGTGTTATAATACATATTGATTTCAATTTAAACAATTTTCTATGTCCATATACAATACACATCTATATTTCTTCATATTTTTTTCATATGCATAATTGAGACACTTGGCTCGAACTTAAAAATTAATTCACTAATTATTAAAAAAATTAAATTATTCAAATTTTTATTTTACAACTCAAACTTTATTTAATAATCCACTAACATATAAAATGATAACAAACCAAATTATGTATAAAATAATGATTTCTTTATGAAAAAAGTAAATTTGTTAATAATGCCTTTTATTCATATTAATATCGGGCAATGTAATTCGAATCTAGATTTTGGATAATTTAAGATTCTAAAATTTGCAAAAAGAACCCTTAAATTACTTACCGAATTAAATTATCAAAAAGTGGTCCTCTCAAACATCAAAGAATCCCATGGAACACTTGCTACTTGCATCTAAATTTAAGTCTGTCCCATCCATGCATGCCAGATATTTTTTTAATATATAGCTCTAATATTATAATAATTATTTTATATTAAATGTAAAATGTATAGTTTTATTATCTTTTATTATTTATTGAAAATAACCTTTTAAAAAAAGTTGGAGATGCAAAATGTGTTAAATCATATTAAACTTCAAGATAGTAACTTGGCCAAAATCTTATTTCCCATTTTATCTTTCAATAAATAAAAAATTACACATTTTATTTGCTTTTAGATACTTAAATAAAAAATAGTATACTTTAAGTACTTATTTGTAACAAAATCCTTTTAATTTTATAAAATGTATGTAAAGGGACTAAAACCATAATTTAAGCTAAAATTGTCCAAAAGGAAAAGGCTTTAGATTGAATATTAGTAGTAAGTGCTCCACTAGAATGCTACAATTAGAGCTTGAGTAAGCAGTAAGATAGAATTTCACAGCAAAACAGAACAATCCCAAACGACTACGTACAAATACAATTAGGAAAGAGAAAGGAAAAAAAAGGCAGTCTTTAGTCGCGTATATATGAGGCCTGAGGGAAAGAAGAGCAACCATTTTCAAAGCAAGAACAAGCTCAGAAGAAGAAGAAGAAGAAGAAGAAGAAGAAGAAGAAGAAGAAGAAGAAGAGAGATGTTTGGAGGTTCAGTACTGTGCAGGCAAGAAGAAGAAGAAATGGAACAACTCTCTAGAGAGAGTAGCCATTACAGTCTTTCTACTGGTATACTTCCTCCGCTTGGAGGCAGGAGTATCCGTAGAATCAAGCTCAGAAGCTACATCATTTCTCCCTATGATCGTCGTTACAGGTAAACAAACCCCTTGCTCTCTTTTTGTATTGGGAAAATCAGTGCATTGAATCTCGTGAGCTTTTGTTCCGGAAAAGACTGTAAAAATTTGTCCTTTCTTAGCTTGTTGTTTTCTTCTGGTTAAGCCACAGTTCTCTGCAACCTTTGGGATTGCAAAGTTCTTTTCTTGTTTTTTTGCTATACTTTGTTGCTGCATATGGAAAAGGATTAGTTTGAAATCAGAAATGTTTAAGGGACTGAAAAATATTTGCTTTCTTCTGTTATTTTTTTGTAGTTGTTGGAAACTGCAGTTTGATCCTTCCTTGAATGTGTTCATTTTTTGTTGACAAGTAGTATATGCTTTTGCTTTTTCTACCAAAAAGAAGGGTTGGCGATCAAAGTTGAGGGCTTGATGTGTTCCAATTGGAATTGTTTTGTCCTTACTTGATGCTGCGAAATTTGAAAGGAATAATTTTACTTGATCCTTGCAGGGTATGGGAGACTTTCCTGGTTCTTCTGGTCATCTACACTGCTTGGGTTTCACCCTTCGAATTCGGGTTCCTCGAGAAACCGGATACACCACTCGCTGTTACGGATAACGTTGTTAATGGATTCTTTGCCCTGGATATCATTCTCACTTTCTTTGTTGCATACCTCGATAAAGCTACCTATCTCCTCATCGATGACCCGAAAAAGATTGCTTGGAAGTATGCCAGTTCCTGGTTGGTTCTAGACATTATATCCACCATACCATCTGAACTTGCTCGGAAGATTTCCCCTAGGCCATTGCGCTCATATGGCCTATTCAACATGCTTCGCCTTTGGCGTCTCCGAAGAGTTAGTGCCTTGTTTTCAAGGTACAAGAGCTTTGTCACTATGGTAATTGTTGTCCAACTTTGTTTATTGTCTGGTCTTGTTTGACATGAGGCATTGTTGGTTTCGACAGATTGGAGAAAGACAAGAACTACAACTATTTTTGGGTTCGATGTGCCAAACTTATTTGTGTAAGTACAGCAGAAAAATGAATTCGGGTGATGTTATCTGGTGAAATGTGCTTTGCACTTATGGAGCTTTGGATTGTTTTTTTAGGTTACCATTTTTGCTGTTCATTGTGCTGGATGCTTCTATTATCGTATTGCTGCAAAATATCATGATCCTGGAAGAACATGGCTTTCAGAATCTATGGGAGACAATTTCCATGAACAGAGCCTATCTGTTCGATATGTGACATCGATATACTGGTCTATTACTACACTCACTACTGTTGGCTATGGGGATTTGCATCCTGTGAATACTCAGGAGATGATTTTTGACACTTTCTACATGCTCTTCAACCTCGGATTGACCGCGTATTTGATTGGAAACATGACAAACTTGGTTGTCCATGGAACTAGCAGAACCAGAATATTCGTGAGTGAATTCTTATAGTTTATGATCTGGTTCGCATTCACAACAGCTCGAGTTCATCTTTGATAATCTTCTCTGTTTTTGGACTCTCAGAGGGATACGATTCAAGCTGCTTCAAGCTTTGCTCAGAGAAACCAACTGCCACGCCGCCTTCAAGATCAGATGCTTGCACATTTATGTCTCAAGTACCGGACCGATTCTGAGGGGCTGCAGCACCAAGAGACGCTCGATTCCCTTCCTAAAGCCATCCGATCGAGCATTTCACATTATCTTTTCTACTCTCTTATGGATAATGTGTACTTGTTTCGTGGGGTTTCTAATGACTTGCTTTTTCAACTGGTAATCCACTACAGACATGCTAAGCTTTTGTACTAAAACTTATCTTTTATAGTTGTCTGGAATTTTATGTATATCTTTGTAAATAAATGTTGAAGGTCTCAGAAATGAAAGCTGAATATTTTCCTCCAAGAGAAGATGTCATCCTACAGAATGAAGCACCTACAGATTTCTACATCCTTGTCAGTGGCGCTGTGGTAAAAATATAAAACACTCTTTCTCTTCTTGTCCGAAATTTTCGTATCTGGTTTAAGTTAGAACTTGCTCTTAAAAATGACCACTGATATTTTGTTTTGCTTCTCAGGAGCTATTGGTTCGAAAAAATGGGGTTGACCATGTAAGTTGTATCAATCAAAAACTAGTTTTGTCAAATCCAAGAATCATGAATCGACTCTAACCAGTTCAACACCATCTGGTTTTCAGGTTGTTGGAGAGGCTAAAGCAGGCGACCTCTGTGGTGAGATTGGAGTACTTTGTTATAAGCCACAGCTCTTCACAGTGCGTACGAAACGATTATGCCAACTACTACGGCTAAACCGTACTACGTTCCTTAATATTGTTCAGGCCAATGTCGGTGATGGTACCATAATCATGAACAATCTCCTCGAGGTATGCATGTTGTACTTTACAATATAACCCTCTGCCTAATGTAATCCAATCCTTTTAATCTTGGAATTCTTTTCTGGAGCAGCATTTGAAAGATATGGATGATCCAACTATGGAAGGGGTTTTAATGGATCTGCCTCTCAATCTTTTCTTTGCCGCACACAAGGGAGATGACTTGTTGATGCATGAGCTATTGAAAAAGGGGCACAGTGCTAACGAGTCGGACCATGATGGAAGAACACCTCTGGTTTGTGAAATTCTTCAGCTTTTGATTTTGTTAAGACCCCAAAGTTCAAAAAGACTATGGTGCTAATCTTTTAAGTACTTTTTTTGTGATTGATTTCGATAAAATCAGCATATAGCCGCGTCCAAAGGAGGTGAGAACTGCATTCTTCTCTTACTAGATTACGATGCAGATCCTAACTGTAAAGGTATTAATCCTGCTATTTTTGCTTAAAACAGTTGATGTTAATTTTGTTTACCTGCAGTCAATTCTTATGTAGTTGTTTTGGTTCATTACTTTGTTTTGCAGACTCAGAAGGAAGTGTACCACTATGGGAGGCATTACTAGGTGGCCATGACCAATTAGCCAAAGTGCTAAAGGAAAATGGGGCAAACATCAATGTCGGAGATGTCGGTCGCTTTGCGTGCACCGCAGCCGAGCAGAACGACTTGAACTTGCTCAAGGAAATCGTTAGTTACGGAGGAGATGTCACACGTCCTAGGGACAATGGTTACACAGCTCTTCATGTTGCAGTATGTGAAGGCAACATTGAAATAGTGAAGTTCCTGTTGGAACAAGGTGCCGACATCGATAAACCCGATATCCAAGGTTGGACACCGAGGGGCCTAGCTGAGCAACAAGGGCACGAAGAAATACAGACAATATTTGAATCAACAGGCAAAAAGAAGAGAACTCCACTTATCACGCCGATTCCCGAGAAGCGGGAAACACGCTTCCTTGGGAGGTTTACAAGTGAGCCAGTCATCCCTACCTCCGCAACTGCTGACGGTACTGATGGGTCGTCTAGAGGCCGATCCCGTCTGAGGCGTAGGAGTAGTAGCTTCCACAACTCTCTGTTCGGAATAATGTCGGCTAAACAAAATGTGGAGAAAGATTTGTCAGTTCATCAACCAAAGGGTGTGAAGGATGGTAGTGCAGTTAACTCGGCTAGAGTGGTGATCAGTTGCCCCGAAAAGGGAGAAACCACTGGGAAGCTTGTTTTGCTTCCGGGGAGCTTTGAGGAATTGGTTGCCATTGGTGCTAAGAAATTTGGGATACTTGGTGGTAAAGTTCTGAACAAAGGGGGAGGTGAAATTGATGATATGGAGGTGATTAGAGATGGTGACCATCTGGTTTTTGTGAGTGATGCTCAAATGCAACAAGAGAGTTTAGGCTAATACATACGTGTATAGGTGCACTTTTCATAGACACCATAAGTTTTAGAGACTAATCTTATTTATCCGTTTAACTGTCTAAACATAAGGTTATGGTAGCTCATGCCATTCGAATATGTATTGTAAGTGTAAAAATAATAAAATATGTTAGCACTTGCGAACAGTCACCACACGAACCTCCCAGAGTGCGAACCTTTAGGTGCGAGACTTCCCGTGAACAGAACATGCGGACGATCATTAGTGAAAGTTTATTAGTCGTGAGAATCCAACTAGTTAAAGCGTGTTATTTCGGACCACGACTTTTTAGGACGTTCAATCTATATTTATGCCATGACAACTTTTTATCAATCACTGTTCAAACTCTATAAATAGCCATTTAACAAAGAGTAAAGGACACGTTCACTCTTCTTCAACCAAATCAAACTAGAATACTTCTACCACCATCAGAAACAACCTTCTGCCACCATATGAGACATTGTTCATCTTACCGATCAACGAAATAGTATTTTTTTCACCCTCCATCTTATTTAGCCAAAAAAGTAATAGCACATGGAATATCTAAACTCTAAAACTCTCTTTAGAATTTAGAGTGATGTCACTTCTATTGGATTCTTCACCTTATGCTCTCAATGCTGCCAACCCTCCTCTCTCACCTTTCCTGCTGCAGCTCTCAGACTCGCTATCCTCAATGCTCTACAGGTCCCCAGCTTCTCTGACGTCGGGTTCCGGTGAGCTATGTGACCGTGAGGCGGCATTGTACATGTTGTGGAGTTGGTGGTGCAATTGGGATGGAGGTAGAGCTGGCGTTGCAGTTACAGCAGAGTAAAACTCTTGGGGCATAGGTGATGCAGTACTGAAGTGAGGTGGTGCATGGTGAGCGCCATACAGGGCGGTACCCCCACTGTGGGCTGCCGTGGCATACTCTAGTGGGACCCAGAAGGCACCTAGGACTACAAGTTGGGGTGTTGGGACTCCTACTGCTTGTGGGCTGGGGTCAGGTCTCCTTGTAGTTGTATGCAGCCTATATTTCTGCCAAAGAAGGGTTAAAAACTCATTACCAACACTAAAAGATTTGTCACCGACATGTTTAAAGATATCAGCTGGTACCGTGTCTGTCAGGTTTACTACAAAAACTCTTTCCTGCATGACACACTACTGATCTTGATCCTTGATTGCCTCAGCATGCCTGTAGTTGCTGTCTTGAATCCTCCAAAGGCTGAACATAATATACAAGTAGCTGATGATTCTATGAAAAACCCTAATATATACTCCATGAAATGATAGAAAGGTACCATTGGTGAGAAGTTGCATGCAAAAGGGAAGCTCGCGTTTAAAAGCATCCATCGTAAGTCGTTCTTCCTCTAGACGAGAAAGGAAATCTCCAAGCCTCAGTTTATGATCAATCTGACCGAGGGGTTTGCAGTGAAGGGTTAGTTCAGAAGGAGATGATGCCATGTCTGGTTATTTCTATTTTATCAGAGAAAAGTTGTTGTTGGAACAAGACAATATATAGCGGTGTCATAAGAAGAAGAAGAACCATACCCTACATTACCCTTCACATCTTTTAAGGGTGAGTTCAAATGGGGAATAAAGTAGGGTTTCTAGAGAGGAAAAGATAAAGCAGAGGGATATGGTAAGTTGTTGCAAAGAACAAAGGCAAATTAAAAGGTGAGAGATAGAAGGGAATCAACATTCAACAACAGCAGAAAAGGTTTAGATTATCACTGTTTATAACTTTTTGCTTAGTCTGGGTTCAAAATTCAAAATCACCAACGCAAAAAGAATTCTTCTTCTTATCATTGTTTATAACTTTTTGCTTCTCTTTTTTTGTTACCTTTGATTGTCTAGGAAGATTAATTATATTATCCTTTTGACACTTTTTCTAATTTACAGTAAACAATTAGTATAATTTCATGGTTTGAAAAGTTGCATGATTGCCCTAAATTTGAGTGCAGGGAATTCCAGCATATAGATAGAGAGAAAAGATAAAGAATACTCCATATTTAATTAACACAAACACCAAAGCTTATGCTTTTTGTTTAGAAGATGCATTGGCTAGAGCCTATCAGCTTAAGCTCGAGAATTAATAAAGAGGCAGAAGCAAAAGTGGTGCCTGCTCGGGCCAAATATTAACAGAACTGATCTTTGTAACCAGTTTGAGTAGAAAATTCAATTTGAATAGATACTAAGGATTAGGATTAAGATCATTTGTTGTAATATCTTTCGATATAGTGAAATTTTCTCTTGTTTGTCTCTTCTTGTGTTTTCCACATAAATCTTGGTGTTTGATTTATTTTTTGAGTCTACAATTCTTTGTTATTTCGCCGGTACCGTACCAATAATTATAACAGCTCTGGCATTAGCAACTTTATTATTCCCATAAAAAAAAGTATGGAAGTCATATATGAACCTAACGGCTGCAGCAAGTTTTTTAGCTTCCAAGTTTTCAAAAATTCTTCAATTATTCCCAACATGTATATCTTCAGAAAATCTTCAGAAGAAAGCATACATTAAATTGAAAAAAAATGTCAATCTTGATATCAGTGGACATTGCCCCAATCACCGGCTTACGCAGCTTCCTTGTCTATTGTTCTACAGAACATGAATATTGTTTACTTTCAGGGGGTTGATGCTTTAAATATGTCTTCTTCAACGCCTTGTTTTATCAGCGACTTGATATATTTAACTAAAATTGCTTCTAAATATTTTGATATTAGGAAATGAGTTGTTGACTTCCGGGATTGTCGCTTACCAAGAACATGGCCATGTATTATTTCCAAACTTGCAATCATACAAGAGACTCTTCGGTCCCTTTGAACCTTCCTTTGAGTTACATTTGCTGGTATCTTTTCAGCACCACCCATGGCTGCTGCTTTACAAAATTTATTCCACCAACTACTTTCAGAATACCCTAAGCTCAGATTCAAGTTTTACCAAGTATCGTGGCTAGCTCCCCGGTCTTATCAGCTATCCAGCAATGAAGGTTCAACTCTTTGTTCTTGTTCTCTGTGTATTGGCAGAGTTGCCTGTGCTAATAACTGCCTTTATGGAACCTTATGAAATGTACCACACTCAGCCTGATTCTTCATTGGTCTTTACATACAACCGGTCCTCCGATATTCTAAAGCATTGCAGCTCTTTTCTAGCCTCAGCCTCTGAACTAAAACCAGATGACAACAGGGGAAGTAGGCTCAAGAATGAACTCTCTTTTTATCTCGGAGATTGGGAGCAGGAAACTGATGATGCACCATTGGTACAATTTGATTACAATGGCACAGTCGATGCAACTTCCTTACTTAAGTTGGTGTCCTTCGAGGTAAAGGATGTCAATTCAATCCAGCAACTTAACAACACTGTAAGCCTTGGAGGGGTTCTATCCTTGGGCATATCCAAGGATAGTTCATTCGCTTACAATGAGCCTAGGATGAATCCCGGCTCATCTGTCCTGAACATTGTTTTTTAAGGGGTTTATATGGAGACACGAGAATGGAGGTGAACGTTTGATGTGTTTCGTAGGAAGTTCATCTTCAACTTGTACTGACAAATGTGACTGCGATGAGATCTCGGTGCTTCAAACCAGCCATGTTCCAATATACATTAAGCGCCGCCGTTTTAGTTTCTTCCAAGATGATCATGTTTTGCTTGTTCTACGCTATCCCAGAGTCTTCAATTTGACCCATAGAGCAATCAAGGGAGAAATGATAAGTCTAAATAAACAAGGAGACCCAAGGTACTTTAGTAAGGTTAATATATATTCTCATTTGAGTGGCAACTCGAAATATGAATTTAGTTCAGAATTGATCCAGTCAACAACTTTCGACCCACCCCCTTTCCAAGATGAATTGATGGAAGATGGTGTCCAGATGTTTACTGGTAGAGAATTCTGTCATGGACTTTACCACTCATCCGAAGAATTTTCAATTATTGCTCCAATTTACAGGTTCAACAGCAGCTATAAGAACCAGATCCATGGCAAATTAGGCCCTTTCGTGCTCAGGAACGAGATGCAGGCTGCTAGTGGTTCAAGTTTTGACAAGGTAAATCTCATTTTCCAACATGTCAAATGTGAGCAAGATCCTAACAGAACCGGCAATGCAAAGGTTTCTGCAATGCTGAGAGCATTTACCAAAGGAAGCTTTCAACATTTCGAAAGATTAAGAACCGGTATTTCGGGGTCAACTTTGGCCATTGAGGGTATATGGAATTCTTCTTCTGGACAGCTTATCATGGTTGGATGTCAAGGGACGGTCCACTCGTGCTTCGGAGGATATGATTATGTGATTGCTATGTACTCTCCACGTTCGTTTTCCATTAAGCAGAGAAGCCATCTGTTTGGAGCCATATCCAACGTGAAAGAGGATATAGCTTTGGACAATCCTTTATATGTTAGTGCAATGAAAGGCATTGGCAGCAGAGATATAACGGAATATTTACCTTACAATTATTCCAAGATCAATTTGGTCATTGCGTTCGAGAGTAGAACTCTACCTTATCAAATCCTAAACGTTGTCAAGCAGTGACTCTTCCGGTATCCGGCTCTAAAAGATGCAGAAGAACCGCTTTCTCAGTTGAGCCATTTGACCAATTATCTTGCTTTGGATGGCTATGTAGTCCCAGATGATCAGCATCATCCAATTGCTGGACCGAAATCTCGAGTCCTCATTCAGGTCGAGTTGCTTACTTTAGGTCCATTATCTGGATGGTCTGAATCCAATTTGTTGAAGGGAAATCTTGCAAAGAAACCAGTCATTACAAAAGATGATCTCAGAACCTGCAGGTTCTTGAATGTGTCGATACATCTCTCATTCAAAACTGAGAATGAATACAAGCAAACAACTTACAAAAATGTCTCAGAATTGTCCCTGGAAGGTCTATATGATCCTATTTTAGGTGAGATGCATTTGATTGCATGTAGGAAGGCTTTGGTTGCAAGTATCGGCATAGAACGAGGCCAAGATTGTCTTATATCAGTTAAAATTCAGTACCCTCCTGTAAACTTATTGTGGTGGCAAAAACCAATTGCAAAGATCGCCATCAGAAGCCAAAGGAAAGAAGATGATCCTCTCTACTTTAGCTCGATTAACATTCATGCTCGTTTGACTAGTTATCCGGATTATTTTGAAGCAACTGCTGATCGAGCATACTTGGAGGCGATTGTAGGCATTATACTGCTCACAGTGTCTATTGCACTCATATGGAACCAGCTCTCATACATGAAGGTAAATGCAGATATTGTTCCTTACATTTCTACTACCATGCTTGCTTTTCAGTTCCTTGGATATAACCTTCCACTGATCTGTGGAACCAAAGTCATATTGAAATCGATGGAACCAGAAGCTTACAACACAGTGCCTCACAATCATCCTGCGTATGGAATGTTGAAATTTCTTCAAAGTTTCGAGAAGGCTCTTTTGCTGGCTGTCATACTACTTACTGCAAGACTTTTCCATATGGTCACGGAATCTAGAAGCAAGACCCTATCTCAGGGGTCCTCCAGACTAAGAAGTAGTTCAAGAGAGAAAAGGGTTATGCTGAGTACCATGGCTATATACGCTTTCGGATTTCTGATTCGGTTTGTTGCTGGTTATAATCCTGATGTTCAAGTACAACAGCTAAATCCCGAAAAGGTCAGGCATGGACTGAGGAATGGGCAAATGTGGCAAACTCAGGTGGGTGTAATGATGGATTTTGTTTACTTTGTTCAAGACTACTTTCTGCTTCCTCAGATTATTAGCTATAGCTTGATGCCAATGCCTGGTAAATCCTTGAAGCAAGCCTATTACCTCAGATTGACATCGGTTAGGCTGGCTGTGATCTTTTTTGACTATGTAATGGATCCTATTACACATGCCAAAGTAGAAGCATTTGATGCCAAAATAGAAGCTTTTGATGTCGGCTCGAGTTCAAACTCGACACTTCTAATGCTTCTCATGGTTCTTGGCCCGATAACCATGATTATATGTGCAATTAGAGTCTACATCCAGCAGAACTGGAAACACCAGAAGCATAATTAGTCTCAAAATAAAAGAGATGATTGTACTTTGTAGTTTACATTATTAAAGCATTGTAATATTATCCAATGTGGTCTTGTTCTCTAAATTCATGTTAGAATCAAGACCTGCAAAACAGAAGTGTTGTTGTTGCTGTCTTTGTTTCGGTTTCAATTGAATAATAAGATTAACCTTGAAGGTATGACAACCAAGATTCTTATGTGAATAACTAAGTATTAGAAGAAGAGTAGAATGTCCAATGATCGAACAGTTGTATTGTGAAAGTTAACTGTGATGCTCCGTTCGATTCCTCCTTCAGGATTGCTGGTGTTGCTGCTGTTATGCACGATTCTTCTCGTCACATTGTAAGGGATTCATTCGAACTCTAATGGAACATGGAACCATTCTGCATGGGAAACTAAGGCAATCTAGCGTGACTTGCTTAGTTTGTCCTTGTATTTTGATTACTGCTCTTTCTCCTTTTCTATAAAGTCTTGTAATTTGGCAGCCGATTGGGTAGCGAAGGCTGTTCGTTTAAATGCCTTCCCTGCCAATTGGGCGTATGATCAACGACCGAGCGGCGCAAACAGTTAACCATTTCAGTCGAGCTTGTTTCGAACCCCTCGATAATTTTAATTTTAATGGATGATCCAACATCGGGTCTTTGTGCAAGAGCAGCAGCCATCGTAATGAGAACCGTGGGAAACACGGTGGACACTGGAAGAACTGTGGTATGCACAATTCACCAGCCATGGCTATGACCTGTAAAGATATTCTAGGTGTTAAAGTCGCCGACATGTACAAAAAATCAGATCTTTACAGGTTGATTATCCGATAAGCAATGTGCAGTTTCTTTCATTCAAACAATCCTACTTAAAACTTAATACTCAAAATTATTATTGCAGAAGAATTAAGGCCTTGATTTCAGAGTTGAATATATCTCCTCCGGGTTCGCAGGATCTCCATATACCAACTAAGTTTGCACAATCCTACTTTACACAGTTCAAAGCTTGCGTATGGAAACAACACAAATCATAGCAACGGAATACACCGTACAATGCTGTGCAGCAATGAGCTTTGTGTTCGGAGTATGGAAGCAAAGGTAAGCCTTTTAGGCTGAATCTCTAAACAAGCACTATCTGGTTTTCTAATCGAATAAACATACAAACAATATCGTGCAAGAGAACAAAGCAGTATCGTGCAAGAGAACAAAGCAGGATGTTTTCAATGCAATGGGTGCAGTGTACTCTGCGTTATAATAGCTGCAAGAACAGTTTTTTACAGAGAAAGGGAAGCCGGAATGTACTCTGCGTTGCCATATGTGTTTTTGCGGGTAGTTAATTCTTCTACATAATCTTAGCCATTGCTTTGCCTCCTGACTTTCAAACCAAGTCCAAAATTTCCCAGTTTCAGGCTGCTATTGAAATCCCATATACCATAGCTGCTGAGGTTGCTATTTATGAGGTTGTAGTGTATGCAATGATGGGTTTTCAATGTACCGTTTCCAAGCTCTTAGACACATTCTAAAACGGTGGCGATGGTACGCTTGGTTGTGCCCAGTGCCGTGGACCTTGTGGGAAATGTCGATTTTGCAGTAAAGAGACTTGCAGAGCAAGTAAGAGACAGGAGAAACAGTCTCTCTGGTACTAATAGGGTTCACTTTGATGTTTGCTTCTGTATTTGCTTTCTCCATGAAATAAAGTATATATGCTAAATACTTTATCTTACCAACAAAGAAACTGCTTTTGCCATCTTTATATGGCATCTAAGAAGCAAAAGCTAAGCTTTCATTACCATCTCATTTGCGAAAGCAAATCTCTTTATGCCTTTGTCAAGAATCCAAAGAAGGGGAAGTTTTTCTTTCCAGAGCTCACCAGCTTTTTTTTTGGGGCTGCGTTGAAACCCGTAAATCGGAATTGTCCTCTTTGAATGCTTACCGGCTTCTATGCATGCATTTGCCACTCCAGATTGCAAAATGAACCTGTGGGATGCTGAAAAGTGACAATATTGGTTTATAAACACGGTGTCGATGCGACGCAGCTCAAAGAAATGATTAAGGCTATTACTTCAGCAACCTCACACTTTTTTTTTCAAGAACAATTCAAATCCTCCCTAACCTAACTATGTGAAAGCAGTTTCAATGTTATATATAATAATATGAAAATAAACACAAGAAAACGAGAAAAAAATAACTAAAGAACACAAATTTGGAGACAATCCTTGCTCCCCTCCCCCAAATCAACTGCACAGCTAAGTATTATGCTTAAGATGTGGCAGATCCCGGTGTTGTCCTTGGTCCGTTGCGGGGAGTATGAGTATGACCATCATCTATTCCTCCTCTATTCACATCTTCAATCATCCGTACCACGTCTTGCATGGCGGGTCTTTGATCAGGTACCGTCGATACACAACTCATCGCAATTTGTAACAGCTGCACCATTTCCTCCTCAATGTTGTTATACATCATCAACTCGGCGTCGAAAACCTCGGCAGTCCATTCCTCACGAGCCACGGACTGAACCCAACGAGGAAGATCAATCC
The DNA here is from genome assembly GCA_019671005.1 of Hibiscus mutabilis. Taxonomy (NCBI): domain Eukaryota; kingdom Viridiplantae; phylum Streptophyta; class Magnoliopsida; order Malvales; family Malvaceae; genus Hibiscus; species Hibiscus mutabilis. The sequence goes on from CM033745.1 coordinate 51,725,052, forward strand.
CCTCTTCCCCTAGTGATGCTTGGTTAGGGGCTTTACCCGTTAATAACTCTAGTAACAACACTCCAAAACTATAAACATCGGACTTGAACGTAACTCTGTGGGTTTCAAGCACCTCAGGTGCTCGGTAGCCTGCTGCACGACTAGGCGGAGTGGTGTTGCCAAAGAGCGGGTTGAGACCGTAGTCGGAGATACAGGCTTCTTGGTCCGGTCCGAGAAGGATATTGGAGGACTTGATGTTGCCGTGGACAACCTCGGAAACATGGAGGAATGTTAGGCCCCTGGCCGTGCTTAACGCTGTTTTCATCCGATTGTTCCAGTCCAACGGAGTGTGGCCTGAGCCTCTGCTACCTACAATATCATCACATATCACAGTTCTTGAAAAATTCTGATTTAGTAGATTTAATGGCTGAAATTACAAAATTTAAAAAGCAGAGTACTAAATAAATAATGAAATGAAACAGAGGAAACTAACCGTGAAGATGAGCCGACAAGCTGCCGCCGGTCATGAAATCATAAACCAGCAATTTCTCCTCTCTTGAGTAATAATACGCCGTCAAAGGAACCACTCTTTCATGCTTAACAACTTTACCCAAAATTTCCATCTGCATTTCGAACTCTCTTTTACCAACCGCCACCTCCTTCAACCGTTTCACGCCCACCGTCGTCCCTTCCTCCAACACCGCCTTGTACGACGTCCCGACGCTGCCTTTCCCCAACACTTCAGCTGAAGCCCTCAACAAGTCCTCCAAATCGAAACTATAAACCCCATTTTCGAAAAACACCAGCTTATTCCTTTCTTCTTGCATCGACCCCCCGGTTATGTCATCTTTCGAAGACGAAGTTCCCGCCTCCGCCGGCGGAACCACCCTTGTCTCTTCCGCAACCGGCTTCTGCTGCCTTTCCGGCCGACGTTGCTGTTTGCGGAGGCAAAGAATGAGGCACAGTAACAACAATAGTCCGACAATTACAGACCCCACGACAATGGCAACAATGGCGCCGGTGGAGAGCCTGGACTTTTTACGGGGAGTTGAAGGACTTGAACCGTTACATGGCCGGAGTGGGCCCCCACAAAGTCCAAGGTTTCCCACAAACGAAGACTCCGGGAATCGGGATAACGTGTCGGGAATTGAACCGTTAAGGTTGTTGTTAGAAACATCGAAATCAACTAAACCATCGGAGTTGATGGCCAGGAGAGAACCAGAGAAGTTGTTGTTTTGCAAGAAGAGACGGGTTAAATGAGTCAAATCGTTGACACCCAAAGGGATAGGACCGGTGAAATTATTCGAAGAAAGATCGAGCCGTACCAAACGAGTTAAACGAGTCACACTGGCCGGAAACGAACCGGCTAACTGGTTATCCTGCAAGTAAAGGCTGCGTAAGAGAGTCAAGTTCGAGAAGTCGGCGGGGATGTTACCGGATAAACGGTTCGCTCTCAGACTCAAAATCCGGAGTTGGTTTAACAGACCGATAGTGTTGGGTGGAATTGTACCGACGAGACCCACACCTGGGAGTCGGAGAGTGAAGACAAAAGACCGGTTCGCATCGCATTGGACGCCGACCCAATCGCAGGCAGAGGTTGATGAGTTCCATTGAACCCGGTCCTCGTATTTTGTCTTGGAAAGGAAGGTGAGGAGAGCTTGCTTGTCTCGAACGGGTTCTGAGTTCACTCCACAACTCAGTACCAGAACTGAAACCAAAACACTAACAGAGACAAAATTCAGCACCATTTTTTGGGATTTACAGTTTGAAAAACAAAACACAACTATTTTGCTGAAACTTTTGTCGGCGGCTTCTGAGAAGCGATTAGGACAGAACCAAAAACGAATGTCGGGTTGGAATCCATAAAATAAACAAAGAATTTAGGGTTTCACGAGGTTAGAGAAAGTGGGGGAAAAATTAAGAATAAAGCTGAGTTGAAACGGAAGGAGAGCGGGTGTTGGGGGCTTCTGGCAAATGGCAAAAATCATAATGGGAAGCGTTTTTCCTTTTTCTTTTACGTTGGTAAAATGCAAAGGTAGTTTAATTCCGGTTTTAGCCACTCTGCTGTGCTAGATTTTAGTATAATCTTTGGGTCCATGTTATAAAATATAATTATTTAATAATTTTGATTTTGTTATGAATATTTTTATTCATAGTAGATATTTATATATTAAATGAGATTTTAATGTATTTTATAATTAGGGCTTAATACCTATTGAAATTAGGGTTTCCATCTTATGCCTATAAATATAGAGTTTGGAGAAAGTATTGTACATAACTTTACTTTGAGAATATAATACAAATCTCTCTCTTTGTCTCTCATCTTGTTCCTGTTCATCTATTTTGTTCTTGTTCTTTACTTTATTCACAACACGTTATCAGCACAAGACTCTAATCAATTGAGATCTTCATTGTTCGAATTCAAAAGAAGTTACTGGAAAAAATTCGATTATAGGATGAATTAAAGATAAGTTTTTCCCCTATTCTTTTAGTTATTGATTGTCTTTCTCTTTATATATTTTAACTTATTTTTTTATTTTTTAAAGGCATGGAAGCATGTTTGATTGTATTTGGATTTTGAGCATTGGACAGAGATGAGTTTGTGACTTCTCACAAATTAAAAGACGATTTGACAGAGATGATCCGACCGTGTTTGGTTTGTATTTAATCGATATTATGGTATGCTTCTTGAAATATCACTTATTATTATTATTATCATATGATAAAAATATATACAAAATTATTCTACCGTATATTGGTGATCCTTCAAAAGAATTTCAATTAAATATTGGTGACTACATCTACCATATATTTCAATATAGCAATTGTTTAATTATTCTTATATTAAGGTTAGTACATTTTAATATCATTAAACCTTAATTTTATTCGTCATAACTTGATTTCTCTCGATAATAATAAGAATCTGTTTTTGTTATTATTATTATTTTTTTACTTACTTTAAAACAAAAGAATTGGTTTAACATTGGAGGGAATGAGTTGTTTATACATTAAACAATATAAAATCATTATAGTGATTATATTTATTTACGTCGTTGGAGGTTAGTAATTGCATCGATTAATCATTTTTACTTATACATCCTTATAGTTGTTTATTTGTTTAAGAATGACTATTCTTATAATGATTATATTTATGTCATTTTATTGATTAAAGTTGGCATTTTTAACCATATTTTGAGTTTTACATGATGACTTGGAAAGATATATGACATAAAAAGATTATGAGGAGTTGTCTTGGTAATTTATATCTCCATTGTCCTCGAGAAGAAAATCAATATCGGAAAACTCTATTTTTATTTTTATTCTTTAAATTACGATTTTAAAGTGCAATAAATTATGGTGATTTATGATCTACAAGAAGACTGTTATAAATTATGGTGATTTATGTTATCTGTTCTGTTTGTTTAATCCAAGTATATTGGCTGGACATCCCGTTCTGCGAGGCTATTGGTCTCAAAGAAGGTTTCTAAAGGACCTAGTAAACTGGTTTAACAATGCCGCGTACGAGGATTAAATATTTGAAATAATCTGCTCAAAATAAGGCCAAGGCCATTATACTTCTTCGTCGTCAACTCCATGAGTGGTTGAAATATGAATATTTAACGGTGAAAGATCATCTTATCCTTGGAATAATATAAAGGAACGATATGACCATCAGAAGACTGTTATTCTACCTAAAGCTCAATATGGTTGGTTGCATATGAAATTGCAAGATTTTAAATCAGTAAGCAAGTATAACTCTACTATGTTTCGAATTACTTCACAATTGAAGTTATGTGGTCAAAATATTACTGATGAAGATATGTTAGAAAAAAACATACTCCACTTTTCATGCAAATAATGTTGTCCTCAGACACAATATTGCGAAAAATATTTTAAAGGCCCACTGGCTCTACTCCATTCCTTGAAGTGAATGTGAGATTTTATAACGAAAAAAAATAAATGCCACATTAGTAGTTGTGGTCATGGTCAAGGCTATGGACATAGACATTATGGTCATTTTTGAGAATAATTATATCCACCACAAGTGGAACAATAAAGATGACAATAGTACAAAACATCATTCCAAGAAAGAGGAATCTATGTATCATAGATGTGGTAACTTAAATCATTGGCTTTGTATTTGCCGAACGTCGAAGCATTATGGACCTTTATCCACAATCATGAATGATAAAGGAAAGAAAATATAAACAAATTTTGTTTATGGCAAAAATAATTCTGGCGTTTTTGGTCCAACTCAATTAGATATTGTTGATTTCCTCATAAGCCTTGAAGGGAATAATTCACCATTTATTTTATTTCCCGTATAACCTTTAAAGGGAATAATTGATCCTTTATTTATTTTGTTTTATGTTAATTTATTTATTATTTATTTATGTTAATTTACTTTATGTTAATTTGTTTTATATATTATTTATTTACGCTTTATGTTAATTTATCTTTTGAAGAATATGATTACTTTCGGAATAAAATATGCAATGAATTGTGGCGATTTATGCTTAGCAGACATTGTAAGTACTCATACTATACTTAAGCATAAGAACTATTTTTTCATTTAAATGCAAGAGGGAAAATGTGAGTACTATATCTCAAAGTACTAAAAATCAATGCTCCCGAAGAGTAATAAGTTATTGTGACATTATCTTTAATAGATAATTGATTTGATATATGCTATATTTAATATTTTCATTCCCTGAAGTGAATGGTACAAAGCACATATTTGAAAGGTGTATAATTATACATATTTTCTCATTTAAAATGCAAGGGAATAATGCGAGTACTATATCCGGAAGTACTAATATCATAGAAGGCTTCGAAAGAGCAAATATGTTATTGCCAAATAGAACTCTATTCCATATTCACAATGCGTTATACTCGCCAAAATCGCAAAGAGACTTATTGAATTTTAAAGATATTCACATAAATGAATAACATATTGTGACTATTAGTCAAGGGGATGCTGACTATCTCCATATTACGAGTATAAACCAAGGCAATAAGAAAATCTTGACAAAATTACATGCACTGTCATTCGGATTGTACTACACAAGAATTAGTACAAATTGAAGCTCATGATATTGTAAACCAAAAGTTTACTAATAACTTTATTATTTGGCATGACCGGTTAGGCCATCCCAGTTCAATTATGGTGTGAAAAGCTGTTGATACTTCATGTGGTTATTCATTGAAAAACTGATAGATTCTTCAAAGTAATGTTTTTTCATGTGATGCTTACTCTTAAGGCAAATTGATTATTCAACCATCACCAGCTAAGATAGATTATGAATCTATTAATTTTCTAGAACGAATATAGGGTGATATATGTGAGCCCATACACCCTTCTTATAGATTACCTAGATATTTTACGGTTTTAATCGATGCAACAACTAGATGATCATATGTATCCTTGTTATCAACATGCAACTTGGCGTTTGCGAGGTTACTTGCTCAGTTGATAAAATTACGAGCACATTTTTCAGATTACCTTGTACAGACAATTCGTCTTGATAATGCTGGTGACATGTCATTTTACATGCAGCATCATTAATTTGCATCAAACCAATAAATTATCATAAGCTCTCCCCATTACAAATGGTTTTTGGTCAAGAACCAAATATTTCCTATCTTAGAATTTTTGGGTGTGCGATATATGTTCTAATTGCTTCACCATAATGCACAAAGATGAGTCTTCAAAAGAGGTTGAGAATATATGTCAGATTCGAATTTCTCTTGATAATTAAATATCGTGAGCTTCTTATAGGAAATTTATTTACAATTCGATTTGTTGACTATCATTTTAATGAGTCAGTTTTCCCAACATTAAGGGGAGAAAATAAATAGCTGGAAAAAGAAATAAGTTGGAATGAATTATCATTATCTCAGTTTGATCCACGTGCTCAACAATGTTAACTATAAGTTCAAAGGATAATTCATTTAGCAAATCAATTGCCAGATGATTTTGTTGACCCTAAAAGAGTGACTAAGTCACATATACTAGCTATGAATGCTCCAAATAAATTTGATGTCCCTGAAGGACAAACTCTAGTTGCTAATAAGTCTAACTTATGCTTGTAGCGTGGTAGACAAGTAGGTTCCAAAGATAAAATCCCTCGAAAAAGAAAATGAGTTATATATTGTGATGGTCCAATTGAGGAATTAACGAATTATGAAATATCTTGATAAGAGATTAAAAGGTCTTCAGAAGAGGCAATAGACATGACTCAGGTACTTGATAATGATGAGATCTCAATAAACTATGTCATGTCTGGTAACAAGTGGAACTGAAATCAAATCGACATCGATAATACATTTGCATGCAATATAGCACTGGAGATTTTGATGTAGATCATGAACCATTGCCAATTGGACATGTAAACAAAAAATGATTGGCCAAAATAGAAAGAGGCAAAACTAAAATATCTTTCAAGAGAGAAATATTTGTGAAATATAAATGAGTTTTTGTGAGAAAGAGAAATAAAAAAAAGGAAAATCATGAGATATAAGTTGGTTTGGTTGCACAAGGATTCTCACAAATACATAAAATCGATTATGAGGAAACATATTCCTCAGTGGTGGATGCACCCGCTTTTAGATTTTGATCAGTCTGGCAATAAATGAAATGACTTAGTTTCCGCCTAATGAATGTTGTTACATCATATTTGTATGAGCCTTTTGATAATAACATTTACATGAAACTTCCGGAAGGATTTAGACTGCAGAAGCAGTTAATTCAAGTTCTCGAGAACACTATTCAATCAAATTAAACTTATCTATTTATGGATTAAACAAATTGGACGCATATTGTATAATCGCCTCAATGAATACTTCTTAGCAGAAGGCTATAATAATGATTCAATTTCCCCGAGCATTTTTATTAAGAGGTTTAGCTTTGGATTTGTCGTTGTTGTGTATGTTGATGATTTGAATATCGTTGAGACTTGTGAAGAGATCTCCTTAACAATGGAATCCTTGTGCATCAATCGACATACACAGAAAAATATTTAAAGAGACTTTACATGTATAACACATATTCCTTGATCAGCCTTATGGTTGTTAGATCTCTTAATGTAAACAAAGATCTATTCTGCCCTCGAGAAAAGAGTGATGATATTCTTGGTCCAAAATCACCATATACATATATATACTAATTGATCAGGAAGCATCATATCTTAGTTGGTCCAGAAATACTATATAAGTGCTACGAGACCATTACTTTTAGATCCTTCAAAACTCGATGCCTTTCCAGATCATGTAAAAATTGTTATGCATAAGGCAAAGGTGAAATATGTGTTTGGCTAAACATATCTAGAAGATATGTGAATTTCTTTCACAAGATAAGATGCAAGCTATCTTGTGTAGAGATAATGCAAAATTTATATCTCAAGGTGGATACATCAAATGTGACAAAACGAAACATATTTCTTCAAAGTTTCGTCTCTCATGATCTTCAGAAAAATAGTATTCGATGAATCCTTTCAAGTAGTAATTTGTAAGATCTATTCACTAGTGCATAGTCTACTTCAATATTTGAAGATTATATTCAAGATTGAATTATGATGATTCAAAGATCATGTGTGATATTTTCACGAGGGGGAGTAAATATGTGTTGCACTCTTTTTCCCTTAATCGAGGTTTTGTCCAAATGGGTTTTCGTAGTAAGGTTTTTAATGAGGCAACATGTTATGCGTATCAAAGATGTGTCTACTCTTTTTCCTTCACTAAGAATTTTTTTTTCACAGGGTTTTTATCTTAGTAAGGTTTTAACGAGGCACATTATCTTCATGGATATCCAAGGGGAAGTGTTGTGAATATCTTTATTTATGGTGGATATCCATATATTAAATGAGACTTTAATGTACTTTATTATTAGGGCTTAATACTCATTGAAATTAGAGTTTTTATCTTATGCCTAAAAATATAGAGTTTGGAGAAAGTATTGTACACAACCTTACTTTGAGAATATAATACAAGTCTTTTTCTTTGTCTCTCATCTTGTTCTTGTTCATCTATTTTGTTCTTGTTCTTTACTTTATTCACAACATATTTGATAATAATTTGCCTTTTATAAAAAAATAATCATTTTAATTAAAAAATGTAAGAGTTTCTTTTTTAAAAAATAAGAGTTTATTAAATATATAATCAAGTAGGGGTTAAATTAGAGGTGCAAATGAACCGAGCTTGAACGAATAATATTTTGTTCGTATTCGTTTATTTATATTTGAAAGTGTTCATATTCAATTAGTTTGAATTTTTAATATCATGTTCGTGTTCGTTTATTTATTTTTACGGTGTTTGTATCATTGTGTTTAATGTTCATGAACATGTTCGTTTAACGTTTGTCAACAAGTTTGTTTAAAGTTCGGGAACTTGTTCATTTATATGACCGCTAACATGTTCATTTATATGTTCACCAAAATGGTAGAATTACACCACTAGTATTTAAGCTCATTAGGCTTAATAGCTTGAACTTAAAAAATCACCACGTGTTCAATTTACTCCATACATTCACCAATATTTAAAATGTAAAAAAAGGAAAAGGGAAACCAAGAAAATGAGCTTATAAATGAGCCAATAAACGAGCTTGTTTTTGAACATAAACGAACGAAATACACCTTTATTCGTGTTCGTTTATTAAACATACATAAAAATTTATTCATACTCATTTATTTAGCTTAATAAACGAACATAATACAAAAACAATTCGTCGAACGCTCTATTCATTTACACTTATGGGTTGAACTAAAGAAGAACGAGCATGTATCCTCAAATTTTTTGGTCCAATAAAAAATTAGGTCCTTATAAATTTACCTAAATTCAAATATTAGACAAATTAGGTCTTGCCCCATGAATTTTGAGTTTAAATACATAATAAGCCCCTACATTTTTTAAATTCAATACTTTGGCCCCTGCTTTCTACCTTGAACCTTCTATTTGTCCTTGTATTGTGTAAAAAATGTGGGTTTAATTAAAGGTTAACTAAAATTTGACTTGACTCAAAAAAAGTAAATTTTTTGACTCAACGTTAAAAAAACTCGACTCGAAATTTCATAAACTCAACTCAAAAAAATTTCAAAGAAAGTTTGAGTTATAAAATGAAAATTTGAATAACTCAAATTTTTTAGTAATTATTGGATTGAATTTTAAGTTCGAGTTGAGTCCCTCAGTTACTTTTCATATATATATATATATATATAAACCACATGTGAAAAATATGAAGAAACAAATATATGTATTGTATATGGATATAAAAAGTCGTTTAAATTAAAATCAATACGTATTATAACATTGTAAATAATTACAATTAGAATTGTATATAAACTCGAAAATCCGACTCAAATTTCATAAACTCGACTTATATAGATATTGTTACGTCTGCGTTCTTTTCCCCTACCTTATAGGAGGGGGTTTTTAAGAGGTGCATAATGATCGCGTATGATTTTTCTATCTGATAAAAGTCATATATTATTGAGCAAAACAAACTCAACTCAAATCGAAAAAAATAAATAAAATTTGAGTCGTAAAATAAGACGCATAAACTCAATTAACTTAAAATTTTTTGACTAGACTCGATCGAAGGCTTATCCTAGGTTTAATTTCTATAGTCTAATTTGGTCTATTGTAATTTTAGTTCTTATACTTTTTCTAATTTTGAAATTTCAGTCCTAATACAAACCATATTGGACAATATAATCAGATTACAAGGACCTAAGATGATCAAATTAAAGAACATGAACTAAATCTACAACTTATACATATTACAACAACTAATAACAAGTTTTGACTCAATAGATTGAACTATTGTTTGGTCAGTATGAAATTTCAATTTTGAAGAATATAGGAACTAAAATGATCGAATTAGAATACATGAACTAAAACTACAATTTTTACATAGTCAAGTAGGGTTGTAAACGAATTGAACGTTCAACGAACCATTCGACATAAAGTTCGTTTATGTTAATTTATTTATTAAACGAACGAACATGAACAAGATTTTCTGTTCGTTTTATTAAATGAACAAACACAAACAAAGGGCTCGTTCGTTCATTTTCGTTCGTAAACGTTCGCTAATCCGTGTAATCACTCATTTTTGTCCGAGTTTTAGTGTTACTAGTGTTATTGTAATAATATTATTATTAATATAAAATAATAAAAAAATAAATAAATAATTAAAGTGTAAGGGGGAAGCTCCACGTCACCCCAAGCAACCCCCAATTGCCTATATAAAGGCATGGGGGAGGGCAATTGAATTCACGACAGAAGCAAATGAATCAGCAAAATGGGGGCTGGCCAAATAAATAGCAGTGCTCTCGGCTAGCCCAGGGCCAAGAGGCAGTCCCCTTGGTCCTAACCGGTTCGATCGGGGTCCTATTTTGGATCCGATCTAGTTATTTTTTTGGAGAGGTCGTGGTAGATCTCGGTGGGGTTCAGTCGGGGTTCGTCATTCGAACTCCTAGTTAGGTATATTTTCTTTCATTTTTATTTGTGTTGTAATTTTTATGATTTAATGAAGTAGTAGTTAATTTAAAATTGTGTTTTTTTAGTTTGTATGTTTTAGATTAGTATTTACTATGTTTATGTTTTATATTAATATTTTATTTATGTTAGATTTATTTTTATTTATGAGTTAGATTAATATTTATGTATGTATGCTTTAGATTAGTATTTTATTTATGTTAGATTTGTTTTTATTTATGTGTTAAATTAATAGTTATGTTTATATGTTTTAAATTAGTATTTTATTTATGTTATATTAGTATTTTATTATGTTAGTATTTATTTATATTTTTATCACATTGCATTTAAATTATTTGCCATATTTTTAAGTTGCATAACGAGATATATTAATTGTCAATGCGATGCCCTTTTATCCGAGCGTAAACGGGGCCAGTATCAGGCGTAGTGATAGTGGTTGAGCGTTTATTCTCGGATAATGGGGCCTTTAAAATCTACTCGTGTTTATAATCAAATTTTAATTTAATCATCACTTTAATCCAGAAAGTTTAATATTAATAAAGCGGTAATTATTAAAGTACCAATTTTGGGCGGTGTGGGGGTGCTAATCTTTCCCCATCCGTAACCGACTCCCGAACCTGACATTTTAAAATCTCTAGTTTTTACGGTGTCCGGTCCATATTGTTTGGCCGGTGGCGACTCCTTTCTTAAATAAAATACGGGTTTTCTAAAATCCCACGCGGAAGACAATATTTTCAAAAAAAACCACACCCTTTTTAGCGAAAAGGATATCGCTACAGATGACGACTTCACTGGGGACATTTTTTGGTTTTCAAAAATAAAAAGGGTCAAGCTTTTTAAATAATTATCGCTTTACTAATATTGGAAATTCTGGATTAAAGTGACTATTAAATTAACATTTGGTTATAATTGTGCGTTTATTTTAACGCATTTAAAATTTGGCATATAAACTCGTCATTTTAAGCGGGGGAAACGCTAGTGCTTTCGTGTGGATATCGTTCCTCCGTATAGGCCTAGCAAATACCTTCGAGGCTCGAGTACCTTATGCTTTCGTGAGGATATCGTTCCTTCGTATGGGTATAAGTGAATGGGTTCCCCTGGATTGAACCCGGTTGAAATGGGCCTATAATGGGTGATGACTGGGGGCCTTGCTACTCTTAGTAGGGGACATCAAGGACAATTCGGGTACCTCTTAGCACCAAAACTTCATGTAGAGAACATATAGAAACCCACCCTTTTAGAGTCATGCAGATAACCTAGGCGTTTTAGACGGGATGTAAATAGGGTTGTTTTGTTTGTTTACCTTGTCTAAATTGTTCTTCTATTTATGTGTTATTGATCTTATCCGGTACTGACTCGTTTTCTTTTTTTGTTTTACCCTTTTTTGCATACATCATTGCATTTGCATTACATTGGGGTGTTGGTTCAAGTCGTTTACCCGATCAGAAATCTTTCATTTTTACCCTATTTTAATTTACTCATTTGATTATTCTAATTTCAAATTGACCCATTTTTGCGATCACATTATATCTGTTCATTTTGGCATTCACTGCATGACATATCATAACACTTTAATTTTTTCATTTTTACCAGCATGAAATGCTGATTCACGACTGGTTCTCAATTTTAAAAATTATCATCGGGAAAAAATATAGCACTCTAGATATCAAGGCAATATTCAAAGTTGCAAATGAATCCCGTGAGTTTGGAAGTTGAGCCATGGGAACCATTTTTGAATCAGTACTTTCACATTTAGGACATGCATTTCGCATTTACATGCATACATTTTGAAATTTCAAAAATTAGTCCCCGGGTTACCCCATTAGATACAAAAAAGTTGGTCGACCTAGCACCTTATAGAACTTCTACAAGAGCCTGATCTTGGGGCATGTCCAAAAGCACCCCCCACATCTTTTACAAAAATTGTGCCCCTAACAAAGCCCCAGTCTGGGGGCATTCTTTGCCAAGGTCCAGCCTTCATTTCCAAGTCAAACCCGTACACCCCTGAAATGTCTACATTGATCACAATCTGCAAAATTGCACCCAATCCAAAAAATAATGAGCTGTCATGAACCAACACAATTTATAAACCCAACTTAGGGGGAAACAAAATGTGCACCAGAGTTTCAAATTTGCTACAAGAGCAGTTTCAGACAATGGCATAAAACGAACAAAATCTTGGGGCATGCTCCCAGATGAAAGCTAATTCAAAGAAAAGTGATTGAACCCAGGACAAAGTCGGGGCACCGTCACATGAAAAAAAAACCAAGATCCTGACAGGACCAGTGAGGAGTCAGGGGTATCCCATTAAGGGCCAAAAAATCATATCACATTCATGCATTTAGTTGCATTCATCTCACTTTGAATCATTCTCTCATACATCATAGATTAGGCACATACATTTAAGTCTTCATACATTCAGGATAGCCACATGCATAAAATTAGATGCATTCATGCATTTTCGCTTGTACATAACAGGTCTACGAAAGGGATCGAAGAGCCTCAGTCATGGGGGCAACACCACAACTGCCGACCTCTAGCCATGAAGAAGGCCAAACATGCAGAAGAGCTGAAATCTTTAGACAAAAAGTATCAGCGGCAAAATTTTTGAACAAATACTAACTAATGATTTCTTTCATTTTCAGGTCTTGTCTACAACAGTAGTGGTGGACCAGTTCAGACAATTCAAACAAATCCAACATTTTAAAGATCTTTTTCTCCGTTGATGGTGTAATAGGTCAAATTTTCCTTCGAAACTCGTCTCTTAGCCAGTGATGCGATAGATCCAGCATCTTTCAAATCTTGCTTTACTCCTGATGGTGCAGCAATATAGACATCCTGAAGACCTCGTTTCTCCGTTAATGGTGCAACAGATCCGAACCTTTTCTCAAGCAGATCAAATTTCTATTCAGGTCTTGTTTCTCCACTAACGGTGCAGCTAGATCTATTTTTTTCTCGAGCTACTTCTTTGTATAGTTCAAAAAAATCATCAAAAAATTGAAAAATTTTGAAAAAAAAGAAGAATTCAAAGAAAAATTGAAAAAATCAAAAATGAAACATCAAAAGAAAATTTATCAACTTTCATCGCCCAATCTAGTCTCTCTGCCGATGGAGTGGCTAGGTACAAGCTATCGTCGTCCTCTGATCCTACTCTCCGCTGATGCTGTAGCCGGTTCCAGGTCGTCATTATCCGATCTAGTCCTCCGCTGATGGAGTGGCTAGGTACAAGCTGCAGTCGTCCTTAGATCCTGCTCTCCGCTGATGGTGTAACCGGTTTCAGGTCGTCATTATCTAATCCAGTCCTCCGCTAATGGAGTGGCCGGGTCCAAGCTCCCGTAGTCTTCAGATCCTACTCTCCGCTGATGGTGTAGCCGGTTCTAGGTTGTCATTGTCCAATCCAGTCCTTCGCTGATGGAGTGGCCGAGTCCAAGCTCCCGTCGTCCTCAGATCCTGCTCTCCGCTGATGGTGTAGATGGTTCCAGGTCGTCATTATCTAATCCAGTCCCCCGCTAATGGAGTGGCCGGGTCCAAGCTCCTGTCGTCCTCAGATCCTGCTCTCCGCTGATGGTGTAGCCGGTTACAGGTCGTCATTATCCAATCCAGTCCTTCGCTGATAGAGTGGCCGGGTCCAAGCTCTCGTCGTCTTCAGATCTTGCTCTTCGCTAATGGTGTAGCCGGTTCCAGGTCGTCATTATCCAATCCAGTCCTCCGCTGATGGAGTGGCTGGGTCCAAGCTCTCGTCGCCCTCAGATCATGCTCTCCGCTGATGGTGTAACCGGTTCCAGGTCGTCATTATCCGATCCAGTCTCTCCGCTGATGAAGTGGCTAGGTCCAAGTTGCTGCTACCCTGCTTCTCCGCTGATGGGGTAGTAGGGTTCCAGTTAATCTTCTGCTTCTCCGTTGATGGCGAGGTTAGATCCAACTTTACTGATTTTCAAGTTCTCTTTATTAATGTTATAGCTAAAAGAAAAAAGAAGAAAAAAATCAAAGAAAAAATGAAAAAAATGAAAAAAGAAGAAGAAAAAAATCAAAGAAAAAAGAAAACAAAGAAAAAAATGAGAAGTAAAAAAAAAGTAAAAATGAAGAAGAAAAAAAAAAAAAAATGAAAAATTAAAAGAAAATTTATCAACTTTCATCGTCCGATCTAGTCTCTCCGCTGATGGAGTGGCTAGGTACAAGCTATCATCGTCCTCTGATCCTGCTCTCCGCTGATGGTGTAGCCGGTTCCAGGTCGCCATTATCCGATCTAGCTCCTCCGCTGATGGGGTGGTTGAATCCATGTTACCAACGTTCTTCGATCTTACTTCTCCGTTGATGGAGTAGTGGGGTCCAACATCTATCTTTCGACCCGGTCTCTTCGTTGGTGTTGTAGCCAGGTCATTTTTACTCTCGTATTACCATAATGAAAAATAAGAAAAAAAAACAAAAACAAAAAAAAGAAGGAAAATGTTGTTAGTTTTCTGATCCCGCCTCTTCGTCAAAGTTGTAGCTGGATCATACATCAGAACTTCCGTCCATCGATCATGCCTCTTCGTCAGTGTTGTAGCTAGATCAAGTTTTGTAGACCCTGCCTCTTCGTCGGTGCTGCATCTAGGTCAAGTTTTCTTAGGAATCACATCGTCATCAATAATATAGTGAGTCACACTCATTTTGCTTCCCCAATAGACCACTTCCCATTTTGAAGATTTTGCTTCCTCCAAGAGTGATAAGGTAGATCCGTCAAGTCTAGAAAGAAGACATGTGCCGAAGAGAAAGAAGATCTACCGAAGAAAGAAGACACGCGCCAAAAGAGGAGAAGTTCAGCTAGACCGGACAAAAATGGTTATTCTTGTTGTCTTTGCTCTATTCCTGTTACACATCAATGAGAAAAAAAGGGCAACTGTAATCACTCATTTTTGTCCGAGTTTTAGTGTTACTAGTGTTATTGTAATATTATTATTATAAAATAATAAATAATAAATAAATAAATAATAAAGTGTAAAAAAAGCAATGGAGGGGGAAGCTCCGCGTCACCCCAAAGCAACCCCCAATTGCCTATATAAAGGCATGGGGGAGGGCAATTGAATTCACGGCAGAAGCAAATTAATCGGCAAAATAGGGGCTGGCCAAATAAAGAGCATTGCTCTCGGCTAGCCCAGGGCTAAGGGGCAGTCCCCTTGGTCCTAACCGGTTCGATCGAGGTCCTATTTTGGATCCGATCTAGTTATTTTTTGGAGAGGTCGTGGTAGATCTCGGTGGGGTTCAATCGGGGTTCGTCATTCGAACTCCTAGTTAGGTATATTTTCTTTCCTTTTTATTTGTGTTGTAATTTTTATGATTTAATGAAGTAGTAGTTAATTTAAAATTGTGTTTTTTTAGTTTGTATGTTTTAGATTAGTATTTATTATGTTTATGTTTTATATTAATATTTTATTTATGTTAGATTTGTTTTTATTTACGAGTTAGATTAATATTTATGTATGTATTTTTATATTAGTATTTTATTTATGTTAGATTTGTTTTTATTTATGTGTTAAATTAATAGTTATGTATATATGTTTTAAATTAGTATTTTATTTATGTTATATTAGTATTTGATTATGTTAGTGTTTATTTATATTTTTATAACATTGCATTTAAATTATTTGCCATGTTTTTAAGTTGCATAACTAGATATATTAATTGTCAATGCGGTGCCCTTTTATCCGAGCGTAAACGGGGCCAGTATCAGGCGTAGTGATAGTGGTTGGGCATTTATTCTCGGACAACGAGGCCTTTAAAATCTACTCACGTTTATAATCAAATTTTAATTTAATCGTCACTTTAATCCGGAAAGTTTAATATTAATAAAGCGGTAATTATTAAAGTACCAATTTTGGGCGGTGTGGGGGTGTTAATCATTCCCCATCCGTAACAGACTCCCGAACCCGACATTTTAAAATCTCTGGTTTTTACGGTGTCCGGTCCACCTTGAGTGGCCGGTGGCGACTCATTTCTTAAATAAAATACGGGTTTTCTAAAATCCCACGCGGAAGATAATATTTTCAAAAAAAATCCACACTCTTTTTAGCTAAAAGGATATCGCTACAATCCGTTCGTTTAAATGTATTCATATATGTCCATTTATATTTATTATTTTTCATAAAAAAGTATTATACTTAAAAAAATTAAAAATGCATATTAAAAATATAAAATAAAAAATTAAATAATACTCAATGTACGGAACTCAAAACTTCTTAAGAAAAAAAATTAAACAATACTCAATGTTCATTTGCGTTCACTTGTGTTCGTTTACGTTCTTTTATCATGTTAATGAACGAATACGAACAAGCTACATTCATTAACGAACGAATACGAAGAGGAAATTATATTCGTTTAGTATTTCATATTCCCTCATTTGTTTGATTAAAATTAAACGAACAAACATGAACATACCCTCGTTCATGTTTGTTTACATGCCTATAGTCAAGGGATTAATATAGATTTGACCGCAAATTAAAGTAGAATGATTAAATTTTAAACTTAAACATAGTAGAGGGACTAAAATTAGAATTTAAGCAAACAACAACGAGGCTTTTGCTTTTAGAAGGCGCGGGAACCCGGTGAAGAAAGACTAGGGTGATTATCCAGCGAGTAGTACTAGTTACGTGTAGAGCAGTGATAAACTCGAGTTCCTTAAAAAAATTTGTTATTTGAATTGATTTTTTTGTTAAGTTTATTAAAATTTTATTTGATTCGTGTTCGGTAAAAATGTATTGTTCGACTCGATTCGTTAAATTTATTAAAATTTTTACTTTATTTTTTGAAATATAGGTAAAATCTAATGATGCTATTAAAGCTTAATAGTAACATACAAATTCATAAAAATGTGAGCATTGAAGAGATAAATAAACGAACTTATCATGACCGATTTAGAGATGAAGTCGATATTCGAGTGTGAAATTTTTTTTAGTTTCTCAACAATCTTTAATGAACTACAAAAGAAAAGACATTAATAATTTTGATATTTTAACTTCCAATCGTATTTTTTAGATGAAAACTAAAGATTTTTCTTTTTCTATTTTTTCCTTTTTTTATATTTTTATACATAAAGTAATAATAAAAGAAAAGGAGTATACTTTAATAAAAAAGGAATGTTAATTATTATAAGGATTTAATTTTGATATATGTATCAAGTAAAATAACAAGTCTGTATATTTATACTATAAATCTTAAATTACTAAACTTTAAACTTTACATCATAAACCCTAAATTTTAAATATTAAACTATAATACTTAAAACCTTAAACTTTATACCTTAAATAAAACTCTTAACCCCTAAAATTAAAAGGCTTGTGTAAATTAAAGTTTACACAACTTATGTATCGAAGTTTTTCTCTCATTATAATTTAATTTCCTACTAATACAAATTAAAATTTTAAATTCTCAAAAAATACAAAATATTTTGAAAATTTGAAATCAAATATTTTATAAAAATACCTAACAAGTTATTCCACTTTTCTAGAGTTTTCAACTAGGATTTAAACTTCTTGGAACATAATTTTCTTAAGGTAGTCGCTAAAAAAACATAAAAAAATAACTAGTTGATCACAAACTTAGCGAGTCGAGTTGAACCTTGCTTGACTCGACTCGCTAAGACCTCGAATCGAGTTTGAATTCGAATATAATTAACTCAAATTAAATATTAACTGAATTTTGACAAAAATTAAATTCAAATTATTTGCGAGGTGCTCATCTCAATTAAGACCACTAAAAAACCTCTGCCATTTTTGTTTTCTCATTTTCTGTATTGGTTAACATATTTGATTCAGTGTTGATACACTGTTACACAAGGAGTGGACCAAAATAATATTAATAATGAATCAATTTTGTTTTATCAGAGAGGAAAAAAGTAGGGGGGGGGGGGTTCCTACCCTTTGAGCATTCATCATCATCATTGTTCTAACGGACAAATCAACTTCTTTTGGGATGAAAAGAAGGCATCACATTTAGGGGTGTTCGTGTTCAATTGATCAATTTGGTTAATTAATCGAACCAAACTAATTCATGAATCGATTTTTATATTTACTGTTAATTAAATTGAAATATTTTTTAAAATTTTTAATCGAACCGAATTTTTTTTGTTAATTCGGTTGCTTTTCGAATTAATTGAAAATTTTTATAAAATTTCGGATAAATTACACAAATGGTCATTAAACTGTGTTAAAATGATCTTTTTAGCAATTAAACTTTCAGAAGTTATAAAACAACCATTAAACTTATCGAATTATTATAAAAATAATCATTGATTCATTGCACGTTATAAATTATTGATAGATATTGAAAAGTTTAATGATCATATTTTAACAATTCAATAAACCTAATGATCATTTTGTGCTAATTTGATAAAGTTTAATGACCATTTTATAATATATCGAAAAATTTAATGATTTTTTATAATTTTTAAAAGTTCAATGACTAAAAATAAATATATATTATATATAATATATAAAAATTCTGATTAATTCAATTAATTAACCGGTTTTGAATCAAACTAACTGATAACCGAAGTTTAAAAAAACTATTAACCGTTAATCGATCGAACCTAAAATTAACCAATTTTTTTTATTCGATCTGTTAATTCGAAGTTTGAACGCCCCTAATAACATTCATTCTCAATCTTCTGCTCAAAGAAATTATCCACATGGAATTGAAATCCCCTTCTTTGTATTGATTGAGTTAATAGAAACGTTTTAATTGATATAATACTGATGTCTTGTAGACTCGATCAAAATATTTTGAATCGGAGTTTGAGTCCAATAAAATTGGGTCATGGAACCCAGACCTGAATACTACGTTACACCTACCACTACAGAGGACCTACCTAGCTGTTTTCCTCATTGCTTGAAGAAACCTTTTTAACGTTTACTTGGAGCAAGAATATACATATAGTTTCACTTTTTCCTTAATCAAGCATATCTGAGTTGGTCAAATTGTTTTTTTTTTTTTTATGTTCTCTTAGATTATGAGTATTAATCCCATTAAGAACACCTTATTTTTTCTTTTAGAGTCTCATTTCCCCTCATTTTTAAGTAGAATTAAGATTTATAAAAAAAAATTTACTTTTCCCTTTTTGTTGATGAACGTCTTAACCGACTAGGCTTTTGGTTAGGGTGCGCAAAATTCAACTCAATTTAAAAAAAAAAAATTATTCAACTCGACTTGGTACAAAAATACTCGATTTGTCTTGATTCGACTCAACAAAATTCAAATAAAATTTGAGTAATAAAATGAAAATTTAAATAACTTAAAATTTATTATTATTAGTAGATCAATTTTCAAGTTTAAATTAAGTATTTCAATTATCCATTATATATATATATATATATATATATGAGATTAGATTTTACATTATTCATTGTGACACACAGAAATGAGATTAGATTCACAACTTATGCGCCTTCTGCTGGAATGTGACCCACGCTGCCAAAACTTTTGGCATGCTTGGACCTCCACTGAGTCCTCCCTCTCACAATCTCCGACCCTTCCTCCAGTCGGAGCAAGTGCTGGCACTCTATTTCACCCGCATTCGCCAAGTACCCCACACCGGAGTCCGACACGGTTGTTAGTGACTGCAGCACGCTGTCCCTCCCACACTCCCTCCTGTACTCCAGTGTCATGGAAGAAAGTTCGTGACTCTCCAACACCGCCAATGGAGCACTCTGAAACCGATAATATTACATTGCGGTTAAAATGCAGTGTATCGAAATGAAATCAGTTTAGTGTTTACTGGACCGGGCCTACCTCGAGGATCCAGCCAATGTACTTCACATTATTGACATGCTGGTTGACATCCAAGTCACTCCATCTAGGCTGAAAATTAAAAGTACTCAGTGTAAGAATGCAACAAGTGATAGAAAAACACTTACGAGAGACAGCAGAAGAGCATCAAGGACTTACAGTTAAACCTTTACGCACGTATCCAGTCATGCTCTCATCGAGTTTCACTAATTTCCGGCTATCTTCAGCCACAACAGGATTAGAGTTCATAAAAAAAGGTTCTATTTCTCCTCGGACCTCTTCTGGAATTTTAGATAGCCTTCTAGTCACCTTATTCATCATCACCCACACACTGCAAATCACCAAAACCAGAATAAAATCTAAAGGAACCCAGGTATGTCAGTCCTGAACCACCATTCGATAATGCAGACACACAGAAAAAAAAGACATTCATTCTGAGAAAAATATTTTAAATGCTAGACAAATTTTCAGAAATTGTCAATAATTTCTTTGGCTACTATTCCCAGCTTTTTCTTGTGAGATGAACAAGGGGCACAAATTATATCACGAAAGAACACAATTGAATTCCCTACCTCGTGGCTCTTGTTAAAATTTCACCAGTTTTACTATCACTGACAAGCCAATCCCTTCGCATGCCATTCTTTCCCGATGCACTGGCCCAAGTGTCTACTTGAACAACGTCACCCCTGCAAGACAGAAATAAATAAGTCCCAGCGAAAAATAAAGCATCTTTGGTGGAATTGAAAAAATCAACATAGCATCATGATGACCCACGCATAAAACCACAACCCCATGAGAACAGAATCCAAGAGTATGTCTTACCAAGTAGGATACCGATCGAACACAACTTGCATCCGAGTAACCACCCATATTAAGTTCTTCTTGCACATCTCAGGAGTTGCACCAAAACCTTCTCCAAGCAGCCCGGCACTTTTACAATGATTAATAGCGGTTTCCTGCAGGTATATTAATTAAAATAAGCTTATGCAACATATCCACAGGAAGAGCAAGTACTTATAAATTCTGGTTCCTAAAATAAGTTGTTTAAACACTGTATCCAATTAACTGTTGGTGAACCTGCAAATGATTCATTAGCGTCTCTGTGGATGCTGTGCCATCGGCCCCTATCTCATAAGACCTAATTGCAAAGTTTTGTCGGAAAACAAGACCATCCTGAACAATCCTCCCAATACCGAAAGGATCAATGAGCATGTCAGACCGCCTCGGCTTCCAATCAAGTATCATCCACTGTTTCTCAGCTGCCAGGAACATGGTTGTGATAGCAGCAAGAAGCATGCTCCAATCTGGTAACTGATTGATAAATGTCCGGGCAGGAGGGGAACTCGCACCATCTTCATTCTTGAAACTTTCAACTGGAGAAGTCACAACTGAGGTACCAATTATCTTAGGAGGGGGCTGAGCATTTGCCTTGGCTTGCATACTACCGGATGAAGCGGATTGTTTCAACTTGATACCTCCGAGGTTAGTACATCCATTTCCAAGCTTCTTGTTTTTCGAGTCAGAGGAGTCCGGGGAAGAAGTAACGGGAAAGAACGAGGACGTAACAGCAGTAGCAACCATGATTTTGGAAATTAAAAACAATTATTTATCCAGTAAAATTCCCTCTTTTGGAATCGAGCTTTTTAGAAAGGAAGCTGATACATGGTCTAACTGTTTCATACATGATAAAGAATCAGAATATTTCCAACAAACGCGTTAACAAACTTAGATAATCACAAAATCCTCAAATTGTGGCTATGAAGACTACATATCCAATATTTAAAAAAATAGCACGCAGCATACCTTTTAGTTTTCGCCATAATTGAACCGTTAACAGAGAGAAAAATTTAAAAGTAATCAAAACAATTCTTTATTCCCGGAAATCTACTAAGAAAGGAAGAATTTAACATAGGCTCAAAAGAAACTATAATGTAAACACGGTAATTTAACAGAAAAAGTCACTGTAAATGACAAAAACTCCTAATTAGTGACGAAAATATGTCGCCAAAAGGAAGTGTAATAAGGGATAAAAAACAAAGCGGATCTAAAAGTTTAAAAAAGAAGGAAAAATGAGAGAGAAGAATAGCAAACAAATCATGAACACGTTTCAGCTTTCCTATGCACAGCTGAACAATCTATCGACGATCTCTTACATTTCCCGGGCCCGTTTCATGAGAAAATTACAATTAACAACAGATAACACAGAAATGGAAACGAGAAAATCTTAGATCTCTCATGGCCGCCACCATTACTCAACTCCAATACATAAAACAAAGTAGGCATCCAAATAGAGCATAAACATTTCCGCTAGAAAAAATTAAATCAAATACAAAATGAGAAGAAAAAACAACTAAAACTTCCACGTCCGTACCTTGAAGCGAAAAACAGAATGGCGAGTCAATGAAGGCAAATTTTCTCGAGAAAACTACTGCGTTATTTAGGATCTGCAACAAATTTGTACGGCTTGCGATCTACCACGAATTTCCCCTTCCTCTCTATCCCTCTCCTAACCTTTTGAAATCTCGTTTGGAGCTATCAAAATCAAGAGAAATGAAGGTAAAACACAAAGAAAAAAAAACTTTATTTATTTATTTATTATTATTATTATTTAATTTTGAAGTTTAAAGAGAGAAAAGAGTATTACTATTAAGGGGCTGCCAGCGGTTTAGTGATTTTGTAGAGAAGTAGCGTCCACTGAGTCCTTTAATACTGTACATCTGTCTCTGTTCCTCCGCCCCCACATTTTTTTTCTTCTTATATCATAATTAAGTATTTAAATTATATTAATTTTTTATTTAAATATCCAAAATATTTCTAGTCAAAATAAAAACATAAAATATATCTTTTAATTTAATTAAGTATTTAAAGTATATTTTTTGGTCAAAATAAGTATCTAATATTTTTTTTGACAAAATAGACATTAAAGTTTTTTGTTAAAATAGGTTATTAATATATTTTTAATCAATATCGCATGCCAACTTTTAAGAATATAGATGAAATATATATAGACACACACATATAAGTACTTATTTTCACCTAAAAATACTTTAAAAATCTATTTTGACAAAAAAATATATTAGGTATTTACTTTGATGAAAAATACTTCAGGCATCTATTTTGACAAAAAAATATACTTCAAGTACTTAATTTAATCAAAAAATATATTTTATATATTTATTTTAATTAAAAAATACTTTAGTTATCTAAATAAAAAATAGTGTACTTTAGGTAGTTATTTATAATATAAGCCTTTTTCTCATTTTTCCGATTTTACGAACAATGTTATTTTTCTTATTTACTATTATGCCCCCTTTTAGATTTATTTATTTTCCCATTATTAATTAAATTAATTGCTGACAAAAATGGTTGAGAAATGAAAACAATGTTTTCTCTTGTGCCCCCTTTTAGATTTATTAGGGTTTATAATTTAATTTTAGTGTCATTCACATATTTCTTTAATAAATTAATCATTTTCATTCCAAATCCTAATAAAAATACCAAAAAATATTATTATATAGCATTTTCTGGCAGCAAAAAGATTTAAAAAAATAGAAATGTAATTAAACCTATCCATATACTTTTTGAAAAGAATGCCTCCCCATTTTTAGCATGACATGATCATGTTATTTGAAATTTAAATGAAGGGAATAAAATGTGAAATAATATAATAAAAAATTGTATTTAAAAAAGGTAAATTTTGATATAAAAATTTACATTAAAATTTAAACTCTAAATTTGAGTTTAAAAATTTTATTTAAAAATTATATTTAAAATTTGAGTTTTATAATCTAAATTTAGCATGCATATTTATATTATAAAACTCAAATTTTAAATTCTAACATCAAACCCTAAAAATTAAATCATAAACTCTAAATCATGTACTATAGATTCTAAACACTAAAATTAAATTATAAATCATAAAATATAATCCCTAAATTTTAAACCATAAACTAAGCCCTTAATTCTTAAAACTAAAAAGTTTGTGTAAGGTGTTTACACAACATGTGTATTTAAATTTTTTTCTTAAAAATGTCAAGGCATAGTCGTATTTAATTTTTTTAATGTTTTATGGGAGTATTTTGTTTTATTAAAAAGAAAAACATCTAAAGATGAAAAACCCAATTAAAAAATATTGTGATAATCAATTGGTTGTGGAAGGCCTAGGGGGTAAATTGGCAAATAAAAATTTTGGTGGAAACAAATGGAAATATGAAAAATTGAAGACACAAAGAATATGAATCTAAAAGCTCAGAGATGGTTGGATTTGTGCTTGAATGCTTTAGACTTGTTGACTTGTTGAAGCTTTGGAGACTTGATTTTATACCCTTTCATTGATTTCTAACTGTTTGGATGGTTGAGATCATCAATAAAGACGTTGGGCTACATTTTTCCCTGCAATAAATGTAGTTTGGTAACCTACCATATCAGTACATGAGAAGCTATTTCAGTACCTGCCATAAAAAGAAAGAGTCGTTGTACAAAGGGGTATCAATACGCTTGAGGGGTGTATCAAAATGAGTAGTGTATAAAAACATATGTGTATTGATACGGATCGGCCGTATCGATACGAATTTTGCTCACTAGAATTTGAGGAAAAAGTCCAAGGAAAATGCATCAATACGCCTAGAGGGCGTATCGGTACGGTGTAACCAATTTTCAAAGTTTGGTGATTCCAACAGCTGACAAGGTAACGATCAAAATTTTATTACAAAGATTTTGAAAATCTTAATAGCCCGTATCGATACGCTAAGACCCGTACCGATACTCATAACCAAGAACATAATCCCAAGTTGAAGGCTGTATCGCAAAGGGAAAACCTGTATCGGTACGCTTTAGCTATTAAGTTAAAACCAATTTTCAATAGCCAAATATCATATCGAAACACCTAAGTGCGTATTGATACGCTTGGGCAATTTTGGTTATTTGAGTATCAAAATACTTAGAAAATACTTTAGGGTTTAAGTTTTTGACTTAGAAACAAATTTAGGTTCAAATCCTTGTCATTTTGTGAAACATTGGTTCTACGAGATTGGCGCCACTCTCCATGAAAAGTGGTGAGAGATAAATCCATCGAAGCTTGGCGATTCTCGATCGAGGTAACTCTAGCCTCTAAGGATGTCATATGAGTATCAAGAGATGTAAAACGCGTATCAAAAGAAGTGAAATCCGAGTTCATACTCATATCCAAAGAAGCAAACTTCACATCAAGATAAGCCATAAGTACGTCAAGGGAAGGCTGAGCAACCGGAGCTTCTGAAACTTGAGGAACCGCTTGAGGAGCCGCCACCGGATCGAGTTGAACATCTTGATGAGATCCACGATACGAACCCATTCTCCATTATAGTATGTGAACTTTCCTTAGTGAAGAGAATGCTCATCAATAGGATCGGTGAGAGGTTCGTCACCATCATAAGAGCAATCAATCCTAAACTTGTGAAACAAGTAGCTCAAAGTGGTGCCATAGGTGAAGGATGAAACAAGAGTTGTATGTCGATTTTGCACAAGGAAGACAATCTTGACAAACATAATTTGAGAAAGGTTAGGACGCCTACCCTCACGAAAGCAACGAATCCAAAAATCATCGACTTGGTGGATCGTAGAGAAGTTACCACCGGATGGTCGAAACATGTCCCAAAGATCAATTTCCATATCCTCAAAACCTAAAAGTTTGCTAAAACCGAAGAATCAATTTCAAATTTCTTTCCCATAAGATAAGATTCAATAGCAATAACTTCGGATTTATCTTGGTTATAAATACACTAAGCATTTGAGTAAAAAATAAGGAAAAGGTTTCGGTATAAAATCCTGGGTATATTCAAAAAAGGTATGAACTTCCATTGATGCATTAACTCAATGTATCTAAATTGAAATCTTTCCGAAGACAAGAAAGAAATCGAAACAATGCGCTCACAGTGAATTTTAAAACTTTGATAATGTTTAAAGCGATCCATGGCATTTGGATATCTAGGTTCATTAAAACAATTTTAAAAAATATAGGAGAGGTTGGGTTGTGTACCGTCATTTTCAGGATTAGAATTGGAAGTTTGTCCTAATTCTCTTCTTGATCTTTTCTTTGGACCCATTATAAAATCCTAAAAACAAAATCAAACCACAAAAACAATGTATGCATAAACATCACATTCAATCCAATAATTAATCCAATGATCAAGGTATTGTAAAAACTTATATAGTATAGTTTAAAAGCATATACAAGTATAAAAAATTTGGTAAAATAAAAACTAAAAAATAGTGTTAAAAATATATGGTATAATTTTATATTCGAACAAAAAAAATCAATTTTGAAAGAATTTTTGCAAAATCGTTTTAAAACAATGTTATATACATACTAAATGTATAATTTTGAAACAAAATCAGTATATAAATAAGAACAAAAACGAAAATAAAAGAAAGTACGGTTTATACCTTGAATGAGGGTTGTGGATGAATGAAGAGATGATGATGCATAAAACTTGATGATTTTGCTAGGGTTTGATGAAAAACCCAAAAGCCCTCAAAAGATTTGATGATTTGTATACAAAGGGTTTTGATGGGATTATATAGGAGATTTTCGTATATAGGGTTTGAAGAGTTTGATTTAAAGTGAAAACTCCTATTTAATGACTCATTTAAACACTAGCAGCCACATGTACCGATAGGCCACATGTGCGTATTGAAATAACGTATCGGAACGGTTTTTAGCCGTACCAATCCTCGACCCCGTACCAGTACAAATTGAACTATACAAAAACTGTCTCATGATACCCATACTGATACACGCTACCCCCGTATCGGTACCCTTGAGCCAAAAATGACATTTTTGACTATAAGGTGCTTAAAAATTCAATTTTACTCGAATCGAAATGCATGTAAATGATATGAGAACATCATGAAAGAGCAAAAACAGATGCATACTCCCCATAACAACAAGGATAGATGCATATAAGAGCAAAAACACATAAGCAATGAAATCAACCAAATTTAAGCAAGATTTTAACACCAAAAAGGCTCTAAGGTTCAAGAAAGGCTAGTTAAATCTAACTCTCTCCTAAGAGACCAAAAACGCTCTTTGTCTAAAAGTTTGGTGAAGATATCCGCTAATTGGTTTAACGTGTCTACATATTCTAGAACAACATCATTTTCAAGACACGATCCCTAATGAAATGATGTCTTATCTCTATGTACTTGGTTCTAGAATGTTGGATGAGATTCTTAGTAAGACATATGACACTAGTATTGTCACACATAAGGGGGATGATACCTACATCAATTCCATAATCTAAAAGTTGTTGCTTCATCCAATGGACTTGAGCATAACAACTTCTGGCCACATGTATTCTGCTTTGGTGGTAGATAGTGCTACATTATTTTGTTTCTTAAAAAATCACGATATGAACATACTACCTAGGAATTGACAAGTACCGGTGGTACCTTTTCTATCTATCTTACAACCTCTATAATCTGCATCCGAATAAGCATGCAAATCAACGGAGGAATCTATAGGATACCAAAGGCCTAAACAAAGTGTGTCTCTAAGGTATCTAAAGATTCTCTTAACAGCTATAAGGTGTAATTCTCTAGGGCTAGCTTGAAATCTAGCACACAAGAAAACACTAAACATAATATCCAATCTACTTGCGGTAAGATAAAGCAATGATCATATCATTGATCTATACAGCTTTAAATTAACACACTTACCTCCTTCATCTTTGTCAAGCTTTGTAGAAGAGCTCATTGGTGTGGCTTGAGGTTTCACATTCTCCAATCCAAACTTCTTGAGCATATCATTGATGTACTTTACTTGATTGATGAAGATGTCATCCTTCATTTGTTTGATTTAGAGTCCCAAAAAGAGTGAGAGCTTCCCATCATGCTCATCTCAAATTCACCTTGCATTAACTTAGCAAAATCTTGGCAAAGTAATTCATTAGTAGAATTGAAAATAATATCATCAACATAAATTTAAACTACTAAGATGCCTTTGCCTTTTCTATTAATGAAGAGTGTAGTGTCAGCCTTTCCTTTTTGTCAAAATCTTTTTCAATTAAAAAGTTTGATAACCTTTTATACCAAGCTTTAGGAGCTTGTTTCAAACTATATAAAACTTTTGAAAGTTTAAAAACATGGTTTTGATATTTTGGATCTTCAAAATCGTATGGTTGTTCTACTACACTTCTTCATTTATAAAACCATTTAGAAAAGCTCTTTTTAAATCCACTTGAAAAAACTTGAATTCATGATAACATGCAAATGCAAGAAGCATTCTAATAGCTTCCATTCTAGCTACGAGTGCATATGTTTCATCAAAATCAATTCATTCTTCTTGAGTGTAACCTTGAGCAACAAGTCTAGCCTTGTTTCTCATTATGTTACCACGCTCATGTAGTTTGTTTCTAAAAACCCATCTAGTTCCTATGGTAGATTTATTACTAGGCCTATCAACTAATGTTCAAACTCGACTTCTTTGAAATTGATTTAACTCTTCTTGCATGACCAATATCCAATAATCATCATTTAATGCTTATTTGATATTTTTAGGCTCCATGCATGAGATAAATGCAACATTACAAGCATTTCTAAGAAAAGATCGAGTGGTTACCCCTTTGGATGGATCACCCGAAATTTCACCACCTTTGACATAGTTGAACTCTCTTGGGTAGCTCACTTTCTTTTCCTCTATAGTTATGTCCTTTAATGCTTCTAGAGGTGGATCTTGTGCTTCTTCTTTGGTTGGAACTTCATCCACCTTTGATGTTTGTCATCTATTATTGGCATAAAAAATTCATACATCATCATCACAAGAATCCTTCCTCAGAAGGAGGTTATGATCGAAAACCACATAAATAGACTCTTCAACTACCAAAGTTCTTTTATTAAATACTCAATAGGCTTTAGATTTTAAAGAATAACCTAAGAAAATAGCTTCATCACTTTTAGCATTAAATTTGCCCAAATTTTTTTCCATTGTTTAAAACAAAACATTTACAACCAAATAGATGAAAATAGCTAATGTTAGGCTTTTTGGATTTCAAAATCTCATAAGGTGTTTTCTTTAAAAATAAGTCTAATCATTACTTGATTTATAATATAGCATGCGGTATTTGTGGCTTCCGCCCAAAAGTACTTAGGCAAATTGTTTTCACAAAGCATGGTTCTAGCCATTTCTTCTAAAGTACAATTTTCCTCTCAACAACCCCATTTTGTTAAGGAGTGCGAGGAACGGAAAAATTATGGCTTATACCATTTGAGTTACAAAAATCCTCAAAACCTAAATTTTGAAATTTGGTACCATGATTACTTCTAATGTGAGAAATAGAGTGACTAACATCATTTTGAGTAATTTTTGAAAATGTGATGAATTTTTCTAAAGCCCCATCCTTGGCACTTAAAAATAGAATCCAAGTAAATCTAGAGTAATCAGCAACTAAAACAAATGCATATGATTTTCCACCCAAGCTCATAGTCCTAATAGGGCCAAAAAGATCCATGAGGATCAATTGTAAAACTCTACTTGTAGAAACATCATTAATAGGTTTAAAAGAAACTCTTTTGTGTTTGCCTTTTGCACATGCATCACAAATTTTGTCATATGAAAACTTTATTTTAGGCAAACCTCTTACAAGATTATTTGAAATCAATTATTCTAAAACACTCATGCTTGCATGACCTAGTTTTCGAATCATGTTCATCTTTTGCAACAAAACATGCATTTGAGATATGAATGACATCTAAATGAACCATATATATGTTTCCTATGCGATGACTAATAAGCAAAATTTTATTAGTTTCAAAGCTGATAATTTTCCAACCATTTAAATTAAAAATCACATTGAAACCTTTATCACAAAGTTGGCTTATGCTTAAAAGATTATGTTTTAGACCGTTGACATATAAAATATTGTCTATAAGTATGGAAGAATGATTACCAATGGAACCAATTCCTTCAATGTAGCATTTGAAGTTGTCACCGGAAATCACTACTCCTCCACTCTTTGGTTTTAGCTCCAAGAACCGACTCTTGTCACCGGTCATGTATCTCGAGCATCCACTATCAAAGTACCATGAGTTTGCACATGTAACTTTGGCCTTGTAGCAATGCTCCCCCTACAAACAAAGAATTAAACCTTGGTTTTTAGTACCTAAATCATTTTGGGTCCATGAGTATTAGCTCGCAAAATCTTGGTTCCCTTGAGAATCCAAGAAGACAAAACACTAATGTTGTTAGAAGTAACTAGTTCCTTAGGAACCCAAACACTTCTAACTTTCTTACCATGTGGGGGCCTTTGGAAGCCTCTTTGTTTGTAGCTACCAAAGTTTCTCTTCACATAGTTGGGTTTTGAAGAACTTGTTTTTTTTTTAACTTTGGTTTTCCAACTTTGCTTAGAGAAGCTTTGGGATCACCAACTTTCCTTTGATGATCATCATGAACTTTGGAAAGCGAGTTGTTTAAATCATGATTTTTCTTTTCAAAATCATTTTGTTTTTGTTGTAAATTAAAAACCTTCTTTTCAAGTTTTGAGTTAGTTTTGGAAAATGAATCATTTTGGTTTTTCAAATCGAAAATCGTTTTCTTGTTTTTCAAAATCAATTCCTTATACTTTTCAACCAACTCATTATAAACCTATTGTAACTCATTGTAAGCTTCTTGAAGCTCATCGAATGTAAAATCAAAAGTAGATGAGTTAGAGGTTACCTTAGGATCCTCCTCAAGAGCCATTAGGCAAATGTTGGCTATTTCTTGCTCATCTTCATCGGATGATTCTTTATCACTCCAAGTAGCAACGTTAGCCCTGAGCTTCTTCTTTTTTCTGAAGCTTTTCTTTTTGAGTTGGGGATTATCAGTTCTTATATGTCTCGGCTTCTTGTACTCAAAGCAAATAAGTTGATCATTCTCTTCTTCCTTGTTATTGTTCTTGAAATCCCCTCTTCAATGAAACTTTCTTCCCCGGTTGGATTTCATAAACCGAGCGAACCGTTTGGTTAGTATAGCAATTTCTTCATCTTTCTCCTCACTAGAATCGCTCTTCTCAAGTGAAGCTTAGAGAGCAATTCTGATCTTTTTATTCTCTACCTCCTTCTTCTCTACTTTCTTTTCTTCTTTTCCCCATCTTCTCTTCCTTTCTTCATGATCTCATGGGTTAGGAGAGATCCCATATGAGCATCGAGCTTCAAAGTTTTGAGGCCTTTGGCCTCGATGATGATAGTCCTCTTTCCATCCCATGATTCGAGAAGGGAGTAGATGCACTTCTGGACAAGTTTTTCTTCCAGTATGATTTCTCTAAAGCCCTTGAGACCATTAACGATCGCAAAGAATCGGTCAAACATCTTGGTGATGTTCTCATCTGGTTCTATCTTGAAGTTTTCATAGCTCAAGTTGAGGATTCCAATCTTGGTCTCCTTTACATCATTTGTGCCTTCATAAATGGTCTTGAGCTTGTCCTATATCTCCTTTGCACTCGTACAAGAAGATATCTTCGAGTACTCATTCAGTCCAAGTGCATAAAATAGCATGTGCAATGCCTTGTCGTTTATTTGCAACTTCTCTTATTCTTTATCGGTCATTTTTTGCTTGGACTTGGGAACACGCCTTTCTCATTCTTGCTTCATCAGGATAGATGGTCCATCTTCGATTACATCCCAAATGAGGTAATCGTTAGATTTAATGAATAACCTCATTCGATTCTTCCAATAAGGATAGTTATCCCATTGAAATAATGCGGTTTAGTGATAAATTAAGACTTGTACAAATTTTTGTTGGAAGTATAGGCCATGGCTTCAGTTTTTGATTGATGTATCTCCTTAGGATCGACTCAAGAAGATGTTAATCCCTCCAATGAGTGTAGCTCTGATACTAATTGTTGAGATAATCAATTGGTTGTGTAAGGCTAAGAGGGGGTGAATTGACAAATAAAAATTTTGGTGGAAGCAAATGGAAATATGAAAAATTGAAGACCCAAGAATTTATAGTGGTTCAACCTTCTAACAAGGTCTACATCCACTACCTTAGCTCCCCACTAAGGATTTTAAACAATTCACTAAGAATTCTTCCCCTTTTCTAGGCTAAGGAGGCAATTGTGACAATCGATCAATGCTTTCTATCCAAAGCTTGATCCAATTCACTCTTTTATAAGAAGTTTGTTTGCAAACAAAGATATCCTCACAAAGATGGGTGTTTGCCCATTTACAAGTTCACTCAACCCAAACTTGAATCAAAAGATTACAATGAATATCTCTCAAGTGGGTTACAAAGAATATGAATCTAAAAGCTCAAAGATGGTTAGATTTGTGCTTGAATGCTTTAGACTTGTTGACTTGTTGTTTATACCCTCTCATTGATTTCTAACCGTTTGGGTGGTTGAGGTCTCCAATAGAGCTATTGGGCTGTATTTTTCTCGTGATAAATGCAGTTTGGTAACCTACCGTATCAGTACATGAGAAGTTGTTTTGGTACCTACCATAAAAAGAAAGAGTCGTTGTCAAAGGGGTATCGATACGCTTGAGGGGCGTATCGAAACAAGTAGTTTATAAAAACATATGCGTATCGATAAAGATACGAATTTTTCTCACTAGAATCTGAGAAAAAAGTCCAAGGAAAAATTCATCGGTACGCCTAGAGGGCGTATCGGTACGGTGTAAACAATTTGCAAAGTTTGGTGATTCCAACAACCGAAAAGGTAACGATAAAAAATTTATTACAAAGATTTTGAAAATCTTAACAGCCCGTATCAGTATCCTGAGACCCGTACCAAAACTCATAACCAAGAGCATAATCTTAGGTTGAAGGCTATATCAAAATGGGCAAACTCGTACCGGTATGCTTTGGTTATTAAGTTAAAACCAGTTTCCAGTAGCCAAATATCGTATCGATACGCCTAGATGATTTTGGTTATTTGAATATTAAAATACTTACAAAATATTTTGGGGTTTAAGTTTTTGACTTTGAAACAAATTTAGGTTCAAATCCTTGTTATTTTGTGAGACTTTTTGAGTACTTAAAAGTTTATTCAACTTTACAAATTTGTCCTTAAACTCTTTGTTATATCAAAATCAAATATAGGTTTTACAGAAAGCTCGAACAAAACATAAATACAAACAACACCATTAGTCAACGATAGAGGAAAAAAAACAATCAACAATAACATAAAAAATACATATGACAATGAAGGCACATTGACAAAACGATCATTACCACAACTCAATCGTGAACAAGAAACGATAATTGTAGTTGTGTATCCAAATTCAACTCAAGGGTCAAAGAAAGAAAGATCAACAAGATAACCAAATAAATGTCATCTTAATCTGTGAAGGCTACGTAAAATACAACCATGAGAAAAAAATAAAATGAAAAGAAATGGTTGAACGTCTGATAATAAAGATAGAAACGTGTCAAAAGACAGAGGAAAACGTGCTACAAAACGAAGTTAATTTCATAAAAAAACTAAAAATAAAAAGAAAAAACGTGATATAATAAAGCAAATAAAAAATTGTTAGTTGTCGATGATCAACACTAAAACTAATCCCGCTACCGTATGTTCATATTTATTAACATTAATAGTAACATCTTGTTATATAAATACTGATAAATAATGGCCATTTTGAGTAAATACAATGTTTTGAGAACAATAACTTGCATACCATGATGATTCGAAAAAGAAATAACTTGCATACCATATAATGGTAAAATAGTTTTTTATGACCCTAGTTAAATGTAAAAGATGGATATAATTTATGGGAGTAAATTTATGAGTTTCTAGTTTCTTATTAGTGATTGCAGCTGAATTTATAAAATTATCAGTTATAAAAAAAATCTTTCTATATAATTATTAGTATTCATTCGATTGGTTGGTCAATTTAGATTAAATACTGTATAGACTCATTATGAGAATAGTGGGTGACTCTCCCAACCCTATTTACCTAATTCACAATGTTAAAATTCGAATATCTAACATTGTTTAAAAAATTTAGTGTTTCATCGCACTTGTTGGTAAAAAATAAAAATATTTACTTGAGAAACAAATATATTATAAAACATGAATCTGAAACAAATATAATATATCTTAAGTATTAATGATTAATTTTCATTAAAATAAATAAACTATATTGTATTATGAAATTTACTAATTTCACGTTGGGTAAAAATAATATTAGAGAAACCGATACACCAAATTGGATTATAATTCAAAAAAAATAATAAAAAAAAGAGCACCAACACTGTCCAATGCATTCGTAAAGTACATTGTACTCAAGGACATATGTATTACCAAAAAAAATTAAAAAAAAGAGCATTTGGGGCATTGGAAACCAAATCCTGTTTCATGTCTCAATTACATCATAATCCCGAAAATTCGGCGCATTGTTTAAGTCCAAGCTTGATTTAATGAAGGGTAAAGTACACTATAGATAAACAAACTATGTGAAATTGACTTTTTGGTCATTAAAGTTTTGAAAGTTATAAAATGGATCAATAAACTTTTAATTTAATTATAAATGGTCCCTATTAATGACAAGGACCATTTAGTGACATTTGAAAAAAAATGATAATTTTATAACCAAATAAAAAAATTAATGACCACAAAATTATTTTTACATAATTTAGTGACTTTTAGTGTACTTTACCCTTTAATAAAACATTAGATGTCACCTCAAAAGTGAAACCACGACGAAGCTTATCTTATATGATACTCTAGCTATAAAAAACAATAGATAAACACTTATATCTTGATTTATTTAATTTTTTAGTGAATAATCCAGTAGTTGAATTTGGTTGATCCTTAACATTTTAAATATTAATTCATCTGTCGTATAAAGATTGTCCCTTATTAACTTTTTAAAATTCAATTTTTAAAATTTTAACTATAATTATACTAAATATTTTAAATAATTAAATTTTATAAAATATATATTTAAGAACTACTTGATTAGAGGTTTTTAAAATATATTTTTCATTTTTATCATTAATAAATTTTAAATAATAATCAGTTAAAGTTAAAAAAATTGACCAAAAAAGTCAATAAAAGGCAATCTTCATGGGACAGAGGGAATATTATTTATCTTCAAAGTATAACTTTTATTTAAATTAGTCCTTAAACTTTTAATGTTTCAGTTTCATCATCCAATTATGACACTCATTCTAAATTAGTCTTCAAACTTTTGAATGTTTCAATTTCAGCCTCAAATTATCATTTATACCACATCATACTATTACATAATTCACGTTAATGTTTACATGCAATCAACATTTTTTTATAATGGCCTTTTTAATATGGGATATGATTAACATATACTGATAATTTGGATATGAAATTAGAATGTTCAAAAGTTTAGGCCCAAATTAGAATGAAAGTCGTAGTTTGGGATGAAATTGGAACGTCCAAAATTTTAAGGACCAATTAGATTGAGAGTTATAGTTTGAGGATGAAATCAAAACGTTATAAAATTTAAAGATCAATTTAAAATGATAATCATAATTTGGGGACGTGTGTGCAATTAACTTCTTAATTAATCAAATAATGATGGAACTATCCATCAAATACATAACCTAAAAGGCTACAAGCTTTAGGAGATGGATTCAAGAAGAAGACGAAGAAAAAGAAATTTACATATATGGATTAATATTTATTGTCACTGTAAAATAAATTTACACAAATATATCTATTTTTAAGTCAAAATTAAAATTTTAAATTTTTAACTTTAAAACCTAAACTCTAAATTTTAAATTCCAAATCTAAGTACATGGACTTCTAATATAAACCTCTAAATAACTCCGCTTGTGGAAATTTTATTTTCAACAGTCAATGTATGCGATAATAATCATATATATATAACTTGTGGAACATAATCTCCTTTTTTATGTATAAAAAGAAATAAATTGAAATATTTTGTGTTTTTTCAATAACTTAGATGAAAGTTAACCCCAACTATAAATTGAAGTTAGGTATAGAGATCTTGCCCAAATTGGTGTTTTCTTTCTCTTTTTTGTTATATTTATTCACAATAGCGAAATTTGACTAGGAAAAAGAGTAGTTCAACAACATGAAACAGAAAGCAGCGATCTACACGTCAAATTCATTGCCATAAAAATAATTAAAATAGATTAAGCTAAACATCGGTTCATAGATATGGATTAAAATAGTTTATGAATGAGTACCTAGTTGGTTCAACTCTTTAAGATTATTATTATATATAATAATATATTGACCTAATGTGATAAAAAAACGAATAGAGGCACTAGAACTTAAGTAAGATTAATGGTTCAAATACTGACGTTATAAATGAAAATAATTGGGTTGAGAACAGGGACAGACGCAAGATTTCATGTAAGGGGTGCGAACTATCAGGAAGCTATATTAAAAATGTAGAGGTGCAAAATTATAAGATTTTAGGGATGCAGAATTAGATTATCAACAGAAAATACAAAGAAAATATATAAAATATAGCGGGACTTAAAGTTTTTATGGGTGTGGCTGTCCTCCAGCACCTTTGTATTCGTTTTTGGTTGAGAGAGTCGCCTCTATAATAAGTCTCTATAAAATTTGATATGAATTAGTCGACAGTAGGTCGGAACCGGTAGTTGAAAAAAAGAGAATTATAAATCATGATCGGTTTATTTTTTGTTTGTTTCATCGTACGCGAGTGTTTTTGTTTGAATTCATCTCGATTTATGTCTGAAAATTCTTTGATTACTGCTCAATTTGTATTTTGTAATGTTAATTATGATAAACTGGTTCGTTGTTCGTTAGAATCGTTGAAATGAATTTCATAATTTTTATATTTTAACTCAAATTTAATTGATAATTAAGTTGGATATTATTATAATTTTAGTGGTTGAAGTTTATTTGGTATATAAGATTTACTTTAACGAGTAAATATTTGTATTTGCTAAGAGATCTTATTGAATAATGTTTTTGGGTGACCAAGTATTTGAGTTTATAAAATATAGACTAAGTTTAACATTTAGAATTACGAGAGACAGAGAAAATTACTTCAAAGAGACATAATCACTTTTAAGATCTTTATAACTATAACGACTACGATGTAAAGATGAATATTATATGGACGTTGAGAGAATGTTTTGGATATATTAGGTTCTAGGATATATATCGGGCTGGCGGTAGGAGCATATCAAGTTGGAAGTTCTCAGTTTCGTGAAACTTTGTTGGGTATGAGGGCATAGACTTGTGTATATCGGTGCTATATTGAGTGTAGTTTGCATCATTGTACTTTGTTTCGGTATTTTGTTACCGGCGGTGTTGTACTCTTTATTCCATTTTAGTTGCAGTAGTTCTAGCGGTCGACTCGCTTCTTTCAAATTGTTTCTCATTATTAAGAAAGGGTAACGAAGATAAAATACGAGCTTGTTTTATAGCAATAGTAATTAATCGTTGTTGTTTTAAGGTTAATCTATTTACTCGCCTAGATAATATTTTTCCTTGTTCACTAATAAATCGACTAATTAAACTCATGTTTCTATAATCAATTCGATCCCCCGATTGGATCGGGGGCAAACGCCTACGAAAAGATCGCTTGGATTTAAGAAAGAGTCGCTTGAATTTATCCATGATTTCTTTATTCCTTATTTCTAAAAAGAATCCTATCTCTATTTCTAAAATCCTATTTTGATCGTATAAAATTCAAATTAAATTATAGTAAAATTTTAGAATGAATATAATAAACAGGATTTGGTTTGTTTATTTTATTATTATTTATTTATTATTTAAATGTATATATATATTTAACATATCGGCTAATTTTAATCTTTTAATAAAAATTATTTGCCGAACAAAAAAAATATCGGATTGTGTGATATATGAGATATCATGTGTTTTTAGTCTGTGTTCTCTACATTGATACCGCATTATTCGTTTTTCTTATTCGTAGAGGTAAACAAAGTCGAACCACGTCAAATCTCGTCTCTTGTGCATGTCTTAGTCTATGTTGATCTCGCTTTGATTATTTTTCTGCATAAAATTCTTAACAATAACTTACAAAAACGAGACATTTTTTAAGTATAAAGATTAGTCCACTTCATACCAACATTTTGTTTTTGTGAAGAAAAAATCAAAATTTTAAATGTAACATGACTATAATAAGTATTAACTTTGATTATAATTATATTAAATATCTTAAATAATTAAATTTTATAAATATTTAAAAATTATTTGATTAGAGGTTTTAAAATATATTTTTTATATTTTTATCAATAATAAAATTTAAATAATAATGAGTCAAAATTAAAAAGAAAATGATCAAACAAATTAATAAAGGACAATTTTCATAAAATAATGCAGAGTAAGTAATTCTTCTCCAGTGTCACATGAGAAATTTAAAAATAATTAACTTCATGTGAGTTTAAAAGATGGGTTTTTAAAATCAGATTACATGCTAATAAATCTAAACTAATTTGAATTTGTATTTTTAAGATCTTATCAACTATTTTTAAGCTAAGATTTCATGTACTATTAAACTTTTTTATTATTTATACTAAAGCTATTTAGAAAACATAAAAAACGAAGAAAATGAAAAATAGGTAGGCAAAAAGTGCAGCAACTTAGATCCCAAGTTGGGATAGGCACGGGTCGGGTCAGATTTTTTTTGCGACCGACTTGACTCGAAAATTATATATATCAACCCGAACTTGACCTGATCTGATTTATTAAAAAAATTTAATTTTAAGAACTTAATTGTAAAATAAATTAATTGTAGGGGCTACTTATAAAAAAATTAATTAATTTTAAGAACATAATTATAGAAAAATTAATTTTAAGGACCTAATTACAAAAAATATATATGAAAATGGATATTATTTCAAAATATCGCTAAAAAAATATATGAAAAAGTTACATTATTAATATCAGGTCGAATTTTTTTTATCATAAACCTGAACCTAGCCCAACAATACCCTTAATAAAAACTTAATCCAATCCCGACTTCTCAAAACAAAGAAATCCAACACAATCGAACTGGATCGAATTGAAACCCGTCAAGTCCGAGTGAAATGACCATCCCTAAATTCCCAAGGCGCTTAACAGAGAACCAGCCATAACAATTCAAAATTTATTGAGTATAACAATATTTCGTAAATAATAACGGAGAATATTTAACAATATTAATATTTATATTTACCTTTCATTCGATAATAATAATAATAATAATAATAATAATCCATAAAAAAGCAACAAATTACTGATTAACAATTCATTAAAGGGGCAGGTCGGTAAACTAATATATTTGTCATATCATGTGTTTCATGTAAATAGGGATAAACTGAGGGCGTTAAAGAACAACCACATCTCTTACAAAAATTTTAATTTTTATATTTATTTTATATTGGTAATCTAATTATAAACTAATAAATTTTTAAAATTTCT
The DNA here is from genome assembly GCA_019671005.1 of Hibiscus mutabilis. NCBI lineage: Eukaryota > Viridiplantae > Streptophyta > Magnoliopsida > Malvales > Malvaceae > Hibiscus > Hibiscus mutabilis. Next base: position 51,764,645 of record CM033745.1, read on the forward strand.
ATATAATTTTATTAAATATAAAAATTCACGTTAAAATTTTACGTTCCTCCTCGAAGACAACTTAGTTTGTGTGGAAAGGATATAGAGATGTTTTGGTCGAGGATTAACTGAAGATGTCGACCCCGGGGCTTCTAAATGCGCCGTCAGATGTTATTTTTCATATAGAGACAGGGTCGTTATTTTTAGAGTTTAATAAGGAACTGTTGAAGGCAGAGTCCTTCAATACGTTTTAAAAAATATATATTTTTGTTGTTCTCTTGATTCTTTAAGACTTGGTCCAATTAATTTAAATTAGCTCATGTCGTATATCCGATTTTGATGGGTGAGTCTTTCGGTAGAAATTTTCTATATACATAAAGTTTCGAACTCGAAATCTACTTAAACTATACCAAGTTGCTTATAACTGAGACCAATTACAAATTAAATTAATGTAATGAGCAAGTTCGACCATGAGATTTTGGTGACCGGAGTGAACTGAAAAATTAGTTTCTTAATAATAAATATTAAAAAAATTAAATTTCAAGAGTATATCTCTTATAACAAATATTGAAAAAACTGAATTTTAAAAGTAGATCTCTAATAAAAAATATTGAAAAAAACTTAAACTTCTAATAAAAAGTATTAAAAAAAATTAACCTCAATTAGATTATTTTTAGATAATAGTAGATAGAAACAACTCTCGTAAGGAGTTTTGTTGAAAGTAAAAAAGTATTGAAAAAATTAAACTTTAATTGCAAATATTAGAAAATAAAAATATCATTAAAAATCCTAATTAGGGCCTTAAGACCTATTAGACTAAATAAATTTTAACTATTTTTTATATATAATTAGGAATGGTGAGCCATATTAGTGAATAATTAAATTTTAAAAAATTCTTTATATATATGTTTTGAAAAATCTTTATATATTTTAAATTATAGAAGATAGGTCATGGACAGACAGTGGGCCTGGACAAACGTCCTTACTATCATGCCTCAAGACCGGCCTTAGTAATGAGACATTCATTTTTTAAAACAAAATAATATCTTAAAACTAGATAGTGTAAACAGAATAGATTATATTAAAAGATCAAAACAGAATAGATTATATTAAAAGATCACTATTATAATAAAATTCATATAATAATAAAATCAGATTAATTAATTAATAAATTAAAATAGAGTAAAGACTTAATATTAAAATAAGTGCCCAAATTATCTAATTTTCTCTTTTTAGGTACTTAAATTTTTTTTTTGTTCCTTTTAGGTGCCCAAATTATCTTGTTTTCCCTTTAAGGTGCCTAAACTATTTGTTGTTCTTTTTAAATGGCCAAACTATTATTATTTTTGTCAAAGTAGATGCTAAAACTATTATTTTTTTTTGTCAAAGTAGGTGTCACAGTTTGACCTTAAAAAGAGCAAAAAATGATAATTTTAGCACTTAAAAGGGAAAAAATAGTTTAAAATAGTTTAAGCACCTAAAAAGAAAAAATATAATAGTTTAAACACTTAAAAATGACAAAAAATAATTTAAATACTTAAAAATATGATAATTTAAGCACTTATTTTAACATTAAGCCTAAAGTAAAATGAACACTTTTGTTGGCGGAAGGGTCTACCGGCGGGCGGTGGTTTTGGTCCTGCAAATGGACAAATTGTTCTATACTTTCTTTAGAAATTATGAAACTGTAAAAAAATTCTACATTGTTCTCTCAAGAAATATTAAGGTGAAAGATAGCAGATATTAGTCCAGCTTTTGCTGGTGTACGCAGGTTAGGATTTCAAACTCACGAATGTAAATACAATACAATCGCTTTTACTGCACATATCGATAAACTTAAGGATAATGGTTTATTTATAAATATATTTATACAATGACGTCTGATAAAGGGAGCAGCATGAGTGACCGTTCAGAGTCATACATTCTACTTTCATCACGTCACAAAATTTTCAAGTAACAATTTAATAAGTTAGTGATTATTACGTTTCTATTTATAGTATTTATAGCATTTTCTTAACAAAAAAATAATAAAAATGTGTTTGTTAAATTTTAATCACGTTTCTATGGTTTATTAATAAAATATTAAATTAATTGTTCAAAGTAATGTAATATATTTTCATTATTTAGGTCATTTTTTGAGTTTTGGCTCATGGCCCTGAAAATGTCTGAGACGATTTTGTATATGTATGCAATATGGATATAATAAACTATAGCATGAAAAGATGAAATATATAACAAATTGGGTGAAGAAATACGTGGTTTTTGATATAACTTATATGGTATAGGAATTAGGTTAGGGTTGCATTAACTAAGAACAGTTGGTTGTTCCACAGAGTTCGTGGTTCACAAAATAGAGTTTTAAGTGAGAGGTTGAAGCCCACAACTAACTTTGCCTTCTCTCATTCAATCTCGTTCATTCTTGTTGATGAGAATCTATAATGTGATCACAATTAATCCCGTGTTTGAGACAGGTCAGAGTTTGTTCAACCATAATCCTTGGAGGTGGGCAGGGTTCGGCCATGCGATGCCGATGCTCATTGTCATGTGTTATTACTCTATTTTCAAAATACATGTTTGGTAAAATATACGTCATCGCTTTTATAGCCAAGACATTTTTTCATTCAATCTTGTTAGACTTATTTTAATTTTGATATAACTAAAAGGACTAACTTATAAAAATTTGTAAACTTAATATATTTTATTCAAATTTGTCAAAAATACAATTTTAACTTGAACAAACTTTTTTTAAATTGTTGGATTTGATACATATTTGATAAACCCTTTTTGAGTCAACAAAAAAATTATTTTTAAGTGTTTCTAAGAGGAGGTTTCGAAACCTCTAAGTAGTTTTGAAACCACCAAGGCAGTAAGGCCTGGAAACATGTTTTTGGTTGCAGTTTTGAAACCTACATGATGGTTTCGAAACCATGACCTGTAACGGATATTTTTCAGTTTGAAAAACTCTCTGGTTTCGAAACCTCTTCAATAGTTTCGAAACCTCTGTGCAGGTGAGCATTTAATGTTTGGTTTTAATAGCTTCCAACGGATCCAAATTCCGTCCAACGTCTCTCAATGGTTAGAAAAGATCAAGAGCATATTAAAGGGGTTTTCAAACAGTAATGAAGCAACAAGAAAGCCTATTCAAATATTCAAGCAATCAAAAATTCAATTTGTGCTTAATTTTCTATCTTTATTGTACACACTAGAGTGTTCTTCATTGTAATTCATTTGCTAGTGTTTTTTGGGTGTGTGAGAGAGCTTAAACTTTGCAAACACCTTCCTTGTGAGGATTTTCTAGTTTGCTTATTTGTATTTGTTTTTGAGAAAAGATTCAATAGACTTTGGGGTACAAGCCTTTTGAATTGTGTAAGATTACTCTTTATCCTAAAGGAAAGACAAATTAGTGAACTTGTGGAAAATCCTTAGTGTGGTTACTAAGGTAGTGGATGTAGACTCCATTAAGGAAGTTGAACCACTCTAAATCACCTTGTAATTTCCTATCTTTGCAATTAGTGCCCACCAATTTTTAAAATTCTAATTCACCCCCTCTTGGCTTCCATTGATCGATTGCAACACTCATCAAATCATATGACGTCTTCGTGCCTACTCTACTCTTGGGGCGCTCGACATGAAATTGGGCGGTCAAAATGTTGTTCTGATATCAGATGTCACGAGGTCATTATCCTCTTTCCAAAAGACATGTCTGATAGGATATGTAGCGTCACCGCTTTTATATTTTAAGACTTTTCTTTTCTTTTTTGACGTGAGATTAATATTCCCACCTCTTTTTAAACACGACATCATGCTCATGTTTCATATCCGAATTTTAGCTTAAAATAACATGTCTTTGGAAAAATCGAAAATTGTATTGAATTGAATCAAACTAAATTTTATACACACAATTGTAAAGATTTTAAAATCCATATATTGTATGGTTGATTATTTCATATACAAGTGATGGAAACAAAATATTTCACAAGAGCCTTAGTTTTAGAGTTTATGGTTAGATTTTAGTGTTCATAGGTTAGGGGTTTATGTTTATGATTTAGAATTTAGGGATTGTGGTTAGAATTTAGAGTTTATAGGTGAAAACATAATTCCCTAACCATATTACCCTAAATTCTAAACACTAACCTCCGAACCCTAAATTCTAACCACAAACCTATAACATCTAAACACTAAAATCTAACCTTAAACCTTAAAACTAAGATGCTCATAAAAACTTTCTATTTCTATCGCATGTGTATTGAATAGGAATATAAATCTATATTTTATTATAGGTTGAACCAAAGCTTATATATATAATTTTAAAGTTTATTTCATAAAAAACTGACAACAAACGATTGCATTTATCCCGCATGTGTTAACCAAATAATGCATCAATCATATGTACAATTCTCGTTTGTTTAGATGCAGATCAATTGATGTTTGATGTATATAGTCCAACACATCTGGTTAGGTGCCTAATTCCAAGTTTAAATCTTTATTTCCATTTCCATTTCCATTTATTTATGTTGAAAACCACATCAACATTAATCAACCGAAAGAATTAGCTATTTTTATTATTACGAATAAAAGATGAGAAATAATGCCTCCAAAGTTAGAGAGAGGTATTTAAATAATGGACCACCAGAGTTTATTGTTTAGCTAAACTCATGGCTATATAATTATCGTTATATAAACCCAACGAGTGTTCCAGTGAAAAACCGGATGATGTTCATCCGAGGAGATATGAGTTCAATCGCTCTGTCTACAAGGTGTATGTGCATTGTTAAAGAGTTAATAATATTTATGAACAGATACTACCTTGTAATCACCTTTAGACTATTCAAAAAAATTATCGTTATATATACTTTCAAAAAAAATATCATTATATATTGGTATAAAAACGAAATCAACATTAATCATTTTTCCAAGTTATCTCGTTAATTATGTTGTTAGAGATCTTTTAATTTATTGGAGAGAAGTACGTGAAGTTTCATCTGTTACGTAATGAATTGAACCTCTAACGACGGTTGGTATATTTAGGGATCAAAATTTTATATCCTAACATAACTGACCATTCATATAATAATCGAACTGATTGACTTTCATGGCATAACCGATTTATTTTTTTAAAAAATAAAATGTATATTGTATATGATGTATTTGTACAATTGAATCAATCGACTTAATCTATGCCATAATCGCATTAACCACAAAAAACAAATTAATTAAAATTGACTAAACAAAATTGGTCGATTAACGGACTTATACTCTCTCCTACCGGCGATGGAGGAGAAGAAGGATCCAAGAGGGTCTTGGTCCCCAAGAATTAGGGAAAGTAATAATAAACCCGTTAACTTTAAAAAAATTAATTTGACCCATTCAAATTAAAAAAATTACATTAAATATTTGTAAAATCTGATCTAAATTAATCGATCAATAAATCGAATACCGTTGACTAAATTGCCGTAAGCAGAAACGTAGGAAAAGAGTTAGGTTTATGTAGGCATGGGATTAGTGATTAAGAAGGTTTCCTACCTTCATTTCATAGCCGTATATTGTTGTGGGCAACAAACCTGTAGTCATCTGCTAATTGGGCAAACGTTAATGCCTCAGAAAATGACAACCACCTTTAATATAAACCTTCAATTTTAGGTAAGCTTATCCGCATTCTTTTATTACAACACATATATCTTTGACCATTCGAACAATTAATTGATCTTTAAATTTATCAATATTTATAGATAATTAATTCAAGTCCATTTACAGCCACTCATGTCATTTCTTATTCTTACAGAGAGGCCATTTGTGGTGGTCCAATAGCAATTATTAGTCATGTCCAATTAGTCTTAAACCTTGTTAGTCGTTACCATCTCCCTTTTGGGCCAAATTATATATGGGGTTTGGAAATGTTGCAAGTAAATCCATTCTGCAAAATGACTCTTTGGCACTTGAAGTCAGTAGAAGAAAAGAAATTATTAAAGGTAATTATACCATGCACTGGCGATGAACACTTTTAATTTTTACAAGCGTCTTAGATTTAGAATTTAAAGACTTAATTTAGGGTTTATTATTTAGGAGTTTAGATTTATGGGTATAAAATTAAGGAGTTATGGTTAGAATTTAGGGTATATAGATTAGAACTTAAATTCCTAACATTTTACCCTAAAACCTAAGCCATAACCTCTAAACCTTAAATTTTAACTACAAACCCTAAATTATAACTATAACCCCTAAACTTTTAAACCCTAAATTAAATATCTAAACACTAAAATTAAAGCACTTTTGGAAACTAAAAGTTTCCATCAATAATACATTAAATATTTTCCCAATTACTAAATGTAAATATATTTCAATGGATATAATTCGCCTGTTTAATGCATATTTGGGTGATTGTAAATATGCAGAGCTGTTGTTCACAATTGCAAAGGCCCTTGATGCAACGATATGCCCCTTTGCAGCATTGCTTGGGCCGGAGGCGGATTTTGACAACTTTGATAATCCTACTTTTACTTGGAAAAGAGAGAAAAAAATTTTAGGGGAAGAAAATGTTTTTATTGGGTCTTGAAATCGAGACCTAAAGAAAGGAGAAGGGAGTAGGTGAGCAACTCTGACCAACCAACCATTCATGCTTGCTCAATTTTTTAAAAAAATTTAAGGGGTTAATTAAAAATTTTTAAAAATTGAAATTTATCAAGAATTTTTAAATATTTTAAGAGAAAATTTAATTAAAATTATTTTAAAGATTTAAAATATAATACTCTATCCGTCCCACTTAATATGTCCCTTTTGTATTTTGAAATTATCACACTTAAAATGTCCCATTAAAAAAAGCAACAACTTTTACAAGGCGCATTTCTTTATCTACCATTTCTTTATATTTCCAACAAAACAAAAATTAACTTTTAAAGGATAAAATTGTCGTTTCAATTATTTTACATCACATCTCTTGTACAAACTTTTTCTAAAAATTATGTGAAAAGTTAACAATAGACATATTAAGTGGGACAAAGAAACTAATAATTTTTAAAACTTTTGAAAAAGACATTAAAATTTTAAAGAATTAAATGTAAAATTGTTAAATTTGAGAGGTCAAGACCCTCCGAGGCTCCGGTGAGCGTTCGCCCCTGGCCCTAATCATGGGTACAGAGAATTGGTATCTCTTTCCAACCTTCAGTTTGAATCATTTGTTCAAAGGTCATACCTACATAGTAATTCCGTTTAATGTCACGAACTGACACAACCCGTCCGACCATCTCGTGATGCATAGAGCACTCACAACAAGTAAATTGTGCACAAATATTAAATCGATGGTGATAATAAATGAAAAGTTAACGAGTTTGAAAATAAGTATATTGATTTATAAATTCTGGGTTTAAATTAATTGCCACATTTATGAGGTACAAAAGAAATACTATATGTTCAAATATTTATCGTCGACAATACATAAGTTTATTTACGGTTTATAACTTTCGAAACAAGTAATGTATGGTTTGTAAATCACAATACATTATCGAGAATACTTTGATATACCTTTCAATTTACGATTTAGAGATTCAGGTTGTGGTTAAAAAGATTTATAGTTTAGAACTTAAGGTTTATAGATACAATTTAGAGTTTAGGATTTATGATTTAAGACTTAGATTTTAAGGTATTAGGGCTAGAGATTTAAGTTTTAGATTTATAGCTAAAATATGAAGGGTTACGTAAATTTTTTTTACACAGCTTGTATATTAAAATATAACCCATACATTATACGTAAAAAGTACTATAGAAAATACTTTGATACATAAGCCTGTGTAAACAAACCTAATAATTTTAAGGTTTAGGGGTTTAGTGTGTATGGTGTAGAATTTAAGGTTTATGATTAGAATTTAGAGTTTAGGGTTAGTGTTTAAGGTTTAGGTTTTAGGGTGCCAGGGTTGGAGATTTAAGTTTTAAATTTTATAACATAAATGTGAAGGATTGTGTAATTTTTTTACACACCTTGTGTATCAAAATATAACCAAAATACTATAGTTATTGTTTTAGAGTTATATTTTGATGCACAAGTTGTATAAAAAAAATTACACAATCTTTCACATTTAAGTTATAAAATTAAAAAAAATATATAAAATTTTAAACCTAAATTTATAGCCCTAACACCCTAAGAACTAAACTTTAAACATTAAATACTAAACTCTAAATTCTAACCATAAACCTTAAATTCTACACCCTACACCCTCAACCCCTAAACCATAAACCACAACCTAAATCTCTAAATCCTAAAATTAAAAGACTTGTATAAACAAAAATTTGCACAAACTTGTCAAAGTATTTTTCATTGTTGTAAATCTCCTTTTATTAATCAAAACTAAAAATTTAGTTGATTATCGTATAGCTAATCCCTCATCTTTCTATACTCTTCCATTTTCCTTTTTTTTTCATTTTTTATAAAAATTGTGGGTGTGTTTGTCTGCTTTTATAATATTTTTTATTTTGCTTTTATAATTTTTTTTTCTTTAAAATTTTTGAACGCTCTAACTTGAGTTGCGTGCTTCGTTAAAAGACTCCATAATTTTAAATAAAAAAAAGTAAAGCACACTACAAAAATCATGATCGCAACCATTAACAAACACCTATGCTATCCTGCCCAACAAAACGAAACACCTGCCACTCTAGTTGCATTGCAACTTACAGAGAAGTCACAGCCACCAACTTTCAACTACATACACAGAAAAACAAATACCAAAGACAACAACCATACCATCCAGATTTTCTACCACTCAGTACACACCTTTCACCAACATATAACCCCTCGATTTGTCACTTAGAAAATCAAAACACTCACCATCAGGCCTTAAACATTTCTTTTCTCTGCATTCCTTCTTTCGCAAGGTGCGATGCCATCAAGTTACTTCTGCGAATTATCACCTCTAATACAGAGAAGTTACCGCGGGGTTGCTAATCCAAGTTAACACTAGTTTTGAGTCTGTTTCCACTATTAAATTAGCTTTGCCCAGCTATTTTGCGTCAATAATCACCTCCAAGGCATCTTTTGTTGCCAAGACAACGGTGAAATCAGTCCCCAACCCTTCAATTGGTCCAGAAAAAATTGCTCTGATTACCCCATTTGCCGTTCGAAGAACTTCACCGCAACATGCAGTTCCTTCTTTGCCTACACCAGCAACATTGAATTTTACAAAACCTTCTTTGGTAGCTTCCAATCTTTAATCACCCATGGGCAGTTTACGTCGAAGGACAAACCACTATGTGGACTACTCCACCAGCCATCAAAATTGGTTAACATCCCCTCACTTGTTGCCTTTATCTAAGTCAAGGCTCTCAATTTTGTATTGAAAATTCGTTTCGAGCAAGGCAAATGCTCTACAAGGCCGTCAGCAAATAGAACTTCTGCATCAGAGTCACCACTTCATCATTCTCTTCCACCCAAATTTTCTAACGATTTATTAAAAAGGTCGATAACAAAAAAATTTAACGCATGTCATGGAAAAATCTTAAAAAGGTTAAGTAATGAAACATTAGACGTCTACTTAATTCAAAAAACACCTTTTTAATTGAAAGAGAGATCAAAATTAAAAACTAATGACGAGCAGATCTGCAATAAGGAGGGCCAAAAATATCTCGATCTATAAAAGGCTAAACAATCGCCGGGGCTGCATCAAAGGTCGATAGCTGGAACGGCTGCGAGGAGACCAATTTGGACATACTATTAGCCACCATGTCACACTCTCTCGAAATCCATTGAAATTTAGTATACCACCCTTGATCCCGAAGCTGGTTGATCGTTCGAACGATGGCCAAAAAATGGAGAGGCGTCAATGAAGCAAGCATAAGACGAATGGCTTGTGCACAGTCAAACTGCACCTATAACGACCCAAATTTTTGAGTTAATGGGTTAGTGTTGACTCGGAGCTTGGGCCTTAGGTTAGGTGGGTAATAACCGAGTGGGCCTTGGATTTTGGGTTTTTGGGCTTGAATTAAACTTTGCTTGGCATTGCGGGGAAGATGAGGGACTTGAAGGATGAATTTCTCTTTTAGTTACAACACCTTTCTTTGTCTCTTTGAGACCAAAAGCTGTCCATTTACATCATCTTCATTTACTCTTCTTCTTCTTTACAAGCTCTCTCTCTCCCTTGTAAGAACATCAAGAAGATTCAAGGTAAAGGTCCCAACTTGTTTTTCAATCATGCCATCCAAGATTTGAGTTTTGAATATGTTAATCTCCTCATCACGATGTACGTTTTGAGGTAAAAATCCTTGAAAATGGAGGATGATGGAAAAATGGGTTTTTGAAGGGGTTTTAGTTGGGGGGCAACCTAGAACGGATTTCCTGTTGCAAATTTGTCTAAAACTTATTTCTAATATTTAGAAGGAGTGTAACAACTCATTTTTACACTTGTTGATTAGTGAAAAAAGTTGGTGAAGCATCCGACACTAGAGACCAAGGGAAGAAGTGATGAGGACCTTATTGGTGAAAGGATTATGAGATTTTGAGCAAGGTTTGTACATTTCTAACTCCCATATGCTTCATGCTTTTCATCATTGTGATTGCCTTGCATTATGTAAGCTTTTGGGTGTTAAGTGCTTGAATATGTTGTTAATGGTGAAATTCAAATTTGGTGTTTAAATGGTGCAAAACTGGTAGGAAACCATTAAAACTACCTCCCATAAATTGTAGGTTTGATTTGGGGTCTTACCTTGAACATTTGAGGGTGTTGGGAATGATTGTCGATCTCTAGAATTTGAATTCTAGGCTCGTGTACTTATACAGGGTGAACCAGTATCGGATCCCCTTGCTTTGAGTGGCTAACTCAGGCAAAAATTGAAGGGTGTAACGGTACGGGCATAGGCCGTATTGGTACCCCTTGTTTCATCCAAATTTCAATAGCTAAAATGAGTATTAGTACACTTGGGGGTATATCGATATCGCTGGGGTATAGATACACGTCCCTTGTGTACCAATACAGGGTGTTAGAAAACCCATTATGTGTTCAAGCCAGGTATCGATACGCATAGGAGTTAATAGGTACCCATAGAGGCGTTTCGATACCCTAGGTGGGTATCGATACCCACTGGCAATTTGCCCAAAAATGTCTATTTTGCCTCAGAAGGCTAGAAAATTATATCGTTCGATCCAATAAACCCCTAATGGCCTAAAATGAGTTGTAAAACTGAGAAACTAAGAAATCACCTTCTATCCGAACATAGAACTTAAGAACTTAGTAAAAGTCTTATATGACTTGTATGTTGATAGCAATCATAAGATTGTTTGATTATGTGACACTGTTGTGTGCCATGTGGGCACTTGGAAGATGGATTCGGATACCCAAAAGTAAACGGTCGATGGCTATGTGTTTCCAAGTGCTAAACGTTCATTATTCGATGGCTATGTGTTGCTGAATATGAGACTTTCGCTACTTGACGTGTTACAGGCAATGGTAACAGGTACCATTGAAACATATAATCTATTCAATTATGCATTTTCAGGCAATGGTAACATGTACCATTGAAGTATATAACCTATTCAATTATTCGCTCTATATACTCCTTAACTCTTCGAGTACTTAGCCACATGCACAAGATGTTACATTAAGCATTATAAGCAACCAATTCATGTTTATGTTCTGATTTACGCAAACAATTATCCATACGTACCTGGACATATTCATCTTACCAAGCATTAGCAACCCAAAACAAGCATAGGCATTTTAAGCCTCATGATACAATCGAATAACTTGACTAAGTCAACAATCTATGCTTAATTAAAACATAGTTACACTCACAATATGTCCAAGCTAATCTTGATCTTGAATCACTATTCCTTTAAGTCTTTTCTCCCATGGATCTACTCCTTTCTTGTCTAATTATGACAACAATTAATCAATGCATTAGAACCGATCCCATGACCAAGGTTCAATAATTAATTGATACATATAAACTCAATCAAACACCTATTAGAGTTTAACATGCTTTCTAACGACTACACCAAAATTTTTAAGTCAATACACCCAAGATAAACTATTCAAGACCTTGAATTCAAACCAAAATATAAAACAGTCCCTTAGTTCCTCAAGTAGTTTCAAAATTTCCCCAACTATTCAACAGCCCATTCTATTTGATTTTAACAACTTTTCTAACAAGTTATGCACCCTTAAATATGATTCAACCCTTTTCTACCAATTAAGTCATTACAAGGCATTTTAAAAGATTTTTAAGCAACTCTTGGATAAGTAAATTTCCCCTTAAACATTCCCCTAAGGTATTGTTTCGATCATGGTAAATTTTAATGTTTAGCAAACTGCCTAAACAACTTCCTAATCTCAGTTCTCTAATTCCCCTGATTTTCTTCTATGTCATAACAGCCTTTAACATTATTGAAACATACTATTAATACCTATTCAATGATTTAGCAGACTTGTAACATTCTCAATTACCAAAACAGTTTTGTGCAACATTACTGTCGAACAAGACAGCTTCTAAATCCTTCCAATTAAACCTATACACATTCATACTCTAATATATTTATTTTCCAGCCTTAAGAATCACCTAGATTCCTACAATTCATTATGATACAACAATGTTTCTAAACAGCATGCTTCCTAATAAATAAATTTCTCAACTTACATCACATATTCAACTACAAGCTTTCAATCGTCCCTAACTCTATCAACCACAATCAAAATTCAATCAACTCTCTCTAAAAAATGAAATGAAAGCTAAAATTAGCAAGCATCTTACCCTTACTCGAACATGTAGCAAAATGAACCCCCAAATATCAAACAAATTCAAGCAAGAAGTCTCACAAACTAACACTTTCGTTCACTCTCTCTCTCTCTCTCCAGGTGGTTTTCGGTGCATAAGGTAAATGGAAAAGATGAAGACCATTTGTTTGGTCTCAACTAAGGTGATGTTTAATTCAAACATGTGGCAATACCACAACAAGCCACCACACCAATCTTTTCTCAAATGTGGTATTACCATACATCTCACAAGAATTGAGAATTTAACAAAATAGTCACTTCAATTTAACTCTCTTAAATCTGAAAGTTTTGTTTCGGTCTTTCTTTAAGGAAATTAACCATTAAATTAATAACTTGGGCAATCAACATGGAACGACAATATAATTTAGAAATTGGGGTGTTATAGGCATCCGTTTTGACATTGGTGCTGGCATCAGTATTGGCTTCGGTTCTGGCACTGATACTGGCATTACTGCTAGCATCGTCTATTTTAATTTCCTCCTTCTCTTCTTCCCTGTGACTGTCTGCCGACACTGGCTTTTCAATTTTGCAATTAATTGGCTGCTTGGCAGCCATCTCCTCCTCACATTGCTTACCACCCCAAGAGTTATAGCTTTGCATTGCTCATTATCTTTGTGCTGAGCATCCTGCGTGTCACTTGGCAATGCTCCTTGGGGTCGATTGCCAAGTGCATTGGCAATCCGCCCGATTTGAATTTCCAAGTTTCTCATTGATGCTGCCAAACTCTGAACTGTGGCATCATTCCTCTCTATGTAATTAATGAGAGTGCCTCATTGGTTTAATCTTTGCCCTTGCTGGAAATTGTTTTGAGCTTTCCGTGGCATGGTATTCTGATAGAATGCTGGTATGACATTATTCCTCTGGGCATTCTAGCCTTGTGCATTGTACTGGTTACCTCATTGATTTCCCCAAGCTAAGTTAGGGTACTGTCTCTAACCTGCACTATAAGTATTGGAGTTAGATTATAGTAACGATTAACATTGCCAACAAAATTTATCGATTCAGGATTGACAGGGCATTCTTCCACATGATGATTCTCTCCACAGATTGTACAAAAGGGGTCAATGCTTTAACTTTTTGGGACTTATTGTTCTTTTGCAATGATCTCACCATGGTGGTGAGGTTGGAAATCTCGGCATGAATGGATGTTATTTCATCAACCTTCAATTTCCCACTGGTTTTGGTTCCGGTCTTGATTCTGAAAATAGAATATTCAAAATCATTAATTGAAATTCTTTCAAGAATATCAATGGCCTCTAATTACTTCTTGTCTAGAAATGAACCGGTTGCTGAAGCATCAACAACAGTCCTTGTTTATGCATTCAATCCGTTGTAAAAGGTTTGAATTTGGGTCCAATTTGGGAATCCATGCATAGGGCACCTTCCCAACAGATCTTTAAAGCTCTCCCAGGCATAATATAATGTGTCATCATCAGCCTGCTTGAATGTAATGATCTCACACCTCAGCCATGGCTCTATCTCGGTGGCAAAGAATTAAGCCAAGCCTTGGCTCTATCTCACAAGGAAAATGTGAATAGCCTTAGTTTTATAGTATCTTCATATACTCCAGTTTGTTGGAATAATTGGAAAATCTCCATGAAATGCTACAAATGTTGCCTAGGATCTCCAGTAAGTGCTCCATCAAATTGAACTATATTCAAAAGAGTTTGAATCATTACTAGCTTAAGTTCAAAATTGACACCATTTACCTCTGTGCCAACAAATCCTAGCATCAAGTTGTCAATGTTAGGATCCGAATGTTCTCTAATAGGCCTCTCTTCATCGACAATTAGGAAAACAAGTGGTTGTGGCATATCATTGTTATGTGGATTGCCTTCATTGTTTGCCACACCATTCCCTCAATTACCTTGATTATTCATCTTTCAGAATCTTCTCTTTAACCTCCTCAAGGTTCTCTCAATTTCCAGATCGTATGGCCACTTGTCCACCACAGTGTAGCTTCTGCTCATACACCGATGCAAACAAAAGTAAAATAAAAAGAAAGACAAGTAAAAATTAAAAAAAAATCAACTCCGCTGCAATCTCTGGCAACGACGCCAAAAACTTGTAGACTCTCTAGAAGAAGTGTGTTATGAATACTGGCAAAATGGGCAAAATGTATGTATTAGTAAAATAGTGCCAAGAGTCTTTTGCATGCAAGTATACACGGTCTACAAGTAATACATCAGTTAAACTGAGTATCGATCCCACAGAAATTGTCCTGGAATTCGATTGTTTGATTATTACTTGCCTTGGAAGAAAAGATGTTTGTTTTGAAAGTTTGTTTTGGGAATAATTTAAAAGAAAAGAAATAAAAGTGAAGTAAAAACGTTGTCAAGGAAAGTCTTTTAATGAGTGATGAGCGTTGGAAGGGAATGCCTGGTTTCTACACTTTTCATGCTGTGCCAGCCTTTAATGTCAACCTATCTTGGCATTGTTTGCCGAGCATATTCAAAATTAGCAAAGCCTCTCTCGATGGTCATTTCCCTAAGTCGATCATATAAAAACCCCTATATCTCTATAGTGTAGATTTTTAAATAAACCGATTTGATTAAGAACCAATCTATACTCCTAAGGGGTAGATATCACTCTCGAAGTAAGTTCATCTACTTGAACGACTTCTCTCGAAGCTTCTCTCCTTAGTATTCAACAACTCAATCGTTGCCACCCCAAGTCTGTTAAGATATTGAGGAGCAATAGGCCAACAGTGCCAGCTCTCACTTGGCAAAGAAAGTATTTAGGAAAAATCAAAGTATTCCGAATAGACAAAGTATTGCCAAAACATAGTTATTATTAAAGAAACTAGAGCATAAAAATAACGTTTAAACCAAACATCCTCTACCAACTATGAAATTAGTTCATGGTGAGGGATTTAACCAATAAAACCATAATTGTTTTCAAACACATCATCTTTAAAATAAAATAAAAAACTTAAAACAAGAGAATGGGCGAGAGGGGTCTCTCGATGCAGCCCTTAAGATCCAGGCTCACGCCAAATGATTGAACCACCTTCCTAGTGCAGCTGACCATCACTCGTTGAGCACTCCAACTCTTAAATCCAATCACTCTAGCTCTCCACAATTCGTCTCATTTTCTCTCCTTCATTGGTTCTTTAAATAGGCGTGTAAGGAAGGCTATGTTAAGCTTTTCATTTGAATTTTAAATGTTGAAGGGATAAGAGATAATGTCTTATCTGATCTGTATGATAGCTTATCAGGCTAGGCTTGATGTCATATTGCCAACATTGTCTTGGCAATCAGGCTTGGTATGACATAGCCAACATTTCTTGGCACCACCTTATTTGCTATTTTCTCGGAGGTTGATCCACTTGCAATCTTTTAAGAGCTTGATCTTATCCTATTTTCCAGGTTCAACATCCTCTTGGCATGGCATCAAGTTCACCTCTCTGCCAACCGATGCTTGGCACTGTCTTGTCATTCTATGCCAACAACACTCGACATTCTCTCTGGCATTTTTACTACGCTACATTCTTGTGCCAAATCCTATGCCAACCCTACAAAATAGCCACAAAACAACACTTCACACTGGCATAGATAGAATGGGAAACTCCTTATGCAAATACTTGATTCTACAGCCTAATGCAACTTAATGTGCCTAAAAACAAGCAAAACATTGTGAGATTGGCATTAAAAACAGTAATTTTTGAGAGGTAGCACCTCTATTTGATGGCTATCTGTTTATGAGTAGATGACCCTTGTTGTTACCCGATGGCTATGTGTTTCCGGGTATGTATCTAGCGGAATAACCCTCGCTTGATGTGGATCCAAGTTTGGCTACCACCATGTTGTTACTTGTCAACTCTTTCACTTTCATACCTTATACTACATGCTTATCCTTGTATGCTTACTTTTATGAACATCATGAATTATTGTACAGTAGACATGTACCACTGAGCTTTGTAAGCTCATCGTGCAGATGTGTTGTTTTTCCGTGCGTAGGTTGACAGGTCACTCTCTTGGAAGGAGCACATTGATGAGGATTTGCTAGCATCGAATCAATTCGAGTACAATACCTTGATTTTAGTTGCAGGGCTATGTATCCATAGGACCTTATTGTAGTTGGTCTGTAACTCTATTTCTATCTTATTTTGATATACGATGTTTAATTCGTACGGAGCTCCATTTATATTTTAGATTTAAAATTTATTATGAGTCCTTTTTAATGTCTTATTTTAAATGTTATTTTGGCAAAACTTGGGATTTAAAACCAAACAAAAATTTTGTAACGCACCAGTTTTGGGCCTAGCAGTTTATAGGCTAGTTAGATGGTCTGGTGGTCCGGGTTAGAGATTTAAGTCGAATTTAGGATTTAAAATAAGATTAAATATTTTTGGATAAGGAAAATATTTGGAAAATTATTTAAAAATCATTATTAATTATATATATATTTTGGTAAAGCCAATTTTGGAAAAATGAGTTTTGGGAATTAGACATTTTGGGCTAGTAACCAAAATGTAAGATTTAGAAACTATTTTTCTTGACTATTTTGTAAAGAGTCAAAACTTTGAATCTTTATGGAGAAAATTTACCATTTGGTCTAATCTGAGTTTTCTCTTAATTAGGATTATTTTAAAAGTGTTTTAATTAAGGAAATTAAATAGGATTTATTTAAGGAATGTGGTTATTTCCTAAAATCACTTTTTAACGTAACTATCTTTTATCAAAATTTTCTCTCAACTTCTCTTTAACCAAACACTTACTTTTTCATCAGAAAACTAATGAACTTATTTCCTAATGAATTCCTTAATTTTGTTTTCCAAAATCTTATTGTATTTCTTTGTTTTTCAAGAGAAAACATCCAATTGAGAGGAAACTCACGTTCTTCTCCTCTAATGAATGGTTCTTTATTGAAACTCCCAAGTTCTTGACTCTTTATGAATGATTTCTTTAGGTTTTAATGATTTAATTATGAAATATGGTTAAATCAAGGTTTAATTGATGAGTTTATATGATTTTCGAATGAGATCTATTTTCCCAAGTTCTTAATTGATTTTAATCAAGATTTTGATGTTTTGTAATGTTAATAGATTGATTTTAACATTGGAATCGGGAAGCTATGTGAATCTCTAATTTTCTAGGTTGCTAGTTATGTGTTTTTGAGGAGTTGTGGAAATTTAATGTATGCTGAAGGTATAAGGATAGTTTTGGATTGTTTTTGGATTTCAATTGATGTTAAGTGATGGATTGAAATGTTAGATTCTGGTTGAGTTGTGTTTAGGTTAAGTTGGAAAGTGTTTTTAGTTGTTTTCAGAAGGTGTTTGTAAACCCCTTGACCCGATCTAGTCGCAAGACCGAACCGAGCGAACTACACTAGGTTTACCGAAGAAAACCCAGAAAGGTTCACCTCGATAAACGAATAATTTTTTTTCTTTTATCTTATCAAGATGAAATATTATAACCTATGGCGAGTGATAAGGCAGCGAGTGAAAACTCAACTCAATGGGCGTCGGGTCGACATCCAGTTGCACTCAATTGCAATTTAGGGACCAAATTGTAATTCTTTAAAATTAGAGGGACTTATACCATTTTGAGTTTACCAATATTTAATTAGGTCCATTTATAACATACATGTGAAATTTCGTCTCAAACCAAGCTCATTTGCATCATCAATTAAGCATTGCCAATTTTTAGGGACCAAAATGTAAATTTATAAAATTATAAGGACTTACTTAAAATTTGATTTAACAATCCTCAATTATTCAGCTTCCAAGAATACTTATCAAATTTCAGCTTAAAATGAACACCTGGACCCATCCAATTGCATACCTAACAACCAGAGACCAAAATATAACTTTAGAAAGTATTTTTCAACATAACGGATGACTCCCCGTGAAAGGTATCAAATCCCCTATAAGTGGTTTCAAAACCTGGGCTCTATTAGCCAAAATTTGGTCCCCTAGTTTCGAAACCTAGGGCATGGTTCTGAAACCTGTCTGTAGGTTCACAAAATCTGCACGTTCGAAACACTTCGAAACCTTCTTAAGCACATTCGAAATAACCCCAAACATCATTTAAGACTCAAGCATCAATACCACAGCAACATACAAACATCATAACAACCAAAGACCACTACGATGTAAGAGAGTAGGCATTACGGCAACAAAGGAAGTCCTATTGGCATGATTTCTACCCAACATGCTTATATTTCCCCAAAAGCCCCCCAAATCCAAGCATAGTCTAACATCAAAACCATTTACGAGTCTAAATAGGCAGTATAAACTTGCTACATAACTATGGAGTTCAAACAAAACTCCCAAAACATATAGGTACTCTCCCATTACCACTTATTACTATTTAGTAAACGTAAAACCATACTTGAGTAAAAGTACACTCTTTGGATTCCCTTCTTACTTCCTCGCTGCCCAACCAAGCTATTTTCTGCATTGTCGAAAACATGAATTCTTAGTGAGGAAACATTCAAAAATGCGTAAAACCGTTCCACAAAGACAAACTCACTTTATTCATGCTCAAACCATCTCATGCTAAAATTCTCTTTCAAAACAAGATTACAATTTTTTTCTCAACATGTATCATATTTCTCATGTACTTAACCCATTGCAAATACCTTGATTTAAGCCTTTCACGCTTGTTCATCAAAAGCAAAGCTTAAAGAGAAATACCATGTATAAAACATTTTATACAAATTCTACAAGTACATGATACATTTATCTCACATATATTGGCAATAGAAGTGACCATAACAAAACCTTTTTCTTTCTCATATTCAAAACCCATTGGATACGCGGATTACTCTCTACCATGGTTTCCCTACCACAATCTCATACATCTCTCGTAATCGGAGACTCTATCTCAAACTCTACCTCAACGGTTACAATGTATACATCATACAATGGGAGACTCACATCGAGCTCTACCTCAACCGTTTGATGGATAAATCTACCAACGAGAGAATCTACCTCAACCGTTGCGGTACCCATAGGGGAGCTACCTCAACCCACATGAGGCGAATTATTATAGTGCACTTTGAATCCTATAGCTGGCTAATTATATCCGATAACATTTTACCATTTGCCACTTGCCAATATATAGTCTCAAGCCACATTACCCCACTATTTTTCGTATACATTTATCAAACCAAGTACTATCAAAGCATCTCAAACACATTAAACCATGTATTTAGGCATTTTCTCAAACATGTTGCATAGCATTTTCTAAACCCACGGCTCTTCAAAATATAAACATATGCAACATTTCTCATTTCCAAAACATGCATATAATAGTAGGTAAAACAAATCATTCTTCAAAGCATGAGCATGAATTTAATAAAACCTTGGGAACCGATAACCGAGAGCGAAATCATCTATAGTTACTTCCGAGCTTAGATTAGCATTTCAAGCTCAATCTAACCCCTGAGCCTTGCTTTCAAACCTTTGAAAAGTTTTTAAAACGATTTCCACTCACCGGCGGTGCTTCACTCCACTTGCCGAAGCAATCTCAAGCATCCAATGCTATCGATCCTTCTTCTAATTATGTCAGATCCACATCCCCTATTTTATCCACAATATAACAGAGGATTAATGCACTTTTATGCATCTAAAATCCCAGCAAAACAACTCATCAACTTCTTCTATCATAGATCCAACAATTGCCCCTCAACAACAACCGAAAACATTGCCAAAACCCATCTAAACACCTACTAGCCTTTAACCAACGAATTAAGCATCCATTAATGATCATTTTACATCTAAAATCATACTCAAAACAACCTTATAACACCAGCATTCAGTTAACAACACAAACAGCCCCAAACTCAACTATTTCCAACCTAGAAATCTAGCAATTCACCTAATTTCAGGATTTCATTTGCAAATCTCTTTCCATAGCCATTAAAAATACATTAAACATGATCTTAATCAATCATAATCTCATAAATTAAAATCTATTGACAAGATTAATTAATTCCTTCCATTAAAACCCACCTTAAATCAAGATATCATTATTATTTAATCAAACCACATTGAAAAACAAATCAAAAGAGTCAAGAACTTGGGAATTTCAATAAAGAGCCTTTAATTAGAGGAGAGAAAAGAAAGATCACCTCTAAAGATTTGCTTTCCCCTTAATTGGCATTGTTTGATTGAAATCTTCAAGAACAATGAGATTTGTTGTATAAATGCAAGAATCAATTTAGGAAACCAAAAAGGAAATAAAATCAATTGATTTCTCATTATTTTAGTGAAAGAAGTTTAGTTTGGCAAGTGAGAAAGTTGAGAGAAAAGATGGGAGAAAATGGGAAGTTACGTAAGAAAATGATGAAGCTTCCAAAGATCTTTTTTATCAAATCTATTTTATTTAGTTATTATTAAATCCTTAAAAACCTTTTAAAAATGACCCAATTAAGAGAAAAGGCTGATGAAACATTTTGGTGTAATAGCTCCTTAAAGATTCTAAGTTTTGACCTTTTACGATTTAGTCACTAAACAATTTTGCAACCTTCACAGTTTAGTTACCACTTTAAAATGTCATCTCACCTCAATTTATTTTATCAAATTGAGCTTACCGGAAATCTCAAAATATTATTAAATTATTTTAAACTATTTTTCCATATTTCATTTTGCCCCAAAATCATTTAATTTGATTTAATTCTTGAAACTAGAGTGAATCGCCTAATCCAGTTCGCCCAAACCGTCCAACTATTCGGCTAACTCCTAGGCCCAAAATCGGGGCGTTACAACACTCCCCACTTAAGAAATTTCTTCCAAAAAATTTTATTCGACGGTAAAGACAATGAAAACCATTCTTTCCAGTCTTCCCACTTTCCCGTGTGACCTCTTCCACACCTTGATGTCATCACAACATCTTTACCAACTCGGTAACCTCATCACAAGGAACACCACCATAGGCATCCAAAATTTCCTCAACGGACTTCGCTATCAAACAACGGAATTAGAAGACTACATATTTCCAACACTAAACTTGGTTATTTCCAAATAAAACATTTTTAACTCTTGGAAACCGATCTTTAACACCTCCTATAAACCTCAAGACTCTAGAGCACGTCTTTGCAAAAACTAACATACACAAGTCACCTTACTTACGCCAATTCCTTGCCGGGTGTCTGAAAAGTCATTCGTAAGTGTGAACATATGTATGCATGATCACTTGCATGCCCTCATGAATGTCTATGCATATGTATGCAAACCTCTAATGTCTTGCCCAAAGGTATGCATGTACCAACATATTTAAATATATACATATAAGTGTTTTTTCCCTGTGCATGCTTGACTGTTCACACTTACTAGTAACATTCTTAGAACCAACACAAATTCCAACACAACAACCTACACTCACTGAAATAGAGAATAAACCCTTGCTTTACTACCAAAGTACACCAACAATCCTTGGTCATTGATCCAATCCCCATTTGACACCATTGTACACGAAAAACCACCATTCCTACTACTCACGAAACCAAATATCCATAAAATACTCAACCTATAGCAACATCTAACACCACCAACACACTCGTCACCAACACAACATACTATATATGCTTACCAACCCAATGATCTTAAACACCAGCATCTCAATCCCATTATCAATTTACACATCTCCTTAATATTCACAATCATAGCATAAAAAGGTCTTGGGAGCCACACCAAGGTGCGTCTCAATACCAAACTCAACATAAGACGACTATTACCATAATCAAACCTTACCAACAGCAAACGCTTCTCCCATGAACCTTGATAAATCAATGATACAACACCGCAACATAACATTTAACACTTGGATAAAACGTTCAGATTGACCATCTGTTTGAGGATGATACGAAGTACTGAAGTTCACCTGTGCACACATAAAGCTCTATATAAACACTCTCAAAGTCTCGCTACAACTGTAAATCCCTATTTGACACAACCAACTTGTGCACACCACATAATCGCAATCTCTGCAATATACAAATCCGCTAGCTTACAAAACGCATACCTCATATGCACAGCTAAAAAGTGTACATATTTCGCAACGCAACCCGTAACTACCCGAATCAAATTCTTTCTTGCTAGCACTAAAAGCAACCCACCATAACACCCATGATAAACCTCTCCCATTTCCATTTCGTTATCCCCTACGATCATAACAATCCAAAAGGTATTCGATGTTCAGCCTTTACACATTGACACACCCTGCTCTTAGCAACAAAATCCGCTATCCCTAATACGCGGTACCAACGGATCATCAAGCAACTGCTTCTCTCTAATAAATTGCACCAAAGACGATTTCACTTGCAATTCAGCTATCAACCACCATTCCGCAACAAACTCAACCACGCAAACATCGCCCTCAACTCTACAGCAACCTTCCTACTCAAAGCATCAGCCACAACATTAGCCTTACCAAGATGATACTCAATCGTCAAATCATAATCACTAAGCAACTCCAACCATCTACGTCGCCTAAGATTCAACTCCTTCTGTGACATCAAATACTTTAAACTCTTATGATCTGTATATACCATACATTTTTCACCATAAAGATAATGCCTCCAAATTTTTAAAGCAAAAACAACTACAACAAGCTATATATCATGCGTAGGATAATTGCGCTCGTGCACCTTCAACTGCCTAGATACATAAGCCACAACTCTCCCATCTCGCACTAACACGCACCCCAAACCAATACAAGATGCATCACTGCAGATCACAAACTCTTTTCCTGACTCAGGTTGAAGCAAGATCAGAGGTTGCCTAGCTTCTGTCCACTCAAAATGAACATCCTTTTGCAACAACTTAGTCAAAAGAGCAGCACCTTTTGAGAAACCATCCACAAAACGACGGTAATATCTGGCCAAACCCAAGAAACTGCGAACCTCTATCACCGACTTAGGTTGCTTCCAATTCACAACTTCATAATCATCGGCAAGTTTCAACGAAACTCGCTTAGTTTCAAAATCAACCATAGCTCTATGCTCAACCAACCAATTCATACCCAAAATCACATCGAAAGTATAAAATGGCAACTCCATCATATCAAAAGCAATCATATGATCTTGAACCATCAAAGGACATCTCCTATAGCCTTCTAACAACCACTATCTCTCCAAAGGAACTTGTGACACACACACACACACACATATCTAACAACTCTACACGGTCGAATATCTACGGTATGAACAACATTCCCTTGGCCATCCTTCATACGTTGAAAATTACCTCGACCGTGCTCATAACCTCTTTGTGAAACAACCACAGGCATAGGAGCCTATCCAACTCTAGCTAACTACGTACAATCACACTTCAAGTGATCCCACGCGAATTACACTCCGGGAATTCCAAAAGCTTCCCAACATTTTCCCACATGTCGCTTCATCTTATATCTCGAGCTTCTTATATCAATCTTTACCAACATCCACCTTAACAACCCTTGGCTCAATGCTAGGACTCTCCGAACTGAAAGAACAACCCCAAACTATATTCTACATTCTTAACTCGGGTAGCCAAAACATCAGCATCCGTATAACCTGAAGTCGAATGTAAATCTCCACTTCTTTAATTAGCCTATAACAAAAACGATCATATCTCTAACGTTCATTAGGAACCAGTTCTGGCATACTAGCTCAACTGAACAAATTGAACTTCGTATTTCGACACGATCATGCTACCCTAAACTGATGCCAAAATATCTTGCTTCTATTCAACTTGATAGCGTGTACTCAAAGTGAAATTCCTACCTTCAAAACTATTTCACTATCATCTATGGTGGCAACCACCTTTAATATTCAGGCAGTGTACAATGTCACTTTAAAATCACGAATGAGGACAACATCGCTCAAGTTCGGAGACCACCTTCTAACAACTCTTGGTCATGGATCAAATCAACTCAAGATTGATTACCATTCTCATCGGCATACCTTTCCCCTTCATTACTAGTCTTCCAAGCTCTCATTTTTGTTCTATTTTTAAAAACAATTTAAAATATGTAACATGAAATACAACAATAAAACAATTAGGCCATCGTGAAACAAGAATCCAAGATGCTCAAGTTTTAAAACAAAATCTCTTTTTACTAATAGTAATAAGGCAATGGGTACCCCAATATCTACCCCACATCTCACGTAATCAAAGAATCATGCTATCAATCACCGTGCATAACATATACGCAACCAACCATAACAACATATTATAAAGCAAACAATGTGCATAGGCAAGCAACATGAATCAATCCAAACAACGTCACAAAAATCATCTTACCTCCCAAACTTTCGTAACCTAGCTCTGATACCAGTAAATGTAACCCCTTGACCAGTTTAGTCGTAAGACCGAACCGAGCGAGCTACACTAGATTTATCGAAGAAAACCCAAAAAGGTTTACCTCGATAAACAACAATTTTCTTTCTTTTATCTTATCTAGATGCAACATTATAACCTATGGTGAGTGATAAGGAAGCGGGTGAAAACTCAACTCAATTGGGATTGGGTCGACATCCAATTGCACTCAATTACAATTTAGAGACCAACTTGTAATTATGGAAAATTAGAGGGACTTATACCATTTTTAGTTTACCAATATTTAATTAGGTTCATTTAAAACATACGTGTGAAATTTCGTCTTAAACCAAGCTCATTTGCATCATCAATTAAGCATTGCCAATTTTTATAGACTAAAACATAAATCTATAAAACTATAAAGACTTAATTAAAATTTGATTTACCAATCCTCAATTAGTCAGCTTCCAAGCATACATATCAAATTGCAGCTTAAAATGATCATCTGAACCCATCCAATTGCATACCTAACAACTAGGGACCAAAATATAACTTTAGAAACTATTTTTCAACATAACAAATGAGTCCCCACGAAAGTTATCGAAACCCCTCTAAGTGGTTTCAAACCTGAGCTCCAGTAGCCAAAATTTGCCCCTGGTTTCGAAACCTAGGGCCTTGTTTCGAAACCTATTTGTAGGTGTAATTACTAATTTTGTCCGGGGTGGACCCATTTTTATTTTTGTTTTTATAGTAATGGACTTTTTATATATATGTTACTACTATCTAAAAAATGTGTATTATGGGCTTTTTTTTAACTTTACGTAGTTTATACTATATGTATGTGATTTTTATTAAAACCCAAAAAATTACTAAGTGATATATATTTATGTGTTGCTATCATATTATTGTTATAATTTATTATGCTAATTATCTAATTGAAAAACCCCTAAATATTATTAGTATATTATATTATTTCCTTTATGCCATCTTATTATTATTATTATTATCATATTTATCATTACATTTATTATATTATATTGTCTTATATTATATTATTATAATTAAACCGAAAAATGCAATATATATATATACAGACTAATCAATTTAGAATAAAAGCCTAAATTTATTTATAAAAGTCCATTTATATAAGCCCCAAAATAAAATTTTTTAGTTAAATACATTATCCAGCCCAATAGGGCCCAACTAGCTTAGCCCTAATTTGAAAACCCTAATCCTCCATTACTTTCTTGTGCAACCAAACTTGAGCCATCAGATTGGGAAGCAATCGACGGTCCAAAAGCAATCGAGAGCCAATTGTTCAGTTCCCACACGCGCTGCACGTGCGGCTCTTCGTTTCCTCCACGGGCCGCATGCGCGACTCCTCGGCTTCCCATGCCACGCCGGCTCCTCAACTCCCAGGCCACGCCGGCTCCTCAGCTTCCAAGCCACGCTGTCTCCTCTGGTCCCTTCTCGAACGGCCAAGCATATACAACAAAAAAACACAAAATCAGAGCCGACAATTTCAGGATACAAACCAACATTTTAGAGCTGCATATATGAATACAAACAAGAGAAACTAGGCAACCAATAGGATTTTAATCTTGCTTTTTTTCTTTTTGTTAATCATGTAATTTCGATTATAAAACTGAACCAAAAAGCATTGTAAACCCCTAGGCATCAATTTGGAGAATTCTAGAAAACAAGCAATACAAAAAACAACCTTCTGAGGTATCTCTTCTTTCTTTCTTTTTTTGAAGCATATAAAATAGATAAAAAGCTAGGGTTTCTTTTTTTCTTTTACCTTCAAAGCGTGATCGTCCGGCCTCCTCGCCCCTTTGTTTCTGCCGGTGATAAGCCCACTGTTTCCCTTCGGGGATGAACGTGGTGAATCGATGGGAAAACAATCATTTAAAAAGGGCGGTGGAAAGTCTTTAGGGTCTCAATTTTTAAGCTCTTAAAGGGAAAGGGGCTTGATTTCAAAAACAAAGGTTAGATCGGGGTTTAAGGCGAGAAAATGAGTTTTTTGGTTCGTTTTGGGTTCACTGGCCGTCGGTGAGCGGGAGCCGATGCGGTAGAAAGGTGACCGAAAACTGGGAATGATGATGGTTTTTGGGCTCTCAGATGAACTCCCGCCAGCGCGGATGAACACCACGGCGGTGTTCATCCCGGGTTCAAGAGGAATAGGGAGGAAAGAAGGGTGGATTCCCATTTTTGTGTGAACTAAACTGTTCTCAGCCAAAAAAGTAGGCTATATACTCGACCCCTTTTAGAAATGGTTTTATCACCGTTTAAACCCCTCCGCCCTTTTAAAATTATCTCTGCGGTCTTTCCACACTTCATAATAACAACAATAGTCGCTCCACATGGTTTAATCACACCCATAAGGGATTCCATCTTTTTAAATCCCTCCTTCGGTCCCTGTGCTTCTTCACTGGTTTTCAATCTCGTCCCCCATTTTAGTTAAGTCTGTTTGTTCTCTTAATTTGGTCCCCTAATTTATTTTCTTTGCATTTTGGTCCCTTTTCCAGTACTAAAACCCCTTTTATCTTGTTTAATTTTTTCTTTGCATCTATTTAATTTTCCTTTTTTAATTTCTTAATGTTAATTCATGCTTGGTTCGGTTTGACATGGTTTTAGTAATATATGTTTTTTATGGTATATTATACATAATTTTATATGGTATGTAGTACATAGTTTTTATATAATATAAGATACATATGATTTTATATAATATAGTATTATGATATAATATGTATATATAGTTTATACATAATATATAGTTTTTTATAAAAGATATAGTATATAGTCTTTTTAAAGTTTATAATATATAGTTTTATAAAGTATAATATATAATTTTTCATAGAATATATAATATATAGTTTTTTATATATATAATATAAAGTTTGTTTTATATATAGTATGAGTTTTTTATGATATTTTATAATGTACATAATACATAGCTTTTGTAATATATATAATATAGTTTTAAATATATATTGTATTTTTATATAGTTTAGGGTATATTTATATGTTTGGGCTTTTAGTTATGTGCCTAGTTTAGTTTAGTGGTTTGGGCCTTGTTGTGTTTTAGGCCTAGGGCTTGTTTGGTTTAGGTGAGCTTTGGGCTTGTTAGATTAATTTTCGGTTAGAATTAGGCAAAATTAGCTTGATTAGTTTAAAATCGTGTGCTCGTCTCATATGGGCACAATTTTTAAATTAATTAGATTAATTTAAGATTAGTTTTTTTAGAGCCGTAGTTAGACCTAGGATTCGAATTAATTTAGTGAATTTAAATTTACCCCTGGCTTATTGAGATAAATGTTAAATTCATTAAACTAAAGGAACACTTCTTAATTACCTTTAGGATAAAATTAATATGAATATTAGATTGCCATTTTAATTTAAAACCATGATAGATTAACTTGAATTGTTTTAGATAGTATATTTGGCTCATTGGAATACTAGTTTAAAACGATCGAATTAATTATCATGTTACAAGATAATCTATAACTTTGTTAGGGTTTTCTAGTTTTTATGGTTTAAGTAAATTAGGGCTAATATTAGATTCACCTAGTTATTAATTAGATCATTAATTAAATTCTCATAATTTGGGTCTTTTAGGTTAGGGCTTTAGTGGGCCTTTGTGTGTTTAATTTTAAGCCTTTTTGTGCCATCCTTTTTAATTGTCATCCATTTGACCTTTCATTTTGATTGCATGTTAATTAATTTAAATCATAAAAAATAGAGGTATTTATTAATTCTGATATTTGTGTCGTAACAGTCCCAGCTTAAATGATGTTGACCAAATGTTTGAATTAATCCTTACCATCCCAAGGTAAGATTAAAACTCGATAAGATCATTACATCATATCTTAATTTTTTTGCATCATGCATAAATGTGACGTATGAGAGTTGAACCATAAATTAACACGGCAGCTGGCTTATATGATATCGGTTAATCTATGGTCCGATGTATTGTCAACCTTATTAATTAAATGTCCAATTAATTTGAACCCACCAATTTGATAAAGCCCGTTAAATTAAAGTCAATTTTCAATTAAGGTCACCAAATTAGATTCAATTCAAATTTTGACAATTTCCTTCGATTATAAGCAACAAATATTTTGGTACCGATTTCCGGGCGTGATGGAGGTGCTAATCCTTCCCCACACGTAACCAACTCTCGAACCCTTTCAAAATGAATCTCTGATTTTGTGGTGTCCGACCTACCTTATCCAAGTGGCCAGTGGCGACTCCAAGTTTTCATTATTTTCAACGAAAAATGAATTTTCAAAAGAAATCACCCTTTTGACTAAAATTACAAAGAACGGTTTGGGGATAACCCGTAGCACCGAACCTATAATATTTTAAAAAAAATTATAAAAAAGAAAGGTCGCTACAATAGGTTCACAAAATCTGCACGTTCGAAACACTTCAGAACCTCCCTAAATACATCGAAATAACCCCAAACATCATCTAAGACTCAAGCATCAATACCACAACAACATACAAACATCATAACAACCAAAGACCACTACGATGTAAGGGCGTAGGCATTACTGCAACAAAGGAATTCCTATTGGCATGATTTCTACCCAACATTCTTACATTTTCCCAAAAGCCCCTAAATCAAAGCATAGTCTAACATCAAAACCATTTACGAGTCCAAATAGGCAGTATAAAATTGCTACATAACTAGGGAGTTCAAACACATACTCCCAAAACATATAGGTACTCTCTATTGCCACTTATTACTATTTAGTAAACGTAAAACCATACTTGAGTAAAAGCACACTCTTTGGATTCCCTTCTTATTTCCTCGCTGCCCAACCAAGCTATTTCTCTGCATTATCGAAAATATGAGAGCGTAAGCATAAATGTTTAGTGAGGAAAGCTCATTTAAAACATTTAAAAATACGTGAAACCGTTTCACAAGACAAACTCACTTTATTCATGCTTAAACCATCTTATGCTAAATTCTCTTTCAAAACAAGATTACAATTTTTTTCTCAACATGTATCATATTTCTCATGCACTTAACCCAATACAAATACCTCGATTTAAGCCTTTCATGCTTGTTCATCAAAAGCAAAGCTTAAAGAGAAATCCCATGTATAAAACATTTTATACAAATTCTACAAGTACATGATACATTTATCTAACATTTATTGGCAATAGAAGTGACCATAACAAAACCTTTTTCTTTCTCATATTCAAAACCCATTGGATACACGGATTACTCTCTATCGTGGTTTATCTACCACAATCTCATACATCTCTCGTAACTGAAGACTCTATCTCAAACTCTACCTCGATGGCTACAACGTATACATCATACAACGAGAGACTCACATCGAGCTCTATCTCAACTGTTTCACGGATAAATCCACCAACGAGAGAATCTATCTCAACCGTTGCGGTACCCATGGGGGAGCTACCTCAACTCACATGAGGCGACTTATTATAGTGCACTGTGAATCCTATAGCTGGCTAATTATATCAGATAACAGTTTACCATTTTTTCACTTGCCAATATATAGTCTCAAGCCATATTACCCCACTATTTTTCATATACATTTATCAAACCAAGTACTATCAAAGCATCTCAAACACATTAAACCATGTATTTAGGCATTTTCTCAAACATGTTGCATAGCATTTTCTGAACCCATAAATCTTCAAAATATAAACATATGCAACATTTCTCATTTCTAAAACATGCATATAACAGTAGGTAAAACAAATCATTCTTCAAAACATGAGCATGAATTTAATATAACCTTGGGAACCGATAACCGAGAGTGAAATCATCTATAATTACTTTCGAGTTTAGATTAGTGTTTCAAGCTCAACCTAAACCCCGAAACCTGTTAGAGTATGCCTAAAGACCAATCATGAGATGATTGTATTGATATAATTTCTTTACCATATTTTGGAACAAAAGGCATTGCCATTATTATTTTTCAGTCCTATTTTTGTGTCTTAAGTAAACTGAAATATAATGAAGTCCATATAATAATATGATTGTTATTAAAAAGATCCTTAGCTAAGTATTAATATGGGCTTGGAAAATAATAATACGTACGAGGCTAACATATAGTTGATTGATAACAATGAGTTGTCATTGATACAGGGATGTCAAAATCGATATATGAGTGTGTTGTTAGAGAACAACATATTGGATTGACCCACTATGAGCATATGTCTTGGATTATTATGTGACGGCCACAATATTGCTTATGGTGGTGACTACATGTATGAACCTTAGACTTGAGATCATTACTACCTCAACATATATTTTCGTATGTTTTGATACAATTAAACATGCTCCATGACTGGTTGCACTATAAAGACTGATGCTGAACATATCACGATATATGTAGTGGGGTGTGAATGATCAAGATAGGATTTCTCCCTCCTACATAATAGAGTTATATCACATGCCACTTGATTGAATGAGACTAGAAATGCATGGCCATGCTCGAACAAGTTGATATGAAATATCATAAGTTGTTCGTTTATTGTAGTCTACTCTAGATATCAAGAAATATTAGATGGGCTATACAAGTGTGATTGTTCCAAGACTTGTGCCTATTCTAGATATAAAGGAAAAAGGGAATAATACATAAAGAAGATAGTCACGAAGATGTTATGTCAAATCATGACTTCTTGTAACTTAGATGACCATGATATATTGCTAGATGTCACTCATGGTTTGTAATATTAGAATGGTTCTAATAATTGCTACTAATGTTACAAGAACCTACAAGGTCACACCCAAGGGTTGAGTTGAGCAAATGTCAAACGAGTTATAATTGTACAATTTTATTGTACATGGATGAAATATATAATTAAAGTTAATATATATTTGATATATGTGTAATTTTAATTATCCTTAAATTTTTAAATACATTAAAAGAATGTAATTATGATTATAATTCTTTTAATAGATATAAAATTTGAATTAAATTACCCTAAGGGTTAGGGTAATTGCATATAAAAGGAGAAGTGTGGTCTAGCAGCCGTTCTTTCTGGCTTAGACGAGATATTCTCAAAAATAGTTTTTGAGAAAAGAAATATTTGCTCTCAACTGGGTGAACTGAGTAGAGGTCAAGACGTTATCGTGGAGGCTTAGGATTCAAACTGATCGCGACTGCACTGTTGACTTGCTGTTTTTCCAGGAACCCAAGGTGAATCACACATTCTTTCCTCTCGAATTCGATTGATCGTACATGGATTCTTGTATGTGATCATTGGATTATTTTTCTACTGCGTCTTGGGGTTTACCGGAGATCCTAACAAAACCTTGCTTTCAAACCTTTGAAATGCTTTTAAAACCATTTCCACTCACCGACGATGCTTCGCTCCACTTACCGAAGCAATCTCAAACATCCAATGCTATTGAACCTTCTTCTAACAATTTCGGATCCACATCCCTTGTTTTATCCACAATATAACAGAGGATTAATGCACTTTTATGCATCTAAAATCCCAGCAACACAACTCATCAACTTCTTCTATCATAGATCCAACAATCGCCCCTCAACAACAACCGAAAACATCACCAAAACCCATCTAAACACCTACCAGCCTTTACACAACGAATTAAGCATCTATTCATCATCATTTTACATCTAAAATCATCCTCCAATCAACATTATAACACCAGCATTCAATTAACAACACAAACAACCCCAAACTCAACTATTTCTAACCTAGAAATCTAGCAATTCACCTAGTTTCGGGATTTCATTTGCAAATCTCTTTCCATAGCCATTAAACATACATTAAATATGATCTTAATCAATCAAAATCTCAGCAATTAAAATCTATTAACAAGATTAATTAATTTCTTCCATTAAAACCCGCCTTAAATCAAGATATCATTATTATTTAATCAAACCACATTGAAAAACAAAGCAAAAGAGTCAAGAACTTGATAATTTCAATAAAGAACCTTTAATTAGAGGAGAGAAAGAAAGGCCACCTCTAAAGATTTGCTTTCCCCTTAATTGGCATTGTTTGATTGAAATCTTCAAGAAATCCAATGAGATTTGTTGTATAAATGAAAGAATCAATTTAGGAAACCAAAAAGGAAATAAAATCAATTGATTTCTCATTATTTTAGTGAAATTTGTTTAGTTTGGCAAGTGAGAAAGTAGAGAGAAAAGATGGGAGAAAATGGGAAGTTACGTAAGA
The DNA here is from genome assembly GCA_019671005.1 of Hibiscus mutabilis. NCBI lineage: Eukaryota > Viridiplantae > Streptophyta > Magnoliopsida > Malvales > Malvaceae > Hibiscus > Hibiscus mutabilis. The sequence continues at coordinate 51,797,819 of CM033745.1, forward strand.
AAATGATGAAGCTTCTAAAAATCATTTATAATAAAATCTATTTTATTTAGTAATTATTACATCCTTAAAAACCTTTTAAAAATGACCCAAGTAAGAGAAAATGCTGATGTAACATTTTGGTGTAATAGCTCCTTAAAGATTCTAAGTTTTGACCCTTTTACGATTTAGTCACTAAAACAATTTTGTAGCCTTCACAATTTAGTCACCATTTAAAAATGTGATTTCACCTCAATTTATTTTATCAAATTGAGCTTGCCAAAAATCTCAAAATATTATTAAATTACTTTATACTATTTTTCCATATTTTATTTTGCCTAAAAATCATTTAATTTGATTTAATTCTAGAAACTAGACTGAACCGCCTAATCCGATTCGCCCGAACCGTCCAACTATCTGGCTAACTCTTGGGCCCAAAATCAGGGCGTTACAATGTTTGATGGTGGTGTGCGAGGTGAAGTTTGGGAGTTGAGTTGCTAGGATTATGAATGCATGATGAGGCATTAATCTTTTGTTGTTATGTGATTAAAACAAGGGAGAGTGACCCTAAGGTCGTTAGTGAAGTTTCAGAGGCTTCAAACGCTTGATTTCACAATAGCAATTAAAGCTTTGCGTTATTGGTGATTGAGAATGTGGATTTATCTTTAAAATGTTTAAAGGGTGGTTTTTGGGAGTTTGAACTTAGCTTGAAATGCTGGTTTAAACTTGGAAGTAAGTATAAAGGGATTTCTCTCTCGGTCGTGTTTTTACGAAATGTATTTAATGCACTTGTTTTGAATTATATGGCACCGACTGTTTAAGCATGTTTTGAAGTATTTTTAATACTATTTTTGATCATATAATGATGATGGATGCATTTGGTAAATGATCCATGTAAGTATGTGGATACTTGTTTTAAAGCATGATTGTTGCTTTGGGAATGGTTTTGAATTGATGCATATAAAAACAATAGGGTACATGGTTAATAATGAATTATATTAGCATGTGATGTGGTTTAAAATATTATCGGATATAGTTGGCCGGCCATAAGATTGATAGTGCACTATAAAAAGTCGCATTGGATGTTGAGGGGTTTATACGGTGTACCGAATACTCTATCCAAGCACCCTAACGGTTGAGGGGTTATATGGTACCAAAAACTCCCGTTTGTGGATTATGCGTCTAACCGATGATTGGGGTTTGTGTCCCCAGGATGTAAGTGGTACCATAATTCCATTTGAGATGGCATGAAGTGTTGAGAGGGCACTTGTTGAATCCATGTATCCGATGTAATATTTTGGTAAGTGGATTTGTTTAATAATCACTTGAAAGCCAATATAGTTTTTGATTTATCATGTTGATAGTTGTTAATGTATAATGTTGGTTTATACATGTTTACTCTTTAAGCTTTGCATATAAGTCGTTATGCATGGGAAGACTTAAATTGAGGGTTAGCAAAGGGATTTGCTGTTATTCCACGATACATGTTGCATATGGTTTAATATGTTGGTTTTTGAAAGTGTTAAGTGCATGATTTTCAAGGCATGATGTTTTAAACGATGATTGAAATGGTGATTTCAACATGGTTTTGGAAAATGGTTTTAAAATGCATTAGTGGTGTGTTGTTTGAGCACTCCTCACTAAGCCTTGTGTGCTTACGCTCTCTTTGTCCATCAATGTAGAGTATTAAAGGTTCGGAGGCAGCAAGTAAGCGAAGGATATCTAAGGACTTCGGCTATTGAACGTATGGTTTCGAATTAGACTTGTAGTAATAAAGGCAATGGGTTCATTGTTGGTTGGGAGGTGTTTTTGGTGAAACTCACTATTTAAGCATGTTTGTAATGTTGCTTTAGACTTGCAATTGGCCTCTTATGTTGATTGTGGCATGGTTTTATGTTATGGATGTTGAATGGTTTGGTTTTTAGGAAGCATGCCTCTAGTTTCACCTTGGAAGAATAATGCCATGATTTTGTTGATGTTCCTGTGATGAATTGTTGTGGATTTATCATTAATGATGTTGTGCATATGTTTGGAGCATGTTGGAATGTTTGGGTATCCTTGAAAGCTTGAAAAGTCAGCAAAATTGGACTTTAAAGGTCCAAGCATACCGGTTTGCATGTCCCTGTATCGGTACAAGTAAGCTATTTATAGGACTGCATTTTGGTACACGAGAAACTATTTTGGTATGGGCAAGGGCATTTTAGCAAGGCGTTCTGATACGCGAAGAGCTGTATCGGTACGGTTTTGAGCTACTGGAACCTGGGATTTTAAGGAATAGCAAAGAGTACCGATACACTTACTAGTGTACCGATACGAGCATCAGTTATTACAGTAAATATGATGTTTGGAAGTTTTTGTTTCTTCCGTTTTGGTCCCTGAATGATATGTTTGTAATTGTATGAATTTCGATGATTTTTTGAGGCTAAAATTTTACATGTGGGCACGAAACCTGACTAATTAAGGTTTGGTAACTTCAAAATGGATTAAGTCCTTGTAATTTTCTAGAATTGCAATTTTGGGACGTGCAATTGGATGTCGATTCAATGCCCGATTGAGTTGAAACTTCACTCGCTGCCAATATGCACACCATAGGTTATAATGTTGTATCTAGGTAAGATAAAAGAAAAAAATGGTCGTGTTTCAAGTTAAACCTTTTAGGGTTTGTTTCAGCAAACCTAATGTAGCTCGCTCGGTTCAGTCTTGCATCTAGACCGAGTCAAAAGGGTTACATTTGGTGGTATTAGAGCCAAGTTTGCGATAAATAGGATAATGTTGTGATTGTTGAATTATTATAATTGGTTGATTTTTGCTGTTTTCTATGCACGGTAATTGTTATTTGCACGTTGGTTGCGATATGACATGTTGGGGTATGTTTTGGGGACACATTGCCTTATTACTACAGTCTGTAATGGTTTGAGTTGAAATGGAAGTCATGGATCCTTTCTTAAAGCTGGCCTGGTTATTTTGTTTTGGTGTTTTATCATGCCTTAGATATTTTTAGCATGATAGGACTGAGGAAAGAGTTGTGATTTGGTACGATTGCTGCTGCCGTTGGGCAGGGAAATCAGGAGGATGTTGTACCTCCTAGAGGGTTGCCACCCCCTTTTTCTATTCCATCTGAGAATGTGGAGCAAGCACCACTTGCGCTAGCTGGGCTAGTGTTGGGTGATATGGCATATTTGATACAGACGATGATTAGAGCTTTTCAAGCTGCTGTTGCTGGAGTGCGTGTGCCTGCGCTAGCTGTTGGGCAAGCAGGATTGCCATTAGAACGTCTCCGTATTTTAAGAGAAGTTGAGTACCGTGGGTTGTCACATGAGGCATCTAGGGCGTGGATGGCCAATACTGTTTAGATTTTGGATCAGATGGGGTGTAATGGTGCCCGTAAGGTGAGATGTGTTATATCCTTGTTGCAAGGAAATGCATATAGTTGGTGGACAACTGTAACTATGGGCATGGAACCCAATGATGTGGATTGGGAGTTTTTCCAAGCCGTCTTTAAGAAGAAATATCTAGGAGTTAGATACTTGGATGAATAGAAACATGAGTTCATGTCCTTGGTTCAGGGTAGTATGTTTGTGGCTGAGTATGAGGTTCAGTTTGTTTGGTTAAGCCAGTACGCTTCTGAGCTGGTTCCGGATGAGAGGCATCGATGTGACTAATTCAATTATGGATTGGTATAAGATGTGAAGATATACATGTTGGCTTCTACCTACACCGATTTTGACGTGTTGGTTACACGGGCGAAGGATATTAAGCAGAACTTGGGTTTATCAACTCGTGTGGGAGGTGTGGGCTCAAACAAAAGAGTTTGGACTTTATCTTTGGTGGTGGTCAGTATAAAAAGCACCATGATAAGAGGTATCGTTCTGATTCCAAGTGAGGTGGAGGTAGTGCTGGGTGTGGACCGTATAGTCAGGGTACCCAGGCTAGACACTTGTTGGGTATGTAGATCGCGTGAGCACATGAGGCGAGACTGTCCATGTTTGGCTCGTGAGGGACAAGCTCTTGCTGTTATTGTTTCTAACTCTTGTTGGAGTTGTAGATCAGGTGATCATTTGAGACGCAATTGTCCATTGTTGGCTGGTAGTGGATTGGCTAAGGTACTTGCGGTTGCACCACAACGAGGCCTTGGTCATGGTTGAGGACAGTTTCAGCGTAGAGATAAGGGTCCAAGGACTGTGGCTCACACCGTTGCTATTCAACCTGAGGGTGGTGGTCCTGCGAGGGTGTACACACATTGCGAGAGATGTAATGACACCGATGTGATTGCAGGTACATTTATTTTACAATCTTTGTCGTTATTTTATTTGGTTGATTCCAGTTTTACGTATTTATATATCCTGTGTGAGCATGCATATTTCCTTGATATACCTGTTGAGGTGTTAGATGTGGGAATGCAAGTAACTAGTTCTTTTGGTGAAACGGTTGTTACAAGAAAGTTGTTTAGGAGATGTCCTTTGACTATTCAAGGTCACGTGTTTGCGGTTGATTTAATGGAGTTGCTGTTTCACAGTTTTGATGTAATCTTGGGTATGGATTGGTTGTCTGAGCATAGAGCTGTGGTTGATTTTGAGACCAAGTGAGTTACCATGAAACTTGCTAATGATTACGAGGTAGTAATCGTGGGTGAGAATGTTAAGTTCTTGTCCAATGTTGTTTTGGCTCTAAAAGCGAGCCGTTTGATGGATTCAAGATGTCAGGCATTCCTAGCCTATGTTATGAATCTGAGATTAAAGGATGTGCGTGTTCAGGAAATTCATACAGTATGTGAGTTTTTGGGTATTTTTCCGAAGGAGTTGCCTGGTTTGTCACCGAATAGAGAGGTTGAGTTTGGTATTGAGTTGTATGCGAATATAGCTGTAGTGTCTATTACTCGCTATCACATGGCTCCGAAAGAGTTGAAAGAGTTAAAGACGCAACTTCAAGAGTTGCTTGATTGAGGGTTTATTAGGCCTAGTGTTTCACTGTGGGGTGCACCAGTGTTGTTTATGAAAAAATGGATGGCACGATGCGGATGTACATTGATTATCGACAATTGAACAAGTTGACGATTAAGAACATGTATCCTCTGCCACGGATGGATAATTTGTTTGATTAGTTTAGAGGTGCATCAGTGTTTTCTAAGATTGATCTAAGGTCCATGTATTATCAGTTAAAGGTAAAGAATGTGGATGTGCCTAAGACTACTTTCCGTATGAGGTACGAGCATTACGAGTTCTTGGTGATGCCTTTTGGTTTTACTAATGCCCTTACTGCGTTCATGGATATGATGAATCGGGTGTTTCATGAGTTTTTGGATCAATTTGTGGTTATTTTTTTGATGATATTCTTGTGTACTCTCATACCAAGGAGGATCATGATAGATATTTGTGGATTGTGCTTCAAGCTTTGTTGGATAATTAGTTGTATGTCAAGTTGAGAAAATGTGAGTTTTGGCTTAGGGAGGTTGTTTTCCTTGGGCATGTTGTGTTGGCCGATGGAATTCGGGTTGATACACATAAGATTGATGCAGTGATAGGTTGGAAGTCACCTAAATCATAGCAAGAAGTTTGAAGTTTTCTTAGTTTGGTAGGTTATTACCATATGTTTGTGGACGGTTTTTTGAATATTGTTGCACCTTTGACCAAGTTGTTGCAGAAGAATGTCCATTTTGAGTGGACGGGGGATAGATAACGAGCTTTCAAAAAGTTGAAGGAAGCTTTGACGCAAGCTCCTATCTTGATTCAACCTGAGTCGTGTAAGGCGTTTGTGGTCTATAGTGATGCATCATACGTTGGGTTGGGTTGTGTATTGATGCAAAAAGAAAAAGTTGTGGCTTATGCATCTAGACAATTGAAGGTGCACGAGCGCAATTATCCTACCCATGATCTTGAGCTTGCCGTGGTTGTGTTTACGTTGAAAATTGGAGGCATTATCTCTATGGTGAGAAGTGTGTTGTGTACACGGATCACAAAAGTTTGAAGTATTTGATGACCAAAAAAGATTTGAATCTTAGGCAATGTAGATGGTTGGAGTTGTTTAAGGAATATGATTCGATGATTGAGTATCACCCGGGAAAGGCTAATGTTGTAGCCGATGCTTTGAGTAAAAAAGTTGAGGTGGAGTTGAGGGTGATGTTTGCATGGTTGAGTGTGTCACGTGATGGAGGTTTATTGGCTGAGTTGCAAGTAAAACCATCATTAGCACAGTTGATTAAAGAAAAACAACCTTATGATGATGCGTTGGCACCGCATGTTAAGGATATCATGGATAGGAATCCAACGGATTTTCATTTTAATGATGATAAAATGTTGTGTTTTAAAGGCCGGATAGTGGTGCCTAATGATGATGAGTTGAGACATACCATTTTGACCGAGGCTCATGCTAGTCCTTTTGCTATGCATCTCGGTAGTACAAAGATGTATCAAGGTTTAAAGGAGTAGTACTATTAGGCGAGTTTAAAGAAAAATGTGGCCGATTTTGTTGCTAGATGCATGGTATGTCAGTGCGTTAAAGCTAAGCATCAGTTTCCTTCCGGGTTGTTGCAACCATTGAGGATACCGAAATAGAAGTGAGAGAGAATCACCATGGATTTTGTGTCTGGTTTGCTGTTGACGCCCACTAAAAAGGATTCCATTTGGGTGATTGTTGATCATTTTATGAAGTTTGCACATTTTGTGCCTGTGCATACTCCGTATACTTTGGATAAGTTGGCAGATTTGTATATTACGAAATTGTACGCTTGCAAAGTGTGCCTAAGTCCATAGTTTTGGATAGAGATCTGCGGTTTACGGCAAGGTTTTGGGAGTGTTTACATCAAACTTTGAGTACACGGTTGAATTTCAATACTTTGTATCATCCTCAGACGGATGGTTAGTCTGAACATGTGATCCATGTTTTGAAAGATATGTTGAAGTGTGGTATTATTGAGTTCCAAGGAACCTGGGAGAGGCAGATGCCTTTGGTGGAGTTTGCTTATAATAATAGCTATCATGCTAGTATACAAATGACACCGTACGAAGCCTTGTATGGTAGGAAGTGTCGTACACCTTTGTGTTGGGCTGAGGCTGGGGAAAAATATGTTTCCTTGCCGGATGTGTTAAAGGATACAAATGAGAAAGTGAAGTTCATTTGTGATTGCTTGAAAGCGGCTTCAGATCGTCAGAAATCGTATACGGATTTGAAGCATGGAGAGATTGAATATGAGGTTGGTGATCACATGTTCTTGAAAGTGTCGCCTTGGAAGAAGGTGATGCGGTTCGAACGTAAGGGAAAGCTTAGTCCGAGGTTTATTGGACAATATGATTTTGTGGGGTGTGTTGGTCCTGTAGCTTATCGTTTGGGATTACCTCATGAGTTGGAGAAGATTCATGATGTGTTTCATGTGTCAATGTTGCGGAGGTATCAGTCGAATCTATCGCATGTTATGCCGGTGGAGGATATTGAGTTGCAACTGGATTTTTCCTATGATGAGAAACCAGTAGAGATCCTTGACTCTAGCAGCAAAGTTCTTTATGGTAAGATGATTGAACTTGTAAAGGTATTGTGGTGACATCGGGGAGTTGAGGAGGCCACATGGGAGAGAAAAACGGACATGTTGAAACAATTTCCGCATTTGTTTCCTCCTGGTAAGAATTTTGAGAATGAAATTTCCTAAGTAGGGGAGAGCTGTAACGCCCCGGTTTGGGGCCTAGCAGTTTATAGGCTAGTTAGACGGTCTGGTGGATCGAGTTAGAGATTCGAGTCGGATTCAAGATTAAAAATTGGATTAAATATTTTTGGAAAAGGAAAATATTTGGAAAAATATATAAAAATAATTATTAATTATATGGATATTTTTGGTAAATTCAATTTTGGAAAATGAGTTTTGGGAATCTGACATTTTGGGCTAATGACCAAAATGTAAGGTTTAGAAACTGTTTTTAGTGACTGTTTTGTAAAGAGTCAAAACTTTGAATCTTTAAGGAGCAAATTTATCATTTGGTCTAATATGAGTTTTCTCTTAATTAGGATTATTTTAAAAGAGTTTTAATTAAGGAAATTAAATAGGATTTAATTAAGAAATGTGGTTATTTCCTAAAATCACTTTTTGACGTAACTTTCTTTTCTCAAAATTTTCACTCAACTTCTCTTTAACCAAACACTTTTTTTTCATCAGAAAACTAAGGTAATGTTCTTGATTCCTTAAACCTTTGATTTCCTAATGGATTCCTCAACTTTGTTTTCCAAAATCTTATTGTATTTCTTTGTTTTTCAAGAGAAAACATCCAATTGAGAGGAAACTCACTCATTAGAGGTAAGTTTCGTTGTTCTCCTCTATTGAATGGTTATTTATTGAAATTCCCAAGTTCTTGACTCTTTATGAATGATTTCAATTGATTTTTAATTATTTAATTATGAAATATGGTTAAATAAGGGTTTAATTGATGAGTTTATATGAATTTTGAATGTGATCTATTTTGCTGAGTTCTTGATTAATTTTAATCAATATTTTGATGTTTTATAATGTCAATAGATTGGTTTTAACATTGGAATCACGAAGCTATGTGAATCTCTAATTTGCTAGGTTGCTAGTTATGTGTTTTTTAGGAGTTAGGGAGGTTTAATGTATGCTGAGGGTATAAGGATTGTTTTGTATTTTTTTGGATGTTAATTGATGTTATGTGATGGATTGAAATGTTAGATTATGGCTGGGTTGTGTTTAGGTTAAGTTGGAAAGTGTTTTCTCTTTTTTTTTGAAAGGTGTTTGATGGTGGTGTGCGAGGCAAAGTTTGGAAGATGAGTTGCTGAGATTATGAATGCATGATGATGCATTAATCCTTTGTTGTTATGTGATTAAAACAAGGGAGAGTGATGCTAAGCGGAGGCTTCGGACGATTGATTTCACATCAGCAATTAAATCAACATCAAATAAGACTGCCTGTCGTGTTAATTTATGATTCGAATCAAGTACATCACCTTTATGCATGGTGCAAAAAGTTAAGTATGATGTTATGAGCTGTCAAATTTTATTCATTTTAAAATATTCCTTTACACAATATAAATTAATTCGAGTATTTGGTCGATATCCATTAAGCCAAGATATTATAACCCAAATATTCAAGTTAATAAATACCTCTTTTTTATAGTTAAAAAGTCGATTAATTATCAAGGTGAATGTAGAACTAAATAATAAATATTAGATAGATGACAATTAAAAGCGTGTCACAAAAAGCTAACAAAAGAAGAACAAGGCAAGAACAAAGAAGTAACATAAATAAACGCGAATACGATAAAACATAAAAGAACTAGCGAAACAAATAAATGAGGTAATTAAAAGTTTTAGGTTAATGAGTTAGATGTTAGTTAAATTAAACGTGCCATGTATAATACGGATCATACCTCGTTACGGGTCACCGTAAGGCTGAAGACGAATCGTGATCGAACAACCGAAATTAAATAAATATATAAATGTATATATACCATTTGATAATAGAATATACTATATATATAAATATACGTACATAGCAATATATAAAAAAATGAAATAAACTATAATATAACATGTATAATATATGTACTGTGCATAATATATATACATATGAATATATATATAATAATAATAATGTATGTAAACAAAATACTAAGAATGAAAAATAAATTAAATAAGAATGCAAGGCGATATAGGGTAAATTGAAATAGAACTAAAGTTCCAAAGCAAAACTTAAAATAATAAATAAATAAAGGTAAACTTACAGCAAAGGAAAGGGAGAAGGGACGGAAAGCGTAAATAGCCCAAGATTTAAAGCACAAATAACCCAAGAAATTAAAACACTGCTATTTCACGCGTAAAAAAATTAGGTTGCCGGGAAGCACGTGTAGAAAAAGATGAAGTCTCCATTTTTATTCCTTGTTTCAAAATACACAGAAGCAAATGCGAAAGGCATACTCTCTCTCGGTGGAAACAAAACTAGCCTCAGGCCGTTCATCAACGACCACCTCACTCCGATTCTGTTGCTGAAAGGCGGAGCAAATCAGGAGGCTCTCAACTCTCACGATGGTAAGCTTCAAATCTCTTTTTTGTTTTGAAAAGAGTTTTTGAAGGGTTTGGGTTAAAATAAACAAATATCGAAAAAGAAAATCAAACCCTTTTTATCGATTTAGAAAGTTCTTTTGTTTTGATTTCGAAAATCACTCTAAAACCTTTTCGTTTTGATTTAAGAAGTTTTAAAGCCCTTAGTTTCTGCTTGAAAGAAAAAAAAAACCCTAATTTCTAATCGAAAAAAGAAGAAGAAGAGAATATTTTGAATATCCTGTTTTCTGCTTGTATTTCTCAATTTTTTTTGGGTCCCCTTTTATAATGTGTTCTCCAGCTTTATATAGCCTGGATTTTCGAAATTGCAGTGAAGAACAAAAGAAATAGAAATCTCTAATTTTCCCTTGGTTGCTTGGTTAATACTTGTTTCTTTGCAGGTGGCGACCGTGGAGATGAAGTGATCACTGGTTGTTGGTGTGGTGTGAGCTGGTAGGATGGCACATCATAGGGGCATGGGGTGAACAGGTAGAGGCATGTGTCACGTGGCTAGAGTTCTAACCAGCCCGCCGTGCGGCCTTAGGCGATGTGACTCAAGACAAACGCCTAAGTAAGCATTTTCAAACCTCTCGGAAGATCAAACTTCCCAAGCATCGACAAACGCAAAACGTTCTACGCGGAATCGGATCAAAAGAGATGAGCGAAGAAGAACTTCGAAAGAACGCTCAAGAACAAAGAAAAAACACAAGAACACTCAGAGGATTTAGAGTAAATGCCTTTATTCCTTGGAAACTTGGATACATCAAATGAGGAGGGGAAGGCCTCTATTTATAGTTGAGTTCCCCCTAATCCGACGGTCTATACAAATTTACATCGACGGTCGAGATTGATCTTATCTAATCAAATCTCAATTTCAAATCTCTAATTATCACAAACATTATCTACATATTATATTTCAAATAAATAGATGATGCTTTGACCGAATTACCCTCCGAATCCTCCACGGATCGGGCTAGGTCAGTGGTCTCTTTTTGGCCCAAGATCTCTATCCCGAACCTCTTGGGAACCCCGGTGTGCACCCCCGTGGTGCCAATGACTCGGGTCTCGGTGACGGCCGACAATCTCCCCACCAAACTTGGCGACACCCTCGTCGCGCCTCTCGAACAAAGTTGAGATCGATCCCGGAGCTTCCTTCCGTGCCTTGGCTTGCTTGCTCCCAACTCGGAATCTGGCTTGATTGTCCCCCATAAGGACCGCTCTCCCCATAAAGAGGACTCGATTCGGATGTCCCTCCATACGGACTGCTCGCCTTGGCTCGCACCGCCATGCAAAATTTCTTGTCCCAGGTACATCTTGATCGTAGGAACTCTTTCCTACCAGTTCTGATTTGCCCCGATCTGGACTCTCCCGATCCTTGTGCACAAACTTGGATGCCTTCACGTTGAACACCGAACGAACCTTCGAAACTCTGAACGGTTGCTTCGGCTCGCACCAAGTCTTGGCAACTCCATCTGATGGGTTAGGTTTTTCTGCGCCCTACACCCAACAAATCCGACAAATCAAACTGTAAAACACTATCACCGTGCTCAAGACGTACCTCACTCCTTTTTTCGGCATTTACTCTACACATCAATCCTTCGTCCCTGAAGTTTGATGCCCTATTGCTCCTCGGCAATGCAAATCCCATCGACACTTCTCTCCCATTGAAGTTCGATGCCTCAGCCACCTTGCTCATGGATGGCTCCTCGACGGCCTTCATGCCAATTGCCTCGGGCAACTCTCGCCCATCCAAGGTAGTGTCCCCAACTGTCGCCTCCAACTCGATGCCTCCTTGGCTTGAAGCATCTTCTACAAGCTGAATGGCTGTCAGCTTCTTGGTTCCTCGCCCGTTGTCTCGGCACACAGGCACAACGCACCTTTGTCTCGGATCCAAGATGCACACGACATTGGCATACGGAATGATGAGAGCTTCAATACGGTCAAGGAAGTTTAGTCCCAAAATAAAATCAAAATCATCTAGCTCGATTACCTCAAAATTCTCCTTGGCCTTCCAATCCCCAATCTGCAACTCAATCTTCCGCACTGTCCCCACAACTGGAACTTCCCTTGAATTTACCGCATTGATCTTACCGGTTGAATCCACAACTTTAAGACCAAGCTTCTCGGCAGCCTTCCTGGACATGAACAGATCGCTTGCCCCGGTGTCCACCAAAGCACTCTTCGATCGTCCCGCCACGTTAATGTCGACAAACATCAACCCATTATGCTTCTGGCCCTTCCTCGCCTTGACAGAATCTAATATCATCGAGCCAAGCTTTGCAGCCTCATCACTCTCTGGCTCGTCCTTCTTGGACTTCTTAACTCGATCAGGGCATTCTCGCGCTAAATGCAGCCCCCTACATCGGTAACACTTTCGATGTACTTTTCCCCCTTCGGCTTCCCTTCTTTGATGATAGCGATTGCACCAACTCTACCGGGTTCTCCATCTGACTCATCGTCCTCCTAGACAATGACATCGAGGCGGCTCCTCTTCTTGGGACAGTCTTTCACTACGTGTGGACCATCACAATGGTAGCACCTTATGGATCCTCGATCCTTCCGATCATCTGGTTTCGCATACTGGTTTGGCTTGGTCGATGGCCTCTCCTTGCCATCATCGCTGCTATCTCCGGACACGTCCTCGTCTCTCCCACCAATACCCTTGCCATGGGGCTTGGAAGACTTGAACTCCATGGACTTTTAAGCACTATAATCAGTCAAGGACTCCGCAATGGCTAGGGCTTTGGAAAGTTCATGCACATCCCTCCACTCTAACTCGGTCCTGGCCCATGGCTTCAATCTATCAATAAACGTGAAAAGCGCATCCTTCTCACACAAGCCAGGGATAAGGAGTTGTAGCTCACTAAACTCCTGGATGTAATCCGCAATGGATCCATCGTGTCGAAGCCTCCTAAACTTGGTCCTGGCTTCTTTCTCCGTGTTACTCGGGTAAAACTGCTGCTTGAACTCCGCTTGGAACTCATCCCATGTTCCAACGCCCGTGCCCCCACTATTCTCATCAAGGCACCTACGTCGCCACCATAACAAGGCAACGTCAGTCAAGTAAACAACAGCAGTATTTACCTTCTCAGCATCGTCTGTGATGCTCATTGCCCGGAAGTACCGCTCCATGCACCAAATGAAGTTCTCAACATCTTTCGCCGACCTGTTCCCCTTGAACTCTCTTGGCTTCAGAATGTCCTTCATCGGTCTAGGTGTCGTCGTGGTTAACACACCGTTCCGCATAGCAGCCTGATAAACCATTACTTCCGCCTTCAGATCCACCATTTCCACCCTCAATGCCTCCAACATGGCTTCGAGAGCATCTATCTTTCCCTCTGACTGATCACCCTGGTCATCCAGCTCCTCGATCCGTGTATCCACCACGTCGAGTCGCTCCACAGAATCCTTCATAGATCCCTCAAGCCTGGTGACCCTATCCTCGAGTGCCGACAACTTGTCCCTCGAGTTTGCTCGACTTCCTTTGTCCGCCTGGGTCTCCACACTCTTCTGGCTCACTACAGCATTCTCTCTCTTCTTTGGTGCCATCTCTACTCGATGCTTCGTGCCTCGAACTAGCTCACGTCGCTCGAACAAGGCTCTGATACCAACTGTCACGTGGCTAGAGTTCCAACCAGCCCACCATGCAGCCTTAGGCGATGTGACTCAAGACAAACGCCTAAGTAAGCCTTTTCAACCCTCTCGAAAGATCAAACTTCCCAAGCACCGACAAACGCAAAGCGTTCTACGCGAAATCGGATCAAAAGAGATGAGCGAAGAAGAACTTCGAAAGAACGCTCAAGAACAAAGAAAGAACACAAGAACACTCAGAGGATTTAGAGTAAATGCCTTTATTCCTTGGAAACTTGGATACATCAAATGAGGAGGGGAAGGCCTCTATTTATAGTTGAGTTCCCCCTAATCCGACGGTCTATACAAATTTACATCGACGGTCGAGATTGATCTTATCTAATCAAATCTCAATTTCAAATCTCTAATTATCACAAACATTATCTACATATTATATTTCAAATAAATAGATGATGCTTTGACCGAATTACCCTCCTGAATCCTCCACGGATCGGGCTAGGTCTGGTGGTCTCTTTGGGCCCAAGATCTCTATCGAACCTCTTGGGAACCCTGGTGTGCACCCCGTGGTGCCAATGACTCGGGCCTCGGCTGACGGCCCGTGACACATGGCTCAAGCATGCTGGTGGTAGGGGTTGTGGGGAAAGTATGGATTTTGGTTTAGCCGGTTATTAAATCGAGGAGAAGGGGTAATTGTCGGTGGGTAATGGATTTGGATAATGGTTTGATAATGTAAATGACTTGGGTTTAGTTTGGTTTAATTTTGAAATGGGTTTGTAATGGACAATGGATCTTTTGTTTTAATATGACATGGTTTTTTTTGGAATTTGGGTTTTGTTTGATTTTTATTTAATGGGGTAGTTGACTGATTTTATTTCGAGCATATAATTTAACCCGAAAAAATTGAGTGTCTACACGTTTCGGTACGCGTGAAACTATTTTAGTACGAGCAATGGCATTTTAGCAAGGCGTATCGATACGCGAAGAGTTGTATTAATACAGTTTTGAGCAACTGGAACCTGAGATTTTGAGGAATAGCAAAGCGTACCGATGCACTTGCTCGTGCACCGATAAGAGCAGCAGTTATTATAGTTAATGTGATATCTAGAAGTTTCTATTTCTTTCATTTTGGTCCCTAAATGATATGTATGTAATTGTATGAATTTGGATGATTGTTTGAGACTGAAATTTTACATGTGGGCATGAAACCTGACTAATTAAGGTTTGGTAACTTCAAAATTGATTAAGTCCCTGTAATTTTCTAAAATTGCAAATTGCTCCCAAAATTGCAATTGCGTGCAATTGAATGTCGATTTGACGCCCGATTTAGTTGAAATTCACCCGCTGCTAATATGCACACCATAGGTTATAATGTTGTATTTGGATAAGATAAAAGAAAAAATGGACACGTTTGAGTTAAATATTTTCGAGTTTGTTTCGACAAACCCAATGTAGCTCGCTCGGTTTTGGTCTTGTATCTAGACCAGGTTAAGCAGGTTACAATTTTTTTGGTCGGGTTAGAGGTAATCTGAATGTGGCTTCTTGGATCTGGTGGGATCGAGATGTTACATTTAGTGGTATTATAGCCTAGGTTTAGATTGTTTTAAGAAATCCCCGAGGTATATGAGAGTTGTTATAAGGTGTCTAGTGGATGTAACCACTAAAGTTAATATTGTACTTTTCCAAGACTGGGAATCTAATGTGCTTCTTATGTTTTCCTTTGATTTTAGAATTTGCCATGATATGAGGCTTAGATCATGGTAACAATGGTCGTGATGAGAGTTATGCACCTCTTAGGGATGACTATGAGGACGAGTATGTCCCTAATATGGAGGGGAGGATGCTAGAGAGGATGCTGCTGCCTACTTCTAGAATTTGAATGGCTTCCTCTGTCGCTTTGTTAGGGCCTTACCTAAGCCATCTAACACACCTCGAGAGACCATTGTAGAAAGGATATGTCGTTATGGGGTCAAGGATTTCTGTGGCACGAGTGATTGCAATCCAGTTGATATATATCAGTGGTTACGAGACGTTTAGTGGGCCTTTAGATAGATGCGGTGTAGGCCAGATGCTGACTTGATTGCATTACCTCCCTCCTCAAGGGTAATGCCAGAAAATGGTGGGAAACTATAAAGATGGGTCTACACCCTCACTACCCACTTATGTGTACATCGTAAAGGAGTTCAAGAACAAGTATGTTGGAGAGGCTCACATGGATGTGTTGTTGGACCAGTTCTCCCACTTGGTGCAAGGGAATTGAACAGTGTTTGAATATGAATAAGAATTCTTGCGACTGAGTAGGTTTGCTCCAGAGTTGGTGGTGATAGAGGAATTGAGATGTAAGAGTTTTTGTTAGGGTCTGAAACCTGAGCTGTAGATGTATATGACCGTTTACCCCCACAATATGTTTGCAGAGTTAGCTAATAGTGCCAGATCATTCGAGCTGGTTGGAAGTTTGATTCAGGGTCCTGCTAGAGGGTCTCAAGGTTAGTTCGAGACCTTTGAGACTGAGGGTTCATCTTAAAGTTCAGGCTAGAGACCTATAGATTCTTGAGATTCTAGGAGGAACAAAAGAAACCATTCTCAAAGGTTGAATCAGAGGTCCAATTCAGGTTACCGCGGAGGGAACTCGATTTTCTCGTCTATAATGAGTGGGGGAGATTCATTTGGATAATCAGTCCATTGTATGTGTGATCGGTGTGGACATAACCACTCATGGGAGTAATTCAAGTGTTCTAAGACTTGTTTCGGATGTAGATCCCCATATCAATTTGTTAGGGGCTGCCCCTAGGCTAGCTATGGTGCCCTAACCCAATCTCAAACGTCTCACCAATTGGGACATAGGGGTTGATATTTTGACAGGGGAAGATTATAATCTATGTCAAGATAGAGGAGTGGAGGCACCAAGAGGTCCACAGCTAGGGCTCTAACAAGACAACATGTTGTGAAGGCTAGGGGTGACTACAAGGCTACCGATGTGATTTCAGGTATCTTTACCTAATTATCTTTTCCTATTGTTGCTTTGGTGGACTCTGGATCCACCCAATCATACATTTGTAGTGAGCTTTGCCAAGGGTGGGGGCTTAGAGCCGAGAGTTTAGAAATTGGTGTTTGTTTGTCTAGTCCCATGAGGTTTGCTGTCTTGGTAGATAAGGTGTATCGCCGGTGCCCAATAGAGATCAAGGACATGTATTCCTGGCTAATTTGATGGAGTTACCCTTTTAAGAGTTTAGTGTGATCTTGGGTATGGATTGGTTATTTAAGCATGATGCCAACTTAAGGTGTCGGGCTAAGAGTTTGACACTTCATACGTCTAGTGGAGAAAGGTTGCTTGTGCAAGGTGAAAGGAATCATTATCTTTCCAATATAATCTCAACCTTGTCGGGCTGAGACATGTTGCTTCAGGGTTATAATGCTTTCTTAGCTCATGTGATCGAGCGAGGGTCCCTTTCCCCATGCCCAAAAGTCTTCAAACTGTGTGTGAATTCGTTGACGTTTTTCCCGAGGAATTGCGAGGATTACCTCTTGATTGAGAACTAGAGTTTAGGATCAAAGTATTAACGGGAGTAACACCAGTGTCCATTACGCCATATCGCATGTCACCGAATGAACTTAGAGAGTTGAAGAATCAACTTTAGGAGTTATTAGAGCGAGGGTTCATCCGACCGAATATTTCGCCTTTGGGTGCTCCTATTTTGTTTTTAAAAAAGAAAGATAGGTCAATGGGATTGTGTATTGATTACCGTCAACTTAATAAGGTAATGATAAAGAATTGTTATCCTCTTCCTAGAATCGACGATTTGTTCTACCAATTAAAGGGTGCTCGCGTGTTCTCTGAGATCGAATTGAGTTTGGGGTATTATCAATTGAAGGTTAAAGACAAAGACATTCACAAGACTACATTTCAAACTCATTATGGCCACTAAGAGTTTCTAGTGATGCCGTTTGGTTTCATGAATGCCCTGACGACATTTTTGGATTTGATGAACATGATCTTTCAGCCCTTTTTGGACCAGTTTGTGGTTGCCTTCAATGACGACATCTTGGTGTATTCTAGCTTTGAGGAACACGATTATCATCTTCACATTGTGCTTCAGACCCTTTGGGAAAAGGCATTGTTTGCTAAGTTCAAGCTTGCTTGGCAATACTGTTTGGCATGAGAAGTAAGAGGGAGCATACCACGAACACCCACGTTAATCTAGACATTACTAGGCTTACTCATCATACTCATACCCTAAACTTTTTTGCTTGAGAACTAAGAGGGAGCAAACCATGAAGCCCCAAGCTATTTATTATCCCTAAGGCAGATGAGAGTTCTACATTTTTCTTGCTTTTGGCAAAACATTGTTGCCTTATTCTTTCTTGTTACCCTGACATCATTTCTCCTTTTTTCTAAGTTTAGTTTCAAGAAGCCTAAGTTCGTCTTGGGAACTAGATACATACTACATGTTAAGTGAGACTTCAATTACCTAAACTAGCGATCAACTGCCAAGAAACCTGGCATTACGAATCTGCTGGCACATGCAAACTAAAGATTCCAAATTCATCATCGGACAAAGTATACTAGTACAAACTCTAACTATGCTAGCAGTTATGTTTATGAGATCAATCAAGCCTTGGCAAAAAATTATTATTATTATATATATATATTTAATGGTTTGGTATGCATGGTTTATACTTAATTTACATGGCAACAGAATGGAAACAGAAAACATAAAATGCATGAAATCATGGCAAAAGATGCGAGGCAACACACACCCCCAAACCTAAGGTGGGCATTGTCTTTAATGCATGAAAACACATATATACACATGCAATGCATGCTAAAAATGAAAAACATGAATGTATGGAGTTAAGGGGAAGAAGACTCCCATTTGGATTTTTTTGGGCGTTATACACGGGCCATTATCTTGATAAAGCTCCCTCGGTTTAGAGTCATATGTTTCTTTCTCTTAAGGCTGGGCTTTGATGCGACCGTGGAGGCTCCTATGTCATGAAGGACCTCATCAACAATCCACTCCAGCTCAAAGGTAGTAGGGACAGTAGTGGCGGCAGATGAGGTAGGTGCAATATGTGTTGTAGTAGGTTTGGCATGTACTTCTTCTTCTAATTTTGGTGGAGTGTTAGTTCTGCAGATTCAACTTGGACAGAGGATACTAGAACAATGGCATCGATTTTTGCGTCAGAGTATAAATAGAATGAGGATTGGCTGGCATGTCATTGGTGGCAAGGAGATCTGCGTGGAACTCAGGAAATGCTGGCAAATTATGCACAAACATGGCTTCAAGAGTTTTCTCAAAGGCACGGTTCCAAGCATGAGTATATTGCAAGAGCATGGTGTTCTGCTCCTCTGCTTTCTCTCAAGCTTTTGAAGTATGAGCTCTTGGCGTTTGTAGATTTGAGAAAGCGTTGCCATTGCACCATCTGGCAGAGAAGTAATAGGTTCTGTCTTAGGCGTCTTAGCCTTGGACACCGGCTTTGTAGCCTTTCCTTTGCTTTTCTCCTTGGATTCTGTGGCAATTAATTGCCTCCACAAGGCAAGTGTGATATTTCATTTGCTTTGTTGGACATTATCTAATTCAAGCTGTGGTACCTTATGTTGCGTACAAATAGTAGAGATTAGTGAAGGAAAACTAAACTACCACTTCCCTTACTAGTACATTTGTAGGTCTCGTCCACGATGAGACGACCCATGTTGATTTTGAGTCCTACAATGATAGAGTGCAACAAGGCCATTTTTTGCTCTAAAACGGTCTCATTATGGGTTGTTGGCATGATATTTGCTTTCAAGAAGTGATTCCATCCCTTCGAATGTCATTTTAATGCTAGCCGCTTCACCATCTGATGAAATTTTGATGACACGTTCCATTTTATGCCATGCTTGCACAAGTCCATCAACAACAGTTGCCTCTTAGTGCTATCTAAAGATTTAGAAAAATCAGAGTGTTTTTCCCTGCACCATCCAACTTAAACAAATTATTTATATACCCGTCGTCGAATCTAACACAAGTACCTCGCACAAACAAGCAAGGCGAGTCCTTAGTCGTGAGGTGGGCATAAAACTCGCGGACTACGTTGGAGTGCACTTTCCCTGGTTACTGGCAAAACACCTCCTATTTATGCTTCTTGATTGTCGCAACAACCTCCGGTGAATAACCTAAGTTAGGTTCATTCTTGAACTCAAAACCCTTCTCATAACAAAAGGTTCATGCAGCAAAGTTCTCTTCGTATTCCTTTTGGATTTCTTCATTAAAGAAGAACTTGAAAGGTGTTGAAGAAGAAGCCATTGAAAGAAATTTAAGGAAATCGAAGAAACTTAGGGAAAAGGCTAATTCTTGCTTTCTCGTCGTGTGAGAGAAGATGAAGAGAGAGTGTAAAGATTTGGCTAAGGTGAAACTCAAGGTTTAAGTAAGAGTAGAAATAAACGGTTGAGCTGGTTTAATGGTGCGATTAAATGGGGATAATGGTGAAGTGTGACAGTTAGACGTGTTTGAGGTAGTAGGACAATGATGGGTTAAGGGGTAAAAATGAAAGGTTGGCATGGGAAAATGATAATGTGATAAGGTTAAAATTTGAATTTCAAAGATTTACCCTAGGCGGATAGAGTTTATCCTACACTTAGCAAAATTCCACATGCTAGCCCTAATCTTGGCATACTGCTTGGCAACATAACATGTACCTACACACACTCAAAGAAACCTTTCAAAGTATAAAAATAAAAAAGAAAAGAAAAAAAAATATCAAAAAGAAAAATAGTAACCTACTATTTACAATGATCAAACTCTTATGGTAAAATTACTCAATATCTGCCAGGAGAATGGTCTCCTTGGCATTGCCTTGACTTCCTTCCCAATAAAGCTTTAGTCTCTTGCGGTTTACTTGAATGTTGTCCCTATTTTCAAATCTTTTATATCTACTGCTCGATGAGCATAGGGCTTGAAAACTTCAAACGAACCTAAGCATCTGGATTTAAGTTTCCATGGGAATAACTTAAGCCTCGAATTAAACAATAGAACTTTTTGCTCCTCTTCAAACTTCCTTGGCAAAATTCTGTCATTATGCCATCTCTTTGTATAGCCTGGTATTCTCATAGGCTTGTGATCGAAACTCTTCAAATTCATTAAAATCTAACAAGTGTTTCTTACTTGCAGTCCTCCATTCAATGTTCAACCGTTTGGTTTCCAAATAAGCTCGATATTCCAACTCTTATGGCAAATGACATGAGTTCCCAAATGCAAGCTTGTATGGGGAAGTTCCTAATGGAGTTTTTGAAGGTTGTTCTGTATGCCCACAAGGAGTCATCTAACCTCAAGGACCAATCCTTCCTCGTAGGGTTCATTGTCTTCTCCAGGATGTTTTTGAGTTCTTTGTTCGAGATCTCCATTTTTTTATTCGTTTGAGGATGGTAAGCCATGGCAATTCTTTGTTGGATTCCATACCTGTACAGAGATTTTGTTATCAAATTACATTTAAAATGATTATCTTCATCATGAATGATGGCTCTGGGTGCACCGAATCTAGTAAAGATATGCTTATGTAGAAACTTGGCAACAACGTTGGCATCGTTTGTCAGTAGAACAACAACTTCAACCCATTTCTAAACGTAATCAATAGCCACAATGATGTATAGGTTACCAAATGATGGGGGAAAATGACCTATGAAGTCTATCCCCCCCACATCGAACAGCTCTATTGGCATAATATTCTGAAGTGGCAATTGATGCCTTCTAGAAATGTTACTCGTCCGCTGGCATCGATCGCATGCCTTGGCAAAATAATGAAAGTCCTTGAACAGCGTAGGCTAAAATAATCTTGACTGCAACACTTTAGTCGTTGTCTTCATCCCAGCAAAATTGCCTCCATATAGTGCTACATGGCAGAGTTGAAGAATGTTGTGATGTTCTTCCTCTACCACACAACGGCGTATTACTTGATCAACACACTGCTTGAACAAGAACACCTCATCTGAATAATATTGTCGAACATCTCACAGGAAACGCTTCTTAGCATTACTCACCAAGTCCGATGGCAAAATGTTGCTGACTAGGTAGTTGACTTTGTCAGCGTACCATGGCATGGTACTAACCGCAAGCAAATATTCATTAGAAAATTATCCATAATGAAAGCTATATTGCCATGATCATAGTGGTGTTCCAGCCGCGATAAATGATCTACTACCCGATTCTCACTCATCTTCTTATCCAGAATCTCTAGGTCAAATTCTTGCAACAAAAGTGTCCATCTTATAAGTTTTGGCTTGACATCTTTTTTTGCCAAAAGTTATTTGAGTGGTAGTAGTCTGTGTATACCACCACTTTACTACCCATCAGGTAGGATTTGAACTTTTCAAACACAAAGAAAACTGCGAGAAAATCTTTCTCGGTTGTGGTGTAATTAAGTTAGGCTTCATTCAATGTGTGGCTGACATAGTAAATGGTACGATAAAAATTTCCATGCCTCTACCCTAACACAGCTCCAATGGCATAGTCGCTGGCATCGCACATAAGCTCGAAGGGTTCATTACAATCTGGTGCCATGACTATAGGGACATTAATCAACCTATCTTTAAATTCCTGAAACGCTTTCAAAAATAGAATCATCAAATGCAAAAGCGGTATTTTGTTCCAGAAGCAAACATAAAAGTTTAGAAAATTTTGAGAAATTTTTAATGAATAGATGATAAAAACCTGTATTTCCCAAGAAACTTCTAATACCTTTAACACTTGTGGGTGGTGGCAATTGTTTGATTACCTCTACCTTTGCCTTGTCAACTTCCAGTCTCTCTTTGGTCACCTTGTGTCTGAGAACTATGCCCTCCTTGTGAATGTACCACAAGGATAAGTGAACGTATTTTTCTCTAGATTTTCTAGGGCAATGACAATCTAATTATAACCTGAATAGCCGTCTAGGAAGTAATAAAATGCCTTACATGTCAATCTGTCCAACATCTAATCGATGAAGGGCAATGGGAAGTGGTCCTTCATTCTAGCATTATTTAGCCTCCTATAATCCATGCATACTCTCCAGCCCGTCACGATCCTCAAAGGAATCATCTCACTTTTTTGTTCTGAATTATGGTCATTCCTCCCTACTTTGGCACATATTGCACTGGGCTGACCGAAAAACTATCAGAAATGGGATAAATTATCCCAACATCCAGTCATTTTATAACTTCTTTCTTGACTACCGCTTTCATGCTCGGGTTCAGTCGTCTCCAGGTTTCAATAGTTTGCTATAATAGTCCTCCAGAATGGTTTTATGCATACAAATTGTCGGGCTTATCCCTTAGATATCAGCAAGGGTCCATCCCACGGCTTGCTTGTGATTGCCCAAGGTCTCAAGCAATCTTTCTTCCTAGTCTTCAGTAAAATCGACAATAATAATCACTAACAACGTTGAGTTGTCTCCCAGGTAAGCATATTTGAGATGGCTTGGCAAAGGTTTCAATTCCAATTCTGGTGGCTCCTCAATGGATGTCTTAGGTGCCTTGATTTCTCTACCAGCCAACTCAAGGGCTCAGGTTTATTGAAATAACTCATGACCTCTCTCAGCATGGTCGGTTTCTCAAACTTTTCACTCGTTGTATCCTCAACATCCAGTTCTCTAGCGTCATCATTAGTGTCTTTGCAAATTTGTGTCATGTCCACATTGAAAATGTACTCTATCATCTCAATAGTTTGACATTCCTCATGTTCATTTTCACACTTAAGAGCTTGAAACACATTAAATGTAACCTGTTGGTCATTCATACACATAGTAAGCTCACCTTTATGAACATCAAGTAAAGTCCTACCCATGGTAGGAATGGTTTTCCCAAAATAATTGGGAAATTAACATCGGTCTCATATTTTAAAATAATGAAATCAACATAAATATAAATTTATCAGCCCTTACAAACACATCTTCAATCTTACCCTTGGGATGTGCAAAATATCGATATGCTAATTGAAGTGTTACAATGCTAGGTCTTGCTTTAATGCCAAGATTCCTAAAAACTGACATTGGCATTAAATTGATGCTGGTTCCCAAATTGCATAGTGCTTTGCGCATGAATCTATTGCCAATCGCGAATGGAATAGTGAAACTCCTAGGATCTTTTAGTTTCAGTGGCAATCTATTGGCGATCATTGCACTGCATCCTCCTAAAAGAGCAACATTCTCGAAATCACCCAGCTTCCTCTTTTTAGACAAGATGTCCTTCATGAAATTAATGTAGTTGGGCATTTGTTTGAGAGCTTCCTGTAATAGCCCAAAATCTGGCCTAGTCGAAATTGAGATTTCGGCGATCGAAAACCCTACATCGGAAAGGTCCAACTATTGTATTGACTTTGATCGCAAGGTCAAATGTATTAATGTTGGACTCCAATCGAGTCAAATTATTGCCTAAGGACCTTATTGAAAGTACTGAAAATCTTTTATTGGCTAAATTATAGAAATTGAAAGTTTAGGAGTAGAACTATAGATCATTCAGAGTTGAGGGACTAATCTTGCGATTAGCCCCTCCTCAATTTAAATTCCCATCAGAATCAATTCCTTCATGTGAAGGAAAGCTATTATATTCTAATTAAAAAGGAAAGAATTAAAGGATTAGAGAACTTACCTTGTTACCTTACCAAGCAAGCACCTCAACCTTCATCTTCTCTCAAGCACACACCTCCATTGGATGATAGCTCGAGCTTAGTTTTTCCTTGAATCATTGTTATCGAAATGATCCTAGAAATCAGGTAAGCTTATTCCCTCAAGCTATTATTGAAATCTACGGATGAATCAAGCTTAATCACAAGTTAGGGTTTTGACTATC
Source organism: Hibiscus mutabilis (assembly GCA_019671005.1). Classification (NCBI taxonomy): domain Eukaryota; kingdom Viridiplantae; phylum Streptophyta; class Magnoliopsida; order Malvales; family Malvaceae; genus Hibiscus; species Hibiscus mutabilis. The sequence goes on from CM033745.1 coordinate 51,822,217, forward strand.
CATGGAAATTTTGTAGCTAATGGATTTTAGTGTTTAGATATTGATTTTGATATCGTTATATTGTTTAAGATATCGTATTGATGATTCTAATACGATCCAATTGATTTCCTAGTTCAAAAAATTGACAAGGAGCATCCATCGACCTCAACAAAGACTAGGAACAAATGGATTGTCATCCGAGAGCCGTAAAAGCATCAAATTATCAAAGTGAGTGTAGTCGGAGTCCCGGGATTAGGCTAGGTGCCTTCCCCAATTTCATTGTTATTGAAATTGCTATTGCTAACTGATAAGTGTTCAAAAGTACTATTTTTCTTACCCTTTTTACTCATATTATTGTTAGACTTAGGCTCATATTAGTTGCATAGTTAGCCATTCATGCATTAATCCATGTTTCCTTCAATCGTTGAGCTTGATTACATAACTTGGTGATTTTTGTGGAAATAGATGCTGCTTTGGTGTGTTTTTTTGTGTATATGCAGGATCACTTGCCAAAGCAATGCCGATAGTTGCCGATGCATGAAGGATATGCCGAGCTAGTTGCAAAATGAAGGAGACGCAAATTGCCATGGCATTTGTCGACAAAGACCAAAAGCAATATGGATGTCGAAATTCATGACTTTACAAGCCCAAGATGACATGGAGCAAGGCCCAAGCCCAAAGGAATTTGATTTCCATGCAGAGATTAAAGAAGAATTAAATTCCAAGAAGATAGGAGAAGTTCTAATAGGAATAAAATTATAATAAAGAATTATATTCTTTAAAGATAATTTAATTCCAACTCAAACTCCTCCTCAAAGAAGGACTTTGGCCTAGCCCTATAAATAGCAAGGAAATTCGACAAATCCAAGGGAGAGAGCAAGAGTTAATTTCGACAACTCCAAGAGAGGAAGCAAGGGGAATTTTCGGCAAGCTTCATCTTTTCTTCCTTGTTCGATTGGGTTCATGCTAGGGATTGTTTATCTTGTGTTTCTTTGGAACGTGAGCCATGAACTAAATTTACTTGGCTATGGTTATTGTGTTTTGTGGTTGTGAGAAACTATTGGTTTTTGTTTAGGTAATAAGAGTTTGCACTTTTCTATTTCAAGGTTTATTCATTCTTGATTCTTATTATTGTTTATGAGTGAATTGGGAGAGGATCTCGTGATTTCATCCATTTATCTAATATCGGAGAGTTAGATTCAAGAAACGAATGAATATGATCTTTATTCAATCCAATGATGGTGAAGATGAATCCGCTTAGGAATAAGTTAAGGATTTCAACGGCTAAGAGGAGCGCAAAGATTGGTTGTTGTTCACCCTTGATTCACGCAGGATGTATTATCAAGGCATGCACAAATAGCTAGAGTTTCGACTTAGGGATAAGAAGAAACCATTGAAGAACGCTCCGCCGAACCTTGAAGTTGCTGCCCAGTCGCCCAAGTAGTTGCCCAACTAGTCGCCCAAGCAACCATCAATTAGTTGCTACGGCAACCCCGTCGTGCAAGTTGCCACGGCAACTGAGTTGGCCGTGCACTCTTTTACCAAGACAATCCAATCGGCTATCACTCGTTGTTAAGTATTATCACATCGAACCACTTATCAGATATTATGGTAAGTATTGGTAAGTTATCGCATCGAGTATTGAGCATTGTTAGTTTCATCGTCATCGCAATTGAACATCAAATATAAATATTGTTGTTGTCAATGAGTATTGTTGTTGCCATTATCATCGCCATCATCATTGAATCATGGAAGTATAGGACATTGATATAGAGCATTGATATAGCCATTGATATAGCTATTGTTGTTGATTATTGATGTCAACATCATTATTGTCATCGAAACATTGTACATGAAGCATCGACCATTGTTATTATTATTGAAATCATTGGACATTGTCATTGTTATTGATATTTTCATTGAACATGGACACCAGAACACTATTTATAGATAAGAACATTGAACATGGCTATTGACATTGAATATGAACTATTGATATTGTCACCGGACCTTGGATTCGAAAGCACTTTGGATACAATTGGCATGCCATAGAATTCATGAGCTTAGTGTATGGGTGGACTACGGTCCTTGGGCTATGACCTATATTGATTTGGCGAGGCGGAGGGATGTATTGTGATTTTGGTCATATTGGCAAGGCGTAGGGAGTAGACCATTCATTAATTTGGTGAGGCGTAGGAATTCGCGTATCCACTACTCTGAATTGATCCAAGGGTTATTTATGAATTATGGAATTATTTCTATTGAACATGTTCGTTGCATTGCTTCTATTGAACTATTGAATTGTCATTGCCAAGACATGAATGGGAATGCATTTCATTGATGTAATGTTCATTTGTGACTACCTCACTAGGCAAAGTATGCCTAACGCTTTTCATTTCAAACATTTTAGGTTAAGGATTTTGCCGTTGAAGATTGGAAGTCTTGACATTTTAGGTTAAGTAATGTGTTTTGTCCTTATAAACTCCTAGAATGGTGGCAAAGTAGTTAAACTAGTCTTTTGTGACCCTTTTGGTATGTATGTATTAAGCATGGTTTGTGAAAGTGTTTAAGGCCCTAAATGACCCTTTGGCATAGTGAAAATATGGCTAAAAAAGCATAATGGGCACTAAAAGGTAAAAACCTAGTAAACCAATTTAGATGACCCTAAAATTTTGCATGTAAGAATATTTAGCATTGGAATATGGTTGGTAAAGTTTCATTGCATTTGAACATCAATTGCTAGGAAAAATGGATTAAAAACCAAATGAAAATTGAAATTACAATGCAGGGCGTACCGATACAGGTCAAGCTGTATCGATACGGCCTTGTATATTTGGCCTGAGGAACATAGAAGTTCATCATAGGGTATCAATACGGGTCTAGGCGTATCGATACGGATCTTCACAGTGAGATATGTGAAGTTAATGGCATCAATACAGTCTCAGGGCGTATTGAAACGGGTCATGGTCAAAGTCAACGTTGGTTAACTCGTATCGATATAGGTTAAGTTGTACCGATACGAGTTCTTGAATTACTAGAATTGGTTTGTTACCCTTGAATACAGTACCGATACGACCCCAACTGTATCGATACAAGTCTGGGCATTTCCACTTAGAGCTCAAACCCATGTACACCCGTACTGATACGGCCCAAGGTGTACTGATACAATGGTAGTTATTTATGTTAAAAGTCATCGAACACTGTTTTAAAATGATTACAAAATGGTCACTGAATATCGCATGGACTAATCAATTAGGTAAATGTTATCGGAATGACATGAAAATCTATAGAATCACTGTTATAGTATTGCATTTCATTAATGCATAGTTGATTACATCAAGGGACCCCTAAATTATCAGATTTATAATTTAGTCCCTAAAACTTGTTAAAGTTACAACTTGAACCTAATTGATGAATTGCTGAAACACCATGGATGAGTTAATCTAAGCTTATATCTAGTAATGTTGAAAAGTATATTATCGATTGGATGACAAATTTGTATAATGAAATTTTATCGCAATGATCACCGTTTTGTTCACTCGGTAACATTATTCGTCCTGATTCCCCACTAGGCCGGGTGGGGGATGTTACATTTGTGGTATTAGAGCTAGAGTTTAGTCGATTCTAGGACTAAACCAAAGTCTATCGTATTATCATTGTGTTAATTTGCCACCTAGGAGTTATATATTGTGTATATCGTGACTTGTTGACTAATCCGATCTCTTTGTGTAATAGATGTGTCTGGGGCAAATGAAGCTCAAATAGATGAGCCCGCAACCGGCTCCTCGACACACGATGAGGAGGTGAGGGGAGGAGAACCTCCGAATATGCCTAATTATCCACCTTAGAATGTCGGGCAGGAGCTGCCTAATGCGCAGGCTATCGAAACATGACTGACATGTTCAAGCAATTCATGGAATCTATGAGGGTCGAGACAGTGGTGCAACCAACCCCACCAATTGTCCCTTATGCTCGGGCCCCTATTGACAAGTTGGCCTCGTTTCAGGCATACACTTTTACCGGCCAGGATGTTGATAATCCTGAGGTCGCCGAGTACTGTATGGACAACATGTTGAGAATCTTGAACCAGTAATTGCAGTGCTCTAATGAACACAAGTTGGAGTGCGTCCTTGCATTGTTAGCTGATGAAGCATTTTAGTGGTGGGAGACCACTATTCTCACCATCCCTGAAGAAACTATCACATGGGAGTTCTTTCTTCAAGAATTTCGAAAGAAATATGTTAGTGAATACTACCTTGCAGAGATAAGTAGTATCTTCCTCTATTTGAAGCAAGGTCGTCGACCTATCGAGTAGTATATCCATGATTTTTGCAAGTACTGCTGATATGGTACAAAATACATCAAGAAGGAGGAAGGCAAATGCAAGATGTTCATTTCTGAGCTTAATCATAAGTTGCGCTCTATGTTCACGGCTTTGGGTATCACCGACTTCCAGGACATCGTAAACCAAGTTAAGGCCACTAAAGCTGCACAGAGGGACCAGAGATCAAGTGGAACCAGCATGGCAGAGAAGAAGTTCGAAGATGATTCTTGGCTTCTCGGGTGGAACAAGAAGAATAAATATCAAGGTCCCAAACAAAACATGTACTTACAACCTTCCTGATCTGGGAACATTGAGAAACCTCAGACTATAACGCAATCTTTTGCTAAGACGATCTCAGATGAGAGCACTAGAGGCTCCAATCGAAGTTTACAGAATCTAGTTTACAACTACTGTCAGAAACGACACCCAGCATGTCAGTGCCGTAAGCAGAACTGAGCGTGTTTCTATTGTGGTGAACATGGCCATTTTATTTGTGATTGTCCTCTTGGTGCAACCAAGTCTATGGATACACCAGTAGGTACTGCAACCCCTACCAGTCTTTTCGAGGTAAGGGGTCAAGGCAAGGCTCATCGGAGCTACAAGAAGACCTAGTGGCTCTGGCAAGGCACCGAGTAAGCAAGAATCCAAGACTTCTGCTCAGATGTATCATGTGAGGAGCAGGGAGGAGAAAGATGAGCTTGATGTCATTGCAAGTATCATTGAACTATATTTCCATCCTTTATATGCATTGATTGACCCTGGCTCTATACATTCCTTTATAAGCACTAAACTGGTTAGGAAGCATGAAATGACTAGTGAACCTATAGCATTGAGAATCTCAAAACTAATCCACTGGGTGGTTGTGTCACCATAAGCCTTGTGTGTAAGAATTACCCTCTAGTGATTCAAGGGATTCCTTTTGTGGCCAACCTATTGGCCCAACCAATCTATGAGTTTGATGTGATACTGGGTCTAGATTGGCATAGCGGGCATCAAACATGGGTGGATTGTAGCAAAAGAAAATTGTATCTCCGAGGCCTTGTCAAGGAGAGCATTGTGTTGATAAGTTCAAGAAATCCTTCCTTGTATTCTTTGATAATAGAGGCTAAGGATGGGCCACGGCTATCGAATATTGACGCGGTGTCTGAATTTCCTGATTAACTCCCCCGAGTTTGCCCCTAACCCGTGAGGTTGAATTTGGCACCGACGTGTAACCTAGAACTGCTCCAATATCCATTGCACCCTATCGAATGGCGGCCGTTGATCTGAAAGAGTTAAAAGAACATATAAAAGTTTTTCTAGATAAAGGCTTCATTCAATTGAGTTCTTTGCCCTAGGGACCTCCGATTCTCTTTGTGAAGAAAAATATGATTCCATGAGACTATGTATCGATTACCGGCAGTTGAACAAGGTGACCATCAAGAACAAATAACCATTGCCAATGATTGATGACCTATTCGATCAACTCAAGGATGCCACCGTGTTTTCCAAGATCAACTTAAGGTCTGGCTATTATCAAATGAGAGTTAAAGAATATGATGTGCCTACGAATTCTTGGTGATGCCATTTTGGGCTAACCAATGCACCGGTTGCTTTTATAGACTTGATGAATCGCATTTTTAGACCCTACCTTGATAAATTTGTAGTGGTATTCATTGATGACATTCTAATCTATTCAAAGAATGCAGCGGAACATCGTGATCATCTTCGCATTGTGCTTCAAACCCTCTGTGAGAATCAGTTTTTTGCCATGTCCTCAAAGTGTGAATTTTGGCTTACAAAAGTTGCCTTCCTAGGGCATATTGTGTTGGCTTCGGGCATCAAAGTAGACCCAAAAACGATTCGAGCCATTCTTGACTGGCAACCACCGAAGAACATCAACGAGGTAAGGAGTTTTCTTGGTCTTGCTGGCTATTATAGGAGATTCGTCAAGGGATTCTCTATGATAGAAATTCCTCTGAATAAGTTTTTGAGAAATGAAGCTCCGTTCGTTTGGACTGAGGATCAACAAAAGAGCTTCGATCAATTGAAACAAGTTTTGACTCATGCACCGGTTCTAACTCAACCCGAGTCAAGAAGGGACTACACAGTTTATAGTGATGTATCACATCTCGGGTTATGATGTGTACTGATGCAAGAAGGCAAGTTCATTGCATATGCGTCGAGACAGCTCAAGCCACACGAAATGAATTTTCCCACTCATGATCTAGAGTTGGCTGCAGTTGTCTTTGCATTGAAAATTTGGAGACACTATCTCTATGGAGAGAAATGTTACCTCTTTACCGATCACAAAAGTCTCAAATATCTCTTGATCCAAAATGAGTTGAATCGTTGACAACGTAGATGGATGAAACTCCTCAAGGATTATGATCTCATCATTGACTAGCATTCGGACAAGTCCGATGTTGTAGCTGATGCACTCAGCCACAAACCTCTGCCTACTCCTCAAGCTATCAATGCTCATTTTTGTCTTCGGAAGTAGTGCTGCTTCGTAGCTGAACTTCAAGTTTAGTATACCTTTATATCAAGGATTCAAGCACTGCAAAGACAAGATTCTAAGCTTCAAACTATTATTTCCAAGTTGCAAGATAACTCTAATTTCAGAGTAAATTTTAAAGGGCTCTAATGTTTTCGTGATTGGATCTGTGTACCTAATGATGAATCTCTTCGCACGGATATCCTCAAGGAAGCTCATTCAAGCTTTTTCTTTATTCACCTAGGGTCGGTGAAGATGTACAAGGACCTTCAGGAGCTTTATTTGTGGCCGGGCAAGAAACAGGCCATAGTTGAGTTTGTATCCAAGTGCCTTACATGTCAGCGTATTAAAGCTGAACATCGTATTCCAATTGGATTATTGCAACCTATTGATCTATCGCAATGGAAGTGGGAGAAGATCACTATGGACTTTGTCAGTGTTCTGCCTTTGACTCCTGCTAAACACAATGACATTTGGGTCATCGTGGATTGTTTAACCAAGTCAGCACATTTCTTGCCAGTTTGAACGGACTATGGTCTTCCAATGTTGGCTGACTTGTATATCAAAGAAGTTGTCCGACTCCATAGAGTGCCTCAGTCTATCATTTCTGATCGAGATCCACGATTTGCTTCTCAATTCTGTAGGTCCTTACAAGGGGCTCTAGGCACTAGAGTCAATCTTAGTAACGACTTTCATCTTTATTTTGATGGCCAATCAGAAAAGGGTAATACATATCTTTGAGGACATGCTACGAGCATGTATTATTGATTTTGACGGATCATGGGAGAAATCCCAACCCCTTATTAAATTTTCCTACAATAATAGCTACCAAGATTCTATCAAGATGACACCGTATGAAGCATTCTATGGAAGGCATTGTCGAACTCCCTTATGTTGGTCTGAGCCCAGTGAAGGCAAGATGTTGGGCCCTGATTTACTTCGAGAAACTGAAGAGAAGGTTACCATCATCAATGGCCGTTTGAAAGTAGCTTTTTTTTGAAAGAAGGGCTATGTTGATCTTAAGAATAAGGATATTCAATATGGAGTTGGTGAGAAAGCTTTCCTCAAAACCTCACCATGGAAGAAAGTTCTATGGTTTTGTAAGAAAGGGAAATTGAGTCCCCGTTTCATTGGCCCTTTCGAGATTATTGAAAAAGTTGGCCCTGTGGCTTATCGCTTATTGTTGCCCTCAGAAATGAGTAAAATCCATGATGTGTTTCATGTATCCATGCTTCGGAAGATCGTTTAGATCCATCACACATTATTGAGCATGGATCTATGGAGATTCAACCCAACTTATCCTATGAAGAAGAACTAGTTCAGATTCTTGCAAGGGAAGTTAAAGGACTTCTCAATAAGACTATTACATTGGTTAAACTGCTCTGGAATAGCTATACTGCTAAAGAAGCAACATAGGAGCTAGAGGAAACAATGCGAAAGCAATATCCTCATCTCATCAATCCAGGTAAAAATTTGAGGATGAATTTTTCTTAAGTGGGGATAGTTGTAATACCCCGAAATCTGTTATAGTAAGAATTGGGATTCCGGCTTTGGGCTACGACCTATATTGATTTGGCGAGGCGGAGGGATGTATTTTGATATTGGTCATATTGGCTAGATGGAGGGACTAGACCATTAATTGATTTTGCGAGGCGTAGGAATTCACGTATCCACTATTCCGAATCGATCCAAGGGTTATTGATGAATTATTGCTATTGAACATGTTCATTGCATTGCTTCTATTGAACTATTGCATTGTCATTGCCAAGATATGAATGGAATGCATTTCATCGATATAGTGTTCATTTGTGACTACCTCACTAGGCAAAGTATGCCTAACACATTTTATTTCATACATTTCAAGTTAAAGATTTTGCCGTTGAAGTTAGGAAGTCTTGACATTTTTGACAAGTCACCTTAAGTCTCAAGCAATGTGTTTTGTCCTTATAAACTCCTAGAATGGTGGCAAAGTAGTGGAACTAGTCTTTTGTGACCCTTTCGGTATGTATGTATTAAGCATTGTTTGTGAAAGTGTTTAAGGCCCTAAATGACCCTTTGGTATAGTAAAAATATGGCTAAAAATGCATAATGGGCACTAAAAGGTAAAAACCTAGTACACAGATTCAGATGACCCTAAAATTTGGCATGTAAGTAGATTATAGTATTGGAATATGATTTGTAAAGTTTCATTGCATTTGGACATCATTTGCTAAGTAAAATGGATTAAAAACAAAATGAAAATTGATATTACAGTACAGGGCGTACCGATACAAGTCAAGCTGTATTGATACGGCCTTGCATATTTGGCATGGGGAATGTACAAGTTCATCATATGGTATCGATACAGGTCTCGGATCTTCAAAATGAGGTCTGTGAAATTAATTGCATCGATACAGCCTCAGGGTGTATAGAAACGAGTCATGGTCAAAGTGAACGTTGGTTAACCTGTATCGATATAGGTCAAGTTGTACCGATACGAGTTCTTGTATTACTGGGAATTGTTTTTTACCCTTGAATGCATTACCGATACAAGCCCAACCGTATCGGTACATGTCTAGGCATTTCCACTTAGAGCTCAAACCCATGTACACCCGTACCGATACGGCACAAGGTGTACCGATACGGTGGTAGTTATTTCTGTTAAAAGTCAACGAAAACAATTTTAAAATGATTAAAAATGGTCACTGTATATCGCATGGACTAATCAGTTAGGTAAATGTTATCGGAATGACATGAAAATCTATAAAATCACTGTTATAGTATTGAATTTCATTAATGCATAGTAGATTACATCAAGGGACCCCTAAATTATCAGATTTATAATTTAGTCCCTAAAACTTGTTAAAGTTACAAATTGGCCCTAATTGCTGAATTGCTGAAAAACCATGTATGAGTTGTGCTAAGCTTATATCTAGTAACATTGAAAAGTATATATTGATTGAATGACAAATCTGCATAATGAAATTTTGTCGCACCGATCACATTTTTGTTCACCGGTAGCATTCTCTGACCCGATTCCCGACCAGGCCAGGTGGGGGATGTTACATTTGTGGTATCAAAGCTAGATTTTAGTCGATTCTAGGACTAAACAAAAGTCTATTGTATTGACATTGTGTTACTTTGCCACCTAGGAGTTATATATTGTGTATATTGTGACTTGTTGACTAATCTGATCTCTTTGTGTTATAGATATGTCTGGATCCAATGAAGCTCACATAGATGAGCTCACTACCTGCTCCTTGACATACGATGAGGAGGTGAGGGGAGGAGATCCTCCGAATATGCCTAATCCCCCCTCAAAATGTTGGGCCAGAGTTTCCTATTGCGCAGGCAGAGTGTTATCGGAACATGGCTGACATGTTCAAGCAATTCATGGAATCTATGAGGGCCGAGAAAGTGGTGTAGCCAAACCCACTAGTTGTCCCTTATTCTTGGGCCCCTATTGACAAGCTGGACTTGCTTCGGGCATACACTTTTACCGGTCGGGATGATGATATTCTTGAGGTCGCCGAGTACTGGTTGGACAACACATTGAGAATCTTGAAAAAGCAATTGCAGTGCTCTGATGAACACAAGTTGGAGTGCGCCCTTGCATTGTTAGCTGATGAAGCACTTCAGTGGTGGGAGACCATTATTCTCACCGTCCCCGAAAAAAACTGTCCCATGATAGTTTTTCCTTCAAGAATTCCGTCATTGCAGGTATCATTGGAATTTATTCCCATCCTATATATGTATTGATTGACCCTGGCTCTACATATTCCTTTATAAGCACTGAACTGGTTAGGAAGCATGAAATAACTAGTGAACCTATAGCATCGAGAATCTCTGTAACAAATCTACTAGGTGATTGTGTCACCATAAGCCTCGTGTGTAAGAATTGCCCTTTAGTGATTCAAAGGATTCCTTTTGTGGCCAACCTATTGGCCCTACCAATCCATGAGTTTGATGTGATACTCGTCTAGATTGGCTTAGCGAGCATCAAGTATGGGTAGATTGTAGCAAAAGAAAATTGTATCTCCGAGTCCTTGGCAAGGAGAGCATTGTGTTGATAAGTTCAAGAAATCCTTCCTTGTATACTTTGACAATAGAGGATAAGGATGGGCCACAGCTATCGGATATTGATGCATTGTGTGAATTTCCCAATGTCTTTCCTGATAAACTCCCGGGTTTACCCCCAACCTATAAGGTTGAATTTGGCATCGACGTGCAACTTGGAACTGCTATAGTATCCATTGCACCCTATCGAATGGCGGTCGTTGAGCTGAAGGAGTTGAAAGCACAGATTCAAGATTTGCTTGATAAAGGCTTCACTCAACCGAGTTCCTCGCCCTACGGAGCTTCGGTTCTCCTTGTGAAGAAAAAGATGGTTCCATAAGACTATGTATCGATTACCGGTATTTGAACAAGGTGACCATCAAGAAAAAATACCCATTGCCAATGATTGATGACCTATTCGATCAACTCAAGGATGTCACTCTGTTTTTCAAGATCGACTTAAGGTTTGGCTATTATCAAATGAGAGTTAAAGAATGTGATGTGCCTAAAATTGTCTTTTGTACGAGATTTGGTCACTTTGAATTCTTGGTGATGCCATTTGGGCTAACCAATACACCGACTACTTTTATGGACTTGATGAATCGGGTTTTTAGACCCTACCTCGATAAATTTGTAGTGGTATTCATTGATGACAATATAATCTATTCAAAAAATGCAGCGGCATATCGTGATCATCTTCACATTATGCTTCAAACCCTCCGTGAGAAGTAGTTATTTGCAAGTTCTCAAAGTGTGAATTTTGGCTTACAGAATTTGTCTTCCTAGGACATATTGTGCCGGCTTCGAGCATCCAAGTAGAACCAGAAAAGATTCAAGCCATTCTTGACTGGCAACCACCGAAGAACATCAACAAGGTAGGGAGTTTTCTTGGTCTTGCTTGCTATTATAAGAGATTCGTCAAGGGATTCTTTATGATAGCAGCTCTTCTGACTAAGTTATTGAGAAAGGAAGCTCTGTTTGTTTGGATTGAGGGTCAACAAAAGAGCTTCGATCAATTGAAGCAAGTTTTGACTCATGCACAAGTTCTAACTCAACCCGAGTCAGGAAGGGACTACACAGTTTACAGTGATGCATCACATCTCGGGTTAGGATGTGTATTGATACAAGAAGGCAAGGTCATTACATATGTATCGAGACAGCTCAAGCCACACGAAATGAATTATCCCACTCATGATCTAGAGTTGGCTGTAGTTGTCTTTTCGTTAAAAATTTGGAGACATTATCTCTATGGAGAGAAATGTTACCTCTTTACCGATCACAAAAGTCTCAAATATCTCTTGACCCAAAAGGGGTTGAATCTTTGACATCATAGATGTATGGAACTCCTAAAGGATTATGATCTCGTCATTGACTACCATCCGGGCAAGTCCATTGTTGTAGCTGATGCACTCAGCCGTAAACCTCTGCCTGCTCCTTAAGCTATCAATGCTTACTTTTGTCTTAGGAAGCATCGTTGCTTCGTAGCTGAACTTCAAGTTCAATCTACCTTTATATCAAGGATTGAAGCACTGCAAAGACAAAAATCTAAGCTTCAAACTAATATTTCCATGTCGCAAGATAACCCTGATTTCAGAGTAAATTCTAAAGGGCTCTTATGTTTTCCTAATCGGGTATGTGTACATAATGATGAATCTCTTCGCACGGATATCCTCAAGGAAGCTCATTCAAGCTCTTTCTCATTTCACCCAGGTTCGGTGAAGATGTACAAGTACCTCCTAGAGCTTTATTGGTCACCGGGCAAGAAACAGACCATAGTTGAGTTTGTATCCAGGTTCCTTACGTGTCAACATATTAAAGCTGAACATCGTGTTTCAACTGGATTATTGCAACCTATTGATCTACCGCAATGGAAGTGGGAGAAGATCACTATGGACTTTGTTAGTGGTCTACCTTTGACTCCTGCTAAACACGATGCCATTTGGGTCATCGTGGATCGTTTAACCAAGTTAGCACATTTCTTGCCGGTTCGAATGGACTATGGTCTTCCAAAGCTGGTTGACTTGTATATCAAAGAAGTTGTCTAACTCCACGGAGTGCCTCAGTCTATCATTTCTGATCGAGATCCACGATTTGCTTCTCAATTCTTTAGGTCATTTCAAGGGACTCTAGGCACTAGAGTCAATCTTAGTACCGTTTTTCATCCTCAGTCTGATGGCCAATCAGAAAGGGTAATACAGATCTTGCTGGAAATGCTACGAGCATGTACTATTGATTTTGACGGATCATGGGAGAAATCCCTACCCCTCATTGAATTTCCCTACAATAATAGCTACCAATCTTCTATCAAGATGGCACCGTATGAAGCATTCTATGGAATGCGTTATCGAACTCCCTTATGCTAGCCTGAGCTCGGTGAAGGCAAGATGTTGGGCTCTGATTTACTTCGGGAAACTAAAGAGAAGGTTACCATCATCCATGACTGTTTGAAAGCAGTCTTTGACCGACAAAAGGCTTATGCTGATATTAAGCTTACGGATATTCAATATGAAGTTGGTGAGAAAGCTTTCCTCAAAGTCTCACCATGGAAGAAAGTTCTAAGGTTTTGTAAGAAATGGAAATTGAGTCCCCAATTTATTGGCCCTTTCGAGATTATTGAAAAAGTTGGCTCTGTGGCATATCGCTTATTGTTGCCCTAAAAAATGAGTAAAATCCATGATGTGTTTCATATATCCATGCTTCGGAAGTACTGTTCAGATCCTTCGCACATCATTGATCCTGAATCTTTGGAGATTCAACCCAACTTATCTTATGAGGAAGAACCAAATCAGATTCTTGCAAGGGAAGTTAAAAGACTTCGCAACAAGATTATTCCATTGGTTAAACTACTCTGGTAGAGCCATACTACTAAAGAAGCAAAGTGGGTGCTGGAGGAAACAATATGAAAGCAATATCCCCATCTCTTCAATCTAGGTCAAAATTTGAGGATGAATTTTTCTTAAGGGGGAGTGAGTTGTAACACCCCAAAATCCGGTCTAGTAGGAATTGGGATTCCGGCGATCGAAAACCCTATATTGGAAAGGTCCAAATATTGCATTGACTTTGAACGCAAAGTCAAATGTATTAATGTTGGACTCCAATTGAGTCAAATTATTGCCTAAGGGCCTTATTGAAAGTATTGAAAATCTTTTAGTGGTTAAATTATAGAAATTGAAAGTTTAAGGGTAGAACTATAGATCTTTAAGAGTTGAGGGAATAATCTTGCGATTAGCCCCTCCTCAATTTAAATTCCCCTATGTGGGATAATCAGAATCAATCCCTTCATGTGAAGGAAAGCTATTCTAATTGAAAATGAAAGAATTAAAGGATTAGAGAACTTACCTGGTTACCTTACCAAGCAAGCACCTCAACCTTTATCTTCTCTCAAGCACACACCTCTATTGGAGGATAGCTCGAGCTTAGTTTTTCCTTAAATCATTGTTATCGAAACGACCCTAGCAATTGGGTAAGCTTATTCCCTCAAGCTATAATTGAAATCTACGGATGAATCAAGCTTAATCACAAGTTAGGGTTTTGACTATCCATGGAAATTTTATAGCTAATGGCTTTTAGTGTTTAGATAATGATTTTGATATCATTATATTATTTACGATATCGTATTGATAATTCTAATATGATCCTATTGATTTCCTAGTTTAAGAAATTGACGAGGAGCATCCATCGACCTCACCAAAGACTAGGAACAAAGGAATTGTCATCTGAGAGCCGTAAAAGCATCGGATTATTGAGGTGAGTGTAGTTGGAGTCTTGGGATTAGGCTAGGTGCCTTCCCCAATTTCATTGTTATTGAAATTTCTATTGCTAACCTCATTGTTAAGGATTATCGCATCAAACTACTTATTGGATATTGTTGTAAGTATTGGTAAGTTACCGCATCGAGTATTGAGAATTGTTAGTGTCATCATCATCTCTCTTTAACATCGGATATAGATATTGTTGTTGTCATTGAGTATTGTTGTTGTCGTTATCATCGCCATCATCATTGAATCAAAGAAGTATATGGTATTGATATAGAGCATTGATATAGCCATTGATATAGTTATTGTTGTTGATTATTGATGTCAACATCGTTATTGTCATCGAAACATTGTAAATGAAGCATCGACCATTGTTATTGTTATTGAGATTATTAGACATTGTCATTGTTATTGATATTGTCATTGAACATGGACACCGGAACAGTGTTTATTGATAAGAACATTAAACGTGGCTATTGACATTGAATATGAACTATTGAAATTGTCACCAGAACTGGGATTTGAAAGGACTTTGGATACAATTGGCATGCCATAGAGTTCATGAGCTCAGTGTACGGGTGGACTATGGTCCTTGGGCTATAGCCTATATTGATTTGGCGAGGCGGTTGGATGTATTGTGAAATTGGTCATATTGGCAAGACGGAGGGACTAGACCATTCATTAATTTGGTGAGGCATAGGAATTCGCGTGTCCACTATTTTGGATCGATCCAAGGGTTATTGATGAATTATGGAATTATTGCTATTGAACATGTTAGTTACATTGATTCTATTGAACTATTGCATTGTCATTGCCACGATATGAATGGGAATGCATTTCGTTGATATAGTGTTCATTTGTGACTACCTCACTAGGCAAAGTATGCCTAATGCATTTCATTTCATACATTTCAGGTTAAGGATTTTTCCGTTGAAGATCGAAAGTTTTGACATTGTTGACAAGTCACCTCAAGTCTCAAGTAATGTGTTTTGTCCTTATAAACTCTTAGAATGGTGGCAAAGTAGTTGAACTAATCCTTTATGACCCTTTTTGGTATGTATGTATTAAAAATGGTTTGTGAAAGTGTTTAAGGCCCTAAATGACCCTTTGGCATAGTAAAAATATGGCTAAAAATGCATAATATGCACTAAAAGTTAAAAACCTAGGACACAAATTTAGATGACCCTAAAATTTGGTATGTAAGTAGATTATAGCATTGAAATATGGTTGGTAAAGTTTCATTTCATTTGGACATCATTTGCTAGGTCAAATGGATTAAAAACCAAATGAAAATTGACATTACAATGCAGGGCGTACCGATACATGTCAAGTTGTATCGATACGGCCTTGCATATTTGACATGGGGAATGTACAAGTTCATCATAGGGTATCGATACGGGTCTTCATAGTGAGGTCTATGAAATTAATTGCATCGATACAGCCTTAGGGTGTATAGAAATGAGTCATGGTTAAAGTGAACGTTGGTCAACCCGTATCGATACTGGTCAAGCTATACTGATACGAGTTCTTGAATTACTGGGAATTGGTTTGTTACCCTTGAATGTAGTACTGATACGACCCCAACCTTATCAGAACAGGTCTGGGCATTTCTACTTGGAGCTCAAACCCATGTACACCCGTACCGATACGGCCCAAGGCGTACTGATACAGTGGTAGTTATTTCTGTTAAAAGTCACCGAAAACAATTTTAAAATGATTACAAAATGGTCACTAAATATCGCATGGACTAATCAGTTAGGTAAATGTTATTGAAATGCAATGAAAATCTATAGAATCACTGTTATTGTATTGAATTTCATTAATGCATAGTTGATTACATCAAGGGTCCCCTAAATTATCATATTTATAATATAGTCCCTAAAACTTGTTAAAGTTACACATTGGCCATAAATTGATGAATCACTAAAACACCATGGATGAGTTGTGCTAAGCTTATATCTAGTAACATTGAAAAGTATATTATCTATTAAATGACAAATCTGCATAATGAAATTTTAGCACCAATCATCGTTTTGTTCACCGGTAGTATTCTCTGACCCGATTCTCGACCAGGCCGGATGGGGAATGTTACATTTGTGGTATCAGAGCTAGAGTTTAGTCGATTCTAGGACTAAACCAAAGTCTATCATATTGTCATTGTGTTACTTTGCCACCTATGAGTTATATATTGTGTATATCGTGACTTGTTGACTAATCTGATCTCTTTGTGTTATAGATATGTCTGGAACCAATGAAGCTCACATAGAAGAGTCGCTACCGGCTCCTCGACACAGGATGAGGAGGTGAGGGAAGGAGATCTTCCCAATATGCCTAATCCCCACCTCAGAATATCGGGCCAGAGCAGCCTATTGCGCAGACAGAGTGTTATCGGAACATGGCTGACATGTTCAAGCATTCATGACATCTATGAGAGCCGAGACAGTGGTGCAACTAGCCCCACCAGTTTTCCCTTATGCTCGGGCCCCTATTGACAAGTTGGCCTCGCTTCGGGCATAAACTTATACCAGTAAAGATAAAGATAATCCTAAGGTCGCCGAGTACTGGCTGTACAACACGTTGAGAATCTTGAACAAGAAATTGCAGTGCTCCGATGAACACAAGTTGGAGTGCACCATTGCATTGTTAGTTACTGAAGCACTTCAGTGGTGGGAGACCACTATTCACATTGTCCCTGAAGAAACTGTCACATGGGAGTTTTTCTTCAAGAATTCCAAAAGAAATATTTTAGCGAATGGTACCTTGCAGAGAGGCAAAGTATCTTCCTCCATTTGAAGCAAGGCGGTCGACCTATCGAGCAATATATCCATGATTTTTTCAAGTACTGCCGATATGGTACAGAATAAATCAAGGAGGAAGATAAATGTAGTATGTTCATTGCTGGGCTTAATGATGATTTACGCCCTATGTTCACTACTTTGGGTATCACCGACTTCCAGGACCTCATAAACTGAGTTAAGGCCACTGAAGATGCATAGAGGGCCTAGAGATTAGGAGGATCTAGCATGGTAGAGAAGAGGTTCAGAGATGATTCTCGGCTTCCTAAGTGGAATAAGAAGAATAAATATCAAGGTCCCAAGTAGAACATGTACTTACAACCTTTTCGATTTGGGAACATTGAGAAAACTCAGACTGTAACTTAATCTTTTGCTAAGACGGTCTCAGTTGAGAGCACTGGAGGCTCCGATCAAAGTTTACAGAATCCGGTTTGCAACTACTGCCAAAAGCGACACCCAGCAGGCTAGTGCCATAAGCAGACTGGAGCGTGTTTCTATTCTGGTGAACAGGGCCATTTTATTCATGATTGTCCTCTTGGTGCAATCAAGTCTATGGCTACACCAGCAGGTACTGCAACCCCTACCCAATCTTTTTTAGGTAAGGGGTCAAGGCAAGGCTCGTCAGGAGCTACAAGGAGACCTACTGGCTCTGGCAAGGCACCGAGTAAGCAAAAATCCAAGACTCATGCTCAGATGTATCATGTGAGGTGCAAAGAAAAGGAAGATGAGCTTGATGTCATAGTAGGTATCATTGAACTGTATTCCCATCGTTTATATGCTTTGATTGACCCTAGCTCTACACATTCCTTTATAAGCACTGAATTGGTTAGGAAGCATGAAATGACTAGTGAACCTATAGCATCAAGAATCTCTGTAACTAATCCACTGGTGATTGTGTCACCATAAGCCTTGTCTGTAAGAATTTCCCTTTAGTGATTCAAGGGATTCCTTTTGTGGCCAACCTATTGGCCTTACCGATCCATGAGTTTCATGTGATATTGGGTCTAGATTGGCTTAGCGAGCATCAAGCATGTGTAGATTGTCACAAAATAAAATTGTGTCTCTGAGCCCTTGGCAATGAGAGCATTGTGTTGATAAGTTCAAGAAATCCTTCATTGTATGCTTTGACAATAGAGGCTAAGGATGGGCCACAGCTATCGGATATTGACGCGGTGTATGAATTTCCCGATGTCTTTCCTGATGAACTCCCTTAGTTTTCCCCTAACCTGAGAGGTTGAATTTGGCATCGACGTGCAACTTGGAACTACTCCAGTATCCATTGCACCCAATCGAATGGTGGCCGTTGAGCTAAAGGAGTTGAAAGCACAAATTCAAGATTTGCTTGATAAAGGCTTTATTCAACCGAGTTCCTCGGGCTAGGGAGCTCTGGTTCTTTTTGTGAAGAAAAATATGGTTCTATGAGACTATGTATCGATTACTGGCAGTTGAACAAGGTGACCATCAAGAACAAATACCCATTGCCAAGGATTGATGACCTATTCGATCAACTCAAGGATGTCACTGTGTTTTCCAAGATCGACTTATGGTCTGGCTTTTATCAAATGAGAGTTAAAGAATGTGATGTGCCTAAAAGTATCTTTCGTACGAGATATGGTCACTACGAATTCTTGGTGATGCCATTTGGGTTAACCAATGCACCGGCTGCTTTTACGGACTAGATAAATCAAGTTTTTACACCGTACCTCGATAAATTTATAGTGGTATTCATTAATGAAATTCTAATCTATTTAAACAATGCAGCAGAACATCACGATCATTTGTGCATTGTACTTCAAACCCTTCGTGAGAAACAATTATTTGCCAAGTTCTCAAAGTGTGAATTTTAGCTTACAGAATTTGCCTTCCTAGGGCATATTGTATCGGCTTCAGGCATCCAAGTAGAATCGAAAAAGATTCAAGCCATTCTTGACTGGCAACCACCGAAGAACATCAGCGAGGTAAGGAGTTTTCTTGGTCTTGCTTGCTATTATAGGAGATTTGTCAAGGGATTCTCTATGATAGCATCTCATCTTACTAAGTTATTGAGAAAGAAAGCTTCATTCGTTTGGACTGAGGATCCACAAAAGAGCTTCGATCAATTGAAAAAAGTTTTGACTCATGCACCAGTTCTAACTCAAACCGAGTCAGGAAGGGACTACACAGTTTATAGTGATGCATCACATCTCGGGGTATAATGTGTATTGATGCAAGAAGGCAAGGACATTGCATATGCATCGAGATTGCTCAAGCCACAGGAAATAAATTATCCCACTCATGATCTAGAGTTGGTTGTAGTTGTCTTTGCATTGAAAATTTGGAGACATTATCTCTATAGAGAGAAATGTTACCTCTTTACCGATCACAAAAGTCTCAAATATATCTTGACCCAAAGGGAGTTGAATCTTTGACAACATAGATGAATGGAACTCCTCAAGGATTATGATCTCGTCACTGACTACCATCCGGGCAAGTCCAATATTGTAGCTGATGCACTCAGCCGCAAACCTCAGCCTGCTCCTTAAGCTATCAATGCTCACTTTTGTCTTAGGAAGTATCGCTGCTTCGTAGCTGAACTTCAAGTTTAGTCTACCTTTATATCAAGGGTTCAAGCACTACAAAGACAAGAATCTAAGCTTCAAACTATTATTTCCAAGTTGCAAGATAACCCTTATTTCAGAGTAAATTCTGAAGGGCTCTTATGTTTTCATGATTGGGTCTGTGTACCTAATGATGAATCTTTTTTGCACACGAATATCCTAAAAGAAGCTCATTCATGCTGTTTCTCTATTCACCCGGGTTCGGTGAAGATGTACAGGTACTTTCAGGAGCTTTATTGGTGATCGGGAAAGAAACAGACCATAGTTGAGTTTGTATCCAAGTGTCTTACGTGTCAGCATATTAAAGCTGAACATCGTGTTCCTACTGGTTTATTGCAACCTATTGATCTACCACAATGGAAGTGGGGGAAGATCACTATGGACTTTATCAGTGGTCTGCCTTTGACTCTTACTAAACACGATGCCATTTGGGTCATTGTGGATCGTTTAACCAAGTCAGCACATTTCTTGCCGATTCGAATTGACTACGGTCTTCCAATCAAGTCAAATTATTGCCATGTTCTCAAAGTGTGAATTTTGGCTTACAGAAGTTACCTTCCTAGGGTATATTGTGTCGGCTTCGGGCATCCAAGTAGAACCAAAAAAGATTCAAGCCATTATTGATTGGCAACCACCGAAGAACATCAGCGAGGTAAGGAGTTTTCTTGGTCTTGCTAGCTATTATAGGAGATTCGTCATGGGATTCTCTATGATAGTAGCTCCTCTTACTAAGTTATTGAGAAATGAAGCTCCATTCGTTTGGACTGAGGATCAACAAAAAGCTTCGATTAATTGAAACAAGTTTTGACTCATGCACCAGTTCTAACACAACCCGAGTTAGGAAGGGACTACATAGTTTATAGTGATGCATCGCATCTCGGGTTAGGATGTGTATTGATGGAAGAAGTCAAGGTCATTACATATGCGTCGAGACAGCTCAAGCCACACGAAATGAATTATCCCACTCTTGATCTAGAGTTGGATGCCGTTATCTTTGCGTTGAAAATTTGGAGACATTATCTCTATGGTGAGAAATGTTACCTTTTTACCGATCACAAAAGTCTCAAATATCTATTAACCCAAAAGGAGTTGAATCTTCGACAACGTAGATGGATAGAACTCCTCAAGTGTTATGATCTCTTCATTAACTACCATCCGGGCAAGTCCAATGTTGTAGCTGATGCACTCAGCCGCAAACCTATACTTGCTCCTCAAGCTATTAATGCTCACTTTTTTCTTAGGAAGCATCGCTGCTTCGTAGTTGAACTTCAATTTTTGTGTACCTTTATATCAAGGATTTAAGCACTGCAAAGATAAGATTCTAAGCTTCAAACTATTATTTCTAAGTTCCAAGATAACCCTGATTTCAGAGTAAATTCTAAAAGGCTCTTAAGTTTTCGTGATCGGGTCTGTGTAACTAATGATGAATCTCTTCGCACGGATATCCTCAAAGAAGCTCATTCAAGCTCTTTCTCTATTCATTCAGGGTCGGTGAAGATGTACAAGGACCTCTAGGAGCTTTATTGGTGGTCGAGCATGAAACATGCCATAGTTGAATTTGTATCGAAGTGCCTTACGTGTCAGTGTATTAAAGCTGAACATCATGTTCCAACTGGATTATTGCAACCTATTGATCTACCACAATGGAAGTGGGAGAAGATCACTATGGACTTTGTCAATGGTCTATTTGGGTCATTGTGGATCGTTTAACCAATTCAGCACAGTTCTTGCTGATTCGAATGGACTATGTTCTTCCAAAGCTAGCTGACTTGTATATCAAAGAAGTTGTCCGACTCCACAGAGTACCTCAGTCTATCATTTCTAATCAAGATCCATGATTTGCTTCTCGATTATGTAGGTCCTTACAAGGGGCTCTAGGCACTAGAATCAATCTTAGTACCGCCTTTCATCCTCAGTCTGATGGCCAATCAGAAAGTGTAACACAGATCTTGGTGGACATGCTACGGGCATGTATTATTGATTTCGGCGGATCATGGGAGAAATCCCTACCCCTCATTGAATTTGCCTACTATAGTAGCTACTAAGCTTCTATTAAGATGGCACCATATCAAGATGTTGGGCCCTGATTTACATTGGGAAACCGAAGAGAAGGTTACCATCATCCACGATCATTTGAATGCAACCTTTGACTGATGAAGGCCTCTGCTGATCTTAAGCGTAGGGATATTCAATATGAAGTTGGTGAGAAAGCTTTCCTCAAAGTCTCACCATGGAAGAAAGTTATAAGGTTTTGTAAGAAAGGGAAATTGAGTCCCCGATTTATTGGCCCTTTCGAGATTATTGAAAAAGTTTGCCATGTGGCTTGTCGCTTATTGTTGCCCTCAGGAATGAGTAAAATCCATGATGTTTTTCATGTATCCATGCTTTGGAAGTATCATTCAGATCCTTCACACATCATTGAGCCTGAATCTGTGAAGATTCAACCCAACTTATCTTATGAAGAATAACCAGTTTAGATACTTGCAAGAGAAGTTAAAAGACTTCGCAACAAGACTATTCCATTGGTTAAACTACTCTAGAAAAGCCATACTGCTAAAGAAGCAACGTGGGAGCTGGAGGAAACAATGTGAAAGCAATACCCTCATATCTTCAATCCAGGTCAAAATTTGAGGTCAATTTTTTCTTAAGGGGGAGAGTTGTAACACCCTGAAATCCGGCCTAGGAAGAATTGGGATTCCGGGGATTGGAAACCCTACTTCAGAAAGGTCCAAATATTGTATTCACTTTGACCGCGAGGTCAAATGTATTAATGTTGGACTCCAATCGAGTCAAATTATTGCCTAAAGACCTTATTGAAAATCTTTTAGTGGCTAAATTATAGAAATTGAAAGTTTAGGGGTAAAACTATAAATCATTAAGAGTTGACGGTCTAATCTTGCGATTAGCCCTACCTCAATTAAAATTCCCCTACGTGGGTTAATCAAAATCAATTCCTTCATGTGAAGGAAATCTATTCTAATTAAAAGAGAAAGAATTAAATGATTAGAGAACTTACCCGGTTACCTTACCAAGCAAGCACCTCAACCTTCATCTTCTCTCAAGCACACACCTCTATTGGAGGATAGCTCGAGCTTAGTTTTTCCTTTAATCATTTTTATCGAAATGATCCTAGCAATTGGGTAAGCTTATTCCCTCAAGCTATTATTGAAATCTACGAATGAATCAAGCTTAATCATAAGTTAGGGTTTTAACTATCCATGGAAATTGTGTAGCTAATGCCTTTTAGTGTTTAGATATTGATTTTGATATCGTTATATTGTTTATGATATCATATTGATGATTCTAATACGATCCTATTGATTTCCTAGTTCAAGAAATCGACAAGGAGCATCCATCGACCTCACCAATGACTAACAACAAAGGGGTTGTCATCCAAGAGCTGTAAAAGCATCAGATTATCGAGGTGAGTGTAGTCAGACTCTCGAAATTAGGCTAGGTGCCTTCCGTGATTTCATTGTTATTGAAATTTCTATTGCTAACCTTATTATTAAGGATTATCGCGTCGAACCACTTATCGATTATTGTGGTAAATATTGGTAAGTTATCGCATCGAGTATTAATCATTGTTAGTGTCATTGTCATCGCTATTGAACATCAGATATAAATATTGTTGTTTTCATTGAGTATTTTTGTTGCCATTATCATCGCCATCATCATTGAATCATGGAAGTATAGGATATTGATATAGAGCATTGATATAGCTATTATCATTGATTGTTGACGTCAGCATCGTTATTGTTATTGAAACATTATAAACGAAGCATCAACCATTGTTTTGTTATTGAGATCATTGGACATTGTCATTGTTATTGATATTGTCGTTGAACATGGACACCAAAACACTGTTTATTGATAAGAACAATGACCATGGCTATTGACATTGAATATGAACTATTGCTATTGTCACCGGACCTTGGATTCGAAAGGACTTTGGATACAATTGGCATGACATAGAATTCATGAGCTCAGTGTACGGGTGGACTACGGTCCTTGGGCTACGACCTATATTGATTTGGCGAGATGGAGGGATGTAATTTGATATTGGTCATATTGGTAAGACAGAGGGACTAGACCATTCATTGATTTGGCGAGGCGTAGGAATTCGCGTATCCACTATTCTGAATCGATCCAAGGGTTATTGATGAATTATGGGATTATTTCTATTGAACATGTTCATTGCTAAAAATGCATAATGGGCAAAGTAGTCAAACTAGTCTTTTGTGACACTCTTGGTATGTATGTATTAAGCATTGTTTGTGAAAGTGCTTAAGGCCCTAAATGACCCATTGGCATAGTGAAAATATGGCTAAAAATGCATAATGGGCACTAAAAGGTAAAAACCTAGTACATGGATTCAGATGACCCTAAAATTTGGCATGTAAGTAGATTATAACATTGGAATATGGTTGGTAAAGTTTCATTGCATTTGGACATCATTTGCTAGGTCAAATGGATTAAAAAACCAATGAAAATTGACATTATAGTATAGGGCGTACCAATACAGGTCAAGCTATATCGATACGGCCTTGCATATTTGGCCTGGGTAACGTACAAGTTCATCGTAGGGTATCGATACAGGTCTAGGTGTATCGATATAGATCTTCACAATGAGGTCTATGAAATTAATTGCATCGATACGGCCTTAGGGCGTATCGAAATGGGTCATGGTCAAAGTCAATGTTGGTCAATTCATATCGATACAGTTCAAGCTGTACCGATACGAGTACTTGAATTTTTGGGAATTGGTTTGTTACCCTTGAATGCAGTATCGATACGATCCCAACCGTATTGATATAGGTCTGGGCATTTCCACTTGGAGCTCAAACCCATGTTCATCCGTACTGATACGATGGTAGTTATTTCTTTTACAATTCACCGAACACAGTTTTAAAATGATTACAAAATGGTCACTGAATATCGCATGGACTAATCATTTAGGTAAATGTTACCAGAATGACATAAAAATCTATAGAATCATTGTTATAGTATTGAATTTCATTAATGCATAGTTGATTACAACAAGGGACCCTTAAATTATCAGATTTATAATTTAGTCCTTAAAACTTGTTAAAGTTACAAATTGGCACTAATTGATGAATTGCTAATTCACCATGGATGAGTTGAGCTAAGCTTATATCTAGTAACATTGAAAAGTATATTATCGATTGAATGACAAATCTGCATAATGAAATTTTATCGCACCGATCACCGTTTTGTTCACCAGTAGCATTCTTCGACCTGATTCTCGACCAAGCCGAGTGGGGGATGTTACACTTACACTAATGGTGTGTTGATTTGTAGTTGTTTAAGAACTTCTAAGAAGTGCTTAAATTACTGGTCTTGCTTATGTTTCTGGAGTCTTTATGGAAAATGTGGTGGCGGATAAATAAATGCTGGCTGTACTGGCTTTGCCAAAGTAGCGTTGGCATCCCACTGCGGTCTGGCATCAGATTGATGTCTGGCATTAGTGCTTGCTTCTTTCTTCTTTGATTCTTTAGGTTCATCTACTAGCATTGACTTCTCGGCCTAGTAAGTGGTTGACTGTTTGACAGGCGTCTCAGTCTCACATTTTTACCACTCCGAATAGTAACTACCTTTTATTGTTCTCTCCCTTTTTGTCGAGCATCCTCTGTATCACTTGGCAAATATCCCTGGGGTTTGTTACTAAGTGCATTGGCAACCTGCCCTAGCTGTACCTCTATGTTTCGCTTAGATGCTGCTAAACTCTAGACGGTTGCATCATTCCTCTCCATGTACTCTATTAAAGAATTCCCCTAATTATATCTTTACTCTTGTTGGAAATTGTTTTGTGCTCTCTGTGGCATTGCATCTTTGTTGAAGCCTGGTGGTGCATTGTTATTTTGACGATGGGCATTAAATTGATTATCTCCCTAATTTACCCAAGAAAAGTTGTGATGTTACTTCCAATCTGTATTATAAGTATTAGAAAGTAAGTTAAAATTACGATTAAAATTACCAACAAAATTTGCTGAATTAGGGTTTAATGGGCATTCATCTGCATGATGATCTTCCCTGCAATTAGTGCAGAATGGTTACAGTGCCTTCACATCTTGGACATCAGTAGATTTTTGCATTGTCTTCACTATGTTAGGGAGATTGGAAATCTGAATATTGATTGAAGATAATGCATTAAGCTCTAATTTTCTAGCATTTTTTGTTTCGGTTCCCAGTCTGGCCATAAGATATTGGAGATCATTGGTGGTGATTCTTTCAAGGATGTCAAATACCTCAGTGTAATTTTTCTCAAGCAAAGAACCGTTTACCGAAGTATCAACCACAGTCCTAGCATGAGCATTGAGTCTGTTGTAAAAAGTCTCAATCGGGTCTAGGTAGGGAATCCATGTGTGGGGCACCTCTTCAATAGATCCTTGAAACGCTCTCAGGCATCATACAAAGTCTCATCATCAGCCTGCCTAAAAGTGATGATTTCACTCTGTAACTTGTCATTGAGTTTAGGCGGCTGGAATCTCAGAAGGAACTTCTGGCATAATTCTTCCATGAAATGACTGAACCAGGTGGCAAAGAATTTAGCCACATTTTTGCTATATCTCTAAAAGGAAATGAGAATAGTTTTTGTAATACCCATTTTTATTCGGGCTTCAAACCCAATACCCAAACCAATTTCCAATTAAAAAAAGATCCAAAATATCCATTCATTAAATCCATAAAACAAATCCATTAAAACATAGGGCCTATAACCCAAACCCATTCAACCCAATTATAAATAGTTGACCCAATAACCCAAACCCATCTGCTAAACCTAGTACCTATTTAACCTGACCCGACCAGATCTTTTCTAACCCAAATTACCATAATGCCCTTAACCCTAATTATAACCTAAAAATCCTAAAAATAAAAACCTAATATCCTAAATACATCATCTGCCACCGCCCTTTGCCTTTTCACCTTCCCCACACGTGGCGTGTGGCTCTTCAAAGCCCGCATGAGGGCCACATGCCAGCCGCCGCCTATCTCTAACACTGGACGCCTGCTTCACTGCCCACGGTCACTTCGAAGCTGCAAAAAACAAAGGAAACAAGGTTATTATCCAAAACATAATCATACCAAGGTAAAATCAACAATAAATTGGGAGCTATTCTATATGTATTTTATAAAGTTAGAACGGATATGAGAACCCGATGTAATTTGTAAAAAGGTCTCTCCTTTTTTCAAAGGAGAATAAATAAAAAGCAAAAAAAATCAGATTCAGAGTTTCAAAGAAAAAACAAAGAAGGTAAATCCTTATTTTCTTTTGAATATAAACACTAAAAGAAGGATCTTTAACCTTACCTTGATTTGAATCTGAATTATCGTTGTCGTCGTCTACGGTCGAGGATGAGCCATCCATGACTGGTTCAAGCCACACACCAATCAGCCTCTTGTTCTTTTCTAATCTAAAAAAGATCTTGATTTTTAAGAAAAAGGGGCTTGATTTTGTTTTTAGGGTCTGGAAAGTATAAAAAATATAGAGAAAATGGGAAGGGATGACTAGTTAAAGGAAAGAGTGGGGAAAATTGAATATGTTTCTTTCTCTCTCTTTTTTTAGTTATAAAGTGAATAAAAATTGGTAAATTACTTCATTAATCCCCCATCCCAAGCTATTTTATATTGGTGTCCTCCCCCATGGTCTAATTTGTCAACCGATCCTTGCCTTTTTGTTTAACTTTACAATTTCATCCCATCCTCGTTTGAATCCGATTTGAAGGGTCAAATGCCTATTTTCATCCACGCCTTCTTTACACATTTAATTCCTACCCCTTTAGTTTATTCATTTGTGTATATATGTAATGGATAATATAATATATGCTTACATATAGGATTTATGCATATTGTTTATGTATTAAATAATGTTTATATATTTAGATTTACACCTTAATATTATTATTAGATTTGTTTATATATATATATTTATTATAATTTAATATATTTTATTGAATTAACTGATCATACATATAACTGTTACTTATAGTGTTAGGACTTATTGTTCTGGTATTCTATTGGGAGTGGCATCCCGGTCTCTAGGTGTCATCTCCTTTAACTGTCATGAATATCGAAGCAAGTTTTATACTGTCATGCATACATGCATTTTATGAATTAAAATTTAAATTAACTCGAATTTTTATTTTCCTCAATAAATATGATGTGAACCTTTAGATACCAATTTTGAGCGTTGTGGGGTGCTCATCCTTCCCCATGCTTAACCAAATCCCAGACCCAAAATTTTCTCTAGTTTTATTTTTTCGGTGTCCGGGCTACCCTTTTGAAATGATCGTTGGCGACTCCAAACTTTCACAAAAGACGAATTTCACAAGATTCCACTTTTAAATTAAATATTTTATAAAAATTGGGAAACTTTTTATCGTTTCATAAAAAACAGTCACTGCAGTTTTAGCTTCATTATCTCTTCAGCTACACCAGGTTGCTGAAATAGTTGGCAAACCTCATGAATTGCTTCAAGTGTTGCCTTAGGTCTCCAGTGGGTGATCCATCAAATTGACCTACATTCAATAGAGTCTAAACCATTACCAACTAGGCCTAGCATCAAATTATCCATATTTGGTGCCAAGTGTTCTCTAATAGCTTTCTTTCAGATTTTCAACAGCAACAGCAGCAGGAGCGGGAGGGATGTCATTATGTATTGGTGGATTCTCATCATTAATGACATCGTCTCCTCCATTTCCATTACAAGCCATTACGGATCGTGGTAACAATGGTCGTGACGAGAGTTATGCACCTCTCAGGGATGACTCTGAGGATGAGTATGTCCATGATACAGAGGGGAGGACGTCACAGAAGATGTTGCTGCCTACTTTCAAAATTTGAATGGCTTCCTCTACTGCCTTGTTAGGGCCTTACCTAAGCCTTTTGATGCACCTCGAGAGACCCTTGTGGAGAGGATTCGCCGTTATAGGGTCAAAGATTTATGTGGCATGGGTGATTGCAATCTAATTGATACAAATCAGTGGTTACGAGACATTCAGTGGGCTTTTAAATAGATGCGGTGTAGCCCATATTACAGACTTGATTGCATTACCTCCCTCTTGAAGGATAATGCCAAAAAATGGTGGGAAACTATAAAGATGGGTCTACACCCTCACTACCCAATTATGAGTACTTCATAAAGGAGTTCAAGAACAAGTATGTCGAAAAGGCTCATATGGATGTATTGAGGGACTAGTTCTCCCACTTGGTAGAAGAGAACCGAACAGTGTTTGAATACAAACAAGAATTCCTGCGACTGAGTAGGTTTGATCTCAAGTTGGTGACGACAGAGGAATTAAGATGTAAGAGGTTCTGTTAGGGTCTGAAACCTGAGCTACATATATATATATATATATGACCGTTTACCCCCACAACACGTTTGCGGAGTTAGCGTGCCAGATCCCTCGATAAGGTTAGGATTTTGATTGAGTCATGTTGGAGGGTCTCAAGGTTAGTTTGGGACCTTTGAGATTGAGGGTTCATCTCAGAGTTCAGACAATAGACCTATAAATTCTTGAGATTCTAGGAGGAAAAATAGAAACTATTCTCAAAGGTCGAATCAGTGGTTCGGTTCAGGTTACCGCAGAGGGAACTCGACTTTCTCGTTTATGATGAGTGAGGAAGGTTCGTCTGGATCATCAGTCTACCGTATGTGTGATCGGTGCAAACATCACCACTCATGAGGGTAATTTAAGTCTTTTAAGACTTGTTTTGGTTGCGGATCCCCGGATTACTTTGTTAGGGACCGTCTCTAGGCTAGCTATGGCGCCTCTGCCCAGTCTTAGAGGTTTCACTAGTCGGGATAGAGGGGCTGAGGTTTTGACAGAAGAGGATCCGAATCCATGTCAAGACAGAGGAGTGAAGGCACCGAGAGGTCCACAACTAGGGCTCTAGCAAGACAATATGTTGTGAAGGCTAGGGATGATTGTAAGGCTACCGATGTGATTTCAGGTACCTTCACCCTATTCTTTTTTCTTATTGTTGCTTTGGTGGACTCTGGATCCATCCATTCATCCATCTGTAGTGGGCTTTACCAAGGGTGGGGGCTTATAGGCAAGAGTTTAGAAATTGGTGTTCGTGTTTCTAGTCCTATGGGGTTTGATGTCTTGGTAGATAAGGTGTATTGCACGTGCCCTATATAAATTTAATGACATGTATTCCCAACTGATTTGATGGAGTTACCCTTTCAAAAGTTCGATATGATCTTGGGTATCGATTGGTTATTTAAGCATGATGCCAGCTTTAGGTGTCGGCCTAAGGGTTTGACACTTTATAGGTCCAGTGGAGAAAGGTTGCTTGTACAAGGTGAAAGGAATCATTGTCTTTCCAATGTAATCTCAGCCATGTCGGCCTGAGACATGCTGCTTTAGGGTTGTGATGATTTCTTAGCTCATGTGGTAGATGTGAGAGTCATTTTTCCCACGCCCTGAAGTCTTCGAACTGTGCGTGAATTCGTTGATGTTTTTCCCGAGGAATTTCCAGGGTTACCTCCTAACCGAGAACTAGAGTTTAGGATCAAAGCATTACCAAGAGTAGCACCGGTGTCCATTTTGCCATATCGTATGGCACCGACTGAACTTAGAGAGTTGAAGAATCAACTTTAGGAGTTGTTAGAGCGAGGGTTCATTTGACCGAGTATTTTGCCTTTGGGTGCTCCTGTTTTGTTTGACCGAGTAAAGCTTTTATACCACTAAATGTAACATCCTGATCCCACCGGATCCGAGACACCACATTCAAGTTACCTCTAACCCGACCTATTTTTTTTTGGTTTTAAATCCCAAGTTTAGCCAAAACAACAATTAAAGCAAATCATTTAGAATAAGTTTCATAATAGTTTCAAATCCAAAATATAAATTGGAGCTTCGTATGAATAAAACACTGTATACCAAAATGAAGAGTAAATAGAGTTACAGACCGATTACAATAAGTTCCTATAGATACATACCCTATCACTAAAATTAAAGTATTATATTCGAGTTGATTTAGTTCTGGGAAATCCTCGTCGATGTGCTCCTTTCCAAGAGTGATATGTTAACCTACGCACGGAAAAACAACACATTCTCATGCTGAGCTAACAAAGCTCAGTGGCACATGTCTACTCTACGATAATTCATGATGTTCATAAAGGTAAGCATACAAAGTAAGCAATGAGCATAAAGCATGAATGAGTAGGCAATGCATATTTTTTCCCCTCAAGGGAACAAACCTGTGTAGCCTAAAATCACCTAGTCATCAGGCTAGCCATACGCATACTCAAGATCACCTAGACATCTAGTACTTACCCACGTAGCATACCTGGAATCAGCTAGGCATCATGTATGAACGGAATCACCTATCTGAGATCACCTAGGCATCGAATAGGGAAGATAATGCTTACTCAGAATCACCTAGACATTGAGTAGCGTACGTCACTCGGGATCACCTAGACGCCAAGTGCATAAGGAGGAAAACAATAATACAATAATTCAATTATTCAGGTATCTAGATCCCATCAATTAAGTGCTCGAACGACACACACATTATCGCATAACCATACCATCCTATGGTTGCTATCAACATCCAAGTCACACAAAACTTTTACCAAATTTTTATGTTTTATGCTCGAGTAGGAAGAGATTTCTCAGTTTCTCAGTTTTTCAAATCTTTTTAGGTCATTAGGGGTTTATTGGATTGAACAATATAATTTTTCAATCTTTCCGGGTGAAAATCATCATTTTTGGGCAGATTGCCCAGTAGGTATCGACACCCCCTTTTGGTATCGATAGACACCCTGGTATCGATATCCCTCTTATTGGTATCAATACCCTTAGTATCGATACGCACACACTAGTATCGATATGCCTCTCAGTATCGATACCCCCCATTGGGTATCGATACCACATTTCACTACTGGAAAAAATTGAAGGAATATAAGGTATCAATACCGGCTTCTTGAGTACCGATAACAAAGCCTAGAAATGGCTTCCAAGGCTAGAGAATTCACCTCCTAAGCCCCCAAAACGAACCCTTAACCTGTCAAATCGATCCTACAGTCTAGGGAAGGTTATTGGGAAGGTTTACTACCATTTTTACAAGTTTTTAACACAAAATCCGAATTTCACCATTAACACCATATTCAAGCTCTTAGCATTCAAAAACTTTAACAATGCAAAGCAATCACATTTATGAAAAACATGAAGCAAATTTGGAGTTAGAGATGTACAAACCTTGCTATGAACCTAGAACCCACTTGCCAACAAGCTTATCCTCACTTTTTCTCCTTCCCCTTGATGTGGGATGGTTCTCCAACTTCTTTTACTAATCAACAAAGGTAAAAATGAATTTGTTACAATCCAAAGAGATTGTATATGAGCTTTAGATGAACTTGAAACATGAAATCCGTCCTAAAACACTCCCTAACTAAAACCCCCTTTAAAACCCATTTTTTTATCTTCCACTAAAACCAATGATTATTACCTTAAAATGTAGATCATGGTGAGGAGATAAACATATTCAAAACTTGGGATGAGGATGGAAAATTGTGGAGATAAAGCTTGATTCTTTCACTCTTCAATGGCTATAATTTTAAGGGAAAGAATGTAACGCCCGGTTTTGGGCCTAGTGGTTTTTAGGCTGAGTAGACGGTCCGATGAACCGAATTAGAGATTTGAGTTAGATTCAGGATTAAAATTGAATTAAATATTTTTGAGTGAAAAATATTTGGGAAAATATCTAAAAATCATTATTTAATGTATGGATATTTTTGGTAAAGTCAATTTTGAAAAATGCAATTTGGAAGTTGACATTTTGGATAGTGACCAAAAAGTAAAGAATATAAAACTGCTCTTTAATGACTATTTTGTAAAAGGGTCAAAACTTTGAATCTTTAAGGAGCTATTTGGACAAAGTCTAATATTAGATTTTTCTCCTTAATTGGCTATTTTTAAAAGGTTTGGGAAAAATATAAATAGATTTGGGGAATAATTCCTAAGCAAATTTTATGTAAATACCTTTTTTCTAAATCTCTCAAATTCTCTTCAGTCAAGCACTCTTCTATTCTTCAAAATATTTAGGTAACTACTTGATTTCATCAATCTTTTGGTTTCAAATGAGTTCTTAATCGGTTTCTATCAAAACCTTATTGTTTTAATCTTGTTTTCTCATGTGATCAATCCAATTAAGGGGGAAAGTCAACATTAGAGGTGAGCTTCGTCCTTCTCCTTTAATTCAAAGGTGGTCGATCCTTAAGCTTGTAGCATCACATCAGAAGCTTTAGAGGAGTAATTTGCATCGGCGAGTGAGGCTTTGCGTTGTCGGCGAGTGAGAAGGTGGATTTCAGCTTTGAAATAAGTATGGCGATAGTTCTCTCTCGGTCGTACTTTAATGAAATTAATTTTATGCTCTTGTTTTGAATTACATGGTACCTACTATTGAGCATGATTTAAAGTATGTTTTGTACTACTTTTGATCATATAATGATAATGGATGCATATGGTAAAAGGTCCATGTAAGTATGTGGAATACCTGTAAAGCATGGTTTAATACTTTGGAAATGGTTTTGATTTGATGCATATAAAACAGTGAGGTACATGGTTAATAATGAATTATATTGGCAAGTGATGTGGTTTAAAATATTATCGGATATAGTTGTTCAGCCATAGGATTGATAGTGCACTATAAAGAATCGCCTCAGGTGTTGAGGGGTTTATGTGTACCGAATACCCCACCACGAGTACCCTAAAGATTAAGGGGTTATAAGGTACTAAAAACTCCCATTAGTGGATTATGCGTCTAACCAATGATATGGGTTGTGATAGTACCCGGTTGTGAGTGTACCTTCATTCCAGTCGAGATGGCATGAAGTGTTGAGAGGACACTTGTTGAATCTGTGTATCCGATGTAAAATTTTAGAAAGTGGAACTTAGTTTATAACTCTTGAAAACCAATATAATTGTTAATGTATCATGTTTATGGATGTTGATGTTTAATGTTGGTTTATACATGTTTACTCTTTAAGCTTTGCATATGGATTGTTATGCATGAGAAGGCTTAAATTGAGGGTTAGCAAATGGGATTTATTGTTGATCTATGATACATGTTGCATATAGTTTAAGATGTTGGTTTTGAAAGTGTTAAGTGCATGGTTTTTAAGGCATGATGTTTATAAGATGATTGAAATGATGATTTCAATGTGGTTTTGGAAAATGGTTTTAAATGCATTGATGGTGTGTTGTTGAGCACTCCTCACTAAGCCTAGTGTGCTTACGCTCTCTTTGTCAATCAATGCAAAGAATTAAAGCTTGGAGGCAGTGAGCAAGCAAATGAAATCCAAGGACTTCAGCTAATCGAAAGTATGGTTTCAAACTAGACTAGTATCAATAAAGACAATGGGGTTCATTGTTGTTTTGGAAGGGTTTTTGCTAAACTCCCTGTTAAGCAAGTTTATATTGTTGTTGTAGGTTTGTAAATGGCCTTTTATGGTTGATATTGCTTTGGATTCATGTTTTGGATGTTGGATGGCTTGGTTTCTAGGAAGCATGCCTCTATACTTTCTTGTAAAGTATGATGCCATGTTATGATCTTGATTTTGTGATGTTTTGATGTGGTTTGATCTTGAGAATAGATGTGTATATGTTTGGGGCATATTGGATTATGTTCGAATCCATGAAAGTAAGGAAAACCAACAAAGTAGGACATTTCAAGTCCAGGCGTTTCAATACGCGGACTAGCGTACCAGTACGGGTATGTATAATTTGAATAGGGGTTTTGGTACTCGAGTAATTGTACCGGTACGGGTCTGTGTATTTTGGCTAGTTGTTTCGATACTCGAGGGGGTGTTTCGGTACGGTTTTCAGCCACTGGAATCTAGGATTTTGAAATGGTGCAAGTGTAACGAAAGACTTACTCGAGTATCGGTATGGACGACTGTTAAGTTAGTTAAAGTAAAGCATGTTTTTTATATTTCTTCGGTTTTGATCCCTGATTGTTAAGTATGCAATTGGATGAGTTTGGATGGTTGTTTTAACCTGAAATTTGATAAGTGAGCATGAAACCTGACTAATTAAGGATTGTTAGCTTCAAAAGTGGAATAAGTTCCTATAATTTTCTAGAATTGCAATTTGGTCCCTAATTACAACTGTGTTCAATTGGATGTCGATTCGATGCCTGGTTGAGTTGATATTTCACCTACTGCCTGTATGTACAACATAGGTTATAATGTTGTATCTAGATAAGATTAAATAAAAAATGGACGTAATTCGAGTTAAATTTTTACGGGTTTGTTTCGGCAAACCCAATATAACTTGCTCGATTCGGTCTTGAGCCTAGACCGGGTCAAGGGGTTAAAAAGAATATGAGTGGTAAGAGGAAGAAGAAGAGAGTTATGAGGGTGATGAAATCATGGGCAGCCTTTCAACGTGAAACTAAGGGGATTGGCTGCCATTCTTTTACCCATAGGGAAATTATCAATATAGTCCTCAATTTCTTTCTCTTTTTAGACCAAGCCTTAAAACTAGCCCAAACACAACCTTTCAAAGGCCGAAACAGTTATTACCCACATCCAACTTAAAGCCCAAGGCCTAGGTCAACACTAAATCTTTGACTCAAAAATTTTGGGTCGTTACAGTTAGTTTGAGAGGGTCATGTAGATTCTTGAAGATATGCTCTGATGTTGCATCATTGATTTCGAAGGTGGTTGGGAGGAGCACCTTCCGTTGGTTGAGTTTACTTAAAACAATAGCTTTTAGTTGAGCATCCAGATGGCTCCCTTTAAAGCATTGTATAGGTGTAAGTACAAAACTCATTTATATTGGACCGAGTTGAACGAAAGGCGAATAGTGGGTTCAGAATTGATCAGGCAAACCAAGGAGAAAGTTCAGATAATCAAGAGTAGGTTGCAAGTGGATTCATATCATAGGCATATTGAGTATGAGGTTGGTGGCAAGGTATTTCTTAAGGTGTCGCCGTGGAAGAGGGGTTTTCATTTTGGACGCAAAGGGAAGTTGAGTCTGAGGTTCATTAGACCTTATGAGATCATTGAGAGAATTGGACAAGTGGCTTATCGCTTGGCCTTGCCACCAGGGTTGGAGCAGATCCATAATGTGTTTCATGTTTTGATGCTTCGACGATACCGTTCTAACCCTTCCCATGTCATCCCACTCGAGGAGGTCGAGGTGAGTGTCGATTTGTCCTATAGGGAAGAATCGATCAAAAACCTTATGTAGGAGTCAAAGAGCTATGCAACAAGAGTATACCGTCGGTTAAGATGCTTTGGAGAAACCATGGAGTTTAGGAAGCTACTTGGGAAACTAGAGACGACATGGAGTTGATGTACTCGCATCTCTTCAGATTAAGTAAACTTCGAGGATGTAATTTTCTTTGAGGATGGGAGAGTTGTAACGACCTGGATTTTTGAGTCAACAAGTTAGTGTTGACCTTGAGCTTAAGCCTTAGGTTAGAGGTGGGTAATAACCGAGTGGGCCTTAGATTTTAGGTTTTGGGGTTTGAATTAAACCTTGCTTTTCATTGGGAAGATGAGGGACTTGAAGGATGAATTTCCCTTTTAGTGGCAGCACTTTTCTTTGTCTCTTTAAAACCAAAAGTTGTCCATTTACATCATCTTCATTTACTCTTCATCTTCTTTACAAGTTCTCCCTCTCCCTTGTAAGAACATCAAGAAGATTCAAGGTAAAGGTCCCAACTTGTTTTTTAATCATGTCATCCAAGATTTGAGTTTTAAATATGTTAATCTCCTCATCACGATGTATGTTTTAAGGTAAAGATCCTTGAAAATGGAGGATGATGGAAAATGGGTTTTAGTTGGGGGCAACCTATAACGAATTTCGCGTTGTAAATTCGTCTAAAACTCATTTCTAATCTTTAGAAAGAGTGTAACAACTCGGTTTTTACACTTGTTGATTAGTGAAAGAAGTTGTGAAGCATCCCGTACCAAAAACAAAGGGAAGAAGTGATGAGGACCTTGTTGGTGAAAGGATTGTGAGATTTTGAGCAATGTTTGTATATTTCTAACTCCCATATGCTTCATGCTTTTCATAATTGTGATTGCCTTGCATTGTTTAAGCTTTTGGGTGTTAAGTGCTTGAATATGTTATTAATGGTAAAATTCGAATTTGGTGTTTAAATGGTGCAAAAGTAGTAGGAAGCCATTAAAACTACCTTCCATAAATTGTAGGTTCGATTTGAGGTCTTACCATGAACATTTGAGGGTGTTGGAATAATTGCCGAACTCCAAAATTTGAATTATGAGCTCATGTACAGATATAGGGTGAACCGGTATCGGTACCCCATGCTTTGAGTAGCTAACTCAGGCAAAAATTGAATGATGTATCGGTATGAGCATAGGTTATACCAATACCCCATGTTTCACCTAAATTCTAGTAGCTAAAACAAGTATCAGTATACTTGAGGGCTTATCGGTATCGTTGGGGTATAGGTACATGTCTCCTGTGTATCGATACAGGGTGTTAGAAAACCCCTTCTGTGTTCAAGCCAGGTATCGATACGCATAGAATGGGTATCAGTACCCATAGAGGCGTGCCGATAACCTTAGATGGGTGTCGATACCCACTGGGCAATCACCCAAAAATGTTGATTTTGCCCAAAAGGCTAAAAAATTATACCGTTTGATCCAATAGACCCCTAATGGCCTAAAATGAGTTTTAAAGTTGAGAAACTAAGAAATCACCTTCTATCCGAGCATAAAACTGAAGAACTTGGTAAAAGTCTTGTGCGACTTGTATATTGATAGCAATAATAGGATTGTATGATTATACGACACTGTTGTGTGCCATGTGGGCACTTGGTAGATAGATCCGGATACCCAAAAGTAAACGCTCGATGGCTATTTGTTTATGAGTGCTAAACGTTCATTATTTGATGGCTATGTGTTTTCGAGTATGCATTGTCCACTACCCGACGGCTATGTGTTTCTGGGTATGTATCTAGCGAAAGAACCCTAGTTTGAGGTGGTTCCAGGTTTGACTGCCACCATGTTGTTCCATGTTGTTACTTGTGAACTCTTTCACTTTCATGCCTCATACTCCATGCTTATCCTTGCATGCTTATTTTATGAGCATCATGAATTATTGTAGAGTAGACATGTACCATTGAGCTTTGTTGGCTCAATGTGCGGATGTGTTGTTTTTCCGTGCGCAGGTTGACAAGTCACTCTCTTGGAAGGAACACATTTACGAGGATTGCCTAGCATCGAATCAACTCGAGTACATTACCTTGATTTTAGTTGTAGGGCTATGTATCCATAGGACCTTATTGTAGTTGTTTTATAACTCTATTTCTATCTTATTTTGATATACGATGTTTAATTCGTATGAAGTTCTATTTATATTTTGGATTTGAAATTTATTATGAGATGTTTTTTTAATGGCTTGTTTTAAATGTTATTTTTGCTAAACTTGAGATTTAAAACCAAACAAAAAAATTTGGGCCGAGTTAGAGGTAACCTAAATGTGGCATCTCAGATCCGGTGGGATCGGATGTTAGAACACCTACAAGCGCTCCATACCCTGTGACCACACAATCCGAAGACCAATGAAAATACTCCATAGCTTCCGCTTGCAGTGGCGAGACAAAGCCAATGAATTTATAGTAGCCCGTAATCTATTCACAGGTAGGACTACAAAGAACCCATCTAATAGACTCAGACCTAGTCTGAGAAGATACAACTACATCAATATTTAATGAAAACCACCCCACAGGAGGAGGTTGCCGACTTACAGTCGCATTACTAGTGTTGCATCTATATTTAATGAAAATCACCCCACATGATAGGATACAACTGCATCAATATTTAATGAAAACCACCTTCAATCCAAAAAAAAACACTTTAAGCACTTATCAAAAAATAATAATTTAACACTTATTTGAAGATTAAACCTTGGAAAATAGGGCAAATAATCCATTTTAGGATTATATTTTGGATTATAGGGATGTTTAACCAAAAATTTGGCATTTAGGCCAAAATGAACAGAACCTCGCCGTCTGCTCCTGGCATGCTTGGACCTCGCCACCTCCGCATGGTGAGGTGCTCCGAAACTGAGAAGTCGGCTCAGTGAAAGATGACAAGCCTCTGCTCCTTGCATGCAAGCTGCTTACGCAGCTTTATAGGCCGAGTCCAGGTCGCCACCTAGAGGTGGCGAGGTTCTGTTGGTTGCATGCATGCATGCATGCACAGACCAACTTTCATGTGAAAGCTGGTCACGGCAGAATTTTTTTTTACATTTTTATAGGGGCTATATAATGGTAGTAGTGTATGGAGAAAATTTTGAGAGACTTAGAATTGTATTGTATTTGAGAGAAGTTGAGACATCAATTTGGGTGATCATTTTTGAACATATATTCGAAGACGGTGAAGATTATTGAAGTGTTTTTTTCATAGATTTTCTCGGTTTCTCAAAAGTAAGTAAGTGTATTTTTTTTAATTAATTTGTTGTTGTTTTCTTAATTGTAGAGGGTTTGTAGATTTTTGGTGTGTGATCGATTGTAGATATATTTTTGAAGGCTTTTGAGCACATTTATATGGTTTCTTGTAAGATTTAGTATTTTGCCAACTTTTTATATTTTTTAAATTTATATTCGTATAGATCAAAATTTGTGAAGTTAGTACATTTTTTGTTGCATGTATATATATTCAAATGATAATTATTTTGCAGATCTGCAAATAGAAAGTGGCATCTGGAGGAGTTTTGTTGTACCATGATCATGAGCACATTTCCTCTCATATTCATGAAGAGCAAGTAAGTAATTTTGTTGTAATTTAAAATTTATTAGGTCATGTG
Source organism: Hibiscus mutabilis (assembly GCA_019671005.1). Classification (NCBI taxonomy): domain Eukaryota; kingdom Viridiplantae; phylum Streptophyta; class Magnoliopsida; order Malvales; family Malvaceae; genus Hibiscus; species Hibiscus mutabilis. The sequence goes on from CM033745.1 coordinate 51,861,995, forward strand.
TAATAATACGAAATAATTTATTATAATAAATTAATTATAGGGTGTTGAGCATAGCATCTGCCGTCGAGGAATGAAGATCAAGAAACCTTCTGATCTCATAGTTTATTACCTAAAGCTTGCCGTTTTTTATAATGCTTAATTTCTCCGTGGATTTAAGATAGTCCCCGAGTTGATTACCGCATTGGTTGAACGGTGGAGACCAGAGACTCTCACATTTCATTTTCCATTTGGCGAATGCACAATAACTCTGGAGGATGTAGCAGTACAGCTTGGTGTCCCAACAAATGGGAAGCCGCTGGTTGGAGAGAACAAGTATAATGCATTTGAGCTTTGCAGGCAGTACCTGGGTAAAGCTCCTCCTGAGTCATGTGTGGATGGTTTATGTCTCAGAATTTCATGGTTGTAGTGGGAATTTATGATAACAGATGGATTTGGTCGCCGAGAACTTGAGTGTGCAACTTGAGCGTATATACTGCAACTTATTGGTGGGGTATTGATGCCAGATACATCTAGTAATATGGTTCACACACAATATTTTTCGTTCTTGGCTGATTTTGACACAACTGCTACATATAGTTGGGGATCTGCAATATTGGCATTCTTGTACCATGAAATGTGCAAGGTCGCAATTATGAATGGTGAGAAGAAGAATTCAGATATGGGTGGATGTCAAATCTTATTGCAGCCGTGGGCGTGGTACAGGCTGCCTTATCTAACGTCCATTGTAGAAGTACCCGTACCATTTGAGTGTCCGCTTGCTGGAAGGTAATATTGCAACTACAGTTGTATATGGGTATTTTACTTATCTAATATTTATTTGCAACGACTTAAAAATATAAGTTCAATATCTTTGCAGATTGAGACATAAGTTGAGGAATGTGGGGGTGGTGCACAACACTGCCAGAGATATAAGACTGAAGATCCAAACAATAGGAAAAGATCAGGCATCATAATATTATTTTTAAATTAAATATTGACTTTGTATTTTTTTTAAGTAATATGTTTGTTTTCGTATGAATATTAATATTTGTGTTTTACAGTTTATTTGGCAGCCATACGCGAATGACACAATCAAGGCTTGCCTACCAAACACTATGTTTCAATGTTCATCATTCTGGGGTGCAATTGTGCCTTTGATCAATTTTTCTATTGTTGAGATTCATTGTGCTGACCGGGTGTTGCGGCAGTTCAACTTCCATCAACCCATTCCTAGAGCTCTACATGAACCTATTCATATTGTTCGTCGAGGTAGATTCAATGAGAATTGGACTCTAAAGTAAGCCGATTTCATTGAAACAGTGGGAGGAAAGATGGACGCGGTGGGATCATAATTTGAGTCCACTTCAAGCCAATGATTTTGAATTTAATACTGAGTACTATTCGTGGTTTTTGGAAAATGGAAAACCATTCATAGTATCTTCCGAAGACACGAATAAATGACTTGAAGATTTGTGGTGCTCAAGACATGTACACTTCTCATCCGAGTTTGGTCAGAGCTCTCAAGAACCAACAGACGAACCAAACTTGGAAAGTTTTTCGGGTTGGCCTTCTTCGTGGTCTCAGGTGCAATCCCAATCCCCCCTAGACATGTAAGCATTAATCATTGGGAAGAAGCAATACAACACGGGTGTACACCAGTTGGTAATGTTTCGGAACAACCACCAGTTGGAGAAAGCTCATCATTTCATCAAACATTTGGATTTGGTAATGTTCCGAAACAATCACCAATTAATTTTCCATTTGGTGCTAGCTCATCTTCTCAGGGCTTACAACGATGATGGGGGATACATACCATAATTTCAATATCCTCAAACATATGTATATGAGGAAGGTATGGGTGTTGGTAGTATGACAGCTCTGTTGTCGACTACCACCATTAGCAGCTCATCATTCCATCCAGAAGATATATATGGTACACCACCTTCTAAGTAAATTTCAGATGATCAATTTGTGAACGATGAGTAAGCTCCGAATTGACCATGAAGAACTCATCATCCCCCTCAGTGGTACGATCAAACATCGTCCTTCCACCGACAGGATTTACCAAGAATGAGGAGGAAGTAGGAAATAGGGTTTTTTTATTTATTTGTAATTTATGTTTCGATTTTGAATATTTGTGGTCCTCGGGTATTTTATGTTATAACACGAATTTCTTTCGATTTCATTTCGATATTTGAGTTTTTTATATTTCGGTATCAAAATTGAAATTCCAACTACAAATTTCAAAAAATCAAGATATAAATAAATGGTTAAAAAATTAAGAAGGTTAAATTTGGTTCGAATATTAACTGTAAAAAAGGAAGGTTAAATTTGGTTCAAATATTAACTGTAAAGAAATGGTTAATTTTGTTCGAATGAATAGTAACTATATATTTAAGTTCGTTCTTTAACTTCGATATTCAAATTCCTAATCAAAATGCAAACATGAACGACAAATGTACTTATATTACCATAAAATGTACGATCAAACAAAATCTAGGTTGATGGTCTGGCACGATAGTTGGAAATATTAGATTTGTTCGGACACTTGTTTCTTGTATGACCCGGTCCCCTACAAATAGTACAATTTCTACCTTGAACCCCCCTCTCTATCATCCGGATCATCCATATTAGTATGAATACGAGTGGACGTCGGTCGACCCTTCAACTTTCTACGAAACTCTAGATTTGGTAACCATTCTTCGTATATTGGCTCTACCGGCCAATAGTCTTGGTTCGGGATTATGTTGAACCGGATTCTATATATATTTGCCATATTCTCCAATTTATAACATTCATCCGCAAACCCGTAAGGGTCGAGACGAAAATGCAAGCATGCGGCGTGTGCGTGAGAGCATGGGTATCTAAATTCTTGGAATGCACCACAATCACACCATCTCTGAGGAAGGTTTACGGTGAACATTCTTTGCTCTCCTCGGACCTTAGCTTCAATAGAAAATTCAAAGCCATGTGGGTCGAATGTTCTGACTCGCATAGAGGTTGCTTCAGCTTGAAGTTCGATCATTCTATCCTGCAGGGTTTTAGACTAATGTTGTCCGTTGTTTATCCGGGCGTTAACTTCCTGCCCTTTGTCGGACCACACTTTACCCAATATAAAGTAAGTCTCCCACACAATACTTGCAATTGGGAGATGGCGTGTTCTTTTAAGCACCGAGTTTATAGCCTTTGCAAGGTTAGTTGTCATATGGCGATAACGTCGGCTTTCATCGTAGGCTTGTGACCATATTTCCCTAGGTATGTCATTTGCAAAATTAAAAACATTCTGACCGTCTCGCTTCAACTTGTTTATCCTCTGTTCGAATTTTGGTTGAAGTAGTTCATACCCTATTTTAAAAAATTAAGTTAAATAAGTTAACAGGATTAGCTCAAAAAAATTACTAATTTTTATAAACAAAGAATAACAACTTACCCGCGCCTAAAATTTCTTTTCGGATCTGATTATTTCCGAAATGCTTCTTTGCATTTGCCGCAATATGACGTACACAATAGGCTGGATATGCATGTAGGGGCTTCTATAAACTCTTATATCCGTCAATTACTGATAAGAGCATAGTCCCCTATCAGAAATCATGTAAATCCCATCTTCTTTTACTACATGGTTGCGTAGATGCTTCAAAAAGAATTCCCATCCATCCGCGTCTTCCTTTTCAACTATGGCAAAGGCAATTGGGAATATATTACTGTCTCCATCTTGTGCAACAGCCACGAGTAATATATGACCGTACTTCTCATACAGCTAGGTACCATCCACTTAAATCATGCGTTTGCAGAAAGGGAACCCTTCAATGCACGCATTGAACGCCCAAAATAACTTACTAAATATTCTTTTACAAGGAATTAATTCACCTTGTAAGTTGGACGCTGGTTTTGTTTCGTGTTCTACCATGGTTCCCGGGATGAATATTTGCATTGCTCGTAACAGAGTTGGTAGCTCATTATATGATTTATCCCAATCACCATACAGTTGCGCCATCGCCTTTTGCTTTGCCATCCACCCCTTGTAGTAAGATGGAATATATCCAAGTTGAGTTCGAATGGAGGCTACTAACACTGCAATCGAAATTCTTGGCTCTTGTTCAACCAATGCCTTGGTGTAAGCACATATTAGATCAGAGTCTAAATTAATGTGGTCCTGTGATAAAGCCATATTGGAACAGGTGTGTTGCTCAATGAACCGTGACACCTCCCACATCTGACTCATCTTCTTGTATGAAATTCTTACCCACCAAGGACATTTGCTCTTCTAATGAAGATACCTTACACAATAGGTACTTTTATTAGACTCAACAACAGAAAATAGCATATGGTGTTTGATGTAGTACTCCTGAACTGCCAGCTTGACAGCTTCTTTTGCTTTGAATTTAGCCTTCAGTACCAATTCTCTAAAGTTCGACGATGATGAAGAACCAAATACATGGGCTTGATGTTCTGGATCTCTCATTGCAGTATAGTCCACCTCATACATGCAGGCTGCTGGAGGTTCATAGGTTGGATAAATGCGTTCCGGTTGCTGGGGCTCTGGTTCAACATAACCCCAAACTAGCTGCTCTTTTCCCAACCCGAGCCTAGCAACAACCGTAGCCCAAACATCATCTTCAACATCGATACCATTACCCTCAGACACATCTGTCATAACAACCTCAACATCATCAGCATCTAGTAAGTGCATGTCATCATCTTTCGTAATAGGCACAATATTTTCTTCATCCTCACTAAAATCATCAAGTGATTCGCCCCAACGACCAACTGTGGGTTCGGAATCCCAATATGTTGATGAACTCATTCTCTGTATATATTAAAAAAACATAAGCAAAGATTAAAATCTGGTTTTCTTATTAAAATTTTAAAAATAATAAACAACAAACGAATTAAAAAAATTTAAAATACAAAAAGTTACCGAATTCGACGAGAAACTGTGTATATGTTCTCTAAAGCCTTGAACAATAAAAAAGAAGTAATTATCATTTGAATGAATATATCTTCAATCACACAAAAAAATCTTCAAACCCTCTATAATTTAAAAAAACAGATTAATTAAAAACATACACACCAAAAATCTACAAACCCTCTACAATTAAGAAAACAACAACAGATTAATTAAAAAAATACACTTACTTACTTCTGAGAAACCGAGAAGATCTACAGAAAAAAAACACTCCAATAATCTTCACCGTCTTCGAATATATGTTAAAAACGATCACCCAAATTGATGTCTTAACCTCTCTCAAATACAATACAATTCTAACTCTCTCAAAATTTTCTCCATACACTACTACCATTATATAGCCCCCTATACAATTGTAAAAAAAAATTCTGTCGTGACCAGCTTTCACGTGAAAGCTGGTTTGTGCATGCATGCATGCAACCAACAGAACCTCACCACCTCTAGGTGGCGACCTGGACTCAGCCGATAAAGCTGCGTAAGCAGCTTGCATGCAAGGAGCAAAGGCTTGTCATCCTTCACTGAGCCGGCTTGTCAGTTTTGGAGCACCTCGGCATGTGGAGGTGGCGAGGTCCAAGCACGCCAGGAGCAGACGGCGAGATTCTGTTCATTTTGGCCTAAATGCTAAATTTTTTGTTAAACATTCCTATAATCCAAAATATAATCCTAAAATGGATTATTTGCCCAATTTTCCCTTAAACCTTCTTCTTTTTTTATATAAAAAAACAAAGAATCAACAAAAAAAAAACTAACAATATGAAACAGAAACTAAATGTCACAGCAAAATGTAACTAACATACCCTTCTATAAGTATATCCATTGCTATAATTATCATTCACTGCAAAATTGTCAGATTACAACCAAACTCATTTCCAGAAAATGATTATCATGATGGTTTTGATCATGTTTTCCATCAAGATTATGACGATGATGATGATTGGCAAGGAAAGGAGGTACAAATTTCTCAACCATAGACTTAAGCTTAAACAAAACTTCAACCAAATCACTCTTGTTTTTCTTGAAAATCTCACCATTTCCCCATTTTCCACATTGCTAAAACCATTTTTCAATTTTCTCTATTGCCATCACCATTTACTTCTACTCGTTTATCTTGTTCAAAGTCGGCTTCTTTGGTAGTTTTAGCAACAACCACAGAATCGCTGGTAATTTTTTCTATTAAGCAAAGAAGTATTATATTTATGCGAATGCCGGGTTTCGAATCCATACAAAGTGAGGTAACATGAGTATTCATAACCACTCGGTGAGTCGGAAAACAAACACATAGAGATTAAAAAAACAAAAACAAAAGATAAGGTTGTTGGAAGCACACCGTACCTTTCTTTATCTAAATGATTTTCATTGACGTAAAAGTCAAAACCTAACTTAAAAATCGTTTGATTTATAGTAATGATTCTGTGGATTAACAAAGAGAGCTTTGGGTGTGTTTTAAATGGAAGTGGAAATTGAGGAGGCATTTGTGGATGCAAATGTGAACATAAAACTGTTTTTAGTCACTTGTATATCCCAACTGTCTTATTCTCCTAGCTGTTTTAATCAGAATTTGCAGGAATGGATCCAGCACAATTTAAGCTCCCATGAAATTGGCACATAATGAAATCTTCCATGGTCATTCCTTTTCGATCGGATTAACCAGATCCGATATTTTTACACACCCCTAATTTCTACGACATATTTTTGGAAGAATCGGAATGATTATGTTTTCAATAACTCATTCCAACACCCCAAAGCGATGGCTTTACATGTGCTCGTTATTATAAAGTTAGCACTCTTCCTTGTACTCCCTTGTTCATGGCATGAGTCGGGCTGGGTTTGTCTGAATGACAATGCTGTAGTTTCACCAATCACAACAACAACTTCCATTGGCGGTCTTCTACGAGACTGTAATCAGACTGCAGGAAGGAGGTCAAGCTTATATAAGACTCTAATGCTAATGTTAACTCTTTCTCTCTTGTTCGGGAAACCGATAAAATATGGCGAAAAGGGTGGGCAACATAAATTCGATGGATTGCATGCGAAAGTAACAAGCCGGCGGACATGCTTGCAAAAAGTTTTGATTCTCTCCAGCAAGATGTGGTTCAGTTTGTCTCACTACCAACTGCTTTTAGGCTCTGTTCAGCAACTATTCTTAAAAGCTCGTTGAGGGTCAAACATGTGATTGCGTAAAAGTTAGATTTTCTAGTTGTGACGGAACGCCTGATTAGACACTAAATCCGGTGGGAAAATGTGGGTAAAATCTCGTTCAGTGCGCATGAAATACCTATTCAGTATTACTTTTCTATTTGACATTGCAATGCCCATTAAAAAAGCATTGTTGAACGCATCTTAGTATCTTTTTTAGATAAAGAGATTTTACATTCATAGTTTGTTTAGAGCATAACTAGCTTAGATTTCTTCCTCTTAATTCAAAGAAAAAAAATAGTTGATAAGGGTATAAATTATTAAATTACTTTTAATTTAAAACGTGATCAAATTAAAAGAAGGGTAAACAATACTATTTGTCACTAAACTATTTTTGAGTTTTTTTCACCAAATTATTATTTTTGGTAAAATTGTCAAAACATTGTGTTTTTTCCTATTTTGATCACATGTTATTAAAAACTCACGAAAAAAATAATAGTTTGGTGACCAAAACAAGAAAGAAGCAATAGATTGGTGACTAAAATAGAAAAAAATAATATTAGTGACCAAAATAGGAAAACAAACATAACATTATTGACGATTTGCACAAACTAATAATTTAGTGACCAAAATAGGAAAGTATGAATAGTTTAGTGACGAATAATATTATCTACCCTTATAAAAATAGGTAAATAATGAAAGTTAAATTTATTATTTTTTGAACTGAAAATAAATTAATTAGATATTTAAATATGAAAGATTAAATATGTTATTATACAATTTTTTAACTATCACGACACTATATTAATCACCGACTCAAAGAGAATTTTATAACAAAAAATAAAATAAAATCTAATATCAATTATATAATTTTGAAATTTTAGTATTTAAAATGAATATTTTAAATTTGTTTAGTGACTATGTATGAATTTTACCTAAATAAAAAGAGTGCATCATTATAGTAAGACCCTGTTTGGATTTGGAAAAGAGAGAGATGTACAAGAAAACAACCTAAAAACAACAAATAACTTGTTACATTCCCAACGTTTTGCAATCTTTAACTCTTTTCTTCTTTCTCCGTATACGTTGATCAAAGTCTTCTGCTCCCTTTTCATTTTTCTTTCACCAAACAGCGGATGGTCAAGTGGCAAAAAACCCAAATTAGATACTGTAAGTCCTTTTAATTTGGGTTAAATTTTATTATGTAAATTTAGTTTTTTTTTCCTTTCAATTCTGGTGTAGGGTAAGTTCTTAATTCCTCTGTAGTTTGAAGTTAATTTTTTTAGTACATGTAAGCTGTTGCCTGATGTTTGGATGCTGAGAAAACTGGGGAAAAGAAAGGAAATATAGTTTAATCCAAATATGCTACAAGTTTTGAGCTTGTGATCACCATCTTGAGTTTAAGAGTTTTTGTTTTTCTTCAGTCCTGAGAAAACATGTTTGGTTGCTGGGAAAACAAAATGAATAATAACCCAGAAAAGATCCTTTTTTGCATTAATTTGACTTATGTATAATTTGCTGAGAAATTCTAGGGAAGAAATAAAAAAGATGTATAATTTATCTCTTTTTTAAAATATATTTTATTTTTGCTATGAATAAATTCTTTGTTTTGGAACATTGGAGGCTCAACCGAGGACTGATTTTTGTTGTTCTGCTGAAGATATTGACAGCTGATATGATGGATTCAAAATGAAGAAAATTAATCAAAAGACTTTCAGTACTTCATAAAAAAATAAAAACTTTACCAAATGGAGCAGACTCCTGAGAACCTCCATGAGAGAAATGATCATGTCCTTGATATACCAAATGATGGTGGTCACCTTGGGAATAATGTTGAATCAAGAAATTCTCAAGAACCTGTGTTTCGGCCGACTCCTTCTCGGGTATCAAGTCATGGAAGTTTTTTATCATCTTTTTGCTTTTGGGTTTATATTAGACTAGTTTTCGATATAAGTCAGATTGCTGCATCGGTAGCTGTTCTAGTAGTTTCCAGGAATGAGAAGCCACAAGCTCCATTGTCCACTTGGATCATGGGTTACGCCGCAGGGTGTGCTGCTTGTATTCCCATCCTTTTCCACCATTGTTTTCTTCCGTATCCTACGTAAGCTTTTACCGTATTTGTTTGACATTTTTCAATGCTAAAATCCTTAGTACTTGATGTTCGTTATTAGCTCGTTTGTACTTTAAGATGCTTCTAGGTGTTCTATTATTCTTGGTGTGGAATCATTTGCTTGAATTATATATCTTCGTTTACTTTTCCTTTAGTTGAGAGGTTTGAAAATTTTGTTCAACATAACAGCAGTTGGCTTCATTGTTGCATGATCTCCTTTGCATGTCTCGGTTTCTGAACTTTTTGATTTCAGCTTGATGTTTGTTTCTTGTTCTAGGAACCAGTCTTATTTTTGTATATCAAAGTTTTGTACCGATTATATTCACACGTGCTAGAATGTCTAGTATCCGAAGAAAATTTGCATTTGATTCGTATGATCTTTTATGTTTTACATTGTATATTTTCAATGGGAGTAGTGTTTTTTCTATAAATCGTTGTATTTACACCTCAGACAGTATGTATTATATTTTGATTTTTGTGAGTTCTTTTTAGTTTGCTTTTCTGAGTGTTTTGTACGTAACTTTAATCCATCTCATTAATAAGTGATTTTTTATGCATTTTGCATGATAACTTGGCAGGCTTAGCCGATTATTAGAGCACTTCAAATGGGTGCTAAAAGCTTACTTTTTTGTCTGGTTTATTGTCGGAAATGTTTGGCTATTTGGAGGTTACTCATTCTCAGGGGCTTCAAATTTGCACAGGTATCAACACTTGCCTGTATGAGTATTATGCTAGTTGGTTTTTCTCTTGTCCCGAAATCAACCGATTTCTTTGACTCCATTGTAGGTTATGCATAATGTTTCTTGCCTTTAGCTATCTCGAGTTTACTATGCCCTTCATCTTGTGTGTGGTTTTAGCATGCTGCTGTGGGGACCTTGGTCTAATTAGGGGAGCCCCTTCAGAATGCATCGATTCTCTGCCAACGTACACTTTCAAGTTGCAGAAAGATTGTAGTGGCAGCATAAAGAAAATTATTTCTGAAGTCAAAGAAGGCGCTGAAGCAGCTGGAACCGAAAAGGACCGAGCAATTTCAGGGGATGATGCTGTAAGTTCTCAGATGTCTCACTCATAAGACTAATTACTTTTGCTTGGTGCTCAAGGAAGCACTATGATCACATACTTTAGATTGTTTCGTTTTCGACCGAAATCAGCTTAATTTATATCAACATTATGCAGGTTTGCTGCATTTGTTTGACGAGTTATGCAGACAACGATGTGCTGAAGGAGCTCCCTTGTTCTCACGTCTTCCATACAAGCTGTGTAGATAAATGGCTTAAGATGAAAGCGCTCTGTCCGCTTTGCAAATGCACGATTTTGTCGAAGAAATAAGGGTCTTTGTTTCTGTTAATTGTATTTCTGCAGTCGTACCTAATCACCCTCCGCAACCGAATCGGGTCAGCAATGGTGGAAGAAATGAAAAGAGGGGAAAAGGAAAAGGAGAAATCTAAAATGAAAAAGGTTGTACATAAATATCTGTCACACTTGAATTCAATCTGTTGACATCAACCTTTTTATTCAATTTTACTAGACAAGAGAGTTAATAAACTCCCAACTTTTTTTATTCAAGCTCTTCTTCGTCAACTTGGTCGCCCGGGAAGAGTTCGAACTCGGTATCCGAGGCAACCCCTAGCAGCAACAGTGGAGACAAAGTGAAGGTATTTCTGAGAGGGAATTGCCTTGGGTTATGGATTTTTCATGTGAGAAATCCATCTAGATAGTTATTACCACAACAATGTCTTATATGTGCAACAAGTGATTTAATGTAGGTTCTGTCTGGCTACTGTCTTTTGTTTTCTAATTCTCAAATATCACCAATAATAATAATAATAATAATAATAATAATAATAATAATAAGTCAGAACTTTTTTGTCTCGCAACTAAGTTTTTACGATAACTATAGTAACTTTATTGATTCAATTGTTGTATACGTAAACTTTAAATTAATTTGATATCTGGACCCAACAAGTGATTTCAGTAGAAAAGAGGATGATGTTCAATTTAAGATATACGTGTGCAAGGCGTGTGTGCTTTGTCAAAAGATTAAAAGTTTGAACAAATGTTATACCATGAAATATCACTAGTATATTAAAAAAATTGATTCAATATCTCTATGTTGATATATAATAAAATAAGGAAAAATATATGATGCAATGGCATAGCGGTGGAAACATTTTGTTTCCACGAGTGCCTTGATCTCAGGGGTTAGAGACTCAGTTTAGGGTTTAGAATTTAAGGTTTAGGATTAGAATTTAGAGTTTAGAGGTTAGGGTTTAGGTTTTAGGGTAATATGTTAGGGATTTAAGTTTTTACATATAACCCCTATATTCTAACTCTAAACTCTAAATTCAAACCACAGTCCCTAAATTCTAAGCATGTAAAGGCAGTTATGGAAACAAAATGTTTTCACCGCCGGTGCATGGTATAATTACCCATAGAATAATGCATTTATAAATGGATTTATATTTAATACACTAGCGGTGGAAAACTGAAAGTTTTCACAAGCGCCTTAGTTTTAGGATTTAGGGGTTTAGGTGTAGGGTTTTAGAATTTAGGGATAATGGTTAGAATTTAGGGTTTATGTTTAGAATTTAGGATTTAGAGGTTGGGGTTTTGTTTTTAGGGTAATATGTTTAGGATTTAGGTTTTAACTGAATTATAAACCTAAACTCTAAATTCTAACCACTATCTCTAAATTTTAAACCCCTACACCTAAACACTAAACCCTAAAACTAAAGCACTTGTAAAGTTTCCACAGTCAGTGTATAAGATAATAATCCTTTATAAATGCATATTTAATGATAGAAAGCCTTTTAAAAGGAGCAAGCGCATTTGGCGAGTTAATCAAGCTACTCATCTTTGTTCCTTTATATTTCCTTATGGCATGGGTTTTAGACTCACTATGAGCCCCCATTCTTTATCCTAAAGTCCCAATTCCCTCCCTCCTAATAGGATTAGAATTATAATTAGAATTATAATTTGTCAAAAAAAACCTTTTAAAAAATTGATTTCCCTTCCCGATTTTGAATAATTACATTTGGTGTTTCAAGTTTTTGAAAAATTCTAATTCAACTCTTTCAAAAAATTTAGAATTCTCATTAAATTTTTTATTTTTAAAATATTTTTAATTAAATCTTCTTTAAATTTTTTTCATTAAGTCTCATTTAAAAAAAATAGAATTCTAAAACTTTAAAAATTTATATTAATACCTCAACTTATTATACTAAGATCCGCTCAGGGTGAATGAAATATAAAATATAATAATCAAATTATCAAAATTATAGAAAAATAGATTTAAACCAAATTGAGAACTATACAGAGAAAGGGGTTATTACTCATTTATATACAATATCAGATTGTTCCGCCACTAAAAGTGGTCCAATTTCATCACCAATCATATGTTAATGAAAGGGTAAACTATTCAGGTGAACACCAAACTATTTGGACGTATTTATTTTGACCACAGAATCAGGCAACTCGTCAAACAGACTACCAAACTTTTAAATTGGTCATATTTTGACCACCATCGTTAAAAAACTAACCGAGGGGTGACATGACAGTTAATGGAAATTTGTAAAATTACCTATTTGGTCCTTGTTATTTACCTATTATATCAATTTGGTCCTAATTTTAATTTAATTAAATAAAATTAATCAACCAATTAGATGATGACACATGTTATCACCTAATTGGATAAATTTACTCAAATTGTAATTTATTTTATTTAATATTTAATATATTTTTTCCTCCAATCAGGTTGTGACACACCCGATTAAGGAAAATTAAATAGGAATGGAATGGCCTTGGGGTGGATTAAACTTGAGACTTATGAGGATATACCAAAGCCTTTACCACCGCACCAACCTACTCTTGATGATATGAATTGCACCATTTTATATACATATCTTATAATGCAACAAATGTTAGGGAAAAAAGTATAAGTGGTTGAAAGGAGACTTAAACCTAGATCACTTGAGATGTGTAAAATCACACAAACCACCAAATCAAATCAAATCAAATAATTAATTAAAAATGAAAACATTTTAAATGTGTTTAAAGTAGTTAAAGCAGGATTTAAAATGAAAATAGATTTGTTGAAGACCAAAATGGTCATGGACCAAAGACGGTGGTTCGATGATGGTCGGGATGATTATCCTGGGTCGGAGCTCATGTGTTGCTCTCGTTTCTTTGATATTGTGATTCCCTAAATGGAGAATCTTGGTTCTCTCTTGTTGCGTGACTAGTTTTATACTACTCGGACAAGTGTCATAATAGGGTTGTCGTGGCGCGTTGATTAGACTGACTATGACTTGACATCCTAGGTTCCCCTCGTTACACGTAGCAGGCTCGTGTGTATTCACGTGACTGTCAGACGAGCAGTGATGTTGCAAGTAATCATGTCTGCTTATCACAGATCGCGAAGGGTATCGCACAACTCGCGGGTGACTCTGTATGTAGCAGTACACGTGCGTTGTTGTGCTTATCGTTGGATGTACCTTGTGCTATATCGTTTGCAGTCTTGCTCATTCTGGTTTCGACACGTGGAGGTACGTGTTTATAGGTACTAACAATTGCCCCCGTGTGAGGGAAGGTTATAAAGTGACCTTTACGAACCTGTGGAATCTAAAGAGAGCTCGACATGTAGGTTTCTTTAGTAGTCGCAAACGTTTTACGAATCGTTGTATAATGGAATTTATTGTTGGGCCGACCGATTTTCTTTTGAGAGCAAATCATTGCATGTGAAACATCATATGACGAATATCTTCAGTAGCGAAGCGTGTCGAGGAAGACACGGTTTTTAATTATAAATAAACCTTAGTTGACATTCGTGGGTTTTACTTTATTTATCTAATTTGTTACTTTCAAGTTTTTGAAAAGAGTTAAAGGAAAACTTTTGGAAAGGGAAATATAATCTTCCCGTGTTGATGGTTGAGTCATTTGTTACAGTGAGTGATGAGGTTCGTTGTACTACCGAACCAGACGAGTTGCTAACAACGTTGGAGTGTTGGGGTTTTCTTGTTGTTAACCATTCCGTTATCAATTCAGTGTGCCAGTTGGTACATTTCACTTGAGTACATGCTTTGATGAGGGGTGGTCGTGGTTTTTGATCTCCTTTTTGCTTTTGAAGCTGGGTTTCATTTGTCGTTGCATCCCTTCTTCATAGACTGGTTAAATTGGTTTGATGTAGAGCCAGGTCAAGTAAGCGGAACTAGTTGGTGGACTTTGGTGACTTATTTTTTGGATTGTAAGATTCATGGGGACGAATTCTCTACCTATGTATTTTGTTACTTTTATAATGTAATGGCCGACCACGAAAAGAATGCAAAGGGTTTCGTGACCATTTGTCACCGTAGAGGGAAAGGGTCATTGATGAGTAACCGTACTGATAATCTTCGTTTAGATAGGACGAAGTACATTAAAGTGGAATGTATTGTTGGAAGTTTTCCATTCCCTTTTGTATGGCATCGACCTGCGAAGGATATGATTATGCCACCTATTATTGGGGAAATGTCACATGTTGAGCTCAAGCTTATCATGAGGCTAGAAAGTGATCCACCCTGTCATTTTGAGGAGGTATGCACCCTTAGAAATTTTTGGGTGCACTGCTTGGAGAGGAAAATTCCTAATGGCTGGGACAAAGAAGATTTTAATGTGCTTCTGGAGGGCTCTTTAGCGAATGTGCCTATTCATGTGGAAGCTTGAACCTTTGGTGAAGGGGGCGATGAACGAGTTGCGATGATTTTTATGGGTGACGAGGAAGAACAAAAAAAACTTCTTTTTAGAGCATATTGGGGTTCGTACTCTCCCCTAGATATATTATGAAGAAGATGCCCCCATGAGGGGTTAGCGGGGAAGCCGCTCCTGTTGCTCCCAGGGGTGGTGCTAATGTGAGTTCAGGTGGCTCTGATCGCAGTAAAGGGGATCAAAAACGAGTGGTTTCAAGTTCACTTGTTGTTTCTAGCTCGGAAGACAAAGGAAGCTGCTTGCATTTAGAACGTAGGTCGAAGAGACGAGCAAATACTGGTAATAGTTTGCTAAGGCTTTGAAGGATGATGAATTCTTTATTTTCTTCCCTCTCTTTTTTATTTTTTTATATATGTGTGTTGTGGCTTATGGATCTTTTCTCTCTATCTCCCCTATTTATTTATAATATATATATGCTTCTCTTCAATGCTCACGTAGGGCTTATGGCTCGAAAAAGCGTCATTTGGGTGTCGAGGAAAAAGACTCGTGTTTGATGCTAAAATTATCGACATTTTGCCCAAGTTGAATAGTGGTTGTTATACCCTCGACCCGGATGTCATATTTGGGCCTCAAGCGCAAAACCATAAACTTTCTCAAATAAGGTTTAACCCACAAGGCATTTGTTAACTCCTCAAAAGTATTGATTTTCATATATATTTTACCATGATTTTGCTTAACTTTGAGTACATACCCATGCATTTAGTTAGTAGAATCATGCATTTGCATTAAGCAGTTAAGGAACATTTCCTTTCGCATAAATGTTTATTTCCTTGTTGTGGCAGGTCAGGAGCAGGATTGGCTGAGCAGGGCATGAAGAATAGGCAAAAGCAAAATGCCAAGCTTGGTTGGCAAAAGAAGAATGCCAAGCTCGTTGGTAAAAGATCAAAGGCCGATGACGTCAGCCCTAGACAAAACCTGATCAACTCAAATTTAGAAAAGGATAAAGAGATAAATGCACTTATCTTATCGCACAACCAGATTTCAAATTTAAACCCAATTTAGGGTTTTTACACATACTTATTTAAATCCCGATGATGAGCTAAGGAAATGGATCAAGAAGAGGTTACACCGTGGTGAAGAAGGCGAATTATGGTTCGACCATGCTAGACCGAGAGCTTTGGAGCCATTTAAGGGCTGCATCGATGGATCTCCTTCATTTCCCATTTCTCTTTCAGTTTAAGTATATTTTTATGATGATGTTTGTTGAAAACGATTTGATGTTGATGGTTCCCCCAACCATTAACTAATTTTTTTAAGTTGGTTGTGGATGTTTTTTAGATGAAACGCCCAGTTATTTTCATTTTTTAATAATTTAAATGCCTTGGCATTATTTTCTATCTGGCTAGCACTTTATTTTCTCAAATTCTTTGCCATAAGACAACAGTTGAAAATATGAATAAACATTCGAAACTGTACAAAGGAGCTCCAATTTAATTTTAAAACATTTGAAAATTTGATTTGATTAATATAATTTGCAAAATAAGAATTATAGACTCCACCACGTAAGGTCTTATGAATACACAACCCACTAAACTCAAGTATCATACTCTAGAAATCACCACATGCTAGAATCCTGTTTCTGATAGTTCTCCTCGATCCCATGATCCGACGATCAATCTATGCATGAAAACAACGATTCTGAGCGTTGAGCTTACAAAGCTAAGTGGTATACATCTACTCTACTATACTTTATGCTAATCATAAACATAAGCATGTAAGCTAGTACGAGCAATAAGGAGAGATAAATAAACACATGGCGCTACCACTGTTTGCCTAAACACATTCTCTTAACATAAAAATCATTATACGTGGCACAGAAGGCCCAACCATTCCCATAACATGGAAATATAACATAATATAGATATGGCGCTACATCTAGCCACCAAATCATATAGCATAGCAAGAAAGCATAAGCTTTTTGTAGCATATAAGCATTATACCACAATATAGGAGTGAGGTCTGATCCTACTAAGCATCAGGGTCATACACTCTAAGTGAGGCCTGATTCCACTAAGCACCGAGTTTATACGCTCTTTGGGGTGAAGCCCGATACACTAAGTGTCGGGATACATGCACCCATACTCAGAATCTCTCATCAAGCATATGGTTCATACATTCAAAAATCTTCAACCATGGTGTTACAACACACTCTTTCTCAAACTGGGTATTTGAAACCCATCAATCACGAGGATTCAATCATTTAGGTTTACATATCAGCACATAGCAAGGACACGTCTACCACACAACACACAACATATAACGTTGTACGATCCACCATCAACCAAAGATCATTGCGTTGCTATTACCATCAAGTCACCCAATGTTTACCAAGTTATTAATTATCATGGAAGTGTACATTAATCACTCTCATTAATTATCTCAATTAAACCATATTATCTCATTAATATTCCATGTCAATTTCCATATTTTATTACCAGCATAAATTATTCCGCTCAGCGGGTACTGATACTCGAACACGAGTATTGATGCAATACCCCTGGGTATCGGTACTCACATGCATACTGATACAGTGCCTTATTCATGGTTTGCACCCTTTTCTTGAATTACAATTTTGTAACACTTTATTCGATCCCCAAAGCTTATGAAAGTCATTGTAATTTGTTTACTAACACATTCATTCAATTATTATTATTTACCAACTTCATAACCATTTAATCAAGTATTTAACCCTTAAGCATGGGTTCATCAAGTCTAATCAATCTATTCGAACAAGCATACAAGGCATCATAATTATCTCAACCAATCAAACAATCATCGAATAATCATAAGAGCATCTCAAATGACACTAAACGGTTTTAAAGCCTCTATAAATCTCATCATACTCACCACATCATCATGCATCTCATCGATATCAAATCTCATATTATCGGTACACAAATATGTGTATTTATCAACAACCTATTTTGCAGACACTAGCACGCAAAACAATCATATTTATGATGTTAATGAAGCAATATGAGTTCAAGGTGTACTAACCTTAAGCTAAAGCGATAAATCCTTAACCAAGCTCATCCAAACATCTCTTTAAATCCAATATTCGAGTCCATGAAAACCTCGGATAAAACAAACACAACTATATAAGCTATTCCCCACTATCAAACTACTTTAAGGGATAAAACGTGTAAACACAGCTTACCGGGTTCAAATTTGGTGAAAGAGGCTGCGCTAATAGACTCAGAACGTCGAGAAACTACTGGGTAGGGTCCCCTGGAAAAAGTCAATAGTCAATGCTAGTGGTGGCAGTTAACAACGGTTGACGGCGATCACAATTATGGCAACAGCTCGCGGCGGTGAGCACTAGAAGGTCATTTTCTAACTATCTCAAAACTTCCTAAGCTCCTCTCCGATGAGTGGCAGTAGCAACGATGATGTGGCGACCACCGGTATATGTGTCTCGACAAGGGCTTTCTAACGATGCCAGCGTTGTCTCCCATAGCAGATCGCGCGGCAGTAGATCAGAATCTAACTCTCTCACCCTCACTTTTCTCCTACTTTTCTCTCTCTTACAAAAATATCTTATCCTCCCTCTCCTCTTTTTCCTTTTTTTTTCACCACCCACCATTTTAAATTTCAAAACCCTTTTCCCCACATGGATAAAGTAATTTAAAAAAGCCCATCATCTTTTTCTTCCTCTTTAGGAAAAGGCCCACTACTCGGGTCCGAGACCTGATTTGCTAACCCAAAAATTGGGTCTTTATAGTGGTGCTCCACCTACTCATTCAAACTTCATAGCTCGCCCGATAAGGCTATGATTGGCGTTTTTGGGGTGTTGTTCCTGATGTGTTGGGTGCTGGTTTATCTACTGCTTGTGTGCCTTCAAGTGTTTTAAGTGAGATGTTGTTGCTACTTTTTGATTTAGTAATTTTACTACTTAGTTCACGATAAATTTTGTTCATTGGGTTTGTTTGCAAGATCGACTGCTAATGATTCTATTGTTGTTTACCGTTCCATCGAGGATATAGCCCATGTTGTAGCACCTGTTGAACCTACGTCTTTGTCAAGTGCTATGGTGACTCTTTCGATGCATTTGTCTGGCGACGTTTCTCCGTGTGAAGGCAGTGGAGCCCTCACTTCATGGGGCACATTTTTTTTGTGGAGAGGGATGCCTGAGACAGAGTGTAACCCCCTTGACCTGGTCTAGACGCAAGACTAAACCAAACAAGTTACATTGGGTTTACTAAAACAAACCCGTAAAGGTTTAACTCAAATTACATCCATTTTATTTCATCTTATCTAGACGTAACATTATAACCTATGGTGTGCATACTGGCAGTGGGTGAAATATCAACTCAATCGGGCGTCGAATCGACATCCAATTGTAAGCAATTGCAATTTAAGGACCAATTTGTAATTCTAGAAAATTATAAGGACTTCATCCATTTTGAAGTTACCAATCCTTAATTAGTCTGGTTTCATGCTCACATGTCAAAAACTAGCTTCAAACGACCATCCAAACTCATTCGATTGCATACATAACATTTAGGGACCAAACTGGAAAAATCTAAACCATTATTATCAATAATAACAGACATAACGACCAGGCGTATAGATACAGTCCCAAAGTGTACAGATACGCGGGGCCGTATCGATACAACCCTTAGGCCTATCGATACGCGGGTTACAAACCACTTTCCCATAAATCCAGTACTTCAAAAACGTACCGATACACCTCTACCCGTATCGATACTCAGGCCAAAAATATAATTACCCGTATTGATACACCTCTACCTGTACCGATACGACTGGGCCTGAAATGTTTAATTTTGCTGGTTTTTCATACAATCAAGGTTCCAAACATGCTTTATCAAACCCCAAACATATATACAACAATTCTAAAGATCAAACCATGCTAAAATATCGCAGAGATATGATCAAATTGTGGCATCACACTTCAAATGAAAATCTAGAGGCATGCTTCCTAGAAAACAACCAACCACCATACGAAACATAAATTCAAAGCAATAACCAAACATATAAGGCCAACTACAACTCCAAAACAACATAGCAAACTTGCTCAAACAAGGAGTTTAGAAAAAACCCTCCCAAAATAACAAGGACCACATTGCATTTATTACTACAAGTCTAGTTCAAAAATCATACTTTCGCGTTAACAAGTCCTTGGATTTTCACTCGCTTGCTCGCTGCCTCCAACTTTTAATTCACTGCATTGATGGAAAAACAGAGCGTAAGCACACAAGGCTTAGTGAGGAGTGCTTAAACAACACACCATCAATGCATTTTTAAACCATTTTCCAAAACCACATTGAAATCACCTTTTGAAATCATCTTATAAAACATCATGCCTTGAAAACCATGCACTTAACACTTTCAAAAACCAACATATTAAATCATATGCAACATGTATCATGCATCAAAAACAAATCCCATTTGCTAACCCTCAATTTAAGCCTTCTCATGCATAATAGTCCACATGCAAAGCTTAAAGAGTAAACATGTATAAACCAACATTATGCATAAACATTCATCAACATGATACATTAAAAATTATATTGGCTTTCAAGTGATCATATACCAAGTTCACTTTTCAAAATATTACACCGGATACATGGATTCAACAACTGTCCTCTCAACACTTCATGTCATCTCAACCGAAATTAAGGTACGCTCACAACTGGGTATCACAACACGCATAATCCACTAATGAGAGTTTTTAGTACCATATAACCCCTCAACTGTTAGGGTACTAGTGGTGGAGTATTCGGTACATAATAACCCCTCAACACCCGAAGTGACTCATTATAGTGCACTATCAATCCTATGGCCGACCAATTATATCTGATAATATTTTAAACCACATCACTTGCTAATATAATTCATTATTAACCATATACCTCACTATTTTATATGCATCAAATCAAAACCATTTCCAAAGCATTAAACCATGCTTCCTTAAGTATTCCACATACTTACATGGATCATTTTCCCAATGCATCCATCATCAATATATGATCAAAAATAGTATAAAACATACTTTAAATCATGCATAAACAGTAAGTACCATGTAATTCAAAAACAAGTGCATAAAACAATTTCGCCAAAGTATGACCGAGGCAGAAATCTCATCATACTTACTTCCGAGTTTAAACTAGCATTTCAAGCTCAATTTAAACTCCCAATATAACCCTTAAATCATTTCAAAGCTAAAATCCATGTTCTCACTCACGGACAATGCAAAGCCTGTTTCGCCGATAAGAATCACTCCTCCAAAGCTTCCAAAACAACGCTACAAGCTTGAGGATCAACCTCCCCTGATTTTACCATACAAAAACAGAGGATTCAACACATTAAAATGCATTTATAAACCCAGAAACATCAATATACTTCAAACTCTAGTCAAAACCTCTCTAAAACAACCAAAATCAACATCAAACATCTTCCAAACTTAACCCAACCAAAACCTAAAGGTTTAATCCATCAATTATCTTCAATTGACATCCAAAAAACCTAACATCAACCTTATACCTCCAACATACATTAAACCTCCACAACTCCTCAAAAACACATAACTAACAACCTAGAAAATTAAAGATTCATCTAGCTTCGGAATTCCAACGTTAAATCCATCTTATTTACATTATTAAACATAAATATCATGATAAAAATAAATCAAGAACTCAGCAAAACATATCCAATTCAAAAATCATGTAATCTCATCAATTAAACATTGATTTAACCAATTTCTATAATCAAATCATTAAAACCCGATATAAAACATTTATAATGGATAAATAACTTGGTAATTTTAGTAAAGAACCATACATTAGAGGAGAAAGACAAAACTCACCTCTAATGTTGACTTTCCCCCTTAATTGGAATGATTACATGAGAAAACAAGATTAAAACAATAAGGTTTTGATAGAAACCGATTAATAAGTCATTTGAAACCAAAAGCTTGATGAAATCAAGTAGTTACCTCAATATTTTGAAGAAGAAAAGAGCGTCTGGCTGAAGAAAATTTGTGAGAAAATCTTTTAGAGAAAAGGTAGTTACGTAAAATTTGCTTAAGAATTAATTATAAAATTAATTCCCCGAATATATTTATATTTTTCCCAAACCTTTTAAAAATAGACAAATATGGAGAAAAAATCTGATATTAGACTTTTTCCAAATAGCTCCTTAAAGATTCAAAGTTTTGACACTTTTACAAAACAATCACTAAAAAGTGTTTTACATTCTTCACATTTTGGTCAATAGCCAAAATGTCATCTTTCCGAATTCCATTTTTCAAAATTGAATTTACAAAAAATATCCATATATTAAATAATGATTTTTAGATATTTTTCTCAAATATTTTCTCACTCAAAAAATATTTAATTCCATTTTAATCCTGAATCTGACTCGAATATCTAATTAGGTCCATCAGTCTGTCTACTCAACCTAAAAACCACTAGGCCCAAAATCGGGGTGTTATAAGTCTCCCCCACTTAGGAAATTTCATCCTCAAAATTTTACCTGAAGGAAACAAATGCGAAAACTGCTTCAACATGTCCGCTTTGCTTTCCAACGTGGCCTCCTCAACTCCACAATGTCCCCATAACACCTTCACAAGCTCAATCGTCTTGCTACGAAGAACTTTACTGCTAGAGTCAAGGATCTCTACAGGTTCCTCATCATAAAACAAATCTAGTTGCAACTCAATATCCTCCATCCACATTACATGCGATGGATCCGACCGATACCTTCGCAACATCGATTCGTGAAACATTTCATAAATCTTCTCCAACTCAAGAGGTAACCTTAAACGATAAGCCACGAGACTAACACTCTCCACAACCTCATACGGTCCAATAAACCTCAAACTAAGCTTACCCTTATGTCCGAACCGCATCACCTTCCTCCAAAGTGACACCTTTAAAAACACGCGATCACTAATCGCATACACAAACTCTCTACGCTTCAAATCCATGTAGGACTTCTAGAGATCCGAAGCCACTTTCAAGCGATCATAAATGATCTTCAATTTCTCTTTTGTGTCTTTCAACATATACAACATAGAAACATATTTTTCCCCAACCTCAGCCCAACACAAAGGCATACGACACCTCCTATCATACAAGGCCTCAAACAGTGTGATTTGTATACTAGCTTGATAACTGATATATAAACGAACTCCACCAAAGGCAATTGTTTCTCCTAGGTTCCTTGGAACTTAATGATACAACACCTCAACATATCCTCTAAGACTTGGATTACACGTTCAGACTGACTATCCGTCCGAGGGTCATACAAAGTACTAAAATTCAACCGTGTACCCAAAGCTCGATGCAAGCACTCCTAAAACCTCGTCGTAAACCATGGATCTCTATCCGAAACTATGGACTTAGTCACCCCGTGCAAATGCACATTCTCAACAATATAGAACTCCGCCAACTTATCCAAGGTATACGTGGTATGCACAGGCACAAAATGTGCACACTTCATAAACTGATCAACAATCACCCAAATGGAATCCTTTTTAGTAGGCGTCAATGTTAACCCAAACACAAAAACCATGGTGATTCTCTCTCACTTCTATTCTGGTATCCTCAACTGTTGCAACAACTTGAAAGGAAACTGATGCCCAGCCTTAACACGCTGACACACCATGCATCTAAAAACAAAATCAGCCACATCTTTCTTCAAACCAACCTAACAGTACTCTCCCTTCAATCCTCGATACATCTTAGTACTACCGGGACGCATAGCCAAAGGACTAGCATGTGCTTCGATCAAAATGATACGCCTCAACTCATCATCATTAGGCACCACCATCTGATCCTTAAAACACAACACCATATCTTCATTAAAGTGAAACTCTGTCAGATTTCCATCCACGATATCCTTAACATGGGGTACCAACAAATCTTCATAAGGTTGTTTGTCATTAACCAACAGTGAAAAAGATGACTTTACCTACAACTCGACCAACAAGCCTCCATCATGTGTCACACTTAACCTTGCAAACATCACCCTCAACTCCACCGCAACTTTCCTACTCAAAACATTGGCTACAACATTAGCCTTTCCAGGATGATACCCAATCGTCAAATCATAATCCTTAAGCAATTCCAACCATCTACGTTGCCTAAGATTCAAATCCTTCTAAGTCATCAAATACTTCAAACTATTGTGATCCCTATACACAACACACTTATCACTATAGAGATAGTGCCTTCAAATCTTCAAAGCAAACACAACCGTGGCAAGATCAAGATCATGCATAGGATAATTGCGCTCGTGCACCTTTAATTACCTAGATGCATAAACCGCAACTTCTCTAGCGATTCAACAATCTTAGAAAATTTCTCAACAAACCTCGATATTAATCCACTGAATCTAGAAACTGCATACTTCTAACACCAACCTCGGTCACTTCAAAACTAGCACAATACAACTTCCATGAACCAACCTTTAACACCTCCTATAAACTTTGAAAACTCTAGAGAACCACATTACTAAAGCTACTTACATAAGCTACCTTGCTGACACCTTCATTCCATCGGCCCCCAAAAAGCCATCCGTATGAGTGAACATATGTTTGCATGATTACTTATACGTCTCATATATGTCTATGTGTATGTATGAAAAACCTCTAATGTCATACCCAAATATATGCATGTATTGACAAATTTAAATATAAACATATAAGTGTTTTTTCACTGTGCATGTTTAATTGTTCACACTTACTAATAACGTTCTCAGTAACAGAATTCCTTCTAACATGCCAAAACTCATACTTCCCCAAATAAAGAACAAACATTCACTTCTCCAAAAAAGCATGTTAAACCATGCATACTTGTCGATCAAGATCCTTCTCAGTACCTCGTGGAATCCCCAATTCATTATATTCATGAACACAACCGGCACATTGGTCAAATCAAACGGCATCACCAAGAACTCATAATGCCTGTACCTCGTACGAAATAGTCTTAAGCACATCCACATCCTTTACTTTTAATTGATAATACCCAGACCTCAAATCAAACATAGAAAACACTGAAACACCTCTAAACTGATTGAACAAGTCATCTATCCGCGACAAAAGGATACTTATTCTTAATTGTCCACTTGTTCAGTTGCCAATAATCAATGCACATTCGTATCATGCTATCTTCTTTTTCACAAACAAAACCGGCACACCCCATGGCAAAGCACTAGGCCTAATAAACCCTCGATCAAGCAACTCATGAAGTTGCATATTTAACTCCTTTGGTACCATGCGATAGGGAGTAATACACACCGAAGCTGTATTTGCATGCAACTCAATGCCAAACTCAACCTCTCTATCTGATGGCAAACCCGACAACTCCTCTAGAAAAACACCAAGAAACTTACATACGATACAGATGTCCTGAACAAGCGCCTCCTTTGATCTTGGATTCATAACGTAGGCTAGGAATGCCTGACATCCAGAATCCATCAAACGACTCGCTTCCAGAGCCAAAACAACATTGGGCAAAAACTTAGCATTTTCACTTACAACAACCACTTCGTAATCATCAGCAAGCTTCAAGAAAACACATTTGGTTTGAAAATTAACCACAGCTCTATGCTCAGACAACCAATCCTACCCAAAATTACATCAAAACCATGATACGACAACTTCATCAAATCAGCTGCAAACACATAACCTTAGACCGTCAAAATACATCTCCTAAATAACCTTCTTGTAACAACCGTCTCTCTGAAAGAACTAGTTACTTACATGCCCACATCCAACACTTCTGAGATGATTGCTCTCTCCACACTCCAACAAAAATTAGCAAAAATAGGTGCAGAAGCCTGTCTCTCACGAGCCAAACGTGGACAGTCTCACCTCATGTGATCACACGATCCACATACCCAACATGTATTAAATGTTGGGTCACGCTGGCACACCCCATGGCGCAACGAAAAAATTATCCGATAATTACCACCATAGATCCATGTACGAGGAGTGAATCGGGGTGAATAAGGGTGAACAATTACCTATTAAAATCAGGAATTCTAAATTTGGAGAAGATAAAAATCTAATCATGATTCCACAATGTCGATTCCTAAGCCGCAACAATAACGCTTTGACCTTTACGTAGTTCACCCAGTTGAAACGAGCATATAAAACTCTCTAAACTATTTAGAAGGGAATGAGCATATAAAATCTCTCTAAACTATTTAGAAGGTTTTTTCCAAAAGAATTAATGACTGTTAGATCTCTCATGCCTTTATATAGCCTTTGTAATCCTAATTTAACTCAAATTAGGATTTCAATATATATATATTAAATATATAATCGTAATTCAACTTTAATTAAGATTTCAAAATATATAATCTCAATTCAACTTTAATTAGGATTCTAATATATATTAAATATATATAATCTCAATTCAACTTAATTACGATTTTAATAAATATATTAATTTAAATCAAATTATATTATTTATATATTAAAAGAGTCATAATTACAATAATTATTCTTCTTTTAATATTTACCCAATAGTTAAATTATATATATCAAATATATATCAATTCAACTAAATTTGTACATATATAATTCATTTAATATATGCTCATTTCAATCGTGAGTGTGACTCTGTAGGTTCATGTAATGTTAGTAGTAAATATTAGAACATTTCTAATATTACAAACAATGAGTGACATCTAGCAATATGTCATTGTCACCTAAGTTAAAAGAAATCATGATTCAACATAACCTGTAATACCCCTTTCCCGTATTCATAGCTGAATACGAGTCAGAGACATCACAAAACATTTGTAAAACCCTCTACATTTGTAACTCGGTAAAATTTTGTTTCTTTAAAAATGTTACAATGTATTTAGTTTTTATTTACAAATCTAGTTATTCGCGTAAAGTTTAAAAATAATATTTTCATCTTCAAAACGAATTTATTTTCAGGCAACAACTTATCAATTTAATTTCTCTTGATATAATTAATAAAACTGCCTAATTTAAAATTCATTCAGATACCAAATAAAATATAAATTCTATCAGAGCAGGCATATCCTTTTAATATACATGCCAACTAGTAAATATCAAATAGTATAAAAAGATATCTTACTGATACTGATGTACATGTTATTGATTGATGATGTCCGTATATGCTCCTTACTCCAACCATTTCTTCTTTCCTACGTGTAAAACAGTACACGCTAAGTATTTACTTAGTGAGGCAATAATTCAAATTTAAGTTCAATTGTCATAATATCAATCTCAATATTAATTATTAATTATTAATTATGCATTAGATCACCTTACCATTACATGCTCATTAACATAATTAAATATGTAATAGCATATATGTATATCAAAGTGATAAGATTAGATCTTACCAATATTGGTGCCATTTCCATCCGTAAGCTTTCAATGCTTACCAATACCTTTTTTCCAACTATGTCTGCAAGCTTTCAAGCTTATCATTCTATTTTTTTTATTTCAATTAAGTTTACTTAGCCCAAGGTATCGAATTAAGAGATTCTATGTACACGATTCATTCCCTATACCCAACCTTTCTTGAGTATATATATTATTTGCACTCTACCGGGAGTGTTTAACACCGAAGTGCTTCTGTATACTTACCAGAGTATACAATATATCCCTCATTAAGTTTTTGTGAAATTACTCTGAAGTGCTTAGCACCCGTAATAAGTCCGTATACTCAAACCATGCATGAGTATACTCTTCAATGAGTATTTATAAAATTTGCACTTTACCTGAAGTGCTTAGAATCTTTATACAGCTGTTTATGACTCTATGGCTAGCCAACTATACCTTTGAACCTCTATATCATACTTGGGTTTATATCATCAAATATTTCATCCATGGCAATGTATATCAATTTATATTAACATGAAACAGTTCATAACCGAATAACATTAATAGTAAATCATCATCAATAACTAGTGATCAATGCATTTATTTTCAACCTTTGACATATTTAAAGTATGCCAAATGTATGATCAATGACATAATTATCATGACAATATATAAACCAGGTAGACTCATCGCAAGTCCTACCGGTGATGTATGAAACATCCATGTATAATGTTATGTATGCATTGCACTCACCAGGGTCATTTATTAGTATGCCTCACTAAGTCCTCTTTGATCCTTTCCTTCATTGTACCTCGAACCTCCCTTGATTCGAACTTAACTTCGTAATTCAAATAAGTAAAATATTTGTTAGATCTCAATCTAACAAT
Source organism: Hibiscus mutabilis (assembly GCA_019671005.1). NCBI lineage: Eukaryota > Viridiplantae > Streptophyta > Magnoliopsida > Malvales > Malvaceae > Hibiscus > Hibiscus mutabilis. The sequence continues at coordinate 51,890,146 of CM033745.1, forward strand.
ATCTTAGACATATTGTCCAAAATAATCATTCGAATACAAAATCTCCAAATGTTTTCCTTTCTTCCTTGTATTGTTCAAAAATTCATTATGGTCCTTAGTAACCACTTTGAACTTCCATTAACCCCTTTCAAGCTTACTAATCTACCTTAGATACAAAGTGTATCAATTCTCATTTTCTGGCAGTTTGCAGTACCTCCAAAGAAATATTTATATAAAATAATATATAACTCAGAATTTGACTCCGTTTTTTCTAAAAGAAACTAGATTCGATAAGCTTTTCAACCATATAAATTAATAGCCAAAATTCAACTTGTACGATTTATGGCGAATTTTCAAAGCCAGTTACAGTGCTGAAATTCGGAACAGACTGGTGTGCTGTTTTCTGACCTTTCGTCACTTAAAAATTCATATCCTTTGACTCGGAACTTGAAATCAGATTCTGTTTGTTGGACGCAAAACTAGATGAACAAATCTTTACATCGGTATAAAATTTATCTTCTAACCATTTTTATAGAATTTATGGTGAATTTTCAAAGTTACTGCCATAAACCAGTTTTTCTACACAACTTCCATAAACAACTTCAACATTTATACTAACTTCTCATTACTTCTCTACTTTTCAATTTAGTTCAATCACTAGCTTTAAACCACCAACTCATCACATTCCTCGCCAAATAATTATTCACAATAATTCTTCCTAATTTTCCTTATTTACCGAAATAGTCACTAAAATGCAAAGATAAGGATTCAAGCTTCTTAACTTTGCAATTTGGTCCTCAATTCAACATTACTACCTTACTTCCATTATTACAACTAAAAATCAGATTTAATCCTCATACAAAATTTCAATTTTGATTTGGTCACTTAACTGTAACAAATTGTCAAAATGGTCACTAATTCAATTCAACATTAATTTGGCATTCTAACTTCATTTTCTTATCTCTAACATCATTAATAACACAAATACACTCCAAATTATAATAATTCAAATTTGGTCCTTCAACTTTTCAAGTTGCCGAAATGGTCCCTACACAATTTAACTTAGGGTTTTGCTTTCAAACAACAATTCAAGCTTACTAGATCATTATTTCAACATCACAACCCCTAAATTAAACTTGAATCCATAAACCCTAATCATCTTCATAGAAATCAAAACATTTAAAACTTAAATCCCAACTCAATATCATGATTTTAACATCATACTAGCTTGATTTCAACTTCAATTCAATCATGTAATCATAAAATCTCAAAAGCCCCAATTTGATCCATAAACCCTAATTTCTTTCTCATGTAAATTCTCATCAATAAAACATGGATTCCATGAATTATTGATATCAAAAGATAGAGCTTGAAGAGTAGAACAACTTTGTAGTTGAAGAGATTACCTGAAAACAGAGTTTCAAGGCTTGAATCGAGCTTGGAAAAAATTTTCTCGTTCTTTCCCTAGACCTCATGTTTGTTGCTGGAAAAGATGAACATTTGGTTCATCTTTTTACCATTATTTTACACATATATCTATTAAATAAATATTAAATTCATTTAATAGTGAAATTATAATTTTGCCTTTTTGTCCAATGGTTGAGATTGATTTTATCATCAATCAAGGGCCAAGATTTAATATCCATTTTCTATTTCCAAAATTTCCCTTATAACTTTTTAAATATTTCAAAATTGCCATTGGGGCCAAATGACCAATTTACCCTCAAACTAGTTTTTATTTACTAGTTTGCCATTCTTGTAAATATTCAACTAAATCTAGTTGGAATCCAACCAACTATAATAAAATATTCATAAAGTAATATTTTATGAATTTTTCCATATCTTTTGGATTAGTCTCCAAAGTTTCCATTCGATCCAATTTACTGATAAATAATCCTTTACTCAGAAATAAATTGTAGGATTCATCTTGAATCGAGCTAAAAATATTTCCAACACATGGAAATGACTTTTACAACCTTTCTCTATCATATGGTAAAATTTCAAAATTTTCCAGTTCGATCTGTGTATACGAATTCCACTTAAACTTTAACTGCGATTTTCCCAATAATCGAAGTATCAAATCGAACAAAAAATTCCGCATTCTATTCACACCCTTAGGTGATCTATTTATTTATGAAATAAAAACCCAAAATTTTGGGAAATTACAACTTTAGTCCCCAAACTTTTCCAAAGTTTATACTTTAGCCATAAAATTTTCAAAATTTACATTTTGGTCACTAAACTTTTAAACTTCAATTTCCATTCCAATTTTCCTTGGTATTCAACCAAACTTTAAGAATACCTTATTCAATTCACTATCTATCACGTGATACCTTTAAACCTTAGAAATTTCCTTTTCAAAACCCATAATTAAAGAAATCCCAACTTTCGCATTTTTTTCATTTTAGTCACTAAGTTAGCTTTTAAGCTATTATCTTTGTACTAAATGACCCTTAATCAACTTAGTAAATTTTGGGGTATTACATAACCCTTTCGTGATTAACTCTTTTTCATGTATTACATCCTTTTTTCCTTTATATCTAGATTGGACACAAGTCATGGAACAATCACACTTGTATATTCCATCTAATATTTATTGATATCTTGAGTAGACTATTATAAACAAATAACTATGATATCTCATATCAACTTATTTGAGCATGGTCGTGCATTTCTAGTCTCACTCAATCAAGTGGCCTACGATATTACTCCTATTATATAGGAGGGACAAATCATATCTTGATCAACCATATCCCACTACATAGATTGTGACATATCCAATATCAGTCTTTATAGTGTAGTCAGTTACAACACACGTTTGACTATATCAAAATATGCCACTCACGATGTTAAAATAAAGATGATCTCAAGTTTGAGGATCATACATATAGTTATCACTATGAGCAATGTTGTGACTGTCACATAATAATCCAAGAAACATGCTCATAGTGGGTCAGTCCAGTATGTCGTTCTCTAACACATACTTATGTATTGATTTTGACATCTCCATGTCAATGACAACATTTTGTCATCAATCAACTACATGTTAGTCTTAATGCATTATTTTTGTCCATTCCCACAATAATACTTGATTAAGGACATTTAAGAATAACCATATTATTCTAAGGACTTTATTATAATTCAGTTTATTATGCACACAGAATTGTAACTAAAAATAATAATGGCATTGCCTCTTTATGAATAAACAAGGTAAAACAAATTTTATTTACAATCATCTTATGATTGGTCTTTGGGCATACTCTAACAATCTCCCACTAGCACTAAGACCAATCACTCATGTATCTAATACCAAGTGACTTAGTGTGACGATTGATAAGTGTTTAAAAGTACTATTTTTCTTACCCTTTTTACTCATATTATTGTTAGACATAGGCTCATATTAGTTGCATAATTAGTCATTCATGCATTAATTCATGTTTCCTTCCACCGTTGAGCTTGATTACATAACTTGGTGATTTTTGTGGGAAAAGGTGCTGCTTTAGTGTGTTTTGTGTGTATGTGCAGAATCACTTGCCAAAGCAAGGCTAGAGCTAGTTGCCAGGGCAATGCATGAAGGAGATGTCGAGCCAGTTGCCAGGGCAATTCTCGACAAATAATAAGATGATATGGTAGTCAAAATTGATGACTAGACAAGCCCAAGATGACGTGGAGCAAAGCTAATTCCCAAAGGAGTTTGATTTCCATGAAGAGGTTAAAGAAGAATTAAATCCCAAGAAGATAGGAGAAGTTCTAGAAGGAATATAATTATAATAAAGAATTATATTCTTTAAAGATAATTTAATTCCAACTTAACTTTCTCCTCAAAGAATGACTTTGACCTAGCCCTATAAATTAGAGGCCATGCCGTTAACTCCAAAATGGAGAGAGTAGAGAGAATTTTCGACATGCTTCAAGGGGAGATCTCGACAAGAAGACTTCATCCATTCTTCATCTTTTTCTTTCTTGATTCAATTAGGTTCATGCTAGGAATTCTTTATCTTGTGTTTCTTTGGAATCTAGCCATGAACTAAATCTATTTGGCTAAGGTTATTGTGTTTTGTGGTTGTGAGAAACAATTGGATTTTGTTTAGGTAATAAGAGTTTGCACTTTTCTATTCAAGGTTTATTCATTCTTGGTTCTTATTTTTGTTTGCGAGTGAATTGGGAGAGGATCTCGTAACTTCATCTATTTATCTAATATCGGGAGAGTTAGATTCAAGAAACGAATAAGTATGATCTTTATTCAATCTATTGATGGTGAAGATTAATCTGGCTTAGGAATAAGTTAAGGATTTCAACGACTAAGAGGAGCGCAAGATTGGTTGTTGTTCACCCTTGATTCACGCAGGGATGTATTATCAAGGCATGCATAAATAGCTAGAGTTTCGACTTAGGGATAAGAAGAAACCACTGAAGAACGCTCTGCCGAACCTTGAAGTTGCTGCCCAAATGCCCAAGTAGTTGCCCAACTAGTCACCCAGGCAACCATCGATTAGTTGCCAAGGGACCTCGTTGTGCAAGTTGCCACGGCAACTGAGTTGCCCTTGCACTCTTTTACAAAGATGATCCAATCAGCTATCACACCTCAACTCACGATAACCTAGCCTATTCTCTCTCATTTTATTCCATCTATTCTTTTACTTTATTGCTTTCTAGTTTAGTTGTTAGTTAAACTCCTATAATCTTCTACTTGTGTTTTCTTTTACTTTTTACAGTGCAAGAGAATAGATTCTTGAAGTGGAACCAATCCCTGTGGAGACAATATCTTTTATACTATAACTTGTGACGTGTATACTTGCACAATTGCGTAGCACTTATTACGTGCAACAACGATCATGCTTCTGCTGCGTCAAAGGCTTTGTTAGTGAATTGACAATTTTATCATCTATTGTTACTCTACATATTTACACATCTCCTGGGTCTATGAATTCTCAAATGAGATGGTAACACCTAAGTATGTGTTTGGATCATTTGTGAGATCTGGGTTTTTTTGCTTGTATGATGGATCCTTTGTTATCACAACATAGATCTATAGCATTCAAAATTCTTGGCACAACCCCTAATTCATATATGAAATTCTTGATTCTAACACCCTCTTTTGCAGCATCACATGCTACAATATACTCGACTTGTGTTGTAAAACAGCTATTGTATCTTGCTTTGAACATTTCCAGCTCACAACACTTCTATTAAGGTATAACACAAAACCTGATTGCGATCGTGAATCGTCCTTATCGGTTTGAAAGTTGGCATCAATATAACCTTTTATACTTAGCTATTCATCACCTCTATATATAAGGAATGTATCCTTAGTTCTTAAGTACTTAAGGATGTTTTAACTGCGACTCAGTGACCTTCACCAGGATCTACCTGGTATCGACTTGTCATACTTAAAGCGTACGATATATTTGGACGAGTACATAGCATGACATACATGATAGACCAATTGCTGAAGAATATGGAATCTTGCTCATTCACTCTTTTACTTGTGGTGTTGAAGGATACATTTCCTCCGAGAGTGAAATTCCATGTCTCATAGGTAAGAATCCCTTTTGCATTCTTTCATACTAAATCTTTTCAATACTTCTTCTATGTATGTATTTTGAATCAGTCCTAGGAGTAATCTTGATCTATCTCTATTGATCTTGACTCCTACTATGTATGTTGCCTCACCCAAGTCTTTCATGGAAAAACATTTTCTTAACCAAGTTTTCACAAATTGTAAGCTAGATATGTCATTTCCTATTATCAGTATGCCATCCACATACAGTATCAAGAATATGTCAGTGATCCCACTAATTTTCTTGAAAACACATGACTCATCTTCATTTTTGATAAAATCAAAACTCATTGATTGCATCGTTAAAACGGAGATTCCAACTTCGAGAAGCTTGCTTTAATCATAAATGGACCTTTGTAGCTTGCATATTTTTCGACATCTTTTGGATCTACAAAACCTTCAGGTTGTGTCATGTACACAATCTCATCTAGTTTTCTATTAAGGAAAGTGTTTTTAACATCCATTTTCCATATCTCATAATTATAAAATGCAGCTATCGCAAGTAAGATCCGGGTGGATTTAAACATAGAAACAGGTGAAAATGTTTCATCATAGTCTATACCATGAATTTGACCAAAACCTTTAGCGACTAATTGCACTTTTTATGTTTGTACATTACCATCCATGTCGGTTTTCTTTTTGAAAACCCATTTGCACCCTATGGGCTTAACCCCCAGAGGTGGGTCAACCAAGGTCCAAACTTGGTTTTCTGACATGGAATCCATCTCGAATTTCATGGCCTCTAGCCATTTCTCAAAGTCTGGGCCCGTCACTGCTTCTTGATAAGTCCTAGGCTCATCTTGATCCATGAAGAGAACATCACCATGCAATGTGACAAGAAATTCATATTTCTCAAATGTATTGCATTCTCTCAAAGATCTTCGCAGTGGTTGTGTTTCCAAAACTATTGAATGTTCCTCAACAACTTGTGGAACTTGTTGTTGTTCAATATCTTGTTCAATGATATGTGGTTGATCTCGAATTTCATTGAGTTCAGTATTTATCCCACTTATTTTTTGAAAAACAAATTATCTTTCTAGGAAGATTCATGTTTGAGCAACAAACACTTTGTTCTCGGTATGATTGAAGAAATAATATCCTTTAGTTTCTTTAGGATAACCCACAAAATTACATTTATGAGATTTGGGTTCGAGCTTTGTAGACATCTTATGTTTAACATAAGCTTCGCATCCCCAAATTTTCATAAAAGACATACTAGGACGTTTCCCAATCATATCTCTTATGGTGTCTTTTGAACTGATTTAGATGGAACATGATTTAGTGTAAAAGCAACTGTTTTTTAGCGCATGTCCCCAAAAAGAAACTGGAAGATCAGCGTGACTCATTATTGATCATACCATGTCTAACAATGTTCAATTTCTTCTTTTCGGAAACTCTATTCCATTATGGAGTACCAGGAGGTGTGAGACAATCCATGTAACACCCCTTTCTCGGTCTGGTAGAGAACCAGGTCGAAAAGCGTTATCAGAAAACATATTCAGAAATCGAAAGCTTAATTGGAGTCAAAAACTTATTTGAAAGTTCTAATATTCCTATTTAAGGCTTACTGAACCTAATTATCAATGACTGGCTCAATATGGGGTCAATTTTAAACTTTTACAAACTTAGGGACAAAATTGCAAATTCATAAATTAGCGATCCTAATCCGAATTATTTATTACCAAATTGTAATTAAACCTACCAATTATTAATCTGTGAAGTTTCGTTACTATCGGATATCATCTACATAATTAATTAAACTATATAACTTTAGTGACCATTTTGTAAACTGTCCAAAACTTCTCTTTATTCTTTATAACAGAATTAACTAACACCGTAATGATACCCTAAGGGTTAAATCGATACGCTAAGCCTAAATTTAGATTTCTAGATTCAAAGGATGTCAAGCTCATACCGATACAGCTAAGCCCGTATCGATACGAGTAACTGCGTTGACCCCGTATCGATACGCTATAAGACCGTATCGATACCATTTTTCAATCCAAATTCCAATGATCAATTTTTGTACCGATACGCCCAAATTGTATCGATACACCCTGTTTGACCAATACTGACCAGACCATTTATGCAAGGGTCGTATCGATACGCAATCACCCGTATCGATACCCCTTGACCTGTAATGACAGATTTTTACTAGTTTTTATACGAATTAACCTAGAAAACATTGTCCAAACATTACCAAATTTTACTAGAAAACTAATAAACAGTCACTCTAATAGCATGTCAAATTTTAGAGCGATTCGAATCTATTTACTACGATTTTACCAATTAGGGCCTATAAGCTTATTTTTAGTCCATTTAGCCATTTCCAAACATACAATTATACTCATACCATACTTAGTCACTATTAAGCTTACACAACCACATCAAAATAAGTTATTACAACACATCTAAACCTTATGCCACCTTACTAGGAGTTCGGAAATAAAAGTAAACATGCATATAGCTTGCGGAAGTGACTTGCAACCGGGAGATTACACGATCGGGGTTCGAAAAATCCCAAGACCCTGAAATTCATGAGACACACATATGTTAGGCTTGCATAGCCCAGTGAGGTAGTCATAACAACATAAACAATAACAATACATAAAGGGCATGCTATGAACATGAATGGCATATTGGCATACTTAATTATCATAATCGTATTATTTTAATCACAAGGTCTCATACTTAGGCCATTTATCATAATTTCACATAATCATAACGAAGCTTATACACAATTAAATTCCCTTGGACAATGTAACAATCAGATATGCGGACTCCCCTTTACACCATACATATATCAAAAAATAGGCCGTAGCCACATATGACAGAAAGTAGGTCGTGGCCTTGAGCCGTAGCTCCAGATAGTCCCTTACACAATCCATCCTTATCTCCCCCACATATAGGCCGTAGCCCGAACCATATTCCAATCCCTTACTTATACGAGCTCAAATAACCCTATGGCATGCCAATTGTATCCAAAACTCAAAAATGTCCAAGATTACACATATTTCATCATATAACTTACCTTTATGCCTGTAGGCCATAGCATATTGGAATCGGAATTGAGCCTTAGCTCCTTATAATGGATCATATCATATATGTATCACATCATAAAATATTCATATCAAATTTAGCAAATCATATCATGTTTTTCTTATAGCAATTTCACATATAACATGTCTCGATTATCACATATTTGCTTATTGAACATCAACCATATCAAAGGCTTACCATGCTCACCTTTAGCATCCACATGAACATTTCTCTACTTGAGCCTTTAGCAAGATACATATTAACATGAAAATCACAAATCAAATGCAACAGGATGGCTCTGTGCCGATCCCTTGACACGACTACACTCACCTTGATTACGAGATTCTTGGATTACAATTACGTTGTGCCTAGCTTCCTTTGGAGATGGAAAGGGGTCCTTCTCCGCTATTCGAGCGAGTCGTAGGCTTTTAAACGAAGTATCGAGGTTGAACAAATGACAAAGATGGAACTGAGCTGCTTGCTTAAGCTTGAGCTTGAAGATGGAAATGGAGGTGCTAGCTTAAAAGTTAAAGATGAAGATGACAATGGTGAATTTGCTTTCGGAGGATTCAGAGGCAAATGAGAATGCCTTTATTTTTTATTTAAAACTACACACTACCCTTAATCATTGTCCCACCAACATATAGACTAATACAAAGCTTTTCTATCCTTGAGGGTTTGCTTAACCCAATTCAATTACTTTTCTTCCTTTCATTCAATTGTCAATTGAATGACAATTAGTAATATTTTTTGATGACTTTCACGTGGGGAAAGCCAAGAAAGGAGGTGAGTAAGCACCTTGCTTCAATTTCCTTTAATTTGGGTTTCAAACAGATTCAAAACAAGGAACACGTATCGGTATGCTCGTGGTCATATCGATACGCTCATGCTAAAAAAGGTAAGTTAGTTATTAGTAGTTGGACCGTGTCGATACTGGCTTGACTGTATCGATACGCCTACCTCATAATTTGTATTTTGGCTTTGAATTTCGTATAATGAAGTTCATTCACTCAAATAGGACCAAAATGTAACTTGATTATAAAATAGGGGTATAAAGGTCAATCATTACAAACGTTCAACATATCGGATTCAAAATTTTTGATCACCAGAACCTACTTCTAACTATGCCAGTTTTTGGGATGTGACAACTCTCCCCCTTAAGAAAATTCGTCCTCGAATTTTCACATCAAGCAAAGAGGTGAGGATATTGCTTTTGCATGGTTTCTTTAGGTTCCCACGTTGCCTCTTCAATCGAGTGGCTTCTCTAAAGAACTTTCACTAAGGGCACAAAGTTGTTACAAAGCCTTTTGACTTCTCGTGCAAGGATCTGCACAGGTTCTTCCTCGTACGTTAGATTGGACTGAATCTCTACAGACTCTAGCTCTATTACATAGGGAGGATCTGACCGGTACTTCCGTAACATAGATAGATGAAAGACATTGTGGATCCGAATTAACTCCTCAGGAAGAGCTAACTGGTACGCAACAAGTCCAACTTTTTTTATCACTTCGTATAAGTCAATGAAACGATGACTTAGCTTCCCTTTTTTCTGAAACGAATGATCTTCTTCTACATAGAAACTTTGAGGAAGACCTTCTCACCAACCTCATATTGAATATCTCTTCTCTTTAGATTGGCATAAGACTTCTGTCGGTCGAACGCAACCTTAAGCTGATCACAAATAATGATTATCTTTTCTTCGGTTTCCCGAAGTAAGTCAGAACCTAGCATTTTACCTCTGCCAAGCTCAGTCCAACAGAGAGGGGTTCTACATCTTCTCCCGTAAAGGGCATCATACGGGGCCATTTGAATCGAGGCTTGATGACTGTTGTTGTATGGGAACTCGACTAAGGGTAAGGATTTCTCCTACGTATCCCCAAACTCGATAACACAAGCTCGGAGCATATCTTCTAGAATCTACAAGGAAGATTCAAAATTAGTACAAAAAATTTATGCACACGGTTCAAAGGAAGATTTAGAGTTACTTGTATAACCTTTTCGGATTGGCCATCAGTTTGAGGATAGAATATAGTGCTTAGGTGCACTCGTATTCCCAAAGCCTCGTGTAAGGTCCTCCAAAACCCTGATGCAAAGCGTGGATCACGATTGGAAATAATAGACACAGGAACTCCGTGTAAACGAATAATTTCCCGAATGTAAAACTCAGTACGCTTAGGAAAACAGAAATCCATTCTCACCGGAAGGAAATGAGCAGACTTAGTGAATCGGTCCACAATGACCCAAATAGCATCATTCTTCTTTAGAGTCATTGGCAACCCACTTACAAAGTCCATCGTAATACCCTCTCATTTCCATTGTGGAAGCTCGATAGGCTACAAAAGACCAGTCGGCACCTTGTGTTCGACTTTAACTCGTTGGTAAGTCAAACTCCTAACCATGAAGTCCGTAACTTTATTCTTCACACCGGACCACCAATACAGCTCCTTTAGATCCTTATACATCTTGATAGCTCCCAGATGAACAGAGAAAGAGCTAGAATGAGCATCACTTAGGATCTGATTTCGAAGATTATCATTATCGGGTACATAGATACGGTTGTGGAAACATAACAAGCGTTCGAAATTCATAGCAAAATTAGGATCTAGATCACCCTTGGCTTTAGCAATTAGAGGTCGCGACTCCTCATCGGATTCTTAGAGTGCTTTGATTTGGGATACAATGGTTGATGGAACTCTCAATTTTGCCAACAACTTGCTGTGTTTCTTAAGTCAAAAGTGAGCATTCAAACATCTTAGAGAGGGAACGGGCTTTTGACTAAGAGCGTCGGCCACAACATTGGCTTTACCGGGATGGTAATCAATAACCAAGTTGTAGTCTTTCAAAAGCTCCAGCCAACGACGTTGACGAAGATTTAATTTCTTCTGAGTTAGGAGGTACTTTAGAATCTTGTGACCAGTGTACAAGTAACACTTCTCACCATAGAAGTAGTGCCGCCAAATCTTCAAAGCAAACACAACTGCGGCTAACTCTAGGTTGTGGGTCGGATAGTTTAGCTCATGAGATTTAAGTTGACATGAAGCATAAGCTATGACTTTGCCTTCTTGCATTAGTACACAGCCTAATCCCAGGTGGGATGCATCACTTTACACAGTGAAGTCTTTACCCGACTCAGGTAACACCAAAATAGGAGCATGAGTAAGGACTTGCTTAAGCTGATCAAAACTCTTTTGCTGATCCACTATCTATACAAAGGGAGTTTCCTTACAGAGAAGCATCGTCAAGGGTGCAACAATCAGTGAAAACCCTTTAACAAATCTACGGTAGTAGCCTGCAAGTCCCAGAAAACTACGAACTTCTCCAACATTCTTTAGAGGAATACAATCAAGGATTGCTTGAATCTTCTTTGGGTCAACTTGAATTCCCGTAGAATAGATCACATGGCCCAGAAAGAACACTTCGGATAGCAAAAATTCACATTTGTTGAACTTGGCATATAATTGTTTCTCTTGGAGAGTCTGAAGCACAATCCAGAGATGTTCTTCATGGGTAACAACATATTTTGAATAGATCAGAATATAATCTATGAACACCACCATGAACTTATCTAGATAAGGTCGGAACACACGGTTCATCAAGTCCATGAAAGCTACAGGTGCATTCATAAGCCTAAATGGCATTATTAAGAATTCATAGTAGCCATATCTAGTTCGGAAGAGAGTCTTTGGAACATCAGACTCCCTTACTAACATTTGATAGTACCCGGATCGAAGATCTATCTTTGAGAAGATAGAAGCATCTTTCAACTGATCGAAAAGATCTTCTATTGGCGGTAACATATATTTATTCTTGATTGTCACCTTGTTCAACTGACGATAGTCAATACATAAGCGCATCGATCCATCTTTTTTCTTTACGAACAACATCGGTGCTCCCCAGGGTGAGGAACTCTATCGGATGAACCCCTTATCCAAAAGGTCTTGGATTTGGGGCTTTAGTTCTCTTAACTTCACATAGTTTATTCTATACAGAGTAATAGAGACTGGAGTAGTCCCAGGTTGCACTTCTATACCGAATTCCATTTCTCGAGTGGAAGGGAGTCCCAGAAGTTTATCGGGAAACACATTGGGGAAATCTTTCACAACTGGTACCTTTTTGAATTTTAAATATTCTTTAGACCCCATGGCATACATAAGAGTCTTCTTAGGCTCGAGTTCGGATTTCATCAAGGTTATACTCTTCTTACCGAGTCCACGGAGATATAACTTCTTCTTAGAACAGTCCACCCAGGCTTGATGTTCAGCTAGCTACTCAAGGCCTAGAATGAGATCGAATTCTTGAAAGGGTAATGCCATCAAGTTGGCCAGAAATGGGATCCCTTGGATCCTTATAGGGCAAGCTTTACAGATCAACCAAATAACTAAACTATCACCTAGTGGGAAGCAACAGGTTCGGAGTCTATTGCACACTTTTCTATCGAAGGTTCACTTATGAAAGAACGCGTAGAGCCTGGATCTACTAACACATAAACAAGGTCAGAACATAATTCCACCATACCTGCAATTACATCAGGGTCATCCTCCTGCTCACAACCCCGAACATGGTACATCTGGGTTGAAGTCTGAGGGTCACGACTAGCTGGAGGGGCATTAGTGTTGTGAGGTCTCCCCGCTGATCTAGACTGCATATGCTTTGCTCCTCTTCCTTTACTAGGATTATTCTGAGAAGCCATGGTAGTAGGGGCATTTGGATTCTACGAACACTGCCTAATGAAGTGGACAGATTCACCGTAGAGATAGCACGATCCAAATTGTCTACAACACTACCCAGGGTGCCTCCACTGACAGAAGTTGCATAAAAGAATCTGGGAACCCTTCGCAGAACCGCCCGTACTATCGATGGAAGTCGTATGAGTAATAGATGTTCCTACAGACTAGAACTGTGGCACATAACCCGACCTAGGTAGCTGATGAAAGGTAGCAATCTTCTGATCCTACTGTCTACCCTTCTTTTGATGCATAAGAGGTTTGGAATCATCTCAGAATCTCTTTTCAGACCGGGCTTGGTTCCCCTTTCTTCTTTTATAAGTCTTCTGAGAGGCTTTCAATAGCGGTGGTTCGGTTTACCAGAGTCTAAAAGTCCTCTATCTCCAAAGCAATGAAGAGGGAATGTAATTCATCACACAAGCCTTCTATGAACATCTGACACTTCTCCTTCTCTGTGTGGATGATCTCAGTACCATATCTTGCATATTTGTAGATGTCGTGGATGTATTATTCTATGGGCCTTCCCCTTATCTCAGATGGAGGAATCTCTTACGCCTTTCTGCGATATAATGGTCACTCGGTGTCTAGGTAGAACTCCTAAAAGAAGAAGACCTACGTAACTCGGTGTCTAGGCACGGTGAGCGTCATAGTATCCCACCAGCTCTAGGCCTCTTCAGTGATCAAGGCCAAGGTACATTCTAACTTGTGCTCCTCAGGGTATTTCATCTGTTTATTCAGCACTTTTAGAGTATTCTCCAGACAATATTCTGCAATTTCGAGATTATCCAGGTCTTGGCCGGTGAAGGTATAAATCGATAATGCTTGTGCTTATCAATAGGAGATCTTGATACAGGCAGAGGTGCTTCAGCAGGCTGAGGGAGTGGTTCTTATCGAAGTGACATAACCACTTGCTTGATCATGTCGGTCATTGACATAAGGTACTTCTGTTGAGTTACATGCATCGGAGGAGGATAAGGTGGGTCATTCTTCCCAACTTTTTCAGGCCTGGCTTTGGCCCTTAGATTATCCCCCTAAGTCGAGGAGGAACCAGGGTTTTGTTCATTAACAGCGTGTCAATTAGTGGGCACCGACATTTTCAGATCTAATCATATAAAGAGATTGAATCGTGTAAGCTGCAAGTCACATATAACATATACAAATAACTCTTAGGTGGCATAAGCACATACGGACTCGTAACAGACTTCATATTAGTCCTAGAATTGACTAAACCTAGGCTCTGATACCATAATTGTAACACCCCCTTTCCGGTCTGGTAGAGAACTGGTCAGAAAGCGTTATCGAAAAACATATTCAGAAATTGAAAGCTTAATCAAAGTTGGAAACTTATTCGGAAGTTCTAATATTCTTATTTAAGGCTTAGTGAACCTAAATATCAACTACTGACTCAATATGGGGTTAATTTTAAACGTTTACAAACTTAGGGACTAAATTGCAATTTTCATAAATTAGCGATCCTAATTTGAATTCTTTATTACCAACTTCTAATTAAACCAACCAATTATTAATCTGTGAAGTTTCGTTACTATCGGATATCATCTACCTAATCAATTAAACTATATGACTTTAGTGATCATTTTGTAAAATGTCCAAAACTTTTCTTTATTCTTTATAACAGAATTAACTAACACTGTATCGATACCCTAAGGGTTGTATCGATACACTAAGCCTAATTTCAGATTTCTAGATTCAAAGGATGTCAAGCCCGTACCGATAAAGCTAAGCCTGTATCGATACGAGTTAACTGCGTTGACCCCGTATCGATACACTATAAGACCGTATCGATACCAATTTTTAACCCAAATTCCAGTGATCAATTTCCGTACCGATACGTCCAAATCGTACCGATATGCCCTGTTTGACCAATGTTAACCAAACCATTTATGCAAGGGCCGTATCGATACGCAATCACCCGTATCGATATCCCTGACCTGTAATGACAGATTTTTACTAGTTTTTATTTGAATTAACCTAGCAAACATTGTCCAAACATTACCAAATATTACCAGCAAACTAATAAACAGTAACTCTAATAGCAACTCAAATTTTAGGGTGATTTGAATCTATATACTACGATTTTACCAACTAGGGCCTATAAGCTTATTTTAGTCCATTTACAATTTCCAAACATACCATTATACTCATACCATGCCTAGTCACTATTAAGCTTACACAACCACATTAAAATAAGTTATTACAATACATCTAAACCTTATACCAACATACTAGGTGTTCGGAAACAAAAGTAAACATACATATAGCTTGTGGAAATGACTTGCAACTGGGAGATTACACGATCGGGGTTCAGAAAATCCCAAGACCCTGAAATGCATAAGACACGCATATGTTAGGCTTACATAGCCTAGTGAGGTAGTCATAATAACATAAACAATAACAATACATAAATGGCGTGTTATGAACATGAATGACATATTGGCATACTTAATTATCATAATCGTATTTATTTAATCACAGGGTCTCATGCTTAGGCCATTTATCATAATTTCACATAGTCATAATAAAGCTTATACACAATTAAATTCCCTTGGACAATGTAACAAGTGGATACGTGGATTCCCCTTTACACCATGCATATATCAAAAAATAAGTTGTAGCCACATATAACAGAAAGTAGGTTGTGGCCTTGAGCCATAGCTCCGGATAGTCCCTTATACAATCCATCCTTATCTCCCCTACATATAAGTCGTAGCCCCGGACCATAGTCCAATCCCTTACTTATACGAGCTCAAATAACCCTATGGCATGCCAATTGTATCCAAAAGGCTTAATAGTCAGAAAGGTGCCCAACCTATACCTTTTTTTCCATTTTGGTGCCTAACATTTTATTCGAGCCACTTTGGTGCCTAACGTTTCATTTCGTCACTCAGATTGAGTTTTTCTGTCAACGGCTGTTAAAATTTTCTATTATCCATTAAAAATGCGACACATAGCATATTCTGGTAATTTCTTTAATTTTTATTTTTCTAAAAATTAGAAAATCTTTAATCTTATAAAACCTCCACCAAAATCTTTAATTTCGCTTAAACCCACAAATCTAAAGCATAGATCCTTAAATTCCCCCTTTCCACCACCGATTCAACCACCACCAACCACCCTTGCCACCGTCAAAAACTAGCGAATGAACCGACGATTGCTTCGTTGATGAACATCAAAAAATGAAGAAAAAAATACCGATTGGGCTTCTAATCAACGGATAGAGGGTAGGGGATGTTGAACGGTGAGGTGCCCGGCGCTTAGGGGGTGAAAGGTGAACCGCCAGCGTGTATGGCATACCGGACAACGAGGAAGATGTGGTTTGAGGGTTTGATTGAAAGAAAGTAAAACTTTGGGGTTTTTTAAGAAGTTTATATTTTTAAAGAAATTGAGAAATTAAATAAATAGATAAAATAGGCCATGTGGCATGTTTTTTATTGGATAGCAGAAATTTTTAACGGTCATTGATGGAAAAACCCAAACTGAGTTACAGAATGAAACGTTGGGCACCAAACTGGAAAAAAAAGTATAGGTTGGGCACCTTTCTGACTATTAAGCCTATCCAAAACTCACAAATGTCTAAGGTTACACATATTTTATCATATATATTACCTTTATGCCCGTAGGCCATAGCATATCGAAATTGAAATTGAGCATTAGCACCTTATAATGGATCATATTATATACGTATCACATCATAACATATTCATACCAAATTTAGCAAATCATATCATGTTTTTCTTATAACAATTTCACATGTAACATGTCTCGATTATCACATATTTGCTTATAGAACATCAACCATATCAAAGGCATACCATGCTCACCTTTAGCATCTACACGAACATTGCTCTACTTGAGCCTTTAGCAAGATACATATTAACATGAAAATCACAAATCAAATGCAACGGGATGGCTCATTGTCGATGCCTTGACATGACTACACTCACCTTGATTACGGGATTCTTGGATTGCAATTCCGTTGTGCCTAGCTTCCTTTGGAGATGACAAGGGATCTTTCTCCAATATTCGAGTGAGTCGTAGGCTGACAAACGAAGTATCAAGGTTGAACAAAGGACAAAGATGGAACCGAAGTGCTTGCTTAAGCTTGAGCTTGAAGATGGAAATGGAGGTGCTAGCTTAAAAGTTAAAGATGAAGATGACAAGGGTGAATTTGCTTTCAGAGGGCTTTATTATAATTCAGTTTATTTATGCACGTAGAATTGTAATTGAAAATAATAATGGCAATTCTTCTTTATAAATAAACAAGTTAAAATAAATGTTATTTTCAATCATCTTATGATTGTCCTTTAGGCATACTCTAATATTAAATACTACTCTAACCTGAGTACCTTGGCCACCAATTTAGGACGATACCTCTTATCACGATTCTTCTTAAACTGACCACCACCGAAACTAGAGTCTGCAACTCTTTTGCTTGAGCCAAAACCTCCCACACGAGATAATAAACCTAAGTTCTTATCAATATCCTTTGCCTGTTTGATTAACACGATGAAGTCGGTGTAATAAAAATCCAACACATATATCTTAACATCTTGTACCAATTCATAATAGAATCGGTCATAGCGACGCCTCGCGTCTGGTACCAGTTCAAGAGCATACTGACTCAATCGAACAAACTGTACCTCATACTCGGCCACAAACATATTTCCATAAACTCACATTTCTTCTCATCCAAGTATCTAACTCTCAGATACTTCCTCTTAAAAATAGTTCAAAAGAACTCCCATGTCACATCATCGAGTTCCATACCCGCGGTCACGGTAGTCCACTAGCTATAAGCATTATCTTGCAACAAGGATACAACACATCCCAGCTTACGGGCATCATTATATCCTATTTGTACCAAAATCTAATCAGTACTAGCCATCCCCTCCATGGATGCCTTAGGTGCCAACCCTCCATACTCAACTTTTCCCGAACTACGGAGGCGCTCTAATGGCAACCCCATCTATCCAGCAGCTGGCATAGACACATGCGCTTCCAGCAACAACATCTTGTAAAGCTCCAATTATCGCCTACATCAAAGGCGCCATATCACCCAACACTAGCCCAGCTGGCACAAGTGGTACTTGCTACGGGGTGGAAAACCCCCAAGAGATATAACATCCTCCTGATTCCATTTTCCTATTGGCAACAATATTCATGCTAGCCCTCAATTCTCTCCTCGGTCGTAACATAACACTATTTCTAAGGCATGATAATTTACACCAACACAAAAACAATCAGGCTAGCTTCAACCAAGGATCCAAGACTTTCATATCAAATCAAAACATTTTAGAATGTAGTAATAAGGCAATGTGTCCCCAAAACATACCCTAACATGGCATATAACAACTAATGTACTTATAAAAACAAACACCCTACATAACAATCATTAGTAATCAATCAATAACAACATTCCAACAATCTTAACCTCATCCCACTTATCGCAAACTTGACTCTGATACCAACAAATGTAACCCCTTGACCTAGTCTAGACGCAAGACCGAATCAAGCGAGTTACATTGGGTTTGCCAAAACAAACCAGTAAAGGTTTAACTCGAATTATGTCCATTTTTTCTTTTATCTTATCTAGATGCAACATTATTACCTATCGTGTGCATACTGGCAGCGGGTGAAATATCAACTCAATTGGGTGTTGAATCGATATCTAATTGGACGTAGTTTCAATTTAGGGACCAAATTGCAATATTTGAAAATTAAAGTGACTTCATTCATTTTAAAGTTACCAATCCTTAATGAGTTCAGTTTCATGCTCACATGTCAAAAACTAGCTTCAAACAACCATCCAAACTCATTTGATTGCGTATATAACATTTAGGGACCAAAATGGAAGAATCTAAACCTTTATTATCAATAATAAAAGACATAACGACCAGGCATACAGATACAGCCCCAAAGTGTACAGATACGTGGGGGCGTATCGATATGTGGGTTACAAACCACTTTCCCATAATTCAATTACTTTAAAATTGTATCAATACACCTCTACCGGTACCGATACTCGGGCCAAAAATATAGTTACCCGAATCAATGCACCTCTACCTGTACCGATATGCCTAGACCTAAAATATCCAATTTTGTTGGTTTTTTGTACAATCAATGATCCAAACATGCTTTATGAAACCTGAAACATATATACAACAATTCTAAAGATCAAATCGTGGCATCACACTTCAAACGGAAATCTAAAGGCGTGATTCCTAGAAAAAAACCAACCACCATACGAAACATAAATCCAAAGCAATGACCAAACAAATAAGGCCAATTACAACTCTAAAACAACATAGCAAACCTGCTCAATCTGGGAGTTTAGCAAAAATCCTCCAAAAATAACGACACTGGCCCTATTGCCTTTATTACTACAAGTCTAGTTCGAAAATCATACTTTCGCATTAACAAGTCCTTGGATTTTCACTCGCTTGCTCACTATCTTCAACCTTTAATTCACTGCATTGATGGACAAAGAGAGCGTAAGCAAACAAGGCTTAGTGATGAGTGCTCAAACAACACACCATCAATGCATTTTTAAACCATTTTCCAAAACCACATTGAAATCACCATTTTAAATCATCTTATAAAACATCATGCCTTGAAAACCATTCCCTTGACACTTTCAAAAAACCAGCATATTAAACCATGTGCAACATGTATCATGGATCAACAGCAAATCCCATTTGTGAACCCTCAATTTAAGCCTTCCCATGCATAAAAATCCATATGAAAAGCTTAAAGAGTAAACATGTATAAACCAACATTATACATCAACATTCATTGACATGATACATTAGTGGCTTTCAAGTGATCATTTACCAAGTTCACTTTCAAGTGATCATTCAACAAATGTCGTCTCAACACTTTATGCCATCTCAACCGGAATTAAGGTACGCTCACAACTAGGTACTATCACAACCCATATCATCAGTTAGACGCATAATCCACTAACGGGAGTTTTCGGTACCTTATAACCCCTCAACCGTTAGGGTACTCCTGGCGGAGTAATCGATACACATAAACCCCTCAACACCCGAGGCGACTCTTTGTAGTGCACTATCAATCCTATGGCTGGCCAACTATATCTGATAATATTTTAAACAACATCACTTGCCAATATAATTCATTATTAACCATGTTCCTCACTGTTTTATATGCATCAAATCAAAACCATTTCCAAAGCATTAAATCATGCTTCCACAAGTATTCCACATACTTACATGGATCATTTTCCCAATGCATCCATCATCAATATATGATCAAAAATAGTATAAAACATACTTTAAATCAGGCATAAACAGTAGGTACCATGTAATTCAAAAACAAGTGCATAAAACAATTTTGCCAAAGCACGACCGAGGGAGAAATCTCATCATACTTACTTTCGAGTTTAAACTAGCATTTCAAGCTCAATTTAAACTCCCAATATAACCTTTAAATCATTTCAAAGCTGAAATCCGCGTTCTCACTCACCGACAACGTAAAGCCTCATTCGCCAATACGAATCACTTCTCCAAAAGCTTCTGAAACAACGCTACAAGCTTGAGGATCCACCTCCCCTGATTTTACCACCCAAAAATAGAGGATTCAATAAATCAAACTGCATTCATAAACCCAGCAACATCAATCCACAACAATCCACTTCAAACTCTAGTCGAAACCACTCCAAAACAACCGAAATCAACATCAAACATCTTCCAAACTTAACCCAACCAAAACATAAAGGTTCAATCCATCAATTAGCTTCAATTGACATCCAAAAACAACCTAACATCAAGCTTATACCTCCAGCATACATTAAACCTCCACAACTCCTAAAAAACACATAACTAACAACCTAGAAAATTAGAGATTCATCTAGCTTCGGGATTCCAATGTTAAATACATCTTATTAACATTATTAAACATCAAAGTCATGATTAAAATCAATCAAGAACTCAACAAAACAAATCCAATTCAAAAATCATGTAATATAATTAATTAAACATTGATTTAACTAATTTCCATAATTACATCATTAAAACTCGATAGAAAACATTTATAAAGGATCAATAACTTGGGAATTTCAGTAAATAACCATGCATTAGAGGAGAAGGATGACTCTAATGTTTACTTTACCCCTTAATTGGGTTGATTACATGAGAAAACAAGATTAAAACAATAAGGTTTTGATAGAAACCGATTAAGAACTCATTTGAAACCAAAAGATAGAAGAAATCAAGTAGTTACCTAAAGATTTTGAAGAAGAAAATAGTGTTTGGATAAAGATAATTTGAGAGAAAATCTATTAGAAAAAAGTAGTTACGTAAAATTTGTTTATGAATTAATTATAAAATTAATTCCCTAAATCTATTTATATTTTTCCCAACCCTTTTAAAAATAGACAATGTAGGAGAAAAATATAATATTAGACTTTGGCGAAATAGCTCCTTAAAGATTCAAAGTTTTGACCCTTTTACAAAGCAGTCACTAAAAACAATTTTACATTCTTTACATTTTGGTCAATAGCCAAAATGTCAACTTTCCAAATTCCGTTTTCAAAATTGACTTTAAAAAAATATCCATATATTAAATAATTATTTTTATATATTTTCCCAAATATTCTCTCACTCAAAAATATTTAATCCGATTTTAATCCCAAATCTGACTCGAATCTCTAATCCGATCCATCGGACCATCTACTCGGCCTTAAAACCACTAGGCCCAAAACTGGGGCATTGCACAGAGGGTTGGTTGCATCTTGAACCTGCTTCTAGAAGGTTGTCTGAGCTGTATGCAAATAGTTGTGGCATTTTTCCACCTTGCACTGATATTAGGAGAACTGTTGAGGGAGGTTGGGGTCTCATTCAGGAATTAGGTTGTGTTCAACTTAACATTGAAAGGAATGTGAAGGTGCTTCTTGAAGCTAATGCTAAGTTATGTTCACAGATGGAGGGCTACTCTGGTGTGCTTAAGGAAAATGTGAAACTACTTTCGCAAGCGAAAGTGATACATGCACCAAGGCCCAAGATCAAGCCCACGAACATGATGGTCTGACCTTACCACTTGGCCCAATCACGAGGGCAAAGTCAAAATAACTCAAGGAAAAACTACATTCAATGATTCAAGACTTTGTAAGCAAGGGTTTACAAGCTTTCTTGAAGAATCAAGAATTCCAAAATTCTCGACGCTTGTTTCACGAAGAAAGCCACAATTGGGTTCAAGTTCTCTTGTTGCTGCTCCAAATGATCCACACACAAAAGAAGCCCAATAGACTTATAATAAAATAATTCAAGGCTGGATTATAAAGCATTGACCAGAATAATTATTTTTAAATTATTCCATTAGCTTCTATTTTAATTAGCTATTCATATGCTGATTTTAAAGGATTTCTTCTAAGCTTTCTATATGTACAATTTAGAGTTTCCTTTTAGTTTTGCTATTCAAGTACTGATTTTAGAAATCCCTTTTAATTAGTTGATTTTTAGGGATTAATTAGCCATCTCTTAAGGAATGTTGGTTTCTCCTTTAGGCTATAAAAGGAGATAGCCTCTTCTCTTGTAAATCACAACTTGAATCTTTCTTTTGAGAATAAATGTTATTGAGTACATTTTTGCAAGTATTGTTGCTTGTACCTTCGAAGCTTATCTTCAACACGATTTCCTTCTAGTTTTTCATGGAAAAGCCATCTTCACACTCTGGGTTGCCTAGTCAATTGCGATTAGGAGGGTCAGTTAGAGCCTATCATCGAGTTTACTTGATCAATCACGATCAAGAGGGTTCCTAGGACACCACTATCTTCATCATCTTTCTTGCTGCAAATTCCAGACTTGGAATTCCAAAACTTTCCATATTTGTTCTTTAACTTCCTTTCTTTTATAATCATTTTGTTTTATTCCTTTTCATAGTTATTCTAATATATATGTTTCCATATCTTATGTAACACCCCTTACCCGGTCTAGGAGAAAACTAGTTTAAGAAGTGTTACTGAACAAAATCCAAACAAACATAAGACATCTTAACAAATCTCAACTAAGCATGCAACTAGAAATTAGGAGGATTTAAAACTTTTTATTAACTTTCAAAGATCAAGTCCACAATACATTTCATGTTCAAGCATGTATGCTTACACATTATACATAACAAACCATTTGATAGCTCATAGCTTATACTTTATTTGATAAAATTCCAATATACAAAGCTCACTTATACATAAAATCCAGAAAGGGTAAGATTAATCTTAAAGGTTCAAGTAACCAGCTTAGCTATTATGGTTTTAGATATAATCTAGTTCACGTTTACCATTCGAACGGTTAAGAGAGAAAAGACTATAACGAATGTCTCTTTTAAAGGTTAATTAAACTATGTGATTCTCGAATTAGGCATAACAAGGATTTCCATATATGCAAACATACAAGCATACAACTCAAAATCATGACAAGGATATACTCACACACACTAGTCTTATTTGAATCCAATCATATTCGCATGACTTTATCATATACCTATTCATTAAAATGTCACTAATTGATCATTGGAACAATTTAACCAATTATTTGAGCTATAACGCTTGTCAGGGTTAAACATGCGATAATGGGTACATAAAAGCCTACACACTTGCATGTCAACATAATGAATTAACTATTTGCGCAATCTAAAGATCTAAACCATCATACAAACATCATAACTATTATAACACATATAGCAAGCAACCACGAAATAATTAAAGGCCCATTACAAAGCTTTGAATACTTATAACGCTTATAAACATATGAAATCAAATAGGAAATTGAAATGCACAATGCATTCTTATCAACTATGTGCCACCATCTAGGAGTTCTTAAGGAGAGTACGAACATACACCTTGACACTCGTAATCTTGTCTGAGCTCAGAAAGTACTCATAAGCATGTACCTCCTGAAATGCATTGAAAGGATAGAGTAAGCATAGGCTTAGTGAGGTAGCTTAAAGTGACTATTAGTATGAAACAATAAGCTATCCTTCCATCAAATTTTATACAACCCCTTTCTTTTTAATAACATACTAGATTTGGACAAGAGGTTAGACATATTAGGACAAGGCGCATAAACAAGCTCTTATACTTATACATGGTATTCAAATCAAGCATGTTCATATACACACATTATGTTCAAACAAAGTATATACAAGTAAACTTGATTACTCACACAAAGCATATATATATATATATATATAGCTACTCAAGCAAAGCATTTTCATATATACAAAGGGGTGTTCGAGTAATGCATGAACCTAATTATACATGAGCATTAGAACAAGCATATCTATTCACCCAATTTGATACTCAATTATCAATAGAAAGACGAAGAGCATAACATATCATATTCAGGAGTTACTTGACACATAAGATATTACACGTAACATATCAAAGTCATGGTTTCTTATCACGCAAGTTATCCAACATATCATATCATAGACATATGGTATTTATCACACAAGCTATCCAAAATAGCATATCATAGATAGATGATACTTTTCACACAAGCTATCTAACATAGCATATCACACAAGTTATCTAACATAGCATTTCATAGACAGGTGATACTTGTCACACAAGCTATCTAACATAGCATATTATGAACATGATTACTTTTCATATAAGATATTGAACATAGCATATCAAGGTCACGAATTACTTTTCACATAAGATATCAAATATATCAGGTCATATTCATGAGATACTTATATATGTTCAAAACATTCCAATACATGCTTTTTTATTTAGAAAGTAGTTCCAATTCATGTACACATATATACATGTTTAAAACAACACATTACCTACTTGTACTTATCCAAAATAGTCCACTAATTATGTATATACAATTATACATTCAAAATAGTCCACATCACTTGAATTTAACCAAAACAGTCCACTAATCATGTATATACAATTATACATTAAAAACAGTCCAAGACATGCTTGAATTTAACCAAGACAATCTACTAATCATGTATATACAATTATACATTCAAGATAGTCCAAGACATGCTTGAATTTAACCAAAACAGTCCAAGACATGCTTGAATTTAACCAAGACAATCTACTAATCATGTATATACAATTATACATTCAAGATAGTCCAAGACATGCTTGAATTTAACCAAAACAGTCCACTAATCATGTATATACCATTATACATTCAAGACAGTCCAAGACATGCTTGAATATAACCAAAACAGTCCGCTAATCATGTATACATGATTATACATTCAAAACAGTCCACAACATGCTTGAATTTACCAAAACAGTCCACTAATCATGTATATACAATTATACATTCAAGACAGTCCAAGATATGCTTGAATTTAACCAAAACAGTCCACTAATCAATTCGAACATAATATCTCATTTATGTATGTTACTTATCATATAAATGATCAAGCATAGCATATTATAGACATGATTTACTTATCAAATAAGCTATCAAACATAACATATTGTAAACATGTGTTACTTGTCTCATAAGATATCAAAATAATACATTAGTTTAATTTACAATTTCATGTTTTGTCTTTAACATAGCCTTGGGAGTCAAGTAGCCTAGGTACACAAATCCTCAACCAACTGCCGCCAAACAAATTGGTACTCAAAGTACCGGTCAATCCCTCCTACTATCGTCAAGTGACCACAACACTTCCCTCCTATTGTCGCCAAATAAGGACCGTAATCCACCCCAAACACGAGCTCTATGGACTCTAAGGCATGCCAACTATACCTAAGACTGACTTGAAACCAAGGCTTTCAAATTTATCTTATCATATCAAAGACAAAATGAGCATAGCTCCTTATCAGAATGTCATATCAACAAAGCTTATTGCCCTTTCATAATAGGCATGGATTCAAATCATGTGAAGTTTCTCAATACATTTTCATCTTATTCGAATAGCATGTCTTATTCATATCAGAATTGGAACTGAACTTAGCTTCATAATCAGAGTAACAAATAACATGATTTATTGTTTATCATGTCAATCATATACATAATTCATATATGATTCTAAATTTGATCACACATCTAAATCAAATGTTTGCATAACAAAGATCACATATCAAGCATGTATTGGTTTCTCTATGAACATAACATTAAATCAAGTATTACATTTCATAGAATGCTTATCATATAAGCACTTACCTCGAATCCAAGCTTTCAAGTGTGTAGCCTAACTTAAAGATAAAGCAATATAATTAAATCAGCAAAAGATGCTCAGGAAGGTTACAAGCCTATCCCGAGACTTTAAACTACACTCACAGTTAACTCCGAGCTACTTATGATCACGAATCACGACTTCTTTTTGTTTATCCACTGTTTGTGCCTCGTTAGCCTTTAGTCCTCCAATTTCCTCTTGGTCTAAATGTAACAAAGGGTGTAATGGTGCATTAGAAAAGATCCTAACATACATTCTCATATAAACTACTCAATTTATCATGCATTCATGTAATTTTAAATCAAACTGTCCACCAACAAAAACATTAATGCAAAACAACCCCATGTATATATATTCACATATATAAATTTACAAGATGGTTTACCAACTTTCAAATCAAAACAAAGCAGTTTATACATCAGTATACATGTTGAAATGCTCCAAAACAGCCCCTCATTTTCTCTCATAAATGTTCAAGATAGTCCCTAATACATATACAAGGATGAAAAATAGTCCTTTACACATAATCACTCATAAACATGCTCAAATCAGTCCTCTAAGGTCCATATAAATGAAATCCTGCCCTGTTTTCATATATACATAAGTACATGTTCAAATCAGCCCACATACTTCTTTATTTATTCATTTATGAATCAACTCGATTTACATGTATACATATAAATTCATGCATAACAATCCACAATGTTCATTTTTACATCAAAACAGTCCCTAGCACTTGTATATATGCACCGAACAGCCCCTAACTCATCAATTTAATCCCTAAACATCTTCAAGATCATACAAACAGTCCCTCCCTGACTTTAATCTTATAAAAACAGTTTCAAAGGTTCCCTAATCTCGTCAAAATAGAAAAATCAATCAAGCACATCATTTGTGTATATCATAGATTTTACAACATAAGTAAATTTCCAATTAAATCTATCAACAACGGATTCAAGGAAATATCCCAATTAAATTCTCAATTTAATTACAAGATAAAGGTGAAAAGTAAGAGTAGATCTCCTCCTTCCTTAAGCCAATTAACCATAACTTCAAGAATTTAAACAAAAGCTTCCATGGCTATCTACAAACCCTCTCTCTCTCTCTATTTTCTCTATACTAAGCTCGGTTGAGATGAAGAAGATGAAAGGGATATCATCCCTTCATCACTTCACCGAAAACCTTCCCCCCCTAATGCCTAATTCATTGACATGTATAAAGACCCCAAGATGAATTTCTTTTAGCATACAACCTCCCACTAATCCTAACTTTTCAGCTTAGTCCAATTGGAATTGAGCACTCATTATTTCTCTCTTCTCAATTCGGTCCTTAACCCTTATTTAATCTAACTTTTACAAAATAAATTATGGTATTTAGAATGTATTCACATGATAACATTCTACTAGGTCATACTTTAGGGTATTACATCGTATCATTTGGTATCAAATTTGGGGCGATTCTTCGTGATTCCATATATGTTCTTCGTTTTCTTGGTGATTTCACAAGTAGCTTTCCACCAAGGGGTTGTTTTGCAAAATTATGGGGTTTTCTCATTCATTAGCCGTAATTTTCATTCTTATTTCATAATTTGTTTATTTATGCAAAAAAACAAAAACAAAAAAGAGAAAATCGTAAAAACACATTTGAAGGAATTTGAAACCCATAATTTCCAGATCGGATCTAAACCATTAGAGGAGTCACCACACAAAAATTCATAATTTTTGGACATTGGGAACACATCGGACGAAGTGGATCAAGTTTCTGCTCAATTTTAGGGTTTTGGGTTTTCTGTTTTTTCTTTCATTCTTAGCTATAGTTCTCGTTTGTTTTTACCTTTTATTGATTCTTATGCATCATCTAACACCTTCTTGTCTCTTGTGTTAGTAGGAATATTAAAGTTGCATACTTTTCTTCCTTCTTGAAACTAACTTCATTTGGTGTCGTACCCTTCCTTGGACTCCTAGAGCTTTTTAGATTCTTTGTTATGGTTAAATTCTATCGAATATTGGTTGTAAATCGTGGTAGGACAGTTTTAAAGACGTATCAGTTCACTTGCCTCTTTAACATTTACTTTTTTTGGAGTGATAATAGTTATATTTTCATTTTTCTTGATTTTTCCCTTCAACCACTTTAAATTTTATTTTCTTTGAGTATTGTGTTTTTAGGATGTCAAACAGAAGCACAGATAAAGATATGCCAAAGCCACCAGCGACTCTTGAAAGCATTTGAAATGGCTTGTCAAAATTGGTTGTCACAATGAATACTAGATTTGAACACAATGATGCGATGTTACAAACTCTCACCCAAACCATAGCAAGCATGAATGCTAATCGAGAGGTTCCAGCCGATGAAAATTCCTCAATGGAGAGTGAGGATGATGGAAATCAACCTAGGCGTGCACTCTGACCTTCACAAAACCTTTATCCTTGACATCTACCTGTTCGCGATCGCCGATTTGATGCACCTAGACAAGTCGCTCGTAAGCAGCCCTCTTTGGCCAAACCAAAGTTCTTCGTTCCTCCATTCAGAGGTAAACATCACCTGGATGCATATTATGATTGGGAGAGCAAGTTTGAACTCTTGTTTTCCTACTACAAATGTCCCAAACAAGAGAAAGTTCCATTGGTAACCTTGGAGTTTTCTGACTATGCTTTGAGTTGGTGGACTCAATTAGTCAGAACTCGACGATGTAATGAAGATCACGAGATTAATACATGGTACGAACTCAAACAAATCATGAGGAAGCGGTTTGTTCCCCAATACTACTATAGGGAATGCAAGCAAAGGCTTCAATGGTTGAGACAAGGAAACAGATCTGTCGATGAGTACTTTCAAGATATGGAGACTCTATTACAAAGAGCAAACATCCAAGAGGGCAAAGAGGATACCTTAGCCAAATTTATCGTTGGTCTCAATGTTAATATTTCAGAGGTGCTTGAACTTCAGCCATACCTAGATCTTTATGAAGCTCTCTAAAAGGCCATTTTTATTGAAAATCGGTTGCAAAGAAAAGCAAGGTTCCGCCAAAGAGAATATTTTCACTATGATAAAAGTACATCTCAACCTTTACCTTTCCAAAGTTCAAATCCTTTTTTTGAGTCTTATAGAATGAAACCAAAGGAAGAGAGGCTTAACATGCCATAAACAAATACCAACAAATACCAAACAGAGGCCAAAATCGACCAAAACACCCATGATGGCTGAATTTAATCAAAGATCGAGTCAGGCTAGAGATGTTGAATGCTTCAAGTGTAGAGGACATGGACATTATGCTCATGATTATCCAAATTCTAGAATTATGTTTATCAGAGATACTAGTGTTTTCTAATCCGATTCAGAGAAGGAACAAGATGATGTTTCTGAAGAAGAAATCATTGCTCCCTATGAGGGTGATGACCATGATGCCAGATGTTTAGTGATTCGTCATGCCCTTAGCATCCAAACCACAAAAGAATCTGATGTTCAATGAACCAATATCTTCTATTCTCGGTGTATGGTAAAAGGTAAACTCTGTACCGTCATCATTGATAGCGAAAGCGGTGCAAACGTCATAAGTTGTTATCTTGTTGATGCACTCAATCTACCTTGCCAACGACACCCAAATCCATACCACCTTCAATAGCTTAATGAAGGATCCGAAGTTAAGGTAACTAGACATTCCTTGATCACTTTTACTATGGGGAATTATTGTGATGGCATTTGGTGTGATGTAGTTCCCATGGAAGCTACCCACTTACTTCTTGGATGATCATGGCAGTATAATAGAGATGTTACTCACCATGGCAAGTTAAATCGGTATTATCTAGTGTACCATGGGAAAAAGTATACCTTAACCCTATTGGATCCTAAAGATGTCTACACGTATCAACTTAAAATGCAAAAATTCTGTGAGAGGGTGTGAACTCCAAAAGATGAAAAAAAGATGCCCTTAGTAACAAAAGATAAAGGCGTGATGGCCCAAGGGTGGTGAGTGAACCTAATTGTGAGAAGAAAAAAAAGAGTGGTTCAAAATATATATACAAGAAAAAAGAAGGCAAGCCCTCTTCACAAAACAGCCTTGCATCCTCATTCATTTTAGGCAAGATTGCTTATCTATATCTGACACTCATGAGAATTTGCCTAGTGTGTTTGTTTCATTATTGCAGGAATATTCTGATGTTTTAGATGATCCACCTAAAGGTTTGCTGCCATTGAGAGGTATAGAACATCAAATTGATCTAATTCTAGGTTCATCCATTCCCAACTGACCAGCATATCATTGCAACCCCGAAGAGACTAAGTAGTTGGAGAATCAAGTGGAAGCTTTACTAGAGAAATGATACATACGAGAAAGGTTCTGGGATTCAAACATATTAAGGACTTGTAGTTGACAAATGCTGGTTTTGCAAAAATTTATGCTCAGTGTAATAAAGGTTCTTCAAACAAGTTTTATCTTGTAGATGGATATTTATTCACTTGAACAGGTTGTGTATTCCAAAAGGTTCTTTACGGGAGTTTCTGGTACATGAAGCACATGGTGGAGGATTAATGGGACACTTTGGCGTTACCAAGACCTTAGACACTGTTATGGAGTTTCTGGCCACACATGAGAAAAACTGTTGAAAAAATATGTGCTTCTTTTCTTACATGCAAACAAGCCAAGTCTAAGGTAATGCCTCACGATTGTATACTCCTCTTCCCATCTTTTCTTCACCTTGGATTGACTTATCCATGGATTTCATTCTTGGTTTACCACGCACTAAGAAGGGACGAGATAGTATTTTTGTGGTTGTAGACAGGTTTTCAAAGATGGCACATTTCATCCCTTGCCACAAAACTGATGATGCAACATATGTGGTTGATTTGTTCTTTCGAGAGGTAGTAAGGCTTCATGGCATCCCATGTACCATTGTTTCTGACCGGGATATCAAGTTTTTCAGTCACTTTTGGAAAGTGTTGTGGGGGTAAGATTAGTACAAAACTTCTTTATTCTACCACTTGTCACCCTCAAACTGATGGAAAAATAGAGGTAATTAATCAGATTTTGGGTGCTCTACTCCGATCAGTTGTAGGTAAGAATGTGCGAAATTGGGAACTTTGTTTACCCTTTGTAGAATTTGCTTACAATTGTGCTATTCATTCTTCCACTGGTTATTCCCCATTTGAGTTGGTTTATGGTTTTAATCCATTAACCTCTTTAGACCTTGTCCTTTACCACTTGAGGATATTTGTAGTTTGGATGGTGAATAAAAAGCGGAATTGATTAAGTCCATACACCTCAAGGCAAAACAACGAATGGAAAAGATTAATCATTCAAATGCAACAAGGGCTAACCAAGGGCGCAAGTTAGTTATCTTTGAACCTAGTGATTGGGTTTGGGCTCATCTTCAGAAGGAAAGGTTCCCAAGCCGACAAAAAACAAAGTTGGACCTACGCAGAGGCTGACCTTTTCAAGTTCTGGAGCGCATCAAAGACAATGCTTACCACATTGATCTTCCCAGTGAGTAATGTGGCTAATCTTTCTCTCTTGGACATTTCAGATTCAAGGTTTAATCCTTTTGAGTTTGGGGGAATGATACATGCACCGAGGCCCAAGATCAGGCCTACGGACATGATGAGCTGACCTTCCCACTTGGACCAATCACGAGGGCAAATTCAAAATAACTCAAGGAAAAACTAAATTCAACAATTCAAGAATTTGTAAGCAAGGGTTTACAAGCTTTCTTAGAGAATCAAGAATTCCAAAATTCTCCACGCTTGCTTCACGAAGAAAGCCACAATTGGGTTTTGAGTTCTCTTGTTGTTGCTCCAAATGATCCATACACATAAGAGGCCCAATAGACTTATAATAAAATAATTCAAGGTTGGATTATAAAGCTTTGACCAGAATAATTATTTTTAAATTATTCCATTAGCTTCCTTTTTAATTAGCTATTGATATGCTGATTTTAAAGGATTTCTTCTAAGCTTTCCATATGTTCAATTTAGAGTTTCCTTTTAGTTTTGCTATTCAATTGCTGATTTTAGAAATCCCTTTTAATTAGCTGATTTTTAGGGATTAATTAGCTATCTCTTAAGGAATGTTAGTTTCTCCGTTAGGCTATAAAGGGAGGCATCCTCTTCTCTTTTAAATCACAACTTGAATCTTTCTTTTGAGAATAAATGTTATTGAGTACATTTTTGCAAGTATTGTTGCTTGTACCTCAAAGCTTGTCTTCAACACGATTTCCTTCTAGTTTTTTATGGAAAATCCATCTCCACACTGCAGGTTGCCTAGTCAATTACAATTAGGAGGGTTGGTTAGAGCCTAACATGGAGTTTGCTTGATTAATCGCGATCAAGAGTGTTCCTAGGACACCACTATCTTCATCATCTTTCTTGCTGCAAATTCCATATTTGGAATTTCGAAAATTTCCAGATTTTTTCTTTAACTTCCTTTCTTTTATAATCCTTTCGTTTTATTCCTTTTCATAGTTATTCTAATATCCACTGCCAAATTGTATCAAAAAGGCTATGCTGCTCATTTAAAGGAGGTGCAAGAGAAACACAAGGTGGATATTCAAACACAAGCAGAGGACTTGCATAGGAAATATACAACGAAAATTGTTGAAAAGTATAAGGAGGTCGATCACGCTCTTAAGATTAAAGATAAACTGATTAAGACCATAGAGCAGAGCTTCAGGGCTGAGATTTGAGGTCTTAAAGAGAAACTGGAGCAAGCAGAGAGCACGAAAAAATTTACAAGGAAATTATTAGAGCTTAAGGAATCGTACAAGAATGAGATCATGGTGTTGGAGGTTACTCATGATGTTGATGTGTCAGAGAAAGTTAAGGCAGCTGCGAACATGACTTCTGCCTTCATGGTAGAAGGGATAAAGAGGTCTCATGATGCTACTATTCTTAGCTTCCAGTTGGCACGGGGTCCTTTTGATGTTAGGGGTGTGGATTTTGATGCTTTTTGCGAGGTGGCTGCAGATTTTAATGTGAGAAACCCCTTAAGCCCTCATGGGAGAGCTTTTCTACGAAGAATAAAAAAATGTAGCCTCTCATGTGTTTGGTTTAAATGCGTCCTCTTCCTTAAATGACCGCAATGGTGTTGTGGATGGAGTAGATGGTATGGGTGTTTTAGGTGATTGTAGAAGGGATGTACAACTGCAGTTTTTATTTATTTCTTTGTTTTGTTGCAGAGGGGAACTTTGGTATTTTCTATTCAGGTTGGAGTGGATCTTAATGTTATTTTTACAAGAAACTGTCTACTTGAAATAATTCTTATTATAGAAAACTTGAAAAAAAAACATGTTTATCTTTCAATTAGATCGCAGCGCTTAGAGAGTTGAAAGTGATTGTATTCCCTTATTGTGAGGGATGGAACAATTCATTTAGGTGACTGGCTCGTCTTCTCCTTTTTCTTTGTAGGTTCTAATATTTGATTTGACTTTATTTTGTCAAAAGACGAAACTTCTCCTTTTTTATTTTCTTTTGATGAATTCAGTCAGTGTGTTCATTGACTAGTGAAGATGGTGTTTTCTTATACTGTGTTTGTTCGAGTGTTTCTCTTGCTACTACCTTTTTGAAATATGCTTGCAATTTTCTTCCGCGAAATAATTTTCTTATTGAAAATTGAAACATCAAAAGGGTTAGAATAACTGGACTAATCGAATGATGATTTCTTACCTTTTAGGTGCGATAGAATTTTTCTATTATTAGTTGCGCTGATGTAGCGAACTAGTCTTTGCCGCTTGGGGTGGCTTCGGTTATAAGAATAGTATTCTTATGATGCTATGTGTAACAATATTCTCCTTAGACCAAAATGAATAAAATGGTCTTATTTATTGCGCACTCTTTTAAATACCGGCATATGTAAGGGGATTTGGTATGGGTTTAAAGGATTGGGGCGTAAGCTATAGTGGAGGGTAAGACAGATGCTTGTTACTTTAAAAAGGTGGATACTGCTATGCGGCTCTTTTTTATTTCTTATTGGCTTATTCGTGCGGTGATTTAGATATCTCAAGGCAGGCTGTGATGAAAAAGAAAGTATCTATTTGGCAGTGACAAGTATATGCACCTCTCTACACAGCTGTTGATTGAAATTTGGAAGGTTGCGTAATTTTAGCTATTTACTTGAGATTTTGGAATATGGAAATTAAATGCTCGTATTGACGGTTCTCCTTATGGGCATGTGAAACATCGTCGCATGGTATTCCTATTGATATACTATAAATAGGGCTCTTTTGGCATGTATCCTCATAACCTAATTTACAGGTGGTTTTTTTCTCCTTATCTTTTTCGGCCTTGTTTGTGTCGCTTTGAGGGAGAGAGAAGAAGGGGATGTTTGTAAGAACGTGTAGCGCGCTAAAATTGTGTTTCACAAATTTTGGGCGGAGGGCTTAACTTTGTAGGTTAGGCTACTTGGATCGTCAAACAATAGTATTCAGAAGGCTATGGTTAGCCATCTGTAGTAAAGAGCACCAACAGTCAATGTATTCGGAAGATCTTAGGCACAAGGCTTTTCAAATACGATTGCATGTTTGTGTTTGCTACTACATCGGGAGGCGGCAGTTATTGGGCATAACATTGATGTTGTTGACGTGTGATTAGTTTTGCAGGCTTCTGAATATGTGTCATCAAGGGGAGTGTTTGTTTGCTAGTTATGGTGTTTATAACACCCCTTTCTCGGCCTGGTAGAGAACTGGGTCGGAAAGTGCTACCGAAAAACATATCAGGGATTCTGAAGCTTGATTGGAGTTTGGAAACTTATTCGGATCATTTATTAATCTCTTTTAAAGCTTAACGGAATTATCTCATTAGGACTTACACGATTCAGGGTTAGTTTTAACTCTTTTTGAACTTAGGAACTAAATCATAGTTCTTACAAGTTGAAGGTCCTTATCGAAATTTCTTTTCTTTAACCTACAATTAAACCTTTCGATTATTAACCTGTGAAGTTTCGTTATTAACGGAGATCGTTTACCCATCCAATTAGGTTGTTCAAGTTTTAGTGACTGTTTTGCAAACTTCTTAAAATTGGTTTCTATGTCTTTTAAAATAATTAACTAACTCCGTACCAATACCCTAAGGACTGTATCGGTGCGCTAAGACAAATTTTCATTTCCCAGATTCGAAGGTAACATGCCCGTATCGATACACCTAGCCCTCTATCGATACGTGTTGACTAGGGTTGACTGTTTCGATACTCTCTATAGACCGTATCGATGTAATTTATTTTTCAGACCTTACTGTCAAGATCTGTACCGATACACCCCCTTTGTGTATCGACACACCCTGTTTCACTTGGTCTAATTATGCAAGGCCGAATCAATACGTCATCACCTGTACCAATACGTCTGTATTGTAATGACAAATTTTAGTTGGTTTTTAATCAATTCAACCTGTTGAACGTTTTCCGAATTTGACCAAATTTTCCCAGCAAGTCCAATATCCATATTTTTAATAACATACAAAATTTTAGAGCATTCTAAGTCCATTTACCTAGTTTTCACCTTTTAGGGCTTTTAGGCTCATTTTATTAGTTTAACTAACTCACAATCATACCATATTAACCATTAAGCATTTGGTCACCTTTAGGCTATTACACATACATAGTAAAGCACATTTATAACATGTTTAGACCATATGCCACCTTACTAGGAGTTCAAGGCAAAAGATAAACATACATATGATTCGTAGGAGTGACTTGCAACCGCAACACACGATTGAAGGCCGGAATTCTTTAAGATCCTGAAATACATGAGACACACGAATGTTAGGCTTACATAGCCTGGTGAGGTAGTCATAACAATGCACAATAAACTTATTAACTACATGAATGACATATGGGGATGCTTGATCAACAATTCGCATAACATTAATCATATAAGAACATATTCAAGCCATTAGTCATGATTTCACATAGCAATTGTAAATCATAGTAACACATCATTTCCTTGGACATGGTAACCAATGGAAACACGGATTCCCTATACACCATACATATCAAAAATAGGTCGTAGCCTTGAGCCGTAGCTCCGGATAGTCCCTTACATAATCCATCCTTATTTCACCACACATATAGGTCGTAGCCTCGGACCGTAGTCCAATCCCTTACTTGGTGAGCTTGAATAACCCTATGGCATACCAATTTTATCCAATGTCCATAATGTACAAGATCACATATTTCATCATAATTCTTACCGTTCCGATCACATCATATCGGATAGCAAATTGAGCCTTAGCTCCACATAACATATCATAGCACAATTATATCAAAATTCATATACAAGCATGAATCAGATATCGCATACGAACTTACAAATATATCAAACATTATTGAAGCTTACCATGCTTACCGTTAGAGTCCATATATGCTTGATCTACTTGAGCCCTTAAACACAAATGCAATCATAACACAAAATAAATGCAATGAGATGGCTCCTTGCCAATCTCTTGACACGACTACACTCACCTAGTATTTTGAGACTTCAAGGTTCTCGGATTTCGATCCCTTTGCTCTTAGGCTTGCTTGAAGATGACAGATTGTTTCCTTCCAATTTATGGGCTAGGAAAAACACATGGAATAGTTATAATCACAATATAGTACTCGCTTCGAAGATTAGGCTTAGAATTTTGATTTGAAATTAAACTCCAATCTTCCATGGATTTTGAAAATTGATTGAAGACTTTTACTTACCGAGATACAAGCTTTCAAACGCTATATCGAGATTAAAAAAGGTTAAGGATTGAATCGAGGTGCTTGCTTAAGCTTGAGGTTGAGGACAACAATGGTGGTGCTTTCTTGTTGGAAGACAAGGGTGGGATTTAGTTATCGGGAGGTTCAAAGTGAAGAAGAAAGCTTTTGTTTCTCATTTTAAAACCATTTTTCATCTTTAATCATTCCTCCACCAACATATGGACCAATAGGGAGCTTTCTTATCCTTTAGGGTTTGCTAAACCCAATTCAATCATCTTTCCTTCCTTTCATTCAATTGTCAATTGGATAACAATTAGTCACATTTTCTGAGGTGTTTCACGTGGAAGGGACAAGCAAGGTGGTGATTCATCACCTATTCCCTTTTATCTTTCAATTTAATATTCAAAACAAATTTCTGCAGAGACCCGTATTGATACACCTTATGGCCATATCAATAAGGCCAACCTAAAATGGGTAAGTTCATTATGGAGTTAGGCCGTATCGATACAAGTCTTGTTGTATCAAAATGCCTAGCCAAAATCGTACCGGTACCAGTCCTACCGTACCGATATTCCTAGCTTGAAAACAACATTTCCATCTTTGAATTTCTTACAAAAAGGTCTTCACAACTTAAATCAAGTCCAACAACTTTTATTGCTTCAAATTGAGTACAAGGATTTGAGGATTACAGTTCCAAGCATATCCGATACAAAATTTCCGGTCACCATAACCAAATTCTGACTAGGCCGATTTTAGGGATGTGACAGTGTTTGTGGTGTCGACAGCTGTGGCAACAAACTATTTGCAGCGGATGATTCATCGGGTGGAGATGAAATGAGAATGAGAGAGATGTTTGTCATCTCCATTTACTTTGCCTGTGACATTTAGAAAAGTCATTTTTCTCTTAATAGAAGAACTTGTTGCGGTTTCATATGTTTTTTTTGGGCGATAAAGTTTTTTTATAAGGTTTTTCAATCGGTTCCTTATGTCCCGCATGTGGTCTTATATTCATAAAATTTTATGCACTTGACTCATGTGAGAAAGGTTATTTCTGGTGGTTTTTAAGTGCTTGTGGTTATTTCGGCCTATATTGGTTGTTTTGTCATGTATTAAACCCCAATGAAGATTTATCTTTCATCTGTGATGATTGTCAGCTATGATTCCTCTATGCACATATTTATATTTTGTGAATGGTTACTTTGTCGGAGTGTATTATATGAATGTTTTCTTCCACGAACCGTGTACTGCTTAACGACGATCGCACTTTCTCTCTTGACTTAGCAACAACATATTCTTGGGTATTATTCCTCATGGTTACTTTTTGAATGGTTACTTTGTCTGAGTGTATCAATAGGCATGTTTTTGACAAACTTAGAATTGAATGGCATGTTGATTTTCCTTTAGGGTGAATTTTCGCCCCTTAGTAATGAGAAACTTATGGAGAATAAGCTATAAAGTTGGAATTATACTTGTATTCCAGTGTTTGTATTATTCCTCGTTTTCTTTAAAATGGGGATACATTAATGTAAACTTTTGTTTGTAAATTTGCGGGATAAGTTGTTTGCAAACTCCTGTTTCCTTTCGTAATTAGTTCATTGGTGGCAAACATGATGGCGGTAAATAAGGCGTATCTCTAGCGGAAATGCTATAGTCTTAGATCTTATTATTTGCCTCTTTGAGGGTGTCTGCTATGTTTTTGCTTGTTTGTGATTACCGATGTCTTAGCATGGAGTGTGCCCTAAAAATAACTTTACCTACCTTGTTATTATTTTCTAGGTACAGTTCCTTGTATGAGGTTTCTGCCCTCTATGTATGATATTCTTGATTGCTATTATGTTTGTTTGGTATCTCCATTGTTTGTAATGATGTGTTGTATTGACGATCACCACTCGGGTTAAGAGGAGCCGCATAGTGGAGATTGCTTAACTTGATATCTACAATCCTTATTATTATTGTAATTTAATCCGGCCTACTTCATCACTTTATTGGTTGCATTGTTTTGGTTGTAGTTATCTTCCTTGGGGTTCATTTATTGTGTTTGGTGGTAATTAGATAAATCAAGGTAAACCATGATAAGAATGGGAGGTTTTTGGTTGGTTGTGACAGGTGCACGTGCCTACCCTTGGGCTTATTGGTAAGAAACCTAGAGGTTGCGTGATAGTAGTTGCGGGCCCTGAGCTTAGTGATCTAAGAATTGATTCTCGTCTCGATAGTTTTCCTTCTGTAAGTTTGAAATGTCAAGACTTGGTGATCTTACTTTTGCTATAAATAGGGCTCCATTGGCCTACTTTATCACTGTAATTTAATCCGGCCTACTTTATCACTTTATTGGTTGCATTGTTTTGGTTGTAGTTATCTTCCTTGGGGTTCATGTATTGTGTTTGGTGGTGATTAGACAAATCAAGGTAAACCATGATAAGAATGGGAGGTTTTTGGTTGGTTGTGACAGGTGCACGTGCCTACCCTTTGGCTTATTGATAAGAAACCTAGAGGTTGCGTGATTATAGTTGCGGGCCCTGAGCTTAGTGATCTAGGAATTGATGCTTGTCTCGATAGTTTTCCTTTTGTAAGTTTGAAATGTCAGGACTTGGTGATCTTACTTTTGCTATAAATAGGGCTCCCTGGGCTTCGTGTTTTCATAGGCTAGCTTATGAGTGGCTTATTTGTGGCGACGAGCAATAAGTAGGAACTCTATTTCATACGTCCTATGGAAATGTTGACAGACAATAGTACTTGGCATTTAGGTTATTCGAGTTTTCTTTGGAGGATCTTCACTGTTATTAGTATGTTATTTTTAGCCATCGAAGAGCTCTTGTTTTGTTTGGTATATTTGTTGTGTTGGATCTTGCTTGTTGATACCTTATAGTGATGATGAAGCATTTTGATTTGTGTTGTCTAGGAAGCTTGGATGTTGCTACTGGTTTTTATTAATATCATGTTTACTAACTATTATTTTCTCATTGTTAATAATAAGATTTTGACAGTAATGGTAAATTTTTTATGCGTGAGTTATGGGGGTTTGAATATTTGACGGTGCGGTCATTATTCCTGCATGTAAGCGATATAGTCTCATTTTATAAGCAATGCACTACTTCCCTTGTACACATTTTATCTGGAGAGTTTTCGGTTTTACTGGATAGAGCCTGTAGGAATTTCTTGGTCCCTATTAAGAGGCTTAAAGTTATGATATTTGTTATCTCAAAAAGGTAGGTTGTTTTATATTTGAAGCGGTGTAGACATTTGGATTTTATTAGTTCATTTCCAATTCATTTGTTAACTTGTTTGCTGGCTTTTTCTAATTCTTTTGGGGGTAAAACAATTGCCCTCGGTTATTGGAACCTTTATCTTTGGGACCGGTTTGCTATGCGAGCTCACTGAGTGAGCGGCTAGCAAACTGATATCTTTTTTGTCACTTTACTATGCGCGCTCACTTAGAGAACGGCTAGTGAACTTATATCTTTTTGGTCA
Organism: Hibiscus mutabilis; assembly: GCA_019671005.1. NCBI lineage: Eukaryota > Viridiplantae > Streptophyta > Magnoliopsida > Malvales > Malvaceae > Hibiscus > Hibiscus mutabilis. The sequence goes on from CM033745.1 coordinate 51,930,776, forward strand.
CTTTACTATGCGCGCTCACTTAGGGAATGTCTAACAAACTTATATCTTTTCAATCGATTTACTATGCACGCTCACTTAGGGAGCGGCTAACGAACTTACATTTTTTTCTGTCGTTTTACTATGCGCGCTCACTTAGGGAGCGGATAGTGAACTTACATCTTTTCAATCGCTTTACTATGCACGCTCACTTAGGGAGCGGCTAGTGAACTTACATTTTTTTGTTCGCTTTACTATGCAAGCTCACTTAGGGAGCGGCTAGCGAACTTATATCTTTTCGGTCGCTTTACTATGAACGCTCACTTAGGGAGCGGCTAGCGAGCTTATATCTTTTCGGTCGTTTTACTATGCACGCTCATTTAGGGAACAGCTAGCGAACTTATATCTTTTCAACCGTTTTACTATGCACGCTCACTTAGGGAGTGGCTAGCGAAATGATATCTTTTCGGTCGTTTTACTATGCACGCTCACTTTGGGAGCGACTAGCAAACTTGCTCTTTGTGGTCGCTTAACTATGGATAAAAACGCATTAGTTGGAAAAGGTATTTATTTAGCTAAAGTAATCAGATGCAATTTTGAACATTCATGTTTAAAAGCGAAATACATAATTATTCTTAAAGGTTAAAAGGAAATGCATGCTGAATTGGACGAGTTAGGTTGTACCTTTGCCTGCTTGGCGAGCTTCTATTTGGTGACCTATTGTCATTTCTCTCATCCTTGGCACCGGACGAGGTTGTCGATTGGTTCAAAACTTTGCTCTTGACGCCGCTCGTGACTGCTTGTTTCAATTACCGAAGAAGTCTAGAGGTGCTCTACCTATCGGATGTGCTCTTATTGGGTGTACTCCCTCTTTATCTTTTAACGAACTCGTCTAATTATCCCCTTCTAACGACTAACTCTATCGTATTCTTCAGATGGATACATTCATCTGTGTCGTTGCCCTGCCCCTTATGAAATTCGCACCTTCTACCTGACTTTTCTCTAGCTTCGTTCGGTCTCATATGGGTGGGGGCTTCATAATTTTTAGATGTTTTGCATGGTGTAAGATACATGATGGTGGGTCCATTAGAGGGTGGTACATTCTGAAACTGAGCGGCGATCCTTTTTTGATTCGGTTTTTTACATTCTTTTGGGTCTTTTTTCTTTGTTGAGCTGCTTGCTTCACTTTTCTAAGTAACGCTGTAATTATTTTCTTGTTTTCACAATTCTCCTCCACTCCTATAGATAGTAGGCTTCTTCCCTTCGGTTGTGGTATATGGCTTTCGGGCTTTGCATGCTTACAGCTGAATCCCTTAAGGAATCTACCGTCGTGGTGCCCCGGTTGATTTTTGCTACATGCATGCATCCCTCCTCGGCCTTTTCGTTATGCTCTCCTCCAAGTACTGCGTTCGCCCTCGGATATATTATTGTTGTTGTTTGAGCTTCTTTAGTGCGGCGGGGTATATTCTTCCATAATTTCCAATTTACCATGCATGTTGGCCAGTCGATCGCTTATGTCTTGAAAAAAAGAGGTGGAAGGAGATGGGGCTTCTCCTTCTCCCTTTTTTCAGCTTTTTCTTTCTTCCATACATTCTTTCATGGCTTCTCCTGCTGAGGGCCGCTTTATGTGAGAATCGGACTGAAAGGTGAAGGGTCCACGCTCATCGCACCAATTGTTTATGACCAAAATGGTCAGGGACCAGAGACGATGATTCGATGATGGTCAAGACGATTATCCTGGGTCGGAGCTCATATGTTGCTCTCGTTTCTTTGATATTGTGGTGTCCTAAATGGAGAATCTTGGTTCTCTCTTGTTGCATGTCCAGTTTTATACTACTCGGACAAGTGCCATGATAAGGTTGGTGTGGCGCATTGATTAGACTGGCTATGACTTAGCGCCCTAGGTTCCCTTGGTTATCCATAGCGAGCCCGTGTGCAGTGACATGGCCACCAGATGAGGCGCAATGTTGCGAGTAATCATGTCTGCTCACCACAGATCGCGAAGGGTATAACACAGTTCACGAACGACTATGTATATAGCAGTCTGTGTGCGTTGTTATGCTTATCAGTGGATGTCCCTTGCATTATATCGTTCGTAATCTTGCTCATTTCAATTTCGACACATGGCGGTACGTATTTATAGGTACTAACAAGATTATGATATTTTATTTTTAAATTAAATCAAATATTTTTTTTCTTTTTCATATTTATTTTAGTAATTTCATATATAATATTGAATCGAGTTATTTAATTTCAAAAATAATAGTTTAGTGACTAAAACAAAAAAGTGAGAATAGTTCAATGACCACTGATGTAATTTACCCAACATACTACTCTGTGGAAGAAAATTCACAAGACATTTAGCTGTCATGCATAGGGATGCGAAAAAATCAAAAAACGATACCGAGCACGAAACTTGAAAAACCGAATCAAAAATTGGTTAACTGAACCAAAAATTTTAGGTAACTGAACTAACCGGTCATATAATATATATTATTATATTATCTTTTATTTTAATATTTTATATTAAAAAAATTAAATTTATTTTCCCTTCTCATTACCTAAAAGTAAAGCCCTAGTTTAATTTTATAAACCTTAAGTGTTTAACTTGTTAGTATTAAAAAATATATGAATATCATGTGTCGATTTTTAAAAGTATATATATTTTTTAATATATTATTGAATTTTATATTTTTAATAAATAAAGTAAAAAAATCATTACTCGAACCGAACCAAACCGAATATTTCGGTTAACCGAATAAACGGTTAACTGATTTGATGGTTACAGTTTAAAGGTCGAGAATTGAGTGACCCGAACTTACCGGTTAACCGAAATTATTTGCTAATGGTTAACCGAACCTAGTTTTGTACACCCCTAGTCATGCAAACAAAATTAACCGGTCGGATTGATTTTACTCAAAATCATAAATCGTATTTGAATTGAATTTATTTAATATACATATTAGTTTTCTTATTTATATAATTCGAATCCATTTTTTTAATTTCGAATTTGATTCGATTTGTCCAATTTTTGCTAGAAAAGTCGAAAGAAGCACATGTTGGGTTAGGAAACAGATGATTCCGTAATTGGTTTGCAGTAGACGTTGATGACTTGAGTCTTTAGATTAAGCTACAACCCTACAATTTAACTTTATATGGAAATCTATTTTATCATTTAACTTTAAATGGAAAATAAGTTTTCAAATTATAATTTTTTAAATTTTAGGTGTCTAAATAATTTTTTATTAAAAATAAGTGTCTAAAGTTCATATCGTTACAATTTTAAGTGTCTAGTCGTTAACTACCGTTAAAAATGTTAACCAATCCAAACATGACATGTGGCATGTTTATTCTATTTTATTTAATAAAAAATTTAAAAAATTACACATTTTAATTTTTCAAAAAATCCCAAAAATTTCTAATTTTTACAAAACAATCTCCAAATCCCAAAATTTTCAAAACTCAAAGCCCCGAATCGCCGCCGCTCTTGCCGCCAATCATCGCATTTGAGCACACCCCTTCGGTCGCTGGACCTAGCAAGTCATTTCCCCAACACGATGTTGTTGGAAGCGACGAATGGCGTGTCATCCAAACGTCGAACGCGAAATCGACGTTCAGCTAGCACGCCATTCGTCGTTTCCGACAACATCGTATTGGGAGAAATGACCAGTTAGGTCCGTGCAGTAAAGGGGTGTGTTGAGGGGCGGCGATCGGCGGCGGAAGGGGCAGCGATCGGCAACAAAAGCGGTGACGATTTCAGGGTTTGGTTTGAGATATTTTATAGATTTGGAGAATGTTTCGTAAAAATTAAAAATTTCTAGATTTTTTGAAAAAAAAATAAAAAATTGGTTTTTTCTTAAAAAATTTCAAATTATTACCACGTGTCAAGTATTGATTGGTTAACAACATTTTTTAACAGTAATCAATTACCCGACACCTAAAATTATAACAGTATAAATTTTAAGCACTTAAAGTTCAATAGAGGTATAGTTTAGGCAGTTATTTTTTTTATTTAAGCCTTTTTCTTTGTCCACCAAGTTACGTTTGTATCATGATAAAGGATTTAGAATAAATGACATAGATCATCACTAAATTATCTTTTTTCTCTTATTTTGATCACTCAACTTAAAAAAAATTAATTTAATAAATGAACTTTATACATTAAATTTTTTTGTCATTCTAAATTATTTTATTAATATTTTCAAATTTTCTAACATTAATAATAAAAATAATAAAAATCATATTTTATTATTATTAAATTTAAAAAATGTATAAAAAATCGTCGTTGTTTGTCGCCACCGGAGGCCTTCGGAATCGCGGCTGTTGATCCCAAATTGCACTGGGAGACTCACTTTGAGATGTTGAGTCAAAATTCGATGGCTGTTTTACCGAAAAGTGTCCCGAAACCCGTGAATCTGAACTGAATTATTTCGGTTTTCTCACTTTTGATCTCCTATTCGTGGACTTCGGAGTATTTTTCAACAAAATGTAGGTCAGATTTGGACTTAAGGGGCGAGACAAAGTGACTGGTGAAATCTGAGATCGAACAGTCACCATCTACGGCCGGTGGCGGTAGCGTCCAACAACGGCGAATAGTGAAATGAGTTTAATTTTTTATTTTAAATTATTTTTATATAAAATAATAATTAAAAATGCGAAAATGTTAGCCTTATTTTGATTTCAATATAACTTAAATTTAATTTCCAATGACTAATTTGTAAAAAATTATAAAGTCACTTTGTCGAAATAAATTTGTCAAAAAATCCTTTCAAACTTGTCAAAACGATTTATAAAATATTTATGGTGCATTTGGTTCTAGAAAATGAAGTCCGTTTTCGTTTTCATTTTCTTGGAAAATAGAAAACGATGTAGAAAACATGTTTGGTTGTAAAAATAGAAAATGATTTTTAGAAAATGAAAACAAAAATATGTGAAAATTCAAAAACATAAAGAAAATATTTTCATTGAAAATATTTCAGGAAAATAAAAAATATGAAAACAATAATTTTTTTAATTTTAACTCGGGTTTGAATTCTTCTAATGCTATTTTCTAAAACTTTAGTTTATTTACTCATATTTTATTTATTATTATAATAATAATATTTTCTAACTATATTTTATTTCAATTGTTTAATCATTATCTTTTTCATTTCTATTTTGAAAAGCTATATGCCAAACACATTTTCACTATTTTATTTTTAAAAATATTTTTTCATCTCTATTAACCAAACATGTTTTCTAATTTTTAAAAAATTGAAAATAAAAATTATTTTCTAAAAATAAAAATAGAAAACTAAATAGAAAATATTTTCTAAAACCAAACAGACCCTTAACTTTGCACTTATATCTAATATACTTTTAAAAGTCAATGTTGGATTAAAATCCGTAATAGTGGACACATATGTATAATGTATATTGCTATTTTAAAGTATGACACAAAATTAAGTGACCAATTATGTTAGGCATGTCATGGGTATTAAAATGTCATGGAAATAAAAGTGTAGATACCATAAGATGTATTTATAATTCGATGAGGGGCAGAGTTAAAAATACTTAATAATTGATTATTAAATCAACTATATAAAGAGGTAGTGGTCCCCAAGAAATAGGTTAACTTGTTTTCCTCTATTTTATAAGTCAAGAGTTTTACGTCAAGATAAAACCTATCTTCTTGGAAGATCAATACCAAAGATTTGGGATTTCAACATCAAGATTCAAGGTTTTCAAGCCATCAATGAATTGAGTTGCGCTTAAACTTTCGGTTTATTGTTCTTATTGATTTGACATGATAGATCTTGGGTTTAGATTTCATATCTATTATGGTTTGGTTCTAACAAGTGGCATCGGTTAATTTGTTTGTCATGTTGAATCCTTGAGAATCGATTAATTTTTTTGATTATGAAAAATCACAATAGTATCATAATTAATTTGTTTTAATTGATGTTATTTATGTTGATGATATCAATGAGTTGAGTTGATTTCTTTTAACGGACTTTTGGAGTACAAAATTTATCGATATCGATATGCTTTCATGTTCGATTGAATTTATATATATACGATATTCGTTGTTTTTTTTGATGATTCGTCAACTTTGATTGCTTTCTATAATAATTTAGGGTTTTAATTCAATTGATTAGCAATTTTTAATCTTTAACCGTCGCATTAAAAAAAAGTTAATCAATGGATAGATTTTAGAGGCAGATCAATGCCATTATGTTTGCTGTGATCTTTCTTTAATCAATGTTAATTGAATTAAAAGGACCACGTGAAGTCTACCATTGTCATATTTGGGTTGTGTTTTTTTTAGGGGAAATTTATGCGTACAAGTACCTTTATTTTAGTATGTTCAGTTTGGTCCTTATGCACTTTGATTAATTCTATCATGTTTAATTAAAAAAGGGGGCTAAAGTTTGTTGACTTCACATGAATTCATATTTAAGAATTGTTTTTTGATTAATTCTGCTTAGTATTGAATCACTCTAATGTTTATGTTTGATTATATATTGATTTGGCATTTAGTATTTGGATTAAAGATTAGGTTTTGATTAATTAAGGATTGAGTTTTGGTTTTTATGTTAAAATAGATTGAATCAATTAGGTTGTGCAATAATCTTTAATCTATCATCGAACATATAAATTTAACCAATCGTCAATCCCCTTATGCCTTAAATTATATTGGTTCGGTAAGCGTGAGTTTTACTTTCACGTTCTTTGTTTTGATACCAATAGTTAATACATGTCATTAATTTTGTGGAATTCATATTCGATTTGGTTTGATCAAGAATTTTAATTTTGATTATTAAATATTATGAATATATTAAAGTTTAATGTGATCATTATATGAATTATTCATTTGTATGGAACTTTTGATTTTGGCTTTTAAGTTAAAGATTGATTGTTTTGAATTCAAGTTTTATTTTGGTAAATGCATGCTTAAAATTTTTTTTGAGAAACAAATCAAAAATTTCAGATTTTTTCGATTTACGTACCCCATTCGACAATCTTATGTTGGGTTATTTTGGAAACTTAAGTGTTATCAAAAATTTCAGTTTTGATTTATATTTATAAAATTTTAAATTTGAATATCGGTATATTTATATTATATATTTTGAGATAAATTAATTAAAGCATTAAGTCACCAAAGTGACCTCTATTGTGGAAATTATTTTATTTTAATATATAGAAGGTTTTGTGCATGTAAGTTAATGATTATTTAGTATTAATTGGCCCAAAGGAAGGTTAATAATTAACATTATTACATTTGCAAATGTGGTAATAAACATGTGATAATTATTCAATTTTATATGTGAGCAATAAATCGGCCCAAATGAAGATTTTTGTTTGACATGTTCTTATTATCAATGTTTGATTATTGTATTAAGATATCACTTTTTTAAAGTTAATGTTTTGTCCAAAGATAAAATATTAATGGAGTGTTCTGGTCTTGATATTTAGGTTTATCTTTATTCAAATTTATTATTATTTTGGTTATCTTTTAATTTGATTGAAAGATAAAATTAAGATAAATATTTTAAAACAATTAAATTCATATTTTGTCTTGGATGTCTAATATTTTAATGGATTAATTGAAACATAATGTCACCAAAGTGACCAAAACTTTTGTGTGTAGATTAGTTTATTTAAAATATTAAGATAATTATGGGTTTTTGTAATTCATGCGTTTATTAATTGGCCCAAAGAAAAAAGTTAATATTTGACATAATTACAAAAACGACAATTGTGTCGATAAATGTGTGACAATTATAAGGTATTTTATGTAATGATCTACTCCAAAGATTAATCTATTGTTTGACATGGTTTATTGTCAATGTTTGATTGCTACAACAAAAGTCATTTAAGATTAATATTACTTATCCAAAGACTTGATATTAATGTTGTGCTTGGTATCTTGAAGGGAACTAGCCATTATTTTGAATTTATTTGTTTACTTATGAATATTTATGTGAGCTTGTTTTTATTTTATTTACTTATTTTTGTTCTATATTTAGGTAATTTATCTTTGCTGTCACATTATCTGTTAAATACATTCTACACTCATGTTTAGTGAAACTAGTTTCAAGGAATAGAAAAGACACTTACATATAGTATTTGGTTGTATGAACATAGACTTTGCACTAAGGGAAGAATAACTTGCACCTCTCACCGCGGTAAGCACCCATAAAGGGAATTTTGAGAGGTGAGATTGTTAAAATCGCACGAGTCTAATGATCATAAAGAACAACATTCTATAAGTCTTTAGAAGCACAAATCTAAAGAGATTACTCATATTAAGGGTTTCCTTGACGAAAATAAGAAATGATTTACCCAAAACATTAAGGTTAAGATGACATCACTTATGCATTCTTTGATGTCTATGAAGTATAAGGGTCAAGGAAATGTGAGGATATACATTATGAAAAATGTTTAATATTGCTTCAAAATTTAAGGCACATAAGATCAAACTTTCTAACAATTGTTTGTTCTTATGATTTTGGTATCGCTTCCTATACAGTTTAAACAATTCAAAATTAGTTACAACTGTCAAAAGGAGAGATAGACTTTAAATGAGCTTATTTCTAATTGTGTTAAAGAGGAAGAAAAGTTGAAGCATTATAAGTGTAAAAGTACTCATTCGGTTAGTGCTCATTCAGTTAGTGTCTCTAAGAATAATGGCAATAAAAAAATATATTAGAATAAAGTTGCTAAAGGTCCTAATCAAAAGAAACAACAATAAGTTACAAAGTATTGATTCTTTTGTATAAGTTAGGACACATGTGAAGAAATTAAACTTCAAAAGTGAGCAACTACTTCGGTTATTTTGAGTGATCCATTGGCTGTAAATTTTATGATCCCACAATAAGGATTATTTTAAGGAGAGGTTTATAACATTTTTAGGATGTTGAGTTTGGAGGGAGAAATAAGGTTAGATACATTGCTATTGAGGGGAAGTTGAATTATAATTTAATTCATACTATCACTTTTAATGATGTTTAGGGTTTTACACCTATTATTAATCAAGAAGTGAATCAAGTACCTCAGCAAAACAATGTTGAACAACTCCCATTCAAGATAAGGTAATTGTTTCAGAAGAACAAACTCAACAACCTTAAAAAAATAAGTGTCATTAAAGATATCCACGAGAGGAAGGAGAAATACTATTCTAGATTATTACTTTGTATTTATTCAAGAAAATAAGGATAATAATGGAATGATAGAAAATGATTCAATCATTTTTTTTCAAATCATAAAAGTTCTGACTCTCAAAAGTGGATTGATGTCATTCAAGAATAGTATTATTTTATGCAAGACAATAAAGTTTAGGAACTTGTCTCATTATGTGAAGGTACAAACCAATTGGTTGTAAATGGATATTTAAAACCAAGAGGGATGCAAATGATAATGTGTACAAGTATAAGACATGTCTTGTATCTAAAGGATATACTCTAAAAGAAGACATTGATTTTGTGGAGACTTTCTCTCAAGTTTTATTGAAAGAATCTTTTAAGATAATCATGACGCTTATTGCTTATTTTAATCTTGAGCTACATAAGATGGATGTTACGCTTGTGTTTTTCAATGGTGACATTGAAGAAACAAATTATATGGTACAATCATAGATTTGTGTCTAATGATACAAAATCAATGATATGTAAATTAAAGAAATTCATTTATGAGCTTAAGTTGGAATCTCATTAACGAAATTATAAATTTTATATTGTTTATCTCATTTGGTTTTGAGATAAATTTGTTTCAATTCTATATACTACAGATTCAAAGTGAGTAAACCAAGTGATACTCATATTACTAAAGAAGACAAATTTAGTCTTACTCAATGCCCTAAAAGTAACATTGAAATTAAAAAAATACAAAAGATTCCAAGTGCATAATCTATTGAGAATTTAATTTATGCTCAAGTATGTATGCGTTCGGATATTATTACACATTGTTAGAATGTTAGACAGATATTTAAGCAATTCTAGTTTGAACCATTAGATAGCAGCCAATAGGGTTATGAGATATGTTTAGAGAACAAAAAAATTTACATGCTCACATATCGGAGTTCTGGTTAGAGATCATCAAGTTTACAGACTTGATTCTATTAGAATATTGATGCAAAAAATTTTGTCACATGGGCTGCTAATTATAGATTGAATAGAAAGATCACTTCGGTTATTTTGTGACAATAAATATGCATTCATTTATTCTATAAACACAATAGGAACACTTTAAATTTGAAGCACGTAAATATTAAGCTCCTAGTTGTTAAAAAAAATTCAGAGTGGTTGCGTGTCTATAGAGCATGCTGGTACAAACTCCATAATTGCGTGCTTATTAAGAAACTGACACCCTAGGTCTTTCATGGGCACACTACTCATGTGGGTGTAATGTTATTTAAGGATATTCAGTTTTAGTGGGAGTTTGTAATTTTAAAAAATGCTCATTCGTTTTAGACACAATTTCGGTTACTTCAGTTTAAGGATATTTTAAGATTATTTTTTGCAGAAATAAAGTTCTTTTGGTTTATGCACACTCTGAATTCAGTAAAGTTTGATCTCGCTAAGGTTTAGGAGGACCAGTTGGAAATAGACATGTTTGGTTCACATTTCATGTAATTTTCCATGCTACGCATCCATGATTGATCTATGTCATTTGACTATATTTGTATACGTGACCATTGATGGGTCTTGTCGTGATTGATACGACAAAGGCTGCTTTGATCCTATATGGATATAGTTGATGGACGAGATTGTTCTGAGAATACCTATTATATAATAGCAAATTTTTTAGCTCATAAGGTTATACATTTGTCAGGAAACATATGTTGCCCAAGTGGGAGATTGTTGGATTAAAATCCGTAATAGTGGGCACATATGTATAATGTGTATTGCTATTTTAAATTATGACACAAAATTAAGTGACCAATTATGTTAGGCGTGTCATGGGTATTAAAATGTCATGGAAATAAAAGTGTAGATACCATAAGATGTATTTATAATTCGATGAGGCGAGTTATAAATACTTAATAGTTGATTATTAAATCAACTATATAAAGAGGTAGTGATCCCCAAGAAATAGGTTAACTTGTTTTCTCTCCTTTCCCGTCGAGAGAGTTTTACGTCAAGAGAAAACCTATCTTCTTGGAAGATCAATACCAAAGATTTGGGATTTCAACATCAAGATTCAAGTAGTATTTGGATTAAAGATTAGGTTTTGATTAATTAAGGATTGAGTTTTGGTTTTTATGTTAAAATAGATTGAATCAATTAGGTTGTGCAATAATCTTTAATCTATCATCGAACATATAAATTTAACCAATCGTCAATCCCCTTATGCCTTAAATTATATTGGTTCAGGTGGGCGTGAGTTTTACTTTCACGTTCTTTGTTTCGGGTACCAATAGTTAATACATGTCATTAATTTTGTGGAATTCATATTCGATTTGGTTTGATCAAGAATTTTAATTTTGATTATTCGGTTATTATGAATATATTAAAGTTTAATGTGATCATTATATGAATTATTCATTTGTATGGAACTTTTGATTTTGGCTTTTAAGTTAAAGATTGATTGTTTTGAATTCAAGTTTTATTTTGGTAAATGCATGCTTAAGGATTTTTTTTTTTGGAAAACAGTCAAAATTTCAGTTTTTTTCGATTTACGATAGCCCCATTTCGAGACAATCTTATGTTGGGTTATTTTGGAAACTTAAGTGTTATCAAAATTTCAGTTTTGATTTGTTATAAAATTTTAAATTTGAATATCGGTATATTTATATTATATATTTTGAGATAAATTAATTAAAGCATTAAGTCACCAAAGTGACCTCTATTGTGGAAATTATTTTATTTTAATATATAGAAGGTTTTGTGCATGTAAGTCGGATTATTTTAGTATTAATTGGCCCAAAGGAAGGTTAATAATTAACATTATTACATGTGCAAATGTGGTAATAAACATGTGATAATTATTCAGTTTTATATGTGAGCAATAAATCGGCCCAAATGAAGATTTTTGTTTGACATGTTCTTATTATCAATGTTTGATTACTGTACCAAGATATCACTTGCAAGTTAATGTTTTGTCCAAAGATAAAATATTAATGGAGTGTTCGGTATCTTGATATGAGGTTTATCTTTATTCAAATTTATTATTATTTTGGTTATCTTTTAATTTGATTGAAAGATAAAATTAAGATAAATATTTTAAAACAATTAAATTCATATTTTGTCTTCGGATGTCTAATATTTTAGTGGATTAATTGAAACATAATGTCACCAAAGTGACCGCTTTTGTGTAGATTAGTTTATTTAAAATATTAAGATAATTATGGGTTTTTGTAATTCATGCGTTTATTAATTGGCCCAAAGAAAAGTTAATATTTGACAGAATTACAACGACAATTGTGGCGATAAATGTGTGACAATTATAAGGTATTTTATGTAAGCAATACGTTACTCCAAAGATTAATCTATTGTTTGACATGGTTTATTGTCAATGTTTGATTGCTACAACAAGAGTACCGCTTACAGTTAATATTACTGTCCAAAGACTTGATATTAATGTTGTGCTTGGTATCTTGAAGGGAACTAGCCATTATTTTGAATTTATTTGTTTACTTATGAATATTTATGTGAGCTTGTTTTTATTTTATTTACTTATTTTTGTTCTATATTTAGGTAATTTATCTTTGCTGTCACATTATCTGTTAAATACATTCTACACTCATGTTTAGTGAAACTAGTTTCAAGGAATAGAAAAGACACTTACATATAGTATTTGGTTGTATGAACATAGACTTTGCACTAAGGGAAGAATAACTTGCACCTCTCACCGCGGTAAGCACCCATAAAGGGAATTTTGAGAGGTGAGATTGTTAAAATCGCACGAGTCTAATGATCATAAAGAACAACATTCTATAAGTCTTTAGAAGCACAAATCTAAAGAGATTACTCATATTAAGGGTTTCCTTGACGAAAATAAGAAATGATTTACCCAAAACATTAAGGTTAAGATGACATCACTTATGCATTCTTTGATGTCTATGAAGTATAAGGGTCAAGGAAATGTGAGGATATACATTATGAAAAATGTTTAATATTGCTTCAAAATTTAAGGCACATAAGATCAAACTTTCTAACAATTGTTTGTTCTTATGATTTTGGTATCGCTTCCTATACAGTTTAAACAATTCAAAATTAGTTACAACTGTCAAAAGGAGAGATAGACTTTAAATGAGCTTATTTCTAATTGTGTTAAAGAGGAAGAAAAGTTGAAGCATTATAAGTGTAAAAGTACTCATTCGGTTAGTGCTCATTCAGTTAGTGTCTCTAAGAATAATGGCAATAAAAAAATATTAGAATAAAGTTGCTAAAGGTCCTAATCAAAAGAAACAACAATAAGTTACAAAGTATTGATTCTTTTGTATAAGTTAGGACACATGTGAAGAAATTAAACTTCAAAAGTGAGCAACTACTTCGGTTATTTTGAGTGATCCATTGGCTGTAAATTTTATGATCCCACAATAAGGATTATTTTAAGGAGAGGTTTATAACATTTTTAGGATGTTGAGTTTGGAGGGAGAAATAAGGTTAGATACATTGCTATTGAGGGGAAGTTGAATTATAATTTAATTCATACTATCACTTTTAATGATGTTTAGGGTTTTACACCTATTATTAATCAAGAAGTGAATCAAGTACCTCAGCAAAAACAATGTTGAACAACTCCCATTCAAGATAAGGTAATTGTTTCAGAAGAACAAACTCAACAACCTTAAAAAAATAAGTGTCATTAAAGATATCCACGAGAGGAAGGAGAAATACTATTCTAGATTATTACTTTGTATTTATTCAAGAAAATAAGGATAATAATGGAATGATAGAAAATGATTCAATCATTTTTTTTCAAATCATAAAAGTTCTGACTCTCAAAAGTGGATTGATGTCATTCAAGAATAGTATTATTTTATGCAAGACAATAAAGTTTAGGAACTTGTCTCATTATGTGAAGGTACAAACCAATTGGTTGTAAATGGATATTTAAAACCAAAAGGGATGCAAATGATAATGTGTACAAGTATAAGACATGTCTTGTATCTAAAGGATATACTCTAAAAGAAGACATTGATTTTGTGGAGACTTTCTCTCAAGTTTTATTGAAAGAATCTTTTAAGATAATCATGACGCTTATTGCTTATTTTAATCTTGAGCTACATAAGATGGATGTTACGCTTGTGTTTTTCAATGGTGACATTGAAGAAACAAATTATATGGTACAATCATAGATTTGTGTCTAATGATACAAAATCAATGATATGTAAATTAAAGAAATTCATTTATGAGCTTAAGTTGGAATCTCATTAACGAAATTATAAATTTTATATTGTTTATCTCATTTGGTTTTGAGATAAATTTGGTTCACAATTCTATATACTACAGTTCAGTGTGAGTAAACCAAGTGATACTCATATTACTAAAGAAGACAAATTTAGTCTTACTCAATGCCCTAAAAGTAACATTGAAATTAAAAAAATACAAAAGATTCCAAGTGCATAATCTATTGAGAATTTAATTTATGCTCAAGTATGTATGCGTTCGGATATTGCGTACATTGTTAGAATGTTAGACAGATATTTAAGCAATTCTAGTTTGAACCATTAGATAGCAGCCAATAGGGTTATGAGATATGTTTAGAGAACAAAAAAAATTTACATGCTCACATATCGGAGTTCTGGTAAGTTAGAGATCATCAAGTTTACAGACTTCGATTCTATTAGAATATTGATGCAAAAGAATTTTGTCACATGGGCTGCTAATTATAGATTGAATAGAAAGATCACTTCGGTTATTTTGTGACAATAAATATGCATTCATTTATTCTATAAACAATAGGAACACTTTAAATTTGAAGCACGTAAATATTAAGCTCCTAGTTGTTAAAAAAATTGAGTGGTTGTGTGTCTATAGAGCATCTTTGGTACAAACTCCATAATTGCGTGCTTATTAAGAAACTGACACCCTAGGTCTTTCATGGGCACACTACTCATGTGGGTGTAATGTTATTTAAGGATATTCAGTTTTAGTGGGAGTTTGTAATTTTAAAAAATGCTCATTCGTTTTAGACACAATTTCGGTTACTTGATTTAGGATATTTTAAGATTATTTTTTGCGAAAATAAAGTTCTTTTGGTTTATGCACACTCTGAATTCAGTAAAGTTTGATCTCGCTAAGGTTTAGGAGGACCAGTTGGAAATAGACATGTTTGGTTCACATTTCATGTAATTTTCCATGCTACGCATCCATGATTGATCTATGTCATTTGACTATATTTGTATACGTGACCATTGATGGGTCTTGTCGTGATTGATACGACAAAGGCTGCTTTGATCCTATATGGATATAGTTGATGGACGAGATTGTTACAGAATACCTATTATATAATAGCAAATTTTTTAGCTCATAAGGTTATACATTTGTCAGGAAACATATGTTGCCCAAGTGGGAGATTGTTGGATTAAAATCCGTAATAGTGGGCACATATGTATAATGTGTATTGCTATTTTAAATTATGACACAAAATTAAGTGACCAATTATGTTAGGCGTGTCATGGGTATTAAAATGTCATGGAAGTAAAAGTGTAGATACCATAAGATGTATTTATAATTCGATGAGGGGCAGAGTTATAAATACTTAATAGTTGATTATTAAATCAACTATATAAAGAGGTAGTGATCCCCAAGAAATAGGTTAACTTGTTTTTCTCTCCTTCCCCGTCAGAGAGTTTTACGTCAAGAGAAAACCTATCTTCTTGGAAGATCAATACCAAAGATTTGGGATTTCAACATCAAGATTCAAGGTTTTCAAGCCATCAATGAATTCAGGTACGCTTCCAGTTTTGGTTTATTGTTCTTGATGATTTGACATGATAGATCTTGGGTTTAGATTTCATATCTATTATGGTTTGGTTCTAACAGTCAACACTTACCAAAAATAGAGTTTTTTAGTGATGGTTTCGATACCTTCTCTAGAAGGTCTCAAAACCATTCGGGTAGAATGATTTTGGAATCAAAACCTTAGCAAAGGTTTCAAGACCATATTAATGGTTTCGAAACCTTAGACAAAGGTTTTGAAACTATGGTCCTTGTAACTGCTAGTTTTTACAAATCTACCTTAAGGTTTCGAGACCATTATACAAGGTTTCGAAATCTCTATGTAGGTGAGCATTTAATGCTCAGTTGTAATGGTTTTCCACAGCTCCAAACTCTATCTATAATTTCACAACGGTTAGAAAAGATTAAGGGCATATAAAAGGGTATCCAAACAGTAATAAAGAATTTATTAAAGTTTTTAAAACATTTTAATTACTTCCCAAATGCGATAATTGCATATAGAGTTTTATTAACTAATCATTGCTTCTGCGGAATGAATCTTTTCAAAATTGAAGTTTGTGAACTTATACTCACAGACAACTATGTCACAAGAAAAACTAAATAGAGTTGCTTTGATGACAATCTTTTCAAAAACATGATTTTGCTTCAAAATATGCAAGAATAATATTACTTTTAAAGTGAAAATGGTATACTTTTATATGTTTGTAAGACATTTTTATGTTGCTTAAGAGTGTAATTCAACATTTTTTATTAATGAAACTTAATTTGATAAAAAATTTATTATAAATTAAGGGCCCAATTTTATTAAATTGCATAGGGCCTCTTAAATTTTGAAACTACCCCTGAATAGTCCATTTCTTTTTTTTAAATGTTTACACAATATAAAAATATATAATTAACACAAAGATAAAAATTAAACAGAATTAATTATAAACTAACAAATTGAATTGTAAAGATTGTTTTTATAATTGTTCTCTACAATATTCGATATTAATTTTAAATATTATTCAAAAATCAAATGTTAATGCTCTGAAGAGAGAAAGAAATTATAATTATTATTTCATAACGAATTTAAAGTGGATGTAAGTATTTATATCACTGTTTAAAATATGTTTATTAGTTTGAGCAATTTAAATATCTGAATTCATAATTCATATTTCCTTAAAGTTTTTATTTTAGTTTTTAAAATTTATTAAAATTCAAATATTTAGCTTTTATTTAATGAAAATAATAAAATAAAATATTAAGATATTAAGATATATTTAAAGGGTAGCCTGACTATTTCTACTATGAATCAAAATTAAATTTAAACCCTAAAAAACTAAACCCTAAACCCTAAATTCTAAACATTAACCTTAAATTCTAAACCCTACAACTCAAACCCCTAAACTAAACCCTTAATCCCTAAAACTAAAATGTCTGTGTAAACTAAACTGTGTATTAAAATTTTTCTCATATTTAAATTCCAATTTTACAAAAATTTATGGATATTCACGGATAATTAACTTTTATTTAAGATAAAACCCAATGACTATTTTCAAGTTTAGCTAAACAAAGTCAGAGAGCGCCGACTAAAATTCAAATAATTATTTTATGGGTTAACAACAAATATAATCACCAATTTTTTAAGAATCTTTTATTTTGATTATTGAACTTTTAAAACTTATAATATAATCGTTAAAATCCTAACTCGCTTTCAGTATAATTATTCTCGTTAACGGCCGTCAAAAAAGGCTGATGTATATCACGTTAGCTTTCTTTCAACTTCTCTATTTTTTTTCTTTTTCAACTATGTTTTTCTTCTTCACTGGACTATTGATCCGCTCTTAACTTTTTAAAAGTGAAATTAATAGATTTCAAAAAGGCTAAGCACTAAAAATGGAAGAGAAGAGAGGAAGCAGCTTTACGTCCCGTAGAAGGGCTATCAAACCTTGCAGATTATAACCCGAGTATTTTGGGTTTTATCTTCAATTTTAAATTTTTAATAATAAAAACTTAAGTTCCAAAACATTAGATTTAGATTTTCTGTATTTATCAAGTTGCTTTTGTATAGAAGAAAGAGTAAATTTCATAAATGGTAACTGAATTTCGTTAAAAAATAAAACGGTTATTAAACTTTCAAATGTTATAAAATAGTACTTAAAATTTTATGTTTTGTAATAAAATTGTAAATGGGCTGTTATATATTTAAAGTGACTATTATAAAACTTTGTATAATAGCGCATTTAATCTTTCATATTTTTACATTCAATCAATTTAGTCCCAATTCGAAAAAAATTCAATAAATTTAGCCTTTATTATTTACACATTCTTTCAATTTGATCTTATTTATAATTGGAAATAATATTAAATATTTAAATTTGCCCTCATTGCTATAATTTGAAAGTTAATATTATATAATACGTATAGCAGGCACAAGTTCTTAGATACTCGTCTGCTAGTTCCAATTCTCACTTGATTTCAATGGCACTCCAGTTCCTTTTTTTCATTTCAAAAATAGAGGAGAGGAAGAAGGAAAGATAACGTGATAAGTCGACGTTTACTAACAGTTAGTTGACGGGAGTAACTATAATGAAAACAGATTAAAAGTTCAATGACTATATTATCAATTTTAGAAGTTTGATAGTTAAGATGAAAATACCTTAAAAGTTCAATGACGGGAGTGGCCAACTCTTTTTTCAAGCTGGTATTGGTTGATTGTTAGACTGTTAGGTCGGTTAGTCCCAGGTTTACTAGGTTGGTCTTGTAATGGTGGTCTGGTTTGTAACTTCTTTATTATTAATATAATATATATTACACTCTTTTCTTCCTTCTGCTATCGGATGACATATTATATGGTATGTTGGAAGATATAAGGGAAAGGATTTTAATGAGGTCATAATTCGTATAAATTTTTTTTAAAAATTTTGGTGATTGTTTGTGTAGTTTATCCTTATTTTATATACAAACAGTCTAATTATAAATAAATTTAAAGTTAATTGTGTCACACGTCCTCAAATTATGACCCTTATTTTAAGTTAGTCCTAGAATATTTTAACATCTCAATTTTATCCTCAATCTATGATCTTTAATCTAAATTGACCCTCAATTTTTTTAATATTATAGTTTCATCCTCAAACTATAACTCTTATTCTAAATTGATCTTCTAACTTTCAAACATTATAATTTATCCCCGAATTATCAATATAAGTTAATCATATCACAAGTTAAGCACTATGATATGTATTATGTAATAATATGACATAACATAAATAATAATTTGAGGATGAAATCAAAATATTCAAAAAGTTTAGAAACCAATTTAGAATGAACGAAGTTGTATCCACCAAGTCATAATCTAGGAATAAAATTAGATTCAAGAACTAATTTAAGATGAGAGTCGTAATTTATAATCGTGCGGCGAATTGACTTATAAATTTTAAATATTATTATCTATTTTTAAATTATATTCTAAGAACATAGGGTAACATCAAATATTTTTCTCATAAAATATTTTTATTCCAGTGACAGTGAAGAATAACTTAAAAAAGCAAATAAATACTGTTTTTTAAATTAAATAAAAAGGCTGTACTTGATAATTAAGACGAGGATGGATGCGTTCCCACGTGATGAATGACAAAGCCATAGATTTTCCTCTTCAATTTCTCAACCTTGTGAACCAACGGTTCATCACCCTTTGCAACCGCCCGGTCCAACCATTCATTGACCCGTTTCAACTGTGATAAAACCGCTGCAACCGAACCACAATCCATAGGCAATGCTTCCAAGGATTCCTCGATGAAGCCAAGAAACCACATCTGCATCTCAGATTCCAAGTTCATTGCAAAGTGCACAGTTTCTTCCATGCCCTCACCTCTACTCCACGTGGCAGCATTGTGTTGCCACTTTTGTGGCACTGAGCTAGCTTTGAGTTGGTTTTTGGGTCTCTGCAAAGCTGATAGGGACTCATTGTTTTGGAGAGATAGAAGGGAGAGTATCTCAAGATCAGTTGTCACTGCAGCTTCAACCCACAGGGAAGACAATGCTGAGTGTTCTGTGGACTGGTTTTCCGAGTAGGATGTGTGGCTAGCTGCGACGGTCTCGGCAATCCTGGTATGCTTCTCGACATCGTTGTAAACGGATAGAAACCGGTCAATGGTTGGCAAGGGGTTCCCAGCCTTGGATTTAGAGGAAAGTTCTGAAAACATGCTGGAAAATACATGGACAGATGCATCATCAAGTTAACTGTTATACGGACTAATGGATGGGATCGAATTGCAAACTGTTTATTTATGTATATGTAGGTAAGAATGGATCCAAACCTTAAATTCCTGACAAGAGACTCAGTAGCAATGGCCTCCTCCAATGCCTCTGCAGCTGTTTTGGAAGCAAGAACTCTCCTTTGCATAGCCTCCTGCATTAAGACAATGTTAGCCTTCATCGATCTCGCGAATATAACCATCGAAAACCTCTACTAATATATGAAAATCTCGAAGTTAAAAATCGACCATATCGATGCCACCGACATCCGAGTAACATAGGCTCACTCATACAAACATACCATACCAACATGTTTATAATGAGACTACAATATGGTATCAACAGCATTGAAAATCACCAAATGCATATTTCTGTTACCAGAAGCTACACCATAGTTATTTCTACTCTAACAAATGCATCAGATCAAACTTTAAACATGCACTATCTTAATTGGGAAGCAATCAAGCACGATATATATATATATACCTTTCCAAGCTTTGAAAGGTAAGCAGAAAGGGTATCCCATGAAACACTGCCATCAGTCCATTTCTTTTCATTGATGGTGATTCCTAAATCCCCTCCGCCGCATGCTGGTTTCTCCGAGGTGGAGCCACCTTCAGGTGGGCTAGCTTTTCTTTTCTCATTGCTTGAAGAAGTTTCATCGTTGGATTTCTGACTATGTACATCAGCTAAACGTCTTGTAATGGCCGCCTAGGAAAAGGAAATATCATGTAAAAAATTCCACATTCTCATTATTGATTCCGTGAAAGCAGAATTGATTATGTTTCCAGTTTCCCACTTAGATAGAAATCTTAAAGATAATTTGAAAACAATGTGGGGTTTATCAAGTACACAGATTAGTGGTCGAAATGAAAGCGAATTTAGCTACCTGAGTCCGCAAAATTGCTTGCAAATCCGGCTTAGTCTTAACAGACGCTTTCTCCTTCAGCTCCCCTGAACCCCACTCCGGTTGTTCATCCCAGCTCTTCCTACTACTCTTGCCGGAACCCACCAAGGCTTCGGACACCTTCGAAATCCCAGCAACAATCGATGCCATCTTCTTCTTTGAATCTCCTACAGCCGGCGAAACCTTCAACCCACCGGACAAACTCCTTGCCGGAGAAAGCGATGGTCTTCGAGCACTCGGTGATGCCTGCTTCCTTCCGTTGGGCGAAGGTTGCCTATACCTCGAAGGCACTACGATCACCGGCTCTCTCGCAACTTTCTTACCATCTTCCTTCGCTGTCGTCAAGCTCGGTACCACACATTTCGATGGCACCGGAGAAGCCGATCTCTTTACTTTCCCCGCCGGAGATGGACCTCTTTCCGCAATAGCCGCATTGGTTCTCTTTGAAGGCTTCGCCGCCGCCGTAGACGAAAATCTTTTCAAATTTTCATTAACCTCAGTATTATCTCTAGGCGCGAGAGGCTGACGTTTTCTGGACTTGACAGTTTTGGAATCCTTGTTTTTGGCTGGAGTTTCCTGTCGCTCTAATTTCATATTAGACATATAAACCGCAAGCGGATCCACAGAGAATTCGGATTCGGACGCGGGTTGTACAACGAAATCCCTATTGGAAGACGAAATGCGAGCGACGAGAGGGTCAGGGGAACCAACAAACGAGTGCCGACCAGCGACCGGTCGAATACCGGAGACGCGTGGCACGGGGGAATCAAAATGGAAGCGTTCGACGTAAACGAACTGGCCGAGCTGGAGGCGATTGGAGAGGATTAACTCAGTGTCGCGATCGGAGAGGGAGACGTAGGTGGAGTTGAGGGAATCGGAGAGTTGAAGGTAGAAGCCTTGGTTGGGCCAGAGATCGTGGGAGCCAGCGAGGGCAGGGACGATGCCGATGACTTGGAGGAGAGGAGAGCGGTGGTCGCCGGTGCCACGGGCGGAGGAATTCATGGATTGGAGGAGCTTCAGGAGGATTCCGGGAGTAAGCGAAGCCATAGCGAGGAAGAGAGAAGGGAAAAGGTTGGGGGGAGCGTAAGGAAGAGGAAATGGAGGATTTAACCGTTACGAGTACCGAGACTTGAAATTCAAAATCCCGCTAATATTTTCCTACTGGACACGTGGCTTCTTCTCGTGTAGAAAGGAGAAAACCAAAACATGTCAATGTTTAGCATTCATAGAAATTCACCAATTGAATATTTTAGTCACTATCGAACCTAACCATAGCATTGTAGTGTTCGTATAAACTATCACAAAAGTAGACAAACAAAACAATTGCAGTGAGATGTGCAAAAAAATCAAAAAGCAAAGTGAATTATTATCGGAAATAAAAATAAATAGAAAACAAAAAAATTATCTATGGTTGATATGGTGTCGTCACCGACCACACGAATGAAGGGAAAAAATAATAATAATAACGATAAAAAAATATGAATCTTAAACTTAATTTTATGAAAATTCTTTTTTAAAAACAAATTTTGTAACAATTCTATTATATTATCGCTGAATAATATTTTGTGAAGTTGTCACCATCGACAAATCATAATGAAGCCATAAGTTGTCTTGACCTCATTTAAAAAAACATTTAATCTTTTAAAAATTTAACTCGATTGCTTAAAAAATTAAAAATGTTTTTAAGTTGAAATAATGATAAAATTATACTTTAATCCCCTAAAACATATATTATACAGTTAGACTTTTTTAAGTTTAAATATTTTTAAATAACTTCTCAATATATAATATTAAATTCCGCCACTACTCGTATTGGTTGAGCCGAATCTATTGTTTGCGGCATTAGAGCCCAATTTTTGCAGGCTTTTTCAATAGGGAAAAGAAGCCACAGGAATGGTTCAATCAACTCTTGATTCCTTCTTATGTTCGATGAAATCAATGGAATATTGCACTTGAATTCTTTTTTCAAAGTATATCATATGTTAGATTATTTTTTAATTTATAATATTTGTTATAGTACTTTTGAATCCAGATTTCTTGTATTTTCAGCTTTGAACAATATTTTTTTATTAAAATAATAGAAGTCGAATTCTTTACATACCGACTTTGAATTGTGTTTCTTTAAAATAAAGGAAAACACTGTAGCAAGTCGAGTTACTTTTAATATGTTTTTGAATTTTTTAATAAAAAAACCAAAAACATTGTTTAAAGTCGGGTGTAGAAAATCCAACTTCAAAAATAATGTAACAAATGTTATAGATTAAAAAAATAATATGGCATGTGCTATACTTTAAAAAAAATCCAAATACATTCTAACAATCGGACCAATATTGTACTTGGGATTTTTTTTTCAAAAATGTACTTTCTCAATTATTTGTAGATCTATTGCACTTTTTACGGTAATTTTAAACTCGGATTGTTTACAATCCAACTATTAACAATGTTTTTTTATTTTTTGAATTAAAAATTAAAATCGGGTGAAAGAGAACTCAAGTATAAATAGTGATTATGACAAATTTAAATGGGTTACTGTTCATACTCGATTTGCTTTCACCATCATTTTTAATTTTAAATTAAAATTATTGTTCATATTCAGATTATAAGCAATCCAATTTTAAAATTACAGTAAAATGATGCCATAGATTTGTAAATAGAATGGCAAGTACAACACTTTTTCTCGAGGTGCAATATTGGAGCAATTTTTCCGAGAAACAAAAATAGTTTGACAGCAGAGAATCATACTACTTGCTATTGGAATTCACATTAGTATATAATCCGAATGCACAAACAAGTATATGAAATTTACTGTTCTACTTTTCAGACATCAATATTTCTTTGCAGAGATAGACAAAGGAACAAGAAAGAAAGTAAACTTTGTTATTTACACTTTGCTCCTCTGACTTTAGCATACAAATCATTGGCATCCTATTTTCAAAAATCAAAATCCCCCAGCTCTTCTTCTCACCTGAACCTTGAGAGTTGAGACCCAGATTTGTAGAGGCAGGGGACCAAAATAGGAAAAACGTATCATTTGTGACTATTTTGCCAAAAATAATAGTTTGGTGACCAAAACAGAAAAGCAGGAATCGTGTAGTGACCAATGGTGATGTTTACCCTAACAAAATAGATTTTCTTTTTTTTTTACTGGGATCACTCTTTCAGTCCACAGATCATGCACCATGGTTGTGCACTTGTGCTTTAGGATCACACTATTATTAAAGCCTTAAAGTGTTCAACCAAGTATATTACCTGTAGTATTTCATGCTCAAAACTGAGACACTCAAATGTTTCTGAAGGATCTTTTTCTTTATGTGTAGTTCCATGACTATGGTCCATTTAATTCTCAAAGCAAGATAAGGATAGACAAGTTGATAATGTGAACCTTACATTTCCAACTCTTCAATTCCTGGACGTAATACTTCAAAAACCGCTTCCAGTTCCTCCGTCTTGACTTCGTTGCAACTTGGAGGCCTCCACTTTGGATTCTGCAAACAGATGAAAAAGTGTTGGATGCGTGCATGCGTATAGAAAATTTACAGATTTTAGCACCTTTTCTAGTTATATTAAAGCATAGCACTAGCAAGCAGCGGACCTATCTTGGAAGAGCCAACCTGATCTTTGTCAACCAAGACTGCACGGACACCTTCCACAAAATCGTTTCGCAAAGAAGACCGTAAGGCAATGCGATATTCGGTTTTCATAACACTTTTTAGCTGAAAATGATCAATGCAACACATATACAGATGTTACTTGAAAAATATTGCTACTATACAAGAATTTACTTAGAAATGGAGAGTGAGAGAGGCAGTTGAATTCTGCAAATCCGAACTCACCGTCGTAAATTCATTGCCATGTTTACCGTATCCAGATGCAACTTTAGAGAAATAATTTTTGGTTAAGCAAAGAGAAAAGGGAGCGACCTTTCCAAGCCCCTGCAGAGCATCATTTGCCCACTCTGCCACTGCAGAAAGAAACTGTTAAACATATCTATATTCCCAGTTTCAGTGTCATCCTTCATCATCCACAAGGCACAAGCGCACGATAGTAATGCATATGAAGTTTAATTTACTGCTTGGGTAAGCTTACCCGAAGCTTCTGTGCTTTGCTGATGTTTCTTAAGCTCTGCGATTGTCTCACTAACCGATTTATCTGCACTGAAGCATGAACTTATCTGAGGCAAAAGCAACTTCAAGCGAGCTTCAGACTCGGGGTTACTGCTGTACTTTGCCAACAATGTTGTAAGATCCTTGTATGGATCCTCCGAACTGTGTGAAAATAAAAATATCATTTATGATTCTGAGGGAAAGAAACCGCAAATATTTATGTTGCTATTTAAACCACTGCATCTCCAATTTTTCAAACATATCATTCACGATGAAATTACCATAAAACCAAGAAGATTTAAGGTTGAAGTTCATATTTTACAGATTCCAGCTCAACATGGAGAAATCAAACAACATTTGTCCTAATGAATTAACACTCATAAGTTGTGATGATATCCTAAATATATTTCATTTCCGCTTGAACAAAAAACCATCAAACTAGAAACAAGATCAGAAGGTGTACAAGTTACAGGAAAGAAGGGCTTCCTTCAGTGAACCTAGATTCCCAGACGGCACATAGTGTGTTCCAAGACCTACATATAGTGCATCTGAAGGCGTTGATATCCTTTTCCCGGTCATTCCGATATAAGCAACTGCAGAACTCCAAATTGTAAATGGAAACTGTAGAGGGGGTGCAACATAGAGTGAACTGAAAAGAGCAAGGGAAGTGAAACAGTGTTTGTGCATGCATATAACAACACAAGTTTAGCTTTAGGGATCCAGCGTTTCCAAAAGGTTTCAAAAGACAAGGTTCAAATTAAGCACTACCCTCCCACGTCAACCACGGTACTACTGGTTTAATATATAGCATCCCGTTACAAACTGCTTTTTGTCAACTCTTAGAGCTTAGTTTTAAAGTAAAAGAAACATACCAACAGAACCCCCTCCAGGAGTTTTTGCAGCTATATATGAAAACCCAACATCGGGAAACAAACCAATTGCATTTTCTGGCATAGCAAGAACAGTCCTCTGACCCATAGATTAATGCAAGAGCAGCACATTAGAGAGAAAATTAGAAAAAGCTATGATAATTTAAAATGCAAGACCAAATATTTCTGGGCATCAAAAAGATCAGTTTGTACCTCAGTTACCACTCTGTAGCGACCATGGCCAGATAGGCCAACTCCAAAGCCCATTGTTATGCCATCCACGAATGATATATAAGGCTTCTTGTACTCAGAAATTTTTCATACTAGAGAGTACTCTGCAGTAAAAACCTGGAAAAACACAACAGCATAATTAGGTAATATGAAAAATGCAAAGTGATGGAACGGCATTATGGTGATGAGAAACAGCAAAGAATAAACAGACAAATCGGCAATTGGAAATGATATCTAATCCTACAAACACATCAGGCACATATGAGGAAATCAAGCAAGGTATATGCTATACTCATTGCCAGTACCGAGCACTCAGTGCTGCAGAGATACCATTCTCCCATCCTATCATGTTAATGACCACATCTTGGACATGTGACAACAGATCATTTACAATTTAGATATGTTTACAAGATAAAACAGTCAAAGAGTTAAAACTGCAAGCAAAAGCGCAAACAGTTGAATTTTAAATTATGCTCCTACGGATGTGAGCAAAAGCTAATTTCATCTGGACACCAATAGAGGCCAAATTATGTTATTCAGTGTATTACATTTACAATCAAAGGATGCTTGAGACTCATATCACGTACAACTATTTGCTCCCAACTATCCCCCCTGTTTATCCACCTGGATTTATATAGAGCCTACATAAAACCCATACATGGATTCTTGAGATTTCAAAGCTGGATACACTCTTGTTTCGAGTTGGAAGGTTGACTGTATCATAGCCATGGTAAAAGTTGTATTTTGAGTTGGGAAACGTGACAGACATCTTGTGCTGACCAAATATTAGCAAATTGGAAACGTTTATAATTATAATGGTATATAATTAACCTCAATCATATCTGAGAGTTTGTTTTTCTCTGTAATCTGCTTCACATCACCCCCTGCATATAAGCTAAGATCTAAGTCATCAACGAGAGAAGAACACCACATCGAACCCAAAAATAAAAGATAAAGGATATCTCATCCCACCCAAAGGAAAAAGGGAAAAATGAAGAACAAGGCAAACAACTTATAGCTTATAGCTTGAAACAGCCAATTTAACAAGAACTGGCAAAATTTATAACAACATCAAGCTAGCAAGAAACATTTGTATAGCACAAGGCACGCATTTACAGATGGAAGGGAAAAGGAAACCTTTGGAACAAGGGGTGTGTTTCTATCCTTTTGGATTTCAGCAACAACACCTTTAATATCCATTCCTGCATTACCCATCAATGGTTAGCCCCAAACTACCCGCACTAGCAACATGAAAAATAACCTACAAGGATATCAATGCACATTCTTCATTACAAACGCTATTCCCTGCCAAAGAAGAATCCTTAATTTTTTTTTCCTTCAAAGTACCTGCACAAAAGGCGAGCGGTGTGCTGCCCTCGATCAAAACACATTTGACCTTTGGATCCAATTTCCATTCATCAAGAATTTGCTTGTACTTGATATCCATATCTGCATTTATCAAGTTACACAAACATTGATCTCACCCGCAAAACTCATCTGCCAACTATTAGTTCATATCGACTCCAAAGAAAATGCTACTTGACACCAAATTTGAACTAGCAAAAATTTTCTTTCTCACTTTGCTCTTAGCTATTTTCGACAGATTTATTCCTTTATGCTTTATTTTATCAAAGTAAATTCTGTAGTTTAAAATCGAGCTACAACAGATCATTCATGTCAAACTTGTTTTTCACTCCAATCAAAGTTAATTTTTTAGCTCATAGAAGAGTCGCTTAAACTTGGATAATAAAAGAGGAGAAATTTAAATGTAAAGTAAGGAGAAAAAACGAAATGGACCTAAATTCATAGCGTTGAGAGCTTTGGGACGGTCTAAAGTAATGACTGCGACGCCGTTTGGGTGAACATTTCCTTTCACAAACTCTTCAGCGCCAGCCATGGTGGACAAGCTCCGATCACGACTGGACAAAGAAAAGCTTCTGATCGACGACCTCGAGGCGTCACTGAAAATAGAGAACCGGAGTGAACGAGGAGCGAGACTTGAAAATCGAGCAGCGGCGGCAACCGCCGATGTCTCGGGGTTGTTCGGGAACAATGACAGTGGAAACTTGAACGGGAAAGATCTGGTGGCGAGTTTAGAGACTGAAAAGCATTTCATGCTTTCCCTGACCTTTTCACTTCCCTTTGGTGAGTGGTGGCTGCGACACTGAGTTCAACTACCGAGTCGAGTCCAGATAAATTGGAAGGATCTTATTTCCCGTCCGACTCGCCTTCAAGATCTCCTAATACAGTTCGATGCTATTTGGGTCCAATGGGCCGTTTATTTCCGGGCTGTATTATAGTTTTTAATCCAAATTAGTTTTTGAATAAGTTAATTAGGGTCGAGTTAATTTAAATTTTTAAATTCGGATCATTTTAAGTTAAGACCATTTCAGGTCAACTTATTATTGAAACGAGCACAATTTCAAAACTGGCTTTTGATGGGTGAGTCTTAGCAAGAATTTTATGCATACATAAAACTTCAAACTCGAAATTTGTTTAAACAATACCAAGCTGTTTACCAGCCGAATAAATTGAAACTCGCTTGATCATGAAGAATTGGAGAGGTCGAATACAACTCAAGACTGGAACTTTTTAATGCCCCCGATTAAACTCTATTGCTAAGAGCTAAGGATGTTTTACGTACAAGGCCGCCCTTCGACTACTGCAACGATAGTTGCAGCAGCATGATTCACCAAAGAATCACCTTTTGAAATTCACAGCAGGAAAAAATGGCTGTACAAGGGTGTTGAAACAATCAGGGTGAGTTTATAGCAAGAGAAAGAATAATCATGAAGCAATTGCGATCCTTTAGTGGTCCACATTAACTTGGTGCCATAGTCTTGCTAGATACGATCTCCGAAAAAGTGTAGACCAACTGCCCTGCCAAGCTACTTGGATCGTCGATCAGAGTGTGAATGAATGAGTTGACCACCCTACGTTGCTGTTCCGTGGACCTCAAGCTAAACCAGGTTAGTAATTTCAACCTGAATTCTTGGTTAATATGACCCTCGTGTTCTAGCCATCTGATTATCTTTACACAGGACTCAAAACTCTCATCCAAGCCACCAGACTCGTTGTAGATTTGGAATGGCGATCTATTTATAAGGGTGCTAATGCTATCACAGTCATGTGACTCTTCATTAGAGCTTGCCGGTATTTTCCTGCACAACTCTGTGCGGGAATCACTAGTTCCGTGCGATCCTGCTATGGCGTACTTCTCTATTTCATGCAATGCAGCATCATTGTCTGCCTCCATGGCCTGTTCTAAAGTGCAACCGTTTTCTTCATATGAGGACTCAAATGGAGGAGTTAGTTCCTCATTTAGATCAGGCATTGAGGGAACATTTAAGTCAATCCCACGCGAAACAAATGCCATATGCTTGTCTTTCCGAGTTTCAGGCTCAATAATTTTGCTTGCTGCACAACATTTTTCTATATCCTCACTACAAAACCCTTTAAAGCATCCTTGCTTTTGAGCCCAGACAAGTTGCAGGATCTTTCCAAGGTCTCGAACCTTAAATCCAGATGAACCGATTGCCATGAGCTCCTTAGAACCTGAAGAGCCTTCTTCAATAAGGGAAATCTGATTCTTCGGATTCACGACATCTGCTGAATTAGGATTCTTGTTAAGTACCTCCACACTCTTGGTGAAACATTTAGCCTCGGAATGGCCCAAGTCACCAGCATCGGTATAAGAAACAATACGAAAGGTGTACTCGGTACAAGGCTGCAGATTAGATATCAAAATTCTTCTCTTAGTTCTTGGGAAAACACAGATAGGTTCTTCCGTATATGTTTCATCTACACTTTTGAAATACCAGAGCTTGTAGCCCTCAACATCGTTTGCTGATACCGTAGATAATTCAACCAGAACAATTACAATAGACGACGACTTCACTTCTTCAAACAGAAACCTGCATGCAGCAGGTCGTGAATCTGCCCATCAAGCAGAAAAATGTCTCATGTAACTAATATCAACATAACTAATAAGAAATAAAGGAAGCCAATGCAGGTTCTACCCTTGGAACTTTGGGTTAGTATTAGAAATTGTTGCCAGCCATTCATCTGCTTTTCCGATTGCAAGAGAGCATAGTTTCTGTGTATCACCAGCAACAGAAAGCCTGCTGACGATTCCCCATGCCATTTTGGCAGAAACCCCATTCACGGTGCCAACTTCTGTTTCTAATTTGGCCTTCATGTCTTTCACAAGTTCATGCAGTTCTTTGAAGCGAGATGTTGAGTCTAGGAGCCTGTAACTCAAGTAGATCCTATAACAAAGTACATCCAAACGGCGAGCGTCCTTAGCTATGCTAAGTTGCTTCTTCCAACATCTGCAGATGCAAAGTAATCACACCGATCATGTCAGCCCAAAGCAGAAAAACAAGTAATTTACCATTTTCCTAAGACCTGATTCATCAGGTTCAGATCATTTCCCCACAACAAATTTTTAACATAATGATAAACATGGGCTTAGACATGAGCTGTAAGTCAATTACTCACCCGAGTATGCCTGAAACTTTACCACAAGAAGCACAACAATAACTACCATCAAGCCGCATCAACTGGCCAAGATCGACAACTCCTACCTTCTCATGTTGAAGAGCACACTCGATATGACATGAACGCCCACAATGATCCTTGTCATCATATTCAGAAGTGCATACCAACCAAAGACTCGGGTTCTTGTTGTCATCAAATAAGTGACAGATGCAACAGGAGCACCTCTTACAAAATGTATCATCTTTAGATAGAACAGCTCGGCAGGCAGAGTTTTTACATATCCATGAGTTGGAAAATCCATGCTCCGAAGGCTGCTCAGAAGCCGGAAGCACCCTCCCTGGGATCTCTCCCTTCCTGTTGTGCTTCCTAGAGGAATGTTGACCGTTGGTAGTGGATGAGACCCTTCTTGACTCCAACTTCTTGATTGTTTTGTTAGCCAACTTCAAAGCTTCAGTCATTTTGATCTTTGAAGGAGGTGAATTTTCGTGCCTTCACGAAAACAGGTCAGAAGAAGCTCCTTTCTTCGACCAACTAATCTGTCGAATGCCACATAAGAGAAGAAAAAATGGGTTCACGGCATAATCAAATGACTGAAACGTAATGTCAACCGCTATAATTTGTATATAGGTGATTATTTTACTATAAGGACAAGACCGTGTCGTAGCATTATTCACCCCGCAAAACACACCCATGTGTGTTCCAATGATATCGTAATAAAAACGGAAAAGAGGATTGAAGTCAGGGAGAAAAGGTAGGATTTCATACACATGGCATACGATTCCAAGCCTCGATTGCATACAAATCATTTCATCAGCATACATTGATTAAAGTCCGGTAAACACCTTATATAGTCTTCTAAGCCATCAAAGTTATAGGAAATATTCTAGACTACTTCCAACAACAAAATAAACACAACAAGCGAGTAGTGACATAACTATCGTATCACTCTGCTACGACAAACATTCCCTTCCAGCAACAAGGATTCGATCCGTGCAACAAACAGAGAAATCAAAGCAGGCAGTAGTTGAAAACAACATAAAGCAAACATGAAGATCATCATACCTTTAGAAATGTATTTATCTTCTCAATTCATAACATAAATGTCGAAATTCGCAAGGGTAAGCTCTCCCCACCTGTCAAAATAAATCAGTTCTGAACTTCAGCAAGCCATTGCATTATCAACACTACACATTTTCCTTAAAATCAAATCCCTATATCAGCAAGTGGAATAAATTTTCATTTTTTGCATAAAAATCTCGTCTTTGCAATTGCAATGCAGCTCATTATCAAACCAAAAATAAATTCACTTTTACATACAATAATAAATAGCAAATTCGCAATTAAAACTCTGCACTAAAAACAAAAGCTTTATTAAAACAGAATCCATCCAAAGAAAGAAATCCCAGATTTCTAAACCAAACAAACAAACAAACAAAAAGATGTGAACTTTGATTGCTATACACCATGAAACACTGTGAAGATTACGAAGAGAATAAAAAAACATGTTTTAGGAGAAGAATCAATACCTTGGTGTAGTGGGGAGCAATATAGGGTTCTAAGGAAGCCAAAACCAAATAAAGGAAAAGGCTTTGAGTCTTCGTTCTGTGAAACTAGAGGGCTCAGGGGAGACTCACGCGACACGAAGAGAACGTAAAATTGTTTGGTTAATCGAAAGGCAAGGTTGGGTGTCACGGCAGAAAAAGTACGGGAAAAGCACTGGTTCTTTTTTCCTGATTGATGCGTGATTTAACAGCTATTGCCATGGCGCGTAATTTTTGTTTTATCTTACGTTATTTTATTCTTATTTATTAATGACTTATTATTTGAATTATTTCCAATACAAGCCCTCAAACTATGGCCTCAATTTTAAATTTTCTAGTTAAATGATCAAAATATCAATATCATATTAATTAGGGGTGAGTCAAGTCAAAAAAATTAAGTTAGCCGAGTTTACGAGTCTTATTTTATAACTCAAATTTTATTTGAATTTTTTTATTCAAGTCAAATTTTCGAGTTTCTATGCAAATTTGATTGTAATTATTTACAATGTCATTATACAAATTAATTTCAATTTAAACAACTTTCTATCTTCATATACAATACACATATATAGTTCTTCATATTTATTTTCATATGTGATATATATATATATATCAGAAAAATTGAGGGATTCAACTCGAACTTAAAAATTGATCCACTAATTATTAAAAATTTGAGTTACTCGAATTTCTATTTTACAGCTTAAACTTTATTTGAAATTTTTTTCTAAATAAATTTATGAATTTCAACTCAAGTGAAAACAATAGAGTATTTTCATATCTCGTCAAGTCGAATAGTTCAATTTTTTTGAATCAAGTTTTACAAACCTCTAATATTAACTAGCCATTTGCCTAGATCAACAACTCTCGGCAAATCACCCTAAATATCATCAAAATCTCATATTACTAGTAACCCCTATTTAATATTGGTTAGATCAACCACTCTATATAAATAACCCCAGTCATATCTGAATGCATGGGTGGTACCATATAGGGACCGATCAGGCCGCCTAAAATTTTAAAAATTAAAAAAAAAAACTTAAATTAAAATTATATTAAAATTATATTTTTCTCTCTAAAAAGATATAATTTATATTATTATTTCCTTAATTTAAATATTTTAAATAATCTTTTTAATAAATAATATTAAATTTCGTCACTGTTTAAATAAAAAAAAGGTCATTCCTCATTCTTTGTACCATTCATTTGCAACCATGAAAAAAAAATCGATAACCATTTTATTTAAACCATTATAGAATTAACAATACCTTTTTGTAAAAATCAGAACATCATCAGCAAAATTCAGACGAGTTGTAAATATTTTTACAACAATATTTTTATATTAAATAAATATAATAATTTTTAGTTTTTATAATAACCATTGAATTTTTATTAAAATTATAAAAATATCATAATTACAGGCATCTAGAAAGGAGGATAATGGGACTAATCTACCAAAATATCTTACAACCCAAAAACAAAGAAAATTGAATACTTCCATAGAGATAAACATATCATCAAAATCCAAAAGTTTTCCTGAATCTTTTTGTCTTTATCCAATCGAGACGCATAACGGGTGAAAAATGAGTGGTGAGCGACCCAAACTATTAGGCAGAATATTCCGTTACCCATGACTGGTTATATCGACAAACAACCATCAACCGAGCGGGGATCTAACTTTCCATGACCACCGACAAAATCATAATCAGAAGCTAGCGCCGTTAAAATCTTTGTGCGAGTAACAAACGACCGCTAGGGTATGCTGAAATCATGTCACGATGATAGATGAAACGAACCACAAAACAAAGAAATCATATCACAAGGACATATGAAAACACGTATCACAAGGACAGAGATTCTTATTAAAATATGAAAAATAGAAAAACAAGAAAAATAATAAATTCGGTGGTCGACAACCAATACTAAGATTGGTTGCCAACCACCAATCAAAAGAAAAAAGAAAGGTTGCAAGCAGCAATGAGAAGATGATGAGCGATGACAGAGAATTAAGGAAATAGCGGTTTGAGTCAAAACTAGAGGTTTGAGTTAAAATTAGAGGTTTGACCGGTCAAATCCACTAATTTAAGTGTATGGTGAATAGCAGGTTGGGATAAAACCTGTAATTTTGAAAAAGCTGCAAATAATGAAATTATAAGTTTTAACATAAGAGTTATAAAGACCTTTTTACCCTTAATAATTACAAAAAATTTCCAAATAATTTAAATTTAACATTTTCTATTTTAATTCTTCATGTTCACGTATTTTTATTGTGATATTTGTAAACTAATAATTTTTTTATTTTTTTAATTCTCACACATTTATATTTTTATTTAAATTTAATAATTAATTAAATTATATTAAAAATAATTATATAAATAATAAATTAATATCTAGATCTTTCATATATGCTTAGTAATATTATATTAAAAATTATTTTTCATAATCTAATTAATATTAATAGATACAAAATATTGGTAATTAATAAATTATTCAAATAAATATCGAATATAATTATGTCCTATATGTCATCTCGCTTGTGTTTAAAATCAACCAACTATAGGCTATCAGTTAATTTTACCAAATATTTTTATACCATGCAATC
Source organism: Hibiscus mutabilis (assembly GCA_019671005.1). Taxonomy (NCBI): domain Eukaryota; kingdom Viridiplantae; phylum Streptophyta; class Magnoliopsida; order Malvales; family Malvaceae; genus Hibiscus; species Hibiscus mutabilis. Next base: position 51,965,631 of record CM033745.1, read on the forward strand.
AACTAATACAATCCGCTAGTCAAATCAACTAATGCAATCAACAATAATCTATTAGCTAATGTAATCTGTTATTAGCTATCTACTAATTGTCAAACATGACCTATATTATTTTAGGTACATATACTAGATTTTTTCATACACATAATGTGAATGAACGAAAATAAACTATGTTAAAAACATATGTTATAAAACTTCATTCGATGAATGTGACGAGTGCATAAATGTTTTATTTTATATGCCCTTAATCATTTAATTGTGCATATTTTTAAGTTCATTTATGTTGCATTTAGGTTGAAATGTACATATTTGCATATAGATAGAGAATTACACTACTTGCGCTTAAATTGTCATATATATTGGTACTTTTCACAGGAATGTGGTGCTTTGTGGTATATGTGCAGGATGCTGGAGCAGGAAAAGAGCAGATCGCATGGCTGGAGCTGACAAGGCATGAAGAGTTGAAGATGAATTTACCTTTGCCCACATGGACTTTCTCCCAAATACGCAACATTTAATGAAGCGAGAAACAATTAGTTTTCTTTAATGAAGCCGTGCACTTTAGGGTACTAAAACTCTAGTTTCACTGCCTATATAAAGAAGACTTAGACGCTACTCAAGAGAGAGTTGATCGATAGAGAGCGCAATTTAGACGACAGTCCTAGTTCGAGCTTGCAGAGAACTACCGAAGTGGAGTTAGACGATTATCCTCATCGAACGAAGCCATCGAGAGAGGCTGACAGAGATGAGGCCTACAACACAATTGAACAACATAGAGGGAGTTTTGTCGAGGACGCTTAGCTTATTCTTTTCCTTTGCTTGATAAACTGCCATACTATACTTTTAATTATGGTTGTTTTACGCTCAGACATGAGCTAAACTTTTTAGTTAAGATTATTGCGTCCCAGAATTTTATGTTTTGGTTATTTTAATTTCAATGCTTTAGTTGTTCTTATCTTCATCTATTCTATTCATGTGCTTAATGCGTAGTTAATTGTAAGAGCTATTCGAGAGAGGCCTGTTAACTATTGATCTGTGGCTTAATATTCAAAAGAGTTATGTTATACAAACATGAGCAGTGGGGCTAAGCTGTCAACTTAGTTCTAATCTGACTTAAACATAAGTTCAGGGTTTCAACAACTAAATGGGAGTTTTTAAACAAATAATAAAGTAGTTAGGGTGAACGTTGACATGTATCACCTTAATTATGAAGTTATTAATTTCTAGGCATCGAGAGAGTCACAAGTTCATTAGAAAATCATGTCGAGTAAATGAAGTACCTTAAGGTTTACACAGACATGTATTGCCCATTGGCATAGCATTGAGATAGGTAATCAAACATATATCCTTAGCAATAATCCCAACCTTCATAATTAATTGTTAAGTTGATATAGTTGTTTGTCTTTATTATTGTTATCTTAGATTAGTTTAATTAGTTTTCACTTAAAACCAACATCCAAACCATACTTGCAAACACATCCCTAAGTACGACGGGAGAACAAGAGGATGGTGAATGAAGAAGAGATTCCACCAAGGAGTGACCTTGCAAACGTGCATAATTCTAACGATGTACTTCCAGTCGATGGAAAGGGAGTTGGCGACGGAGTTCAAATTAATGGTCAAAATCGACAGGAGGATCCACCACCTACCAGGCCTAGAAGATTCATTAAAGATATCATTGAGCCCGTCATCAACAATCTTAATCCACCGATTATGGTACATGATATAGGGATAACCCATTTTGAGCTAAAGCCCGTTATGTTCAACATGATCAACAACATTGGACAATTTGGAGGATCCGCAAGAGAAGATGCTCATGAGCACATCCAAGCTTTCTTGGAAGTCTGTGATTGTTTCAGGCAACCAGAAATACCTACTGATGCTTTACGACTTAAGTTATTCCCTTTCTCGCCATGTGATCGAGCCAGAGCATGGTTGAAAACTTGTTCCACAGGATCCATAACATCCTAGGATGACATATACAACAAGTTTCTACATTGATACAACCTAAATCTCATGCTCATAAAGCGGTGGTTGGACTTGGCCTGCTACATCAAGCCACCTTTGAGCATATTCCCGAAGGGTCTCGTTGCGCTTTTGTTCCATGCCTTGTAACAGTAGTCGGTTGGGAACCATGTCGGTTACATGCTTATACTGATCAGTAAAAGCTTTCGCTAGATCTCTCCACGAATTGATTTGGGCCCTGGTCAGTTGATTGTACCACCTCAGAGTAGACCCTACTAAGTTGTCCTAAAAATAGTGAATCAAGAGCTTCTCGTTGCTGGTAAAACCAGCCATCTTCTGACAAAACATCACTATATGAGCAGATGGGTAGGTGCTTCCGTCAAACTTTTCAAAGTCTGGGGTCTTGAACTTATATGAGATCTCCACATAAGGAACCAGATTGAGTTCCCTAGCACTTAACCCATAGGGATCATCCTCCTCTTCCTTCACTCGAAGCTTTTCGTCTAGGTCTTTTCAAGTATCCTCTAGTTGTTTAGTGAACTCCGCTTTCATTTGGTTCAGCTTTTCTAATTCATCAAAATTGAGGATGCCATCCCCGATAATCTCAGGATTCTCGAAGGTCACCCTTAGTTGAGCTTGAGCTGCTGCACCGGCATGAGAAGCAAATGTACCTTGTTTAGGATTTGATGAAGGATTCATGATGGTTTGGGCATAAAGGTGATTCCTCGATTTTTGGGCAGGGCTCTCGAAGATACCCTTGTCTCTTGGCTTCTGCCTTAGTTGGGCTTGCAACAACAGAGATATTTCCCTCATCATGTCTTGCTAGGACTTGAGGATGGTTTCCTTTAATTCATGTTGGGTTCATTTCATTTGACTACGTAGATCGGCTTCCAGCTTCGCAAAACCTTATTCCATTCGATTTATTCGTAAACGGGTATGATATGGATGTGGAATGATGGTAATTTTAAAGAACCAAAATGCAATCTTTTTTGTTTTTGAAACAGAAAGCTTTTTTGTCAGTTATTTGTTAACAAAACAAAGAATGCAAATAAATGAATTATGCATGAATGCAATGAGCAACACTAAGTTTGGCAAATATCATCGTTAAACGACTTTCATTAATAGAAACATAGTCTTGGTACAATAACCAAATAAAGACAACTAAACATATGACTTCAGGGTGGTATCAAGGTCAATGATCTCTCTCAAAATCCAAACAATCATCTCTCCTTCTTCAGAGTCATCGTCAACACAATCATGAAGTTTAGTAGCGTCTTTTGCCAAAAACTGTATCTTCTGGGCGCTTTCTTGCATCCGAACCATCCATTGCGCTAACTCCTGCTCTTGTCTCCAAATGGTGTAGGCAGCGAATTGTAGTTGCTCCAAACTCGGCATCGGGCATACTTGAATTACTCCCCTAAATCTTGCCACATGATTTTTAAGTTGTTGAACCTCGGTTTCCAACTCTTCGATGCGAGCCTCAAAGGCCCGGTTCTCCATCTTGCTTACTTTCAACTTGCTGGTCGAACCATTGTGCTTGAAAAGAGACTTCTTCAGACACTTAACCTGATCCTTTAGGGCTTCGTTCTTTCTCGAGCTGCCTAGAGTGAGAAGCGTGCAAGTTCTTCATTTCCTATGTTAAAGTGAGCACTTGGTCTCTGTTCTCACAATACACCCTTTTATAATTCTCGACTCTCGCTTTCTCCTCCCTGAGTCGGAGCTCTATCCCTTCGCTTGATCCACATTCCACAACTATCTTACTTTTGTTTAGCCTCTTGAGTTTCTGAATTTCTTTCTTTTCTAACTTGAGCTCAAGTTCCAATTCATCATTTCTCTTTTGCAGAACTTTAACCATTCCTTCAAACTATACCTTCTCCAATTCAAAATCAAATTTCTCTTGATGAGCTTTCTCCTCAAGCTTGAGATACCTTTCATGTTCATCTTCAAGTTGTTTTCTCATCAATTCGGCTTCGATAGGAAGTGTGGCTAACCTCTCTTCCATTGTCCTCTTTCTGTCGGGATTCAATTGAGGAATGTTGTCATTGATACGGCTGAATCTCCATGCCTCGTACTCGGGAGTGGTCATGTGGGTAGCACTCATGACTCTGACCCGTCTCACACTGTTCCAAGCTGAAGAAACATCGTACACCAATGCTTTGTAGCCTTTTTCCTTCTCATAATTTATATTGAACTCAGTCAACCCTTGGTAGCCGGCACAAATTGCTTCGAGCCATACTGTCTCAAAACCATGAGAGGAGCATAAGTAGTGTGCCCCCAAAGTCCAAGCAATGGCACCCAAGAGTGTATCCCGCACGTATAGATGATACTCCTTGCAGAAAGCCACGGAGCCCTCCAAACTATATCTTCCTCTTTCAAGTTGCTAAGAACATCTACCCAAACTTCCTCAGACCTTTGGGTGGGCCAATCTTTCTTTCGCAAAAATTCTTCTAAAGGTGAGAAACTGCCATCGTAGAGAGGCTTCGAGAAATTAGCATCTAACCACAAGTGACTATAAAACCAGACTGTCAAAAGCTGCGGGCAACCATGGAAACGACCCCCACCATGCTCCCGGCAAAACCTCAAAGATCAGAAAGTTTTAGCTAAAATCACAGGCACCGGATTGGTTCCACCACTCAGATGGTCAAACAGGTCTAACACTGCCAGGTCAATTAGTCCTCGTGCCCGGGGAAAAAGCACTAACCCATAAATTAACAAAGCGAAGAGATCTTGTTGAACTCGACCTACCGGAAGTACAGAAGCCAAGGCTAGAATCCCATCCCATCTGAGATACTCCTTACCATTCCATGTAATGACTTTAAGCTCAACCCAGGATTCCAACATGTCCGAGAATCTCTTGAACTTGCCCGGTAAGGCTTTGTTCTTACTAGGCTTCGAGTATACCCGAGTTTCGTCAATTTTCTCACAGTTTAAGAGGTATTGATATTCTTCAATCGTAGGAATTAAGTTGAAGTTACCGATCATGAAACAATTGTAGGCGGGATTTCAGAACCTCACCAAGGCTTGCAACAGCGCCTGATCCACCAGAACATCTAACAAATTTGCAATGTCACAATATTCTCTTCTGAAAGTGCACATTGTTTCCAAGTCCAAACTACCACATTGTCTTCAGCCCGAAAGTGTCTTTGTATTCTGTATTGATGAATATCTCTATTGCCAACGTTGACTTAAACCCAGCAGGGATACTGTCTCCCTCATGTAACTGTTCCCCTTCGGACCATATTTGTACATCGAAGTTCTTTTCATCATTGCTACGAACTAGGTCTCCCATCAATCTAGCATTTAACTTTAGACTATTTCCAACTTAATGTGTTTTTTATGATATAAAAACAATATGCAAAACAAAAGAACAACAATGAAAAGAAAGAAAAGCTGAGAGTTAGTAATAAGATAAAAACATGAAAGCATGAAAAGGTAAATATAAACAGTTTATACAAAGAAAGTAACCTAACCACATGAGTTCTAGTTCGCTAAGGTTATCCACATGGCTTTAATAGGAGTGGTTTTCTTAAATTCTCACACATGGGTTCAGTTCTAATTAAGGGTACCCGAACCTATCTTATTTCCTACTAAGGCAATAAGAACCCAATTCTGGCCCATTATAAGCTTGCGAATTGGTTTCGATTCGAGGGAAAGCACGACCTGATGACGTGGAGGGTTGCTCACGTGTTAAAAGGCATGGATTCCGGGAGGGAATTACTGACCTGTGGAGGGCTACTCACGTGGGTATGTGGTGTTCACTCCCACTTAAGGGAAGAAGCTTGGGTATATAGCTTAATGATATGATGCAACATATGTCAGTGACTCCTTAGAAATTAAATGAAAAATTAATTTGAGGACCACCAAATAACAAAGCCCGTGAAATTTCGATCACATTTTCAAAGAAGAATCATCCTGGTTAAAATCAATTAAAATCCCAATAATTTTCATTATTTAAAAGCAACATTTTTTTCTTTGGCCTAAATCTCTTTTGTTTTTTTTTAAAACAAAAACACTCCTAGCGGAGTTGCCAAGCTGTAGCGACCTTTTTTTTCTTTTCTTTTTCCTTTTTAAAAGAAGAATTGTGCTGAGTTAAGGGTGTTTGTTTAGAAAAGAAGTCGACTACTAATTATCCCCAAAATCATTAATGAAAATCTTTTGGCAGATTGAGGATTTCTTTTGAAAACCTTAAATTTTTAAAAATGATAAAAACTTGGAGTCACCACCGGCCACTTGGATTAGGTAGGCCAGACACCGTAAAACCAGAGATTCATTACGAAAGGGTCCGGGAGTTGGTTACGTGTGGGGAAGGATTAGCACCCCTATCATGCTCGGAAATCGGTACCAAAAAAATTGTTGCTCTTAAAAGGATAAAAATTATTGAAATTTAAATTGAATTTAAACTGAAGTTCTTAGATAAAAATTAACCTTAATTGCATGGGCCTTATCGAATTGGTGGACTCAAATTAATTAGACATTTAATTAATAAGGTTGATGATATGTCGGTCCATAGATAAAACCGACATCGAATAAGCCCGACTGTCGTGTTAATTTATGATTCGACCCCCGTACGTCACCTTTATGCATGATGCAAACATTTAAGTATAATGTGATGATTTTGTTAGCTTTTAATCTATTTACCTCGGGACGGTAAGAGTTAGTCTGAATATTTGGTCAACATCATTTAAGCTCGGACTGTTACGACACAAATATTAGAATTAATAAATGCCCCCCTTTTATGATTTAGATTGATTAGATATGCAATTAATATTAAAGATTATATGGATGTCAATTAAAGTATGACAATCAAGGGCGTAAATGTAAACATTTAAAAGGAAGGCACAATTTAATATATAGCCCAATTATGTATTTAACCCTAAAAAATTACGAAGCCCAATTTATGGTGGCTAATTTGTAATTCAATGTTAAGTTAGACTTAAAATTGATTTTTCCCCTATAGTATTTAAGAAATGTTCAATTAATTTAATGAATTTAACATTTATCCCAATAAGCCAAGGATAAATTTAAATTCACTAAATTAATCCGAACTATAATCTAACTAAGGCTCTAAAAGACTTAAGGCTAATTTGATTAATTCTAGAATCATGCCCATATAAGACGGGCACATAATCTAGCTTAATTAAATTAGTTCACTTAATTCTAATCTAAAGCTCAAAAGCCAAAAACTACTAAAACTAGGCTCAAAACCAAAAGCCCAAACTATTAAAACCAAACCTAAAAGCTTAGGGCCCATAAACAAAAAAAGCCCAACAAACCTAATTTAGAAAGCTAATCCTAATATATATAAAACTAACACAAGAGCAAATATATATGTAAAAACATAAATAACATATATTATAAGAAAACATCTTGTAAATTTTATGAAGTAATGTATATATATATTATACTTTAAATATGTAAATTATACATAAACTTTTACAAACCACTTTCATATGTGTATATATATATCACATATTTAAAAAAATATAAACTATTTTAAAAATAAGTTATATACATATATATGATAATCTTTTTTTAAAAAAATACATTTAATGGTAACACATTTTTTAGATACAAATATTTAAAAAAAAAACGTATATTACATACTAAGAGCACATTATATATATGTTTATAGAAAGCCATAATATATACATATATTTAAAGTTGCATGTACACATTATTTATATTCTATATGTTATGTATCGTAAAACCATGTATTGTATCTACATTTATAAAAAATTACATAAAACCCTATATGATATCTATTATATTTAAAAGAAATATTATGGTGTTAATAGACTACATATTATACAAATTATGTGCATAATATATCACATAATATGTAAAATTATATGATGGCCACTATGTCATATCCTTAATATATATGCACAAAAAAGGACTATACCCATTTAACATTACATTTGGGCTAAAAAAACAAAAGGATAAGAAGATACCCCAAGGCCCACCGGTTTGGGCTCAGTAGACTGGATAGGCTGGGTTTGCGGGTTAGTTTGACGGGTTTGGGAGGATAACCGGGTCAGATGGATGACTAGTTTGGCCGGTTATGGAACCGGTTCTATCGGTTATGATCAATTAAATAAAATAATGGGTTATAATCCCTTATTTCCTTCTTCCTCAACATAGTCAAAGGGAGGGCTTAAAATAAACCCTAAACCGCCGCTTCTCCTCCCTCTCGATGTCGGCGCTCCGACGGCTGTTTCGGCCACGCAAGGCTGCCGTTAATTTTGTCTCAGTCTCCTCTCCCTCTCTACCAGTTCGATTTCTCCCAAAATAGCCCCCAACGCCGAGAAACCTTTATGGGTCCGTCATCCTTCCTTGTCGTCAATCTAGGTATTCTGCCGTTGGATCGAGCTACAACCAGAGTATGTTACTTTTCACGTCAAGGGCTAGCTCTCCACCGTTGGGATTGCCGGTTGGAGTGTCCGGTCACCGAGAATTACCACTGCCGAACGGTAAAAACCCTTCCTCTTCTCTTGTTCTTACCATTTTTTATTCGAATTTAAATGCTCAATATGATAATAATGGACTGAATATGCATGGTTGAAATTTCTTTGGTTGCTTTGATTGTTGGATTCGAAAAGAAAGATAGAAAAGGAAATCTCATAATGCTTTTTTTCATTCACTCTTGAATCTAGAGAAAAACTTTCAGTTACAATCTGATTACTTGCTTATATCTCAAAATCTTTGTTTACATTTTCAAGCATTCTTTAAATGAAATTACTATGGCTAATGATGTCTAAAATTAGTTTCTGTTTACCCCTCTTTTTTATTGTTTCTGCCCTGTATGGTGGTTGGGAGCCAGTATTGATATTATGGGATCGCTGGTGACGAGGCCACGTGGCCTAAAGATGAATTGGTAGCGGCGTGTGGAAGGCGAAGCGACTGCGCGTAGGCTTCACGCGCGCGTGGAAGATGGAGCGTCGACGCGTGGTGCGATTGAAAGATCTGAACGGTCGGTTCCGGTTTAATCTGAACTGTTGGATCAAATCTGATCCAAAGGTCAGATTTGAGGCGGCTGCAAGAAAAAAGAAGATGAGTAATCAGATTTTAGGGTTTTTGCTTGTATTGGACATAGGCCAGAAATGGGCTTATATGATGTAATACAATTTTTTTATGTAAATGGACTAAAATAAAACACTTGGGCTTATGTTATTTATTTGATCTGTTTATATATATATATATATATTTCTTTCTTTAATTAATTATCGGCCCATATTAGTAATTCTAATAATAAACTTTTATAACACATATACTTACGCACCATACAAACATTAATACACACATAATACGTGCATACAATTACACATGCAATATGCATTCATAGTTAAGTATCAATGGCATTAAAATTACAAATACATACATATATGCACATAATACCTATTCACACTCACATTAAAACAGTAAACACATATAATATACTAATAACACATACATACAATTGTATATTACATGCAATTTTGACAAACAACACATATATTTTCATGTTTTAAATAGACATACATAATAAACACACACTTATGATACATACTTAATACGTGTAATAACACACATGAGCCCAATTTTATCACCACATAATAGTATAAACATATATAAGCCCATTATTGCAAAATAAAGAAAGCGTGTTAACCCCGGACAAAATTAGTGATTACAGAAAGTATTATTGTAACACCAATGAATAAAAAAATTAATCCACCGTGATTTAGTATTTGGTTGAGTGGTCAAAGATACTCATGTTGCCTCTTCTCTTATAAGTTCGAATCTCGACATTTGCTCTGGAAATATAATTCATCTCTATTTAATAAAAAAATAATCCACCCACAGATCTTGATTGGTTTGTTTTATAAGCATAATGTCAAAAAATGATCTTAACATATTACTGAACAATCATTTTGGCTTATATTCTTTTTTAAGCAATTTAATACTCAACTTTTATTTTGAGTCAAAATAGCCCCTATGCAGATAAAAATTGTCAGTCAACTGACGGTAAACAGATTAAAATGACTTGACAGAATAACACGCCAACAGAAAACATAATTTTATATTTTATATAATTTTATAAATTTTTTTTGACTAATGTGATGTTTGTTCAAATCAACATCTTTGTCTATATAAAATTGTTTTGTCAGCATGTATTACCATAAAGATTTGTCACTTTATTCCAAGCTATTTATTGTTAGTTAACTAATAGTTTTCATTCGTAGATGGTTATTTTAACCCCAAATAAAATATTAAGAGTTAAATTGTTTCAAAAAATTATGATGTGATTATTCAGTTGAATATTAGTAACATTAATTTTAACTTTATGCCTATTTTATATATGGGCCATATTGAGCTTTTATTTGGTAGGACATTCATTCCAATTTTCAAATGGGCAAAAAGGGGTTTCCAGAAAGTGTGACAACTCGGATTCCATTACAAGTCAAATCAAGTCTACAACCACCATACCATCATGTATCAGACTAGTACCATTGGCATTGTTGAATATGGATTTTGTCGTATTTCCGATGGAAACCAACATCCGGTTATGATGCAAAAAAAAATGGGTGAGTCTAACGTGCGATATAGTTTGGATATCAACTGAAAATGTTATAAGATATATAATTTAAATTAAAAATATTACACTTTTGGAAAAACTACCCATATAGTACCCCAACTATTGCGAAATATCGTTTTATTACCCCAGCTATTTTTTGGCAAAATAATACCTAACGTTACGTTTCGTTTTCATTTTGGTACCTCGCCGTTAAAAAACTAACTGTGTGTTGACTAGGAGAGAGAAAATCACATGTGGTAGCCTGCCACATCATTTTCTCTCTCCTAGTCAGCATGCCACGTCGACTAAAAATCATAAAAAAGCATACGTGACATGCTGGCTAGGAGAGAGAAAAATGACGTGTCAAGATGCCACGTGTGATTTTTCTCTCTCCTAGTCAGCATGCTGTTAATTTTTAACGGCGGGGTACTATTTTGAAAACGAAACATAATGTTAAGTACCATTTTGCCAAAAAATAGCTAGGGTACTAAAACGATATTTCGGCAATAGCTGGGGTACTATTTGAGTAGTTTTCCTTATACTTTTTGATAACATTTTAGGTTGGTAGTTAAGTATCGAAATTTAGCTTCGAATATCGATACTTATCACTTCTGATAACATTTTAATTTTTTGTAAGTATCCAAACTTATCTCTAAGTATCGATATTGTCGTGAGACAACAACCTAAAATGTTATAAAAAATGTAACATTTTCGATTATAAGTTCCGTGTTTTGTAACATTTTCGGTTGGTACCGTACCACGACTATGTCACACCGCAGACCTACCCAAGAAAGATACAGAATCTACCTAATCATTAACTTGAATTTTATTTACCTTTTTGAGACAATTTAAAAAAATATAAATTAAAAAATATAACTTTTTCGAGTCAAGTGAAATTTTACTCATCTTTGCCCTAAAACGTGAGTTTAAGCCGAAGTGAGCCTTTGGACTTCTCATTTAGGTCATATATTTTAGTTTACTTTCATGCTTGGGGCCCATATATTATTGGGCGTACAAAAATTATCTCCCCCTGTTTTTCTAATTGTCCTTTTGTTATTTTTATAGACAATTAGACATAACAATAAGGGAAAAATATTTGATGTACTGTCTTATATAAATTTTAATATATATAAGTATATTTTTAGGGGTTAACAAATTAGTTTATAATTTAAAGTTTAAGATTGAATTTAGAGTTTAATGTTAAATTTTATGGCTTAGAGTTTAAGATTTAGGGTTTGGAGTTAAAGATTTAGGTTTTGAAGGTTAAATAAGAATACTTGTGGGAAAATTTTCATTGCTTGTGTATCAAATATTAAACATAATAATAATTTAAGGTTTATTATCCTATACAATGACAGTGAAAATAAGTTTAGAGTTTAATAATTAGGTTATAGGTTTAAAATTTAAAGTTTATGGCTAGAATTTAGGGTTAAAGAGTTAGATTTAAAGCTCAAATAAATAGGGTTGTGAAAAATTTTACAACTGCAATGTATCAAATAATAACCTTGATTTAATTAGTAAAATTTACTTTTATTCAACTTCATACTGATATGAAATTATTTATTTTATTTGTTAGTAAATAATTTAAATTATAGTAATATTAAAAAAATGCAAAATTATAAAAACATGATAATAAAAATTTCAAAATATTGCATGAAGTATATAACTATACACGACCAAAGTAGCAATTCGAATCTTTTTGAAATGTCTAGTGTCAAATTTGACTCTCTTTAAAAGGCCGAGGTCAAATTTAATTCAGAAAAAGAATAGGACTAAATTGAAAAAAATGTAAATATTGAAGGCTAAATCAATATTATGCTCATTCTATACCTCATTTCTTTTTTCTCCGTCAACGATAGGAAAATATACATTTTGATACTTGAACTTGATTTAAAAGTTCAATTTGGTACCTTAACATTTTTTTGTCTAAATAGGTACCTAAACTTAGCTTCAGAGTTCAGTTTGTTGCCAATTTTTTTTTATCCTATTAAGTATTTGAACTTGATTTTGCAATTTAAATTGGTACATGAACTAGACTATTTTTTTTTAATTCAAGATCGTATTTACGATTTTAACCAATTTGAATCAAGAGTTCAAGTTCGGGTATCCTACGGTATAAAACAAGTTTAGATATCAAATGATTTTTTTGATTAAATAGAGAGGGGTATTACGTTCATATATTATGATTAAAACTCATACAAGATGACATAATGTGAACATCCTTAACCATAATATCAATTAGTGAATCTCGATATTAAATAAAATTTTAAATCTAAATTCAAATACCTAATTGAATCGGAAATTTAAATATCAAATTAAATTTTAAAAATGAAATTCAAGTACCAAAATACATATTAACCCATCAACAATGATAACTCCACTGTTCAAAACTTTATTACAACCGAAGGAAGCAATCCTGAGATGTGAAAAAGTATAACCTAGTGATTTCCTTTTTGTTCCCATGACTAGATTGACGTGTTATTTATATTCCAAGCCACATCTTATCTTATGCATGCAATAATATAAGCTTGTATTGATTGAATCTTGCCCTAAAATGGGTCCTGGTTGGTTCTTACATTAATCAACCAACCACCTGCCATGTCCAGCAAAGATGAGGACAAAATCACATTACAAAGAACACAGTATCATTTGGGTATACATCAATCACCACTACCACAGGGTCATGTTCAATGCAAAAAACATCCACTTAAGACCCCTTCAGCACAGCTTTCCCGCTTAGCTTTTGACTATCGAACGAAAAAGTTGTGCCGAACGATCAAAGTGAGTGTTTTAAATGGACGTTTTAAAAAAACTGAAATTTTAAATTTCTCCTTAAACGAACGTTCTCAACCAAATTGCCAAACGAAAAGTTGTGCCGAAGGAAATCTTAGTAGTAGTAACTATAATTTACAACATTGTTTGCTGCTAACAAAACACAGTTAGCAAGACAAAACCAAGCCAACAAGAGCTTTGACATGTCTACAAAATATAGTACTATATGTTGTTTGTTATAAAGTATATATTTTTCTTCAGGCGGTCCAAAGCTCTGCACTTTTAACCTTTGAGACGCTCTCCAGCACTTCAAAAGGGATAATATCACCAACAACAACCACCCTTTTGCTTTCCAGATCTACTTTATATGAGCTTACTCCTGTTTTTTCATGGGACACCTAAGAATTACATTACTGTCATAAAAAAACATACAAATCTTAAAAGAATCAACCCATTAACTTGCATTATAATATATTGGCTCCATATGTGGATGAGTGATGTCTTAATTACTTTTGAGCTTGTTAGGTCTTTTGAGGTAATGTGTATGAATCTTTAATCGAAAACAAGGGGGGAATGGAGCTATGTTACACTAATACAAATACGAATATGGGTACGGGTATGGAAACATGGACATAAAACACCGATTTTTAAAATTATGTAATACAGAATACGGTAAGAGTGCGACAAATATTTATAAATTTATAATTGAATCATATGAGAAGGAAAAATTGAACAGAAATAATAAACGGACACAAAAAGTGAATATGAATAAGAAAAAATAGGAAAATAAAATAAGTATCAAACTATATCCAATATATTTTTAATATGATGACGTATTGGTACGTGGTACGATATTAGATTGAAGTACTCGTGCTTCCTGGCATAACAGGGAAAGGAAAGTAAATTACCATCAAGCTTGGAAATGTGTTTCTCTACTTTTTTTGCACAGCCATGGCAATGCATGGAAACCCTTAGTACCACCATCTGCAAAGGCCAAATCAAAGGAAAAGCCTTCATTTATTATCTGTTAGTATACACATAAAAAAGAAGAAGCCCCCACCTTAGGCTTAAGTTGAAAGGCCAATGTCTGATTTCCAGACACAACATCTTTCAATCTCAGCAACTGGGTTTTCTCAGATATCATCAATGGCTTCTTCTCAAACTCATCATCCAAAGCGTTGGTGCAGAAACAAGAACATGATGGGCCCGAGATTGAAGACAGATACAAACAATCTAGCATCTTGCCAAAATTGAGTTTTCCCATTGCTTTTTGTTCACTAACTCGTGTACATGAACCAAAATGTCAATTTTATAGGGAAGAAAATCAGATCAAGTATAATAATAGTAGATGTTGGGGGACATAGAAGGGAGCTGAAGGTCAAAGTTTCTTGGGAAAAGGAAAACCTATTAACCTAATGAAGCTATATTAAAGAAGAAAACTAGAAAAGAACCTTCAACACCATTTTTGTTTGGAGTTGGAGATTCACACTAAAAAAATAAAGAAAAAATCTTACAAGCAAACCTATTTAACCGGTTGATCAAATTATTTATTTTATATTTTTTAGGTTATAAACTTTAAACTCATTAAGGGTATTTTTTCTTTAGAGACCATGTTTTTTTTCTAGGTAGGTTTGAGATCAAATTTAGCATTTATAAAAAAATAATTTAATTTTTAACGTTTTATATTGGGTCAAAATGACTATCTTAGATAAAAATTGTCTGTCAATTGTTGATAACAGCTTGAAATGACTTAACAGAATGATATGCCAGCAAAAAAATAATTTTATATAATTATTCTTTGACTGATGTAATATTCTTTCAAGTCAACATCTTTGTCTATATGAAACTGTTAATGTTATGTGCAGTTTGTCAAATCATTTATCATTAGTTGACTAATAATTTTCACTCGCAAATGGGTCATTTTGACCCAATAAAATATTAATGGTTAAATTACTTAAAAAATTAAAATAACTATTTAATTAAATATTAGAGATATTTTTTTAACTTTACGCCTTTATCCTTCTATCACCGCTAAGCAGACGCATTTGTCATGTGGCGAGCTACTTATAAAGACAGTAAAACACCAAGCGTCCACATGAGAGATAAAGCCAATTTCATGTGAGATATGCAGTTGGTTTTTGGAAGTAAGCCAATATATTGTTAAGGAGAAGCTAAACCTGTCATGGCCATAGCATGATAGCTAAGAAAGACTTATAGCCAAAGATACTTATTTGAAGTCTCGGCTATAAGAATTCTAATTAAGTTCAGATTAAGTCGAGTCAAATCTGTTTTAAAGTATCAAATTTCGTATCATTAAACGTAATATGAAGCATCTTTAGTAGGGTGTATAAATGCATTTGGTACATGTCATGACGCATGACCTTAAGCATGCACTAAAAGGTTCAACTTAAGTTTTTTTTTAATATCATTTATGGAAGAATTGCTGCATAATATATTTCAAATTACACATTGCCTTAAGTCATAAAAGAATATGTGATCGAATGGTGATTAACAATTAAAAGAAGAATTGAAGTTTGTTGGCAAACTTTGTCTTTATCTTATCAATAATATAAAGAAAGGGGACATGTGGCATTGAATTATTGGTGCCCTCAGAGGTCATAATTATTGGATGATTGAATTATATTTATGTAGTATAAGATATAATATAGGGTTAATTGCACCATAGTCCACAAATTATGGTTTAGATTTTAAATTGATCAACAAACTCAAAAATATTCTAGTTGAATTTTCAAGTGTCATATGAGATGTGTACCTATTGTATTGATAGATTTGCATTTGTCATGTTCAAAATATAGTATCATTGAAATATAGCTTATATACATGGGCGGAACATAGAGGGATTTTGGGGGCGTGCGTCTCTGGCAATTTTTTCTAATAATAATAGAATATTTTTTTTAAAAAAAGTAAATTTAATTCTATAATCCTTCAATATATTTAAAATTTTATTATGGCCCCTCAAAAATTTTAATTTCATTATGGTCCCCTTTTATGAATTTCTAGTTCCGCCCCTGCTTATATACATGCTTAAAATCTTACTCATGTATTTTAAATATATTTTACGTCATGTTCAAGCTAATTTTAACACTAAAACCAATTGTTAGACTGATGAAAGGACTTGATTAATACGATATTGGTACTTTAAGAATTTAGCTAAAACATGTTGTAGTTGGAGGACTAATTTAGACTTTGAACTATGGTTTGGGGATGTGGGCTGCAATTTACCTTTATATATATATAAATGTGTAATTTTCTACAAGATTAATGGGACCAGGTTGGTCCATGTGAGTGATGATGGTGGATTGGTAAAGAATGTTAAACACGTGCTAGTCACATGACCTACAAATTGTTTCACGTGGAAGCATTCAAGAAATGTAGGTGACAGACAAGACAAGCAGCAAGTATGGTAGCCCAATGTTTCTGTTTCAGGTCTCAAAAGAGCATAAGAGCAGGCAAAGCACAGCCCCTTCCTTCCATTATATGGCGAAATGCTCCGTTTCGGATTATATTATTCGAACAATCGAACACGATATCAAAATTCGTAATTTTCTTGTATTGATAACATCATGGAAGGAAGTTACATCTTCCTTCAATCTGTGTAGTAACACATTTCAACATCAATTGCTGTTGCTCCATTTAACCAATGCTATATATGCAACAATGGATGCAATAAATGAATTCGAGACCGAGCAATCGGTTTTCATGCAGCTTCACTTGTTTGTCTAAACCTCAATAGTATCACTGGAGCCAGCAACATCCACACTGCAACACACACGAACGAATCCGAAGTCTTTAAGAGTAATCGTTACTGATTTATCTTCCGAAAATAAGGTTTGGGGGGTCGTGTGTACTTACGGTAAACACTGACGGCTAGCCATTCATTCACTATCCTGACCCAAGTGCTGGTCCAACCGATGTCGATCGTCCATCTGCATTAGTGTGGAATCATATCAGCTTTGCTTACTTACAGCTTTCAACCCTCACTTCAAATGGAAAAGGCAGGGGACATACTTTTTAATAGTATGATGAGTGTTCCACCCGATCAATAGCATCGCGAAGTACATTGCTCCGGTGGCGAAAACAAAGTGGAAGAAGCCGTATCCATAAGGAACTGCATCTTCAGCTGGTGCTTCCTTTTTCCTGAACTGCAGCTGTTGTGAGGTGCATTCTCATGGAAAAAAGGATAATACAACTACTAAAGACTTATCGGATTTCGAATAACAAACCTGAAAACATTGTGAATCGATGCCTGTCGAAAACGTAGCGATAACCATAGCCAGTAGCGCAATGACAAAGCTCTGGAAGAATACAAAGAGTTAGCCAATCTGTTAGACTCACTATAACTTGGTTTAATGGATTTCAAAAGAATGAAAAATTACTATGATTGTGAGCCAATCTGTTCTGTTTGATTCCTCTGCCTTCCTAACGCAATTTTCCCCAGCTGGTTCACTGCAAACACGTAAATGTTACTAATTGATACTTGATTGAACACGAAGAGTTAACGAATGCAATGCACTATGAGATTTCTAAAACCGGCTTAAAATCTTGCCTTCGAATGGCACACCAACAGATGAATACAACATAAAGCCCCATGAGCCCGGGAGTCAAGATGCCAGCATTCACCTGTTTAACAAATCACGCACTTGATTACTAATCATGCCGTAGCACTTAAGAACCGGAAACCGGGAGTATCGAGAACATACCTTAGGGTGGAGGGAAATGCTTGTCATGAGCTGAATGAGTACCAGTGTCCATGTGATGAAGAAAATATTAAGGAGGCAGGACGATTCCGGCGCATACCAGATGTACATCATAACGATCCCGACTATGCATATAACATATGAAGCAGTTGCAAGTGACATCACATGCATGCGACTGAAGAAAAAGTTATACGGTTCGAATCAGTTCACATCTTGAACTAAGACCAATCACGAGCTATATCTCATTTCGGTGATTAATATGCTGACATAAAAATGAACTACGTCCTATGACATAAAAGTATCTGATTGATCAGTTTCATTACAGCATTAAAGCTCGATTTTGCAGACGAAGAATCGGTTCGAACAAGGGAAGAGTCTTACCATTTTTCTGATATTTTATCAGATTGACACCAATCATTCAGCCATGTAATGAAACTGATAACACTTACTAGCTGAACTAAGAGAAAGACCCTGAAAAGTATAAGAAGAAAAATCATTAAACAATAAGATTGACCAACTATAAGTTAGGAAGCAGCATAAACTTCCTCTACAGACTATTCCAATAAGATTGTACATGTTTTATACAGAGGTATTTATAACAGGAATCTATGATGTACCCGGCACCAAAATGCGCAATCTCCCCTGCCGAAAGAAGCAACGTAGAAACACATGTTAGCGCTTAAGTCCTAAGATTTTTCATTGAATGAAGTAGACATTCGGGAGCAATGAACACGAACCGTATATCTGTACGATAAAAGTAGGAACTAAAAAGGCGGTTGCTGTCAAGGCAATCCAGAGGGCGATCTTCGCAGACCACCACCCGGAATGCCACGAGTCTCTGCAATTGTACATCTTTGGGGTTCTAGCAGTTGAAAGAAACATTACAGAGAAGAATGCCTAGAATAAAGTTAAGGAATATGCAAAATAATCAAAGAAGTAAATAAAAGAGGGAAAAAAAAGATCCATTATTGTGGCTTAAGGATACAAAACATCCCAAGCTCACACGTAAGACTCCTTCGGCGCCCAAACAACGTCGGCCACCTCGACAATTCTTCAGTTCTGCATCCACATTGTCACACAACAAGCTGATTAACATTATTATCATCGAGCTCCGAAGTTGTAGTCGAGCTACGAGGCATAGTATTTGGTGTTGAAAATAACCCGATTTCCCTAACCTAGAGCCTAATCAAAAACAGAAACTCAAAGCTCAAGATGCATATTATACTAGTGATTCCTATAAACCATGTCTCATAACAGCATTTTGGCAAACAATGTTGATGCAATCAATCAATCTTACTTTCCATTTCCGGGAACGCATTGCGGCCGTAATCTCGAACGGCCCAAGCCAGCAAATTCGAAGCTAGAAAGATGACTGCATAAACATATCTAGCCATCCAAGGGTTGGAGCCATTCCTGAACTGGGCAAACCAGGAACCAACCTTAGGAACTCCATGCCCCTCATTGAGGTTACTTGGTAAACCACTCTCCATCTCAAGTTTGGACCCTCCAACTCCCACACCCTCCACTTTTCATGACATTACAGATTCAATGTTCCAAGAAAGTAGATGAAAAAAAAACACAGTAGCAGATTCCAGTTCACTGAGAAAAACAGAAAAAAGAACAGAACATTAATATAATCATTGTTTTGTCATAGTGGATCCATGATACCGTTACCAAAATGTCAAAAGGTGGAATCATCGAAGATCGTGCAGATAAGAAAATTTGGGTTTTGGGCTCTAGATTATTTGGGTTTTTCATAGAGCCTACAAAAAAGGTCAAAAATTTCAATGGACTAAATCGAAAGTAGACAAAATCACAAAGAAAACTATTCCTCCTCATCTGAAAATAAACACAACGAATGAGAATCTAAAACTTTATGGCGTGCAATGCACGGCAGGTTTCCAACTTGAATCACAATTTCATGAACAGTAAAGAACTAAACTTATTTTACCGCAAAGACGAACAAAAATAACAATAGTATATATATATATATATATATATATATATATATATATATATATATATATATATAAGGTTTCCAACTTGAATCACAATTTCATGAACAGTAAAGAACTAAACTTATTTTACCGCAAAGATGAACAAAAATAAATAATATATATATATATATATATATATATATATATATATATATATATATATATTCTTTTTGCATGGAGAAACGTGTATGAATTAATAAATGAGTGAAGGAATCTTTGTAATCATTTTCTTCACTAGCAAGCAGCCTTTGATTCCTTCCACCATTGGAACCGTTTGATGATTTTCACAGGTTTTACAGTAGAGAACATGGGGTTAATGTAATGTTTTTCTAACAACAGTCGAATGATTCTCTGCTAAGGTTGGTAAAGTTCACTGTATATGGAGGAAAAAACCCCCTGAAAATATTCTAAAAAAAAATAAAAACAGAGACTTTACTCTCTTTGATTTCCTGGTTGGTGTGAAATGAATAGAAAGAAGCAAAATATTTTTCTTTCAAAATTTGAAACACTTGTTCCCTGTCATTTGCAAGAGTTTCAAAACATCAAAAATCATAAACAGATAAACTCCAAATATGTATATATATGCATGAACTGAAGTTAGTGTTGAAGAAGTTCATGCATACCTGGAAATAAGATTGGCCCAAATCTTAGAATCTACAAAGAAGAGCTCTCTCTCTATTTATATATGTGTATATATATGTATATATATATTTGGTGGGATTGTTTTGAAATGAGTTGATAAGAGCTATAAAGCAAAAAGTGAGAGATTGCTTTTGGAGTTGCAATTTGCTTTCTTCAAGATCACCACCTTCATCTTCATCTTTTAATCTTTCCCATGCCATGAGCTTTATGTACTCGTTTGCCTACGTCGTAGCTTACAAGAGTTGGATTTTATTTTAGGGTAAATTATGTGAATCATCACTAAACTATACCCTCAAACCTATTTTGGTCACTAAGTTTTAAAACATTTAATTTACTCCCTAAAGTTTAAACATTGAAAGCTTTTGGTCACTCATCTCTTAACTTTTTGACGATGTCCATTTATCAACGAATGAATGAACTACTTCAAGATTCGAACAGTGAAAATTTTCATCGACACGAGAGAAGTAGCATACTGAGAAACAAGCTCCATCTGATGACGGATGAGAGACATCAATGAGAGAGAAATTAGAAGGTTTTTGGCAGATTTGTGAACTTTAGAGCACTTTCCGATAAAATAAAAGTTGAATTTGGACTCAGGGGCCGAGACTAAGTGTTTGGTGAAATTTGGGACCGAACGATCACCATGTATGACTGTTTGAGGTTTAAGAGTTACCAAAACATGAATATCTAAACTTTAGTAATAAAAAGCATTCAATGTCTATACTTCAATGAGTAAATTGAACGTATTGAAACTTCAGTGACCAAAATAGGTTCAAAAGTAAAGTTCAGGGGCGACTTATGAATTTACCCTTTATTTTATTTCAACCTAACTAAATTCTCACGCTTAGCCACACACCAAAACCATAAATTCCCATATTTTTATTTTCTGAGATTCCACGCGATAATTTCTTTTAAGAGTTATTTCAACCTAACTAAACCGAACCCCCTAAATTCTCATTCTCTTAATTTTTTTCTGAGACGTGGAGTTGAATCAAGTAAGATATTTGAATAATATTTATTAAAACATTTTTCTATCCACAAAATTTAAATTTAAGCCGTTAAAACATTAATTTCTTTCCACTCGATTGGATAAGTAGTGGTAAATTCTCAACTTCTTTTCTTAAAAAAATCTTTAAATTTTACACGTTAAACTATAATATGCTATTAGAACTCGTGGAGTGCTCTCAGTGATAAAAGATGATATATTTCATACAGGTGACTCGGGTTCGAGCACTATATATGTACAATGTGTGTGCGCGTTATTAAAAAGACTAAAAAAATTAAACAGATACTATTATGTAAATATATCACGTCTAAATTATTATTATTATTATTATATATGTGGTTATGGTGGTCGTAAAATACCTCACTAATATAATAATATTCAGTGGTGGAACTCAGGGTAAAACTTTGAGGATCAACTTAAATTTTTTTAAAATTTATAGGCTTAAACTAAAACTTTTTAAAATTTTGAGAGGTTCTAAAATTTTTAATAACTTGAGAGTTTAATAAGAACTTTTAAAAAATTATAAGAGGGGTTTAATTAAAAATATTCAAAAAATTTAAAGTTCAATATAAATTTTTTAAAATCTTGAGGGACCAAATTTAATTTTTAAAATGTTGGGGCCATGGGCCCTAGTCCACCACCTTTCGCCCATGCTAATATATTTATATTAAGATAATATATTTCATGTATCCACGAAAAAATTATTTTTCATAAGAGGTTTTAATTTTGGGTTAAGATGTTTAATTTAGAGTTTAAGGTTTAAATATTTAGATTTTAGGGTATATTAATTAGGGTTGGAATTTAGGGCCTAATATTAATGAATTTAAATTTTATATTGTGAAGTTAAAATAAACATGATTGTGTAAGAAAAATTATACTTTTTGTGCATCAAATATAAACTTTTGTATTAATTATGTTAATGTATGATAGATATTCAATATTACTGCTATAATTTAATTCTTAAATGAATCTGTATTTTCTTTTATAGATCTTAATTTTAATCTTACTTAGAAGGGAGGGGAAGGGGGCTTTAGGAAAAATAACGAGGTATTCTTAGCAGGTCTAGAACCATGACTTAAGAAAACATGAGAGAACAAAGATGAGTACCTTGGTCAAGCGACCAAGTACGTTTGAACAAATGAATCGTATTACTATTTGTTTACGATAAACTACAAGAAATGCGGGACAAATACATGTATGATATCATATGACACAAAAAATATAAGATGAACTTGTTCGGGAAGAAAACATGAACACGATTAAAAATGATAATAGAGGGGATGAGTGGATTTTCGACCATAACTCTATTTTTATGACACGTTTAGATCTTTTTTATCTAGCGTTATTTTGGTTATTTCTTTTCATAATTGGATTTGACGCCGTTTCAACTAATCAAGATGAAGCTTATTTGTTATCTTGTTGATATTCCCTGCTGTGGACTCTCGAATTGGAATTGGATTTGAATATGCAATTTGCATTCATGAATAATTTTCTCACGACGCTTGACCCTGATTTGCGGTTGTCAGTAGTCTTATAATAGTTTGATAATCTTTTGTGGCTCGTTTGTCGATGCAATTAGATCTGTTCGTATCTATCTTTTGTTTGAGTCTTTTGGTTTGATTTTTAAATTTTTATGACATTTTATAATCTCAAATGACTAGTTCATTATTTTAATAATTTTAGGAAAATGTTCAAATTAATTTAATGCATATTAAGGAGGGCCTTTGATTTTAATTAATACTTAATGCATATTAAAAAAGGCCTTTGATTTTAATTAGTTGACTTAGTTTTGTTTTATTTTAAAACACACCACACATTTAACGGTCGTAAAAGATTTATATGAATGTCAAATCATAAAATCAAACGTGTTCATCTTTATTTATTTTTCTTAGGTCATAAGTTTTAAACCCTCTTCCTTTCCTCTCAGCTATCCCCTCTAAATAAGAGTAAGAATAGATTTAAAATTTGTCAAGAAATGTGTCTTATTAAAACAATTTTTATTTAATAAAAATTATTTCCTCATCTTTAATATTTTATATTTTTATTAAATTTTTTTTATAGGTTTCGGTTTTTTAAATATTAAATTTTAATAAGATCAAAATTGATTAACAAAGAAATATAATTCAACTTCGTAACTCAGTTCGAGTCGAATCTATAACTTTTCAACATATATTCAACTTTGAATCATAAAATAGATGTAAAACAAATAATAAAAATAAATTAATTTGAGAAAGAAAATGTAAACGTTAAGAATTGAATATATTATTATATATATATTTAAAAAACCTTTTATATATGTATTTAAACCTTGTTTTAAGAACAAGGCATTTAACTGGTTCACGAAATTTGAATTAAAATGATTTTTACATGTTTAAGATTTAAGATACTATGGTAAAAATAAAAGGAATTTTAAAATTATTATTTTAGAAAATATTCTTGGTTAATAAGGATGGAAATTTGTTATTTGTTTTCAAAATAATGTTTTCTATTAACCAAGAATAGTGGTAAAATTATTTCTGTAAAAATAATTTTTACTTTTTTTTTCTCTAAAATTATTGTTTTAAAAAACGTGGAGAGAAAAATGATCGGTAAGAATTAAGTATAGTGGTAAATATTATTGTTTTTAATAAAATTATATGTAAATCTTAAAGATACTATTGTAAAAATAAAATGAATTTTAAAAATCAATAAAATAGACATTAAAAAACTAATTTGACACACACCAAAACCAAACCTATAATTTTATTTGAATCTTAATAAAAATGAGTAGCTTTTTGATGCATATGTATGAAAAATTTAGGCAAGTCTACATTTTTATTCTTTGAAAATTAGGCTTAATATCAAAATAAGTGCCTAAATTATACCATTTTTTCTTTTTAGGGCCCAAACTATCACTTTTGTCCCTTTTAAGGTAAACTAAGACACCTATTTTGACAAAAAAAAAAACAATAGTTTGTGCACCTAAAAAAACGAGATAGTTTGAGCACTTATTTTAATATTAAACATAAAAATTAAAATATAAATATCCCATCCTAAACCCTAAAATTTAAATCACACATTCTAACCATAATCCTAAAATATAAATTGTACAAACTAAACTCTTAAACCTTAAACGAAAATTTCAACTCCTTAAATAAAATAAATAATATAATCTAAAAACTACACGAAATGTGTATTAAATATTTTTTTTTGAAAAAACAATAGTGATCACGTTATCAACAATGTGTACATAGGAAAGAAAAATTAAAAAAGAGTAGACTTGAAGAAGAACTGTTGATTTGGTGGGGGGAGAGAGTGAAAAAAAGGGAGGTCACTCTATTAGAGAAAAGTTATGTCAACATTTTGTCACTTTTTATGATCGCTTTTGGCACATCCAACCCATGTAATTAGTTCTGAACGAACACGAACGACGGTATATTCATATTCGTTCGTTTAATTTTAACCGAAAATATAAATAATTAAACGAACATAATTTCTTGTTTGTGTTTGTTCGTTAAAGAATGTAGATTGTTTGTGTTTGTAATACCTCGAAATTTTGGGTAGTGACCAAAATGAATAAAATGAAAGTTTGAGGACTAAAGTATAAACTTAGGAAAAGATTAGGGACTAAATTGTAATTTTCAAAAGTTATGTATTTAGTCCCGTAAAGTACAGTTTACCCCCAAGAATGACATTTTCGTGTTACTCAGATTTTTGGTACGGAATTTGTGTTAAAAGCTATAAAGAGTTAAAGTTCGAGAAGAATTCGGATAATTAGATCGAATTGAATAATTGAGATATTTTGTTAAAAGATAAGGCAAGTTTAAAAATATATTTTCAATGCCTTATTTTAGAATAATTTAATATGGACTATTGGATTAAATTATATTTTCCATGTTAAATACGAGCCGTTGGATAAAAATGGGAAGATTGTAATTTTGGAAAATTACAAGGGCAAATTTGGTAACCACTAACTTATTTGTTTATTTTTTACCCTTGGATGAATAAAGTGACATGTGGAAAGCTTTGGAGAATTGGATATCAAGGGTAAAATAGTCATTTGACTATTAAGGAGATTTTTATTTGAATTTTTTATAAATATGTGACAAATGGTCTAAATTGAATAAAGAGAAAGTTCAAGACTTTTCTTCATAGTTTCTCCAAAGTGCTGAAATCTCTACCTAAGGTATGTGACATTTTCTTTTTGATTTTTTCAAGCCAATCTAGTATGATTTTGTATGAAAGTATGAAACATGAAATTGATCTATATGAAATTCTCTATCATTTGGTATTAATTTTTCATACTTTCCATACTTAAATCTTGAGTTCTTGAAATTAGTGAATGAAGAGGATGTTGGATTTTGATATGAGAATGATTGATTATGCTTAGAAATGGTGTTTTGAAGTTTAATTCATGCTTGAATCAAATTGGAAATCAAATCTATAGCGACCTTTCATATTCAATCAAAGTGAAGAGATTAGGGAAAATTATGGAAGAATTTTATTAAGGTTAGATATGTGGAGTTGATGATTCTACAAGTTTTAGAATGTTGTTAGGACCAATTTGGAAGTTTGTTAAGGTTAAAGGATTAAATCGGATAGTATGGAAATTAAAGGTTTAAAGTGAAAGTTGGTTAAATTGAGGTATCATGCTTGAATAATTGTTAGAATGATTTATGAATCATTCTTTGATTTGGATATTAAAGAAAATTTGAAGTGTTGAGATTGATATGAATCATATGAAATGGATTTAGTAGCGAATTAACCTCGAAAAAAATTATAGGAATTTCATTTCCTATTATGTTCCTATGTTTGTATGATACTAACATGTATTTTTAAAATATACATGTGTTGTAAATGATGCACGTATAGATCGTGATCAAAATCAGAATCGAGCTAGCAACCAAGGAAAGGAAAAAGATCAAAAGTAAAGTTTAGTGAGGGTTTAAATTTTGACATAGTGCAATGCATACATAACATGATATATGGATATTAGGAAGGCTTGGGGATAAGTCTACATTGTTTATATTGACATGATACTTATGTCATTAATTATATATTTGACATGTTCTAAATATGTCAAAAGTTGAATATAAATGCATGGATCACTAGTTACATATGATTTTATATTATAAATGTTATTTTGGGTATGAACTGTCAATGTTAAATTATGTTGATATACATTGCCATGGATAAAATAAATATGGAATATATGCCCAAGTATATCATTGAGGGATAGGGTATAGTTGGCATGCCATAGAGTCCAGCAGCACACTGCATGCTCGGTTTAGCACTATAGTGTATATAAAGGACACTTAGTACATATGATGGGCACGACCTTATGTGTATTATGGTGGGCACGACCTTATGTCTATTAGCACTTCGGTGCATATTTGACTCGTGTACTCAGGGTCCTCATAGGCTTATATTTGGGCTATGATTTATTGATTAATAAATGATAAACATGTAAAAGAGTTTATGAATTCTCAAAGTAAATGACAAGAATATTGGTAAGAAAGTTAGATCCAGTTTATATTATATTAATATATGATTAACATGATGGTAATACATATCTAGTGATGTTGATGCATGATTATGGTTACATCTTTATATTTATAAGTATGTGGTATTGCACTGGATTTTATTATTGCCTCACTAAGTGTATACTTAGCGAATGATGATTTTCACGCATAGGTAAAAAGAAGGAATCGAAGTAAGGAGCAGTTGGCATCTTATCAGCAAAGAGTATAACTACGGTATCAATAATAACATCTTTTGATGTATTTTGATGTTACTAGATGGAATGTATATGTTAATGTTAGTCGGTTTTAATCTAGTCTTAATATGGTTTGTAATAACTTATAAACTAGTTTACGTTGATAATGAAGGGTGAGTAGTTATATTAAAATTAAAAAGGGTTAGATGGATTACTAGTATATAAATCGGATAACTTTTTAAAAAAAAGAATAAATAGAACTATTACTTAGATTTTTAAATTAGACAGTTTTTAGATAGTTATATTGCTTATAGGTTGTAGTTATAAAATGCTAAGTTGCTGCCTGGAATTGGAATTAATTTGGTTGATTAAAAATTAGATAAAACGGTTCTGTTAGGATAAAAAAATAGTTTAATGGTGTTTTCTAAATAAATGATTATTATGGATTGTTAGCAATACATTATGTGACATTCTAACTAGTATTAGAGATTAAATACCGGTAAGGGTGTTAAACGAACATAAATGAACATTGAACATTGAGCATTGTTTAATTTTTTCTTAAGAAGTCTGAAGTCTCGTACATTGAGTATTGTTTAATTTTTTCTTTTTATTTCATATTTTCAATATATGTTTTTAATTTTTTTTAGATATAATACCTTTGTTATAAAAATAGTAAATATAAATGGACATAGGTGAATAAATTCAAACGAACATAAACGAACGGATTGTCGAACGAGCACTTTGTTCTTGTTCATTCATTTAATTAAACGAATAAAAAATCTTGTTCATATTCGATCGTTTAATAAATAAACAAACATGAATGAGCTTTTCGCCAAACAGTTCACGGACAGTTTGCTAAACGTTCGGTCCATTTACAACCCTACATGTAGTAGCAGATCTAAAAATATTTTTAGGGTGGTCACACATATATTTATATTATGTTCGAGTCTAATTCATTTATTATTTAGTGTGTTTGGGCTCGATTTTTTTAACTTTCGCGAACATAAACGATTAGGTGTAAATAAGGTAGCAATATTTATTTACAACAATATAAATAAGTTATTAATGCAAACATTAGCAAATTAGAAAACGACAATGTAAATAATTTATCCACTCTGACTATTGAATTCGTCACTGTGGTTAATTTGTATACAATTTAAAGTTTATTTTAAAAGCAGAAAACGATGTCATCGGTAACAACTTACAGAGACAGACCTATATAACATCTTTATGATGTGAACAACTTTATACAAATATTTTTCCACCATATCGTGGGGATCGTGTACAATCCTGTATAACAAAGGGAATGAAAGCATATCATTCACACTAGTCATAAAGTCATATTAGTGAATCAGAAATCTTCAAATTACAATTTACAAAGCAATGCAATATATAATACCTACAAGACTACAAAAAATTTGAAGAAACCTAATTAGTGTATATTAGCAATTTATATTCAATTAATAAAAAGTAAGAAAAAATGAACGCATTTGTTAAATTGATTGAAAAAAATTAGTATAAATAATCATTTACTCATGAAGTCATATGTCTCTAATTCTACTCTCAATTAATTTAATCTCTAACTCAAAACTAAAAACTAGAAAAGAAAAAGAAAAACATAAATCCACTAAATATTTAATTATTATATCTCTATTTATATTCCTACAGTTGTAAGAGAAAAAACAAAATGTATTGAATTCTTGAAATCTTGTATAACAACATTTAGATAATAATTGAAATATACTTCTATATATTGAATAAATGAAGAATTTAAAAATAAAAAATTACATGACTAAAAATAACACACCTTCAGTCTTGAGATATTTGAGACTTTTGAACTTTAAAAAATGAAAATCTTGTGTTTGAGGAAGAAAAAACGTCAAGAATAGAAATATAAGTTGCATAATTCAAAGAATTTTTAATTTTTTTTGTTGCCCTTCCGATTTTCAGGGCTTCACCCTGACTAATCTGGACCAACCCACGTCATACACCTGACTTTAGTGAGTGAGTCTCCCATTGGAAATTTTTTGCATACACAACGTCTCAAACTCTAGACATGCTTAAACAATATCAAGTTACTTATCACTTGATTATTATTTTTTGTGGTTTTACGTAGGGTTGTAAATGAACTGGGCTCAAATGAATTATTTGTGGACAGGGACAAATAAAATTTTAGGATGCGCAAAAAATTTCATAAACTTTAAAGTGGGCACAAAAAATTTTCAAGGCGAGCACAACCAATAAAACAGATAATTAATAGAAGAAAATTCTGATTCAAAGTGGGGACATGCCTAACCTAGTCCTATGGTACATCCACCCCTGCTTAAATGTAATCATTGAATTTATGTTGTACCAATAAGGGTATAGTGCAAAGAATATGCATATTATTTTTTTAATAAGAGAATTCGAGTTCAAAATTTAAAGACAATATTATTAGAATATAGAGCTACATATCTCTAATATAGACCATAAAATGAACATATACTTTATCAAAAAAATTACATCAGTAAAAATTAAGGAGTTTGCAATCTTGGGTTGGAGTTGTAGCATATAGTCCATTTATGGTCATGGTACCACTTGAGCTAGCTTTGTTAGGTGTTTTGGACTTTTAAAAACTTTCTACGACTTTTAACAAAGTTTGAGAGATAAAATTGTGACTAAAGACAATATATGATATTGATGTTTCGGCTCTGTAAATTTGTATAGCAACTATAGATTAAAACAACACTTTACATACTTTTTCTAACATAAAAAACTATCGATAAAATCCTACATCAACAACATTAATTCACAATTTTATAATGTTTATAGAAATCTATTTATAATTTTACTACCCTAAATGGGTCAATACATCTATCTGCCTCCATTGTCACTCTCAGTATTCAGGGATAGACTGAGGGGTTGAAAGAAACTATCACCCCAAAATTTTAAAATTCGTATATGATTTAATTTTTTTATATACTTTTTATTAATTTTTTTATCTCCTGTAAAATTTTATAAGTTTACACATTAAAATTTTATATGTTCACCCCTAATATAAAATCTTGGGTCAGTCCCTGTATCATCTCAAGAAGTCATATGTGTAGTTTGGTCGGTATCGAAACATATAAAAAGAAATAAGTTCAAGCTTATTTAAGCGTACACTATTTTTTAATTTATAGGTGTAAATGTTCTGAAATTAAATATTGTATAAAATTATTATATATATATATATATCTGCTGATGATGGTATATCTTTAATATGATGATAAGAAAGAGATAAAAAGTGAAAAAAAAAACACTCTATAAAAGGAGCAATGGTCCATTAATCAAATAACAAAGCTAAAATAAAAGATTAATGGTTTCATGATGAAGCCATACAAAAGTGAACAAAAATCATTTACTTTTTAGTGTTTTTTTATGCCCTAATATTAATAAATTAATTCTAAGCTCTAATCATAAATTTTTAATCATAAATTATAAACCTTAAAAAATACACTATATTCCTAATCCTGTAAATTATAACCTTAAATTTTAATTTTAAACCTAATTTTTAGTGTAGAGCATAAAAAATAATATTGAAAAAGGGCATGAGATTTCTATTCTATAGAAGTTTCCAGAGTGAGGAGAAATTATATCAGCGGCTCTTCTCAGTTCTCACCACATTATTTATGGTCTCAACCAATAAAAATCATCTATTTTATTAATTTTTTCATGTCATATTTTTACTAAATAAATCTCCACTCATATTAATGTAAATTAAATTAAAAACAGTTTTTACTAAGTGAATATTCACTTAGTATAAATATAACATGAAAAAATTAATGAAATGAGTAATTTTTGTTTGTTGAGATCACAAATGACGTGGTGAAGAAGACTTATATAATTTCTCTAAAGTGACGATTTTTATGAGCTATGTTTTCTTCTTAATATTAATTTCAAAATTTGATATTTATTTTTAAATTAAAATATTTAATATTTTTTTATAATATGACATTCTGGTATCGTACTATGTTACCATTTAAAAAATTAAATAAATATATATATATAAATGATATTATAGATATATTTAAATTCATGGTCCAGATTTTTAATCAAATTCTCATAAACTATTGATTTATTCCAATTTGCAGTCAGAGGATTATTCATTTGAACCATACAAAATCGAGTGGCTCATAATTGCCAAAAGAACGTAAAGAACATTATATTTTTTTCCTTTTCCATTTAAAAGATGCTGGCTGGTCCATATGCTCAAAGGGCAAAGAGAAAATAAAATGTGTAACGTCGGTTTTTATTGGATAAAATACACCATAGATCACTTAATTATATGTTTAGTAATAAAATATCACTTTTATTTTAAAAATAATAATTTAATAATTTAATTAAATTTTTGTTGTTATTTTGTCATTAAAATTAAAATTAAAATTTGATCTAGTATAATAATAGTGTTAATCCCCAAAACATATACATTCTATAAGTTCAATTTTAATTAAAAAATCTAACTATTTATATTTTAAAATTTTAATACTGTACCATCATGACATAACTTCTTACCACTTGTCGCATGTTATGCCATTGTCAATTAGCTTGATGTGATAGTTCGAAAAAAACAATTATTTCATTACTGCACAACCAAAAATTATACTATGCAGGAATCGGGCTGTGATCCCCTTCCCAAAAAAATATTTAATTTTTCTTAAGAATATATATATTTAGCCCTTCGTAAGTTTAAATTCTTTAAATGCTCCAAATGAATTTAGATTTTTTTAAATGAGTAAAACAGATTCATTATGATTATAACGTTGCCTGCTGATCAATACAATTATTTTACTAGTGAAATTTTCAAATATAAAGAGATAAAATTTAAAAAAATTGAATTAAAATTAAATTATTAGTATATATAAGTCTTGCGAATAAATTTGATATTATACCAAACCAACGCTTTTAATTTTAACAACATAGTTATATGTTTGTAACAGAAGTTTGATCAACTTTATCTATTTCTAAATTTACTCAATGTTGGGAAAGACCAGGAAAAACAAAAGGTAAAAAACACAATAACTATGTCCTAATTATATTAAAAAAAAAAGTAGAAGAAAGGGAAAGGGTTTGATGTCACGCAAATAACGTCAATTAAGGAGCTTAAAATCAAAGGCTAGCATCAACTTTATCGTGAAAGAAAGTATTTGTTCATTGCCTTTAATTATATGTATATATATATATATATACATATATATGTAACCGTTTACAAAGTGCAAGAGTTTTATGTTTTTACATATTTGAGATTAACAATAAGATGTGTAAAAATTATTACTTAAAAAAATAAAGAGTTACTTTCGGCCATCCAACAATCTAATATATATATATATATATATATATATAAAAAGAGATCGTAGAAATTGAACCGTGAACTTAATATTAATCGGTTTAAATGGATAAGTCTCTTAAGGCCTAAATCCATAGCAAAAGAATTCAACTCCCAATACAATTATTGAATTTGACTCCACATGATGTCCATCATTTGTTCCACATGAGTTTGAATAACTTGATTATATCTAGAATCAAACTTAAACTTATATTTTGATGTTTAGCCAAACTCGAATTGAGTACTAAACTCCAAACATTGAACTAAGCTCAAACTTATCACTGTTTAAGCCGGATTTGACCCCTAATCTAGCTTAATGGACATTTCATCCCCACTACATATAAGGAAAAACACTGATAGGGCCAAACGGATCATTCTCTAGAGGCCTAAATCCACACCCATAGAACCCCCTTTTTTCTTTCTTTAGTCCTTTTGCATCTTTTGGTCTGGTGAGTTATGCATTGAATTGCTAATGAGAAAGGTACAAGTTGAAGACTTTGTTCATTGGCTTTACTTTTATTTTTTGGGTTTAATTTTAGTAGTTACATAGGTTTAAATTATATCTGAGTCGAGTTGGACCAAATATATTAATAGAGAGTAAAGCTCTTCAAGAGCTGTTGTTTTCGGCTCAAAAACTTTGAATAAAAAATTCTACTTAAAGAACATCAAACTTCTTATCATTCAATCCAACAAATGATGTCGTTTTCATTCACAAACACTTGAATAGACAGTAAAGCTCTTCCACCGCTGTTGTTTTTCATTTATAAATCTTGAATTAAAAACCTAACTTAAGGAGCATCAAATTTCTTATCATTCGATTCAACAAATAAAATATTTCATTTAAGATTTTAGGGCTAGGAAAGGGACCCTAGATTGCCTTAAGGAAGGGTTCCTACATATTCAACAACTGCATTTATGGGATATATATTAGGGTTCCTAATCATGGTATTATCCAAGAGCCGTCTTTTCTTTCTTTGTTCGACCATTCTCCTTTATCAAATCAATCTTAGTGTACAAATTCCATCCCTTTATTTTAAATGAATAAAATTATTTTTTTTCGATGCTCCTATTTATGCTCTACAAAAAAAATTTAAGTTTAAAATTAAGTGTTAAAGTTTAGGTTTAGGGTTTAGTGAATTAGGGGTAAAGTATATTTTTTAAAGTTTAGGATTTATGATTTAAGATTTAAAATTGAAGTTTAAAATTAGGTATAAAAAAAAGCAAAGAAAAGGGACAAATTTTTTTTTGTCAATTTATAAACTAATCTCAGGTCAAAAATTCACAAGAGCAAATGAACTGATTATGAAATAAAGTCTATATTTTTTATTTAACTTGAAAGTGTAAAAAGCCCTTAGACTTAATCTTGAGATTCTGAATTTTAAGTACCATCTTCTGCATGATTTATCCCTCTATTCTCCAACATGTTTCTGGCTGCTCTACGATCATGCATTTTCTTTACTGTTAGCACTTGAATTAATCTTTCATTTCTGTCATTCTTTTTATCTGCTAGCTTCTATCTTTCCATCTGTTCCTATATGAATTTTTATTATTGTTTAAACTGCTTCCCCGAAGTTAGCATGGTTTCCTCCATAACTTCCAATTTATCATCCATGCCAATGAATTGTTGATTACTGGCCTCTAAAGGGAAGGCCCCACTGGCCTGATGAGCGTTTGCTTCTGGATTAACAAACTAGGGGGCGAAATCCAGAACTGTTGCCATTGTTGCATGCTTGGTGGATATGGAGGTATAACATGTTCCATTGAAGTAAAACCGGCACATGTATTTGTATTCAAATCCTTTGCTTGCTTTTTGTTTACCTCGTCTTGTTGATCGCTGTAATACCCAAATTTTATTCGGGTATGAGTATATACTATATTCTCTTAATAAATAAAATAAATAAGTGAACAAAATAATAATAATAATAATAAATAGTCCATAAATAAAACCCAAATATCCATACAATAGTCCATAAACATAATATCTATACAGGGCTCGTTTTTTTTCCTTTACAAAGCCCAAACCTCAATTTCTACAACTTTATTACAGCTCATTTCTAATATCTCCGGCCCAACAAACACAAAATTTGGTCTAAAACTCTTTTCTTGCCCAAAAAATGGCCACGTGGCAGTATCTCATTAGTTTAATCTGTTCCGCGCGGATATGTGTTTCTTTGAGCACATCTGGAACCAGCTGACCGCTAACGTCAATGATGACCTCAAAACACACCCCACTATATAATATCGAAGAGAGTGAGTGAGTGCGAAAATCATGGGATAATAATTGCTACAATTAAAAAATAATTAATTGAAGAGAGAGAAGGAAAGCTGAAGAGTTATCTGGAGAAATCAAAGGCTGCGAAAAAGCCAATAGTCACCGGAGAAGACGACCGGAGCTGCCGTACCTTCATTGGAGTTCGTCAGAAGGTATACTTCTCATTCTTCTTTTATTTCCTGCAATACAAGTACAAAGTAAACATAAGATCTAGGATTTTAAGTATAAAACAGTAGCTAAAAAGCATCGTCGGAGCTTATCGTCGGCAGAAGTGCTTAGGTTAACGACTGTGTTGAAAATCAGGAGGTTTTCAGGTAGTTCTACGGATGAAGTTGTGTGATCTTGTCGGATCAGGTAGTTTTAGAAGGTTTAAAAAGAAAAATTAAAGGTTTTAGGAGATTTTAAAGTTTCGGCGTGGCGGCCAGAAATCGCCTCACAACGGCCGGCTGGAACTAGATGGTGGCGGGAGTTGTAGTGGTGATCAGAGAAGTGGGAAAGATGATCAGAGTGGTGAAGAAGCTGACTGGAAAGTAACCGGTGATGGCCGATGTCGCCTACGACAGTCGATCGAAGGTGGTCAATGGTCGAGTAACATGTTTGGATGGGCAAAGTTTGGAGATATGGATCGAATAAAAGAAAAGGGGAAGAGCTTAAATTGAATACTTAAAAAATAGGGATAACTATATTTTTAGTACCCCACTTTTACCCGTTTTCCTATTTTTGTACCCTACCTTTTTTTTGGCAAAATGGTACCTAATGTTATGTTTTGTTTTTATTTTGGTACCCCACCGTTAAAAAATTAACGGAAGACCGACTAGGAGAGAGAAAATCACACGTGGCATGCTGCCATGTCATTTTCTCTCTCCTAGTCAGCATGCCACATGTGTTTTTTCACGATTTTAGTTGATGTGGCATGCTGACTAGGAGAGAGAAAATGACATGGCAGCATGCCACATGTGATTTTCTCTCTCCTAGTCAGCCTTCCGTTAATTTTTAACGGCGGGGGTACCAAAATAGAAACAAAACGTAATGTTAGGTACCATTTTACCAAAAAAAATAGGTAGGATACCAAAATAGGAAAATAGGTAAATGTTGGGTACCAAAAATGTAGTTATCCCTAAAAAATATTGGTGTTTGATCGAAAAAACATGAAAAAGAAGGAGTTTGGTGTTGATCAAAATGAGGAAGGATGGATGAACATGGATGAATTTTGTGTTGAATTGGGATGTTTGATCCATTTTTTGGCTTAAAATCGGGGTGTTTAGAGGTTTGAGTTGGGAGAGTTTTAAGGAGTGAGAGAGGGTAGAGAGAAAGGGGTTCGGTGGGAAATGGCCGAGTCAGCCTTAGTTGGGGCTTTCATACCCGAGTCAAAACTATGTTGTTTTGGCACTGGGTCGAGTAGAGCCCGCGTCATTTTATCGGGTCGGGTATAAAGATCCGCGTGTTTTTTAAAAGAAGGGATTAATTGCTCACTGAGTCTTTCCTACTTTGAAGTGTAATTCATTTTGGTCACCGTTTGTAATAAAATTTAGTTTTAAAGCTTTAAATTTGTTCAAATTAGTCCCTAATTTCAATTGTTTAATTTATTTTAATTTTTTATTTATATGAGTGATTGCACGATTTAAATTAAGCATATAGTCTTATTTGCTAGATAACTAAATCACTTAGCCTTTAATATAAATTGCTAGAGCCTTAGTTCTATGTTTTTGTTTGGATTAAATAAGTAAAATAGAAGAGATAATTGTAGAAAATAAATGAGTATTAAAAGGGAAGCTTTAGAGTTCTAATTTGAATAGTGTCTCATTGCAATTAGATGTTATTCAAGGGGGCTTTTAAGTAGAACATTTGATACTCATTTAAACTTAGAACATGATAATTAACCTAGTTAATTAGATTAAAGTTTTAATTAGGACTAGTATTTAATAATTAGATTCACCAATTAAGTTAGGGATATTATTTAATTTAGGGTTTTAATATGAATTGTGCTCAAGCAATTGAGTGTTATCTTATAAATACCTTAAATTTAATAATATTCACAGCTTTTAAACGATTCAGTTAACTAGAGCCTTTTTAAGTTAGAACTTAAAATAAACAAGATAATAACCGGTCAACCTTTTATGTTGGATATATTTTTGAATATGAATCGAAGTGTGCTAAAGTAACTGGGCGCTTCTAATCTCATATTCTTTCCAAAAATATATTTCATTATAAAAGGATATCTTCATTTGGAATTTAAATCTAGTCAATAATTAAGGGTTAAATTAAATTTGAATTATTAAAAGGTACCGATAACGAGCGTTTTTGGGGTGCTAATTCTTTCCCACACGTAATCGACTCCCGAACCCAAATTTTAAGAAAATGAATCTCTAGTTATTTTATGGTGTCCGGTCTACCTCAAAGTGACCGATGGCGACTCTAAAATGTTTTCAAGATTAAATAAAGGAAAAATCCAATTTAACATGAAAACCTAATCTTTCAAGATTAAATAAATAAAAGGCAAAACCCTAATTTTGAAGATCGATCATCAAGCTATTTTCATACCCGGTAAAAAAATGGTCACGACAGCTTGGCGACTCCACTTGGGATACTTGAGAGTTAGGCCTAATTAATTTTACATAGCATTTTGGCATTTAAGGAATGGTAATTTGAGTTTAATTTTTCCAATAATTATTGGATGGATTTTTAGAAAGAATGGTGTGTAGTTTTTGTGTTTGTGATGTATCTGTCATTCATGCATAAGCCTTCTACCTGGGCTTTTCACCCTTAAGTGGGAGCGAGACATGACCCGACTTGAGGCTCTCCACCTCCGAGTTCGGAACTGTGTCTTTCTTCCTGTATACCAACCTTATATAACGTGAGGTACACACCTCTGATATAAGGGGTCGTATACTCCTGAATCGATGTCTTGTTGTCACAGTAGACAGTAATGACAATTTGAGTACCTAGAGTCTAGAACAAACACCATATGCTATAATCTACAAACCTACCCCACTAGAGCCAGACAAGGACCTAGGACATGGTGCTATCGGTTTAAATGCACTTCTCTGGTTATTTTCTTTGCTTAATATCACCTAGTTTATTGTGTTATTAATTCGATTATTTATTTTTAATATTAATTCACAGTACTGACACAATTTTTTTGTTTGGCTTTTGTCTTATTTTATCATTTTTAAATGAACCATATCATGTTGCATTGTTTGGTATTGATTCAGGAATCAATTAAATATGAAGTATTTGATATGGCTGGAGGGTCTAAGAAACTAGGAGAAGACAATACCTTAGTCTGGACATGGTTAGAGCAAACTCAGCATGAAAAAGGGGATAGCCTTTGTAAGGGTGACATATCACATATGAAGAATTATGCTAAGAGAAATACTAAGCTGAATGATTGTTTACCGGAGGTTAGAGCCATATGGGAACAATAGGGAAATGACAAGAAAGTACATTTTCTACAAGAATTTGGTGATATAGCTCTATTGTTGTACGTTCAATTAGATCGAGAGTTGCTTAGAGCAATGGCTCAATTCTGGAGCCCAACATATAATTGCTTTACTTTCGGGCAAGTGGACATGACACCAATGATCGAAGAGTATGAGGCTTTGATGCATTGTCCCATAATCCAAAGTGATAAGATTTACACGAGGCCCAACAACAACTCTGGCTTTAAGAAGAAATTGAGATTGGTCACATGTAAGAATGAATAGTGGTTCAATGACAAGTTAGCTAAAATCGATAGTACTGATCAGAATAAGGACAAACAACGCATAAATTAGAGAGTCTTTAGGGAATTGATACTAACAAGCGATGAATCAACAAAGATGAGGAGCTTATATGCCTTGTGCATATATGGACTAGTATTATTTCCAAGAACTCTAGAGCATATTGATCCATCAACACTAGGACTGTTCTAACGACTGGAAAAAGGTGTAAATCTGGTACCTGCAATCTTAGCTGAAACTTATAGATCGTTAACCGTCTGTTAGAAGGTAAGAGATGAAAGGTTTTGGGGTTGCGCACAGTTATTAGAAATTTGGTTTAGAGGACATAGGTGGAATACACCTTATAGAGCTATTAGGTATCTCAATACCTACTCACCGATAGAGGAATGCATTGCTAGTTGCCCGATAGAAAAGAAGAAAGAAGAGCAATGGAAAGAATATTTTAAGGACATGAAAGATACTGATGTTGTATGGAGGGCTCCATGGCTGAATAGGGGAACAACTTATCTGTATCGATGTAGAGTCAGAGACTGAGTCCCACTACCGGGAATCTAGGGAGGAAGAACTTATTACCCTTTACTGGTGACGAGGCAATTCACTTCAAGGCAGTTCATTCCAACTACTGTGAGTATGTCACGATTCGAATATGCATATAAGACAAATGATTACAAGAAGAAGGTAAGTTAAACTGCAAAAGCGTAGGAAGCGCCAAGGAGGGTGAACCCTTATCAGGAGTTGGAAGTCATGCCAATATATGAAGAATGAAAGGCTCAAAGAGTTAATGATAACACACTCCGAAAAAATCAAGGAAACACTGGCCATCTAATGAACCTACTAGGAGTGCATCTTCGACATTGGAGAAATCAAAGCACGATCGAGAATTGCATTTAAATGGGTATGAGAAGAGAACTAGCGATTCCACAAATGAGTTGACCATGATGAAGCTGCAAGTGGATGTTCATGAAAGAAAGGAAAAGGAACTTAGGGAGTAGAACAAGAAAATCAGTCAAGATCCGAATGACTTACAAGAAATTTATTCTGGATGTAAAACAAAGCAAAAAGAAGGGACAAGCAAGATAGTTCGAAACTTGTATGAGTAGTTGGATGATATTGTAATCACTGATTTTGTCCGGGGTATTAACCCGTTGTTAAATTTTGCAATAAAAGGGCTTAGTTTAGCTATTCTATCTATTGGCTTATTTGTGTTATCCATTTTATAATATGTATATGTGATTAAAGGTTACTAGTTATCAGGTTCTATGTTCGGTTATCTTGCATTAGTGATACATATTATAATACCATGTCTATTGTTATTAGTTATATTATTACCTTTTATTAAAAAGCATATATATAAGAATTGATAAATAAAGAGTTCATCTATATATATATGTGTATATATATATATCAGCCCATACACTTTATGTAAATAAAAACCCAAACATTAACAACTCATATATACATGTTATAAATAAAGCCCGAATTTATAAATTCAGTCCATATACACATTAAACTCATTTACAAAAAGTATATATATAACATACACATAGGGGTCCGTTTGGCCCAAGTTTAAACCTAAACCCTAATCTAATGGTCTTTCATCCTTGTGCAGCCAGCCGGGAACCATTGGATCAAGCGTGATCGGACGGCCAAGATAAAAAAGATCAAACGGCTCCTCAACTCCCACGTGCGCTACACGCGTGGCGCTACAACACTCATCACGCGCGATGTCTTAATTCCTCACGCGCGCGTGCACATCGCATTCGATCTCTCAACTCTCACCACACTGGCCTTTCATCTTCAATACCACCATACCTCCATGTCGCCAGAGAAAAGCCAACGGCCGAGTACCACCTCGTCATCGCCCAGCCACGGCTCTGGTCCCTTATCCTTAGAAACGAACACGACGACATAACAAACAAGGGAAACAAATTTGTCATAAAGGAAAAACATACACCAAAATACCAGTAATTTCAGAGAAATACACCAAAAATTCAGAGATGTCAGAGGCAACCAATAGATAAATTTGTAATTTCTTTTCTATTTTTCTAAATACATGTAAATCAGGGTATAAAAATCAGAAAACCTAAATATTGTAAACAACTCTGGAATTTTGGATTCATTCGAGCAATAGAGAATAGGGAAAAAAGACATTTTAGAGGTATTCTATCTCTTTTATTTTCCAACGCATACGTATTTAAAGATTAGGGTTTTAGATTTTACCTGCGGCGTTTGCCATTCCATCGTCTCTGCTCATCTCTCCTTTACCGGCGATAATCCTTCTAGTCTTCTTAAGACTGTGCATGGTGAGTCGGGGTAAAGAGAGACCAAAGGAATTTGGTTTTGGCTTTTTTTTCTTCAAAAGAAGGGGTTCTCTGAATCTTTTTCTCGAATTTTCAAAAGGAAAAAAGGTCGAGTTTTGAGAAATTGAGGGTAGATTTGAGTTTAAATCGAAAAGTTTTTTTTGGGTTTTTGGGGTTTGTCGACTGTCGGTGAGCGGCGGCTAACGCGATGGATGGACGACCAAATTATGGGAATCGCGGCGGCACAGATGAACACCGTAGTGGCATGGATGAACACCACGACGGTGTTCATCTAAACTTCAGAGGAAGTGAGAGAGTTTTTTTTTATCTTTCAAATAAAAAAGGGGGTTTTCCAAAAAAGTTGTTTTATACCGGCCCCTTTAAAAATGGGTTTTTCACGAATTAAACCCCTCTATGTCGCGCTAATTACGCAGAGGGGTCTGCGCCTTTCCAAATCACCCTTTAAGCCATTCCGTCTTTGATAATTACGTCCGTAGTCCCTAGATTTTCAGAATCCTTGCCATGCCACCTTTTTTATACATGTTTTAATTTCCGTAGTGTAATTTGTTTCTTTTACTTTTCAGTCCTATTTTTTGGTGTTTATGCTTTCTTTCTTTTTCTTGTTGATATATATGTTTGATGTGGCTTGATATTTATGTTTTTGTTATGTCTAATACATATGTTATATAGTATATAGTTTATGAACGCAATGAATAGTATATTAAATAGTTTTTTGTACATAATGTATAAGATATAATTTGGTTTTAAGGTATTTGGTATGTAGTGTAATACAATATAGGGTTTATAGTATATACATGTTACGTTTTTCGTATAACATATAGTTTTATGTAAGGTACATAAGGTATGTTTTTATAATTTATAATATATAGTATATATATACATATAATATAGTTCTTGTATAAAATATAATGTATAGTTTTTTGAAATATGTAACATACGTTTTTATAATATATACATAATATAGTTTTCGTATATACCCTATTAAATGGTTTATTTATAATATAGGTTTTATTAATATATATAATGTAAGGTTTTACGATATATATAATATAAGATTTTTTAATATATATTATATGGTTTTTTATAATATATATGGTTTTTACAATGTATATAATATATGATTTCTCTTAATTAATTTAATTAATTTAAAGT
The DNA here is from genome assembly GCA_019671005.1 of Hibiscus mutabilis. Taxonomy (NCBI): domain Eukaryota; kingdom Viridiplantae; phylum Streptophyta; class Magnoliopsida; order Malvales; family Malvaceae; genus Hibiscus; species Hibiscus mutabilis. The sequence continues at coordinate 52,007,782 of CM033745.1, forward strand.
GTGTTCCCGTCTTATAGAGGCATAATCTTTAAATTAATTAAGTTAATTTTAGGTTTAGGTTTTGGAGCCATAGTTAGATTAAGGTCCGAACTAGTTTAATCAAGTTAAATTTATCATTGGCTTATTGAGATGAATGTTAAGTGCATTAAACTAGTTGAACAATTTCTTGATTACATTTTTAGGATAAAATTGCCAATGAGATTAGATGGACATTTAATTTAGAGTCATGATTAATTAACTTGATTCGTTTTAAGTAGTATCTTTGGCTCATTGAGATGCTAGCTTAAAATTAATCAAATTAATTATCATGGAGAAAGATAATTCGTAATTTGTTAGGATTTTATAGTTTTAGGGTTTAATTAATTTAGGGTTAATATTAGGCTCATTTAGTTAATAATTAGATCATTAATTGAATTTTCATAATTTGGGCCTTTTAGGTTATAGCTTTAGTGGGTTTTTGTGTGTGTTTATTTTAAGCCTTTATGTGACATGCATTTATAATTGTCATTCATATAACTCTTTATTTTGATTACATAGTAATTAACCAATTTAGACCTTGAAAAGGGAGGTAATTATTAATTTTGATATTTGTGTTGTAACAGTCCTGGCTAAATGGATGTTGACCAAATATTTGAATTAATCCTTACCGTCCCAAGGTAGGCGATAATTGAAAATTGACAAATCATAACATCATATCTTAAATGCTTGCACCATGCATAAAGTTGACGTACGAAATTCAAACCATAAATTAACATGACAGTCAGGCTTATTTGATGTCAGTTTAATCTATGGTCCGATGTATCGTCATCCTTATTAATTAAATGTCCAATTAATTTGAACCCACCAATTTGATAAAGCCTGTTCAGTTAAGGTCAATTTTCAATTAAGTACCCTTAATTAAATTCAATTTAAATTTCGACAATTTCCATCCATTTAAAAGCAACAAATATTTTGGTACCGATTTCCGGGCGTGATGGGGATGTTAATCCTTCCCCACGCGTAACTAACTCCTAAACCATTTCAAAATGAATCTCTAGTTTTGTGGTGTCCGCCTACCTTATCCAAGTGTCTGGTGGCGACTCTAATTTTTCATTGTTTTCAAAAATAAGAATTTTCAAAAAGAAATTCCCCTTAAACCTAAATTTCAGAAATATAGGGATACCCTTGTAGCTTCAAATTTCTAAAAAAAGAAAAAAATGTCGCTATAGGTATGACAAAGGAATGGAATAGTTATAAGAAGATATATAAAGAAGCTACATGCGAGTCAAGGAAAAAGGCCCGAGAATGGAGAGAATCGAGTAACAAAGCCAAGAAGAAGTTAAAGGAAGAACAAGCCCAGAATTTTGAAATGATAACTCAAGTATCACAAATAAAACAAATGATTACAATGTACCACAATGAAAAAAAGTTAAGATGGAGCAAAAGAATGAAGGACTACAGAAGAGGGTGGCAGAGTTGGAAAGTGTGATACAAGGCTTGGAAGATCAGCTCACAGGTTATGAGGGAGCACTGTACCGAGAGATAAGTCACTGAAAGGCATGCTTGAAGCAGTTGAGTACACTATCCAGAAACAGAGTCAGAGATGATGAAGCCAGAGGCTTGCTACGGTGCTCTAACATCAACGTCGACACTGAACTTGGACAAGCTTTGATCAGGATATTGAATGAAGTGATCAACTTAGGAGCTAGGGAAAGCTATTTTTTGTAGTAGAAGTTATCATTTCCTTGTATTTGGACCTTTTAGCTAATGAATGTTTTCTAAATACTAGTTCCTGAATTCAATACCTTTTGCATTCATGCACTCATGCATTTATATATTGCATCTCATTTTGCAAAATTTAAAAGGCTCTAATACAAAAGGTTTTATGGAAGTTTGACTTACAATCGTAATCATACCACATTCGTACGAAACACGTTTGCACTCTAAAACTATGGTTGTAGAGGACAAGATCACTAGTCTTGAGAATCATCGTGTTGAGGTGCAGAATATATTTGACAAGATTGAGCAGTCTATGAAAGATCACTTTGCCCAAACACAAAGGGAGATTATCAACCAGTTGACTACTTTATTGGGACCAAAGGAATCTGGAAAGGGCAAGGTACATGATGGGTCAAACGAAATAAATGATCAAGCAGATACTACATCTCACATGAGGGAGCAACATGAGGGACCAGCTCCTGCGAAGAAGGTCCATATCAAATTAGCTGGGACTACTACCATTCATCTGGTCAATATTGGAGAAAACTTTAGAAGTGGTGATAAAGTCCCGAATTTGAATACCGTCAATGAGATCGAGAAGATTCATGCTGAAATCGAGAGGAAATATGAAGAGCACTGTAAGGCTCTAGAAGACCAGTTGCTAGAGATGCAAAAAGTTAATGAGCAATTGTCTAGTGTTGTTGATTTGAGTTTGGTTGCTGATCTGGTCTTTCCACCCAAATTTAAGGTACCGGACTTTGAGAAGTATGATGAGACGACTTGCCCAAAAGCACATCTCACTATGTACTACCGTAAGATGGCTGCTTATTTGAAGGACGAAAAATCTCTGATTCATTATTTTCAAGATAGTTTGTCGGGCTCAATGGCAGGTTGGTACACTCAGTTAAGTCAGGTAAATATCAGGCCGTGGAAGGAACTTTCTACAATTTGTAGAACAATAAAAGTACATGACTGAAATGGTTCCTAGCCGGGTTATGTTGCAAGCTATGGAACAAAAATCTAATGAAAGCCTCCGTCAATATGCACAAAGATGGAGAGAGATGGCGGCACAAGTACAACCAGCGTTAATGGAAAATGAGATTACTCACATGTTTGTTCACACTCTAAGGGGTCTACTCTTTGAGTGTTTGCTAAACAACTCCGTCCATAATTTTGTTGATATGGTAATGACTAGTGAGTTGATCGAAGCGGCAATTAAGAGTGGGAGGATAGAAAGTGGAGAAAGTTCTCACAAGAATTTCAAGAGGAAGGACAACGAGGTAAATAATGCTTATGAAGCCCCAAAAAAAGTCACAATCACATCTCTCAATGCTGCATTAGGAAATTCATAGAATTCAAATAAGAAGGATTCTTGAGGCTCGAGAAACGATAAAATGAATTTCGCTCATTTACAAGTGTCGTATGCTGAGCTATATTCATAATTATTTAATGCAGATTTGGTGAGACCCTACTATCTTACCCTTCTTCAATCTCCATACCCTCTATGGTATGGTCCAAAGGCTCATTGCGAGTATCACACTGGGATTTCGGGATATATAATTGAAAATTGCACATCATTTAAGAAGGTGGTCCAGAATTTGGTCAATACTGGGTGTTGAAATTTGATGAACCCAATATAGCAACTAATCCATTGCCGAACCATGGGGGACGAGGGGTGAATGCAATAAAGGAAGATTATGAGGCTAAGTGGCTAAAGACTGATGTATTTGAGATCATATCTCATTTGAAATGAATGTTTGAGAAATTGTATAATGATGGAATGATATAGATAGGAATAAAAGTTGAGAAAGAGGTAAAGATAGACATATATTGCGAATATCACTAGGAAGATGATCATGCGATTCAGAACTGATCTGAGTTTAGGTGCTTGATCCAAAGAATGATGAACAAAAAAGAAATCGAGTTTTTTGAAAAGACCGGTGAAAGAAAGGAAGTTGAGGTATGTACCTCTAAATCCTCGGGGGTTAAGTATGGGGTAAGTAGGCCATTGGTCATTTCTGCTAGGCCAAAGGATGAAGGCTCTTACAGCAATGTAAAGCTGATAACAACCCCTAAAATTGTGATTTCTCCCCCAGCACCGTTTGCTTTTAAGGACACTCGCAAGGTTCCTTGGAATTATGATGCTAACATAACTACACCAGAAGAATCAAAGCCTAAAGAGGAGGTAAAGCCGCTAGATGAAACAAAGAAGGTATCGAAAGGAAAAGTGGAAGAAAGGTTTGATGCTGAACCAATGAATGAAGTAGGGCACTTCACCAGCAGTGGCAGATGTTATTCACCCGAGACATCCAAAAAGGGTGAAAAAACAAAAGGAAAAGCTGTTGCAGTACCAGAAAGGATCTTTGGGGAAGAGCCTGCTCTTAAGATAAATAAATCAGTCATAGAGGAACATGCCCAAAAGTTTTTAAGGTTCTTGAAGCATAGTGAATACAATATAGTTGAGCAGTTGAAGAGACAAGGGGCTAAAATTTCTATACTCGAACTACTGTTGAGTTCAAAGGGGCACTGAAATGCTTTGATCAAGGTGCTCAACCAAACATTTGTTCCAAATGATATATCGGTACATAAATTAGACAGAACTGTAAACCATATTACTACTGACAACTACATCACTTTCAATGATGATGAGATCCCATGAGGAAGGATGAGATCTGTCAAGGTTTTAAACATCACGACTCGTTGTAAAGGCTATGTTGTTCCTGGAGTTCTGATAGACAATGGCTCAACGCTGAATGTCTTACCGATGGTTACCCTCCAAAGGTTGCCAGTTGATGATTCACATACGAAGACATACAATGATACTGTGAGAGCTTTTGATGGTAAGACTCGAGAGGTTTTGGGAAAAATCGAAGTACCATTGCTGATTGTACTTGTAATTTATAATGTTGACTTTGTGGTTACGGATATAAAACCAATATAAAACTGCTTGTTAGGAAGGCCATGGATTCATTCTACTGGTGCAGTACAATCATCTCTACATTAGAAACTAAAATTTGTGATAGAAAAAAAGCTGGTCAGCATTGGAGCTGAAGAAGATATCATTGCCTCCGTGACCACTGATGCCCCGTACATTGAAGCAGATGAAAATGCTCTTGAATGTTTGTTCAGAGCCATGTAGTTTATAAATGCAACTTTCATTGCTAAGAGGAAACCGATACCTCATCCGAGGTTATCAAATTGCACCAAGATGACTGTCTGTGAGACTCTTGGAAGAGGCGCGAAGACTGAAAAAGGGTTTGGGAAGGACCTCCAAGGTTGACTGCGCCCGAAGTCTGTTATCATGAAGAAAGATCATTTTAGACTCGGTTTTAAACCGAACATTCAGAAGAAATAGAAGGATTTGAATAAGAGATGGGATCGAAGGAGGGCCCAATTTCTAAGGGTTGAGACTTCTTTTGAGCCCATGACTTTCCATGAATTGACCAACATCTTCAAGTCACGCGGGTTTGCAAATGTGGAGAAAGAGCTTGGGAAAGAAACATAGAAACTGTGAAACTTCAGGAGGAAGAAATCTTTGGCGAGATCATAGATGGCTTGTATGTCAATGGCATATTCGAAGGATCCCAGCTTGGCAAGTTTCTTAAAGGAATTTGTCCATGTTTTCCTGGTGAAGCACTCAATAATTGGATAGCAGAGGATCCCCCTAGTTTTAAGACAAAACAGAGTAATGCCAATAACCACCTTATACTTTTGCCCGCAAGTACAAAGGTTTATCTGTAAAAGGCTATTATGCAAGTTTACTTCAATAAAGATGTTTTCATTGTGATTCTCAAATGGGTTTGGGAAGGACCTTTAAGGTTGTATTTGCCTGAAGCCTGTTATCATAAAGAAAAATTGTTTTGGACTCAGTTTTAAACCTAAAATTCAGCAGAGGCAGAAGGATCTAAAGAAGAGAGGGGATCGAATGAGGGCCTAATTTCTTGGGGTTGAGACTTCTTCTGATCCCATGACTTTCCCTGACTTGAGCAGCATCTTCAAGTCGCGCGCGGGTTTGCAAATATGGAGAAACAACTTGAGAAAGACAACATAGAAACTATGAAACTTCAGGAGAAGGAGATCTTTGGCGAGATCATAGATGGGCTGTGTGTCAATGGCATATTCGAAGGATCCCAGCCTGGCAAGTTTCTTGAAGGAATTCTTCCATGTTTTCCTGGTGAAGCACTCAATAATTGGACAACATAGGATCTCCCCCTAGTTTTTAAGACAAGAATAGAGTAACGCCAAGAACCACTTCGTACTTTTGCCCGTGAGTATAAGGGATTATTTGTAAAGTGATATTATGCAAGTTTACTTCAATAAAGATATTTTCATTGTGATTATCAAATGGTAAACATTTTTCTTTTTTTTGTATTCCATTCCAAAATATATTATTATTTTTCTTTGCAGGCCCCCAACTATTAATTGCAAGAATGATTCTGAACCCAATCCCGAAATATATTTTGAGTGGCCCGTGTGTCTAATGGAAATCAATGAGGTTGAAGATGAGGCAGAATGTAAAATCCCTAAGAATTACTGATGTTGGTAGAAAAGGAAGGCAAAAAAATCTTACCTCACAAAGAAGAGATAGAAATTCTAAATCTAGGCACATATGAAGTTAAAAGAGAGGTGAAGATTGGTACTACTTTCTCGCCAAAAACCATACAAGTGTTGGTTGATCTGCTGCAAGAGTTCAAAGATGTCTTCACCTGTTCTTATCAATATATGCCAGGATTAGATATAGATATAGTGGTACACAAGTTACCTATAAGGCCTGAATGCAAGCCGGTTCAACATAAGCTTAGAAGATTGAAATTAGAGATAGTACTGAAAGATCAAAGAAGAGGTACAAAAATAGATTGAGGTTGGATTCCTTCAAGTGGCAAGATATCCAGAGTGGGTAGCCAATATAGTCCTAGTGCCAAATAAAGATGGAAAAGTACGCATGTGTGTGGACTATAGAGATTTGAACAGAGCAAGCCCGGAGGATAACTTTCCTTTGCCCCATATTGATATTCTGGTTAACAATACATCAGGACACTCATGGTTCTCCTTTATGGATGGATTCTTGGGATACAACCAGATAAAGATAAATCTAAAGGATATGGAAAAGACGACATTCATAACCTTGTGGGGCACATATTGCTACAAGGTGATGCCTTTTGGACTGAAGAATGCAGGGGCAACATATCAACGAGCTATGGTAACACTTTTCCATGACATGATGCATAAGGAGATTAAGGTGTACGTAGATGATATGATCGCCAAATCCCAGACTGAAGAGGAACATATTCAGAACCTGGGGAAGTTGTTCCAAAGATTGAGAAAATATCAGTTGAAGCTCAATCTAAACATGTGCACTTTCGGGGTTACATATGGAAAACTCTTGAGCTTCGTGGTTAGTAGAGGAAAAATCGAGATTGATCCAGACAAGGTGAAAGTAATTCAGAATCTTACACCACCTCGTATAAAAAAAGAAGTATGAGGGTTTCTTGGGAGATTGAATTATATTTCTAGGTTCATCTCTCAATTGACCGATAAATGTGATCCAATCTTCAGACTGCTTCAAAAGAATAATCCAGGAGAATGGAACGAGGAATGCCAAGATACGCTCAACAAGATCAAGAAATATCTAAAAAATGCTCTGATTCTAGTAGCGTCAGTTCTAGATATACCACTTATCTTTTATTTAACGGTTTATGAAAATTTAATAGGGTGCGTACTGCGACAACACGATGATACGAGGAAGAAAGAAAGTACTCGCCAATTCAAAAGTTATGATGTGTTTTGGTTTGGGTAACTCGTAGACTCAGATAGTACATGTTATACCACACTACTTGGTTGATATTTAATCCATTAAAGTTTTTAATGGAAGTCCCAGCATTGACTAGAAGGCTGGCTCATTGGCAAATGTTGTTGTCAAAATTTGATATTGTGTATATAAGTTAAAAAGCAATAAAATGAAGTGCCATAGCAAATTTCTTGGCTATCCGCGCTTCGGGAGATTATGAGTCATTGAACTTTGATTTCCCAGATAGAGATGTGGTGAATATCTCCACAGAAGAAAATGAAGCTTGGAAGTTATACTTTGATGGGCCAGCTAATGCCCTAGGACGTGGAATTGGAGCAATGTTGATCTCCCTAAACAATGTACATTATCCTTTCACAAGAAAATTGGAATTTCTTTTTACCAATAACATGGCAAAATATGAAGCTTGTGTTATGGGCTTACGAGCAGCTATTGAAAGAAAGATAAAAGTTTTGAAAGTACACGAGGATTCAACATTGGTCATTTACCAGCTCCGTGGAGAATAGGAATCAAAGGATGTAAAGTTGATCGAGTACCAAAAGTTGATCATTGAGTTGATAAATGAGTTTGAAGAAATCACTTTCACTTAACTCCCTAGAGAAGATAATCAAATGGCTAATGCCCTAGCTACACTGGCTTCAGTATTTCTAGCAAACAAACCAGAGGATATGATGCCAATTCAAATGCAGAGTTACAAAACCTATGCTCATTATTACAACATAGAAGAAGAGGTAGATGGAAATCCATGGTACTTTGATATCTTGCAATACATTAAATTTTAGACTTATCCAGGGAGACAAATGATAATGACAAGAGAATTATTAGAAGGATGACTACATGATATGTGCTTGATGGCGAAGTCCTGTATAAAACGGGTAAGGATCAGATATTGTTAAGATGTGTCAATGTTCATAAAGCTAGAAATATCTTGGCAGAAGTGCATGATAGAATTTGTGAAACACATGCAAATGGCTTCTCAATGGCCCGAAAGATTATGAGATATGGATACTAATGGTCAACTATGGAGGGAGATTGCATTGAGTATGCCAAGAAATGTCACAAGTGCTAGATATATGCTGACAAGATTAATTCCTCGCCAGTAGCTCTTCACACAATGAATTCACCAAAGCCTCTAATGGACATTGCTTCATGCTTGTGGCCATTGATTACTTCACCAAATGGGTGGAAAGCAGCCTCGTATGCCCATAATACAAGATCTACGGTCTGTAAGTTCCTAAAGAAAGAGATTATTTGTCGATATGGATTGTCGGAAAGAATTATCATAGATAATGCCACCAATTTCAACAACAAGGTAATAGCAAAAGCGTATGAGCAATTAAAAATTATGCACCACAATTCTGTGACTTACCGCCCTAAGATGAATAGGCAGTGGAGGTAGTGAACAAGAACATCAAGAAAATCACATCAAAGATGACATAGACTTACAAAAATTGGCATGAAAAACTGCTATTCGCTTTGTTTGCATATCAGACTTCGGTGTGAACTTCTACTGGGGAAATACCATACTCTTTGGTTTATGGAACACAAGCGGTACTGCCAATCGAGGTTAAAATTTCGTCTCTCTAAGTTCTATCTGAAGTAAAGCTAGATGAGGCAGAGTGGGTACAAGCCCAGTTTGACCATTTAAATCTTGTCGAGGAAAAGAGGCTAAAAGCTATCTGTCACAACCAAATGTACCAAAAAAGAATGATGCAGGCTTATGACAAGAAAGTTAGGCCAAGAGAATTCCGAGAGGTGATCTAGTGCTGAAAAAGATCTTGCAAATACATTGAGATTTCTGTGGGAAATGGATGCCTAACTAGGAGAGGCCCTATGTTGTAAAAAAGGTTTTCTTCGGAGGAGCGTTGATTTTAACTAAAATGGATGGTGAAGAGTTGCATAAACCAGTGAACTCTGATTCATTTAAAAATATTACGTCTAAAGAATAGAAAAAAAGATTGAAAAATGAAAAAGAAAAGAAAAAGCGGAGTGAAAACCCAAAAAAGGTGTTTTGCAAAATGAAAATATCTGTGGTGAAAACTTGAAAGAGCGCCACTAATATCAAAAAAAGGGAGAAATGAAAAAGAAAAGAGGGGGTTCAAGATCAAAACTCACAAAGAGCATCTTGAAACCAAAAGAGGATCTGGGTTGAAACCCGCAAAGGGTGGCTCATATATGTTGAGATTAGGCATCCGACAATTAAAACCTCTTGGACACCTAATATTTTGGGTAGGATTTCACAACTGTAGACATCTTGACTATGTTGAAGTCTACTAGACAATGGCTCAAGCTCAGAACTATATTCGGTCGATAGGGTTGCTGAATCCTTCATGCTATGGATGCCCGTGGATCTAACTTTTTTTTCTTGATTTTGTTGTTTCATTTTGCCATGACTTTTCAAATTCCCTTGTATTTTTTCTTATAAACATCAATAAAATTCATGAATTCTTTTCCAAGCTTTCTTTTATTTCTAAAGCATTATGGAAGTAGACTAGCATAATTCATTAAAAATAGATAATTTCTTGGCATTACCATGTTTTGAAGAATATAGGTGAGCTTTAACACTCTGGGTTATTGAAGATGAGTGTATAAAGAAAAGAGCGAGTTGAAGGTTGTGCTAGCAAAAACAAGGAAAATAAAGAAATTGTGAAGTGTTTGAGCCAAACAGTACATGAAAAAATTGAAAGGAAAGACGGAGAAAGGAATGAAAAGGAAAATGTTGTAAAAAAGGTGAAAACCTGAAAGGGCACATAAAAAGAAAAAAAAAAAAAGAACCGAGGTGAAAACCTAAAAGGTGTCTTGAGAAAAGGAGAAAAAGAAAAACCAAAGTGAAAACTTGAAAGGGCGCTTTGAGAAAAGCAATCTGAAGTGAAAACCCGAAAGGGCGCTTTAGAGCAAAGGTCAGAAATGCAGAAAGGTAGTCAAAGGTTAATCCCAAATGTAAGATGAAGTGTCAATATAAACCGAGAATCAGTAAAGAAGCATAGCGAAGAAAAACCATATTGGTCTCCTAGAAAGCAGAAGCTGTTTGATTGATCCTACTGTGCCATGGTTCATGTATCATACATGGAAAACTAGGGTAATACTAACCCTCATTCAAGCATTTTAATTTGTTTTGACAGGAATTTAGCAAATAATGCAGAAATCCTAACGAGAAGAGTTCACCACAAAACTCCTAATAAGAAGAGTTATCCATGAAGTTCCTAATGAGAAGAACTTGCCCAGCAAAGAATATAGAGGTCCTAATGAGAAGAACTCACCCAACAAAGAATATAGAGGTCCTAATGAGAAGAACTCGCTAGCAAAGAATACATAGCTCCTAATGAGAAGAAGTCGCCTAGCAAAAAATAAAGAGTTCCTAAGGAGAAGAACTCGTCCAGAAAAGAATGAAGAGCTCATAATAAGAAGAGTTCACATTTTTGAAGAATAAGAAAGTTCCTGATGATAAGAGCTTGCTTATTTAATGCCTTTCCAGAGAGGCAGATCTATGTTTTCAAGAAGAACGAGGAGTTCCTAATGAGAAGAGCTCACTTGCTCGATACCTTTGCAGAGAGGTAGATCAGAATGACCAAGAGGAATGGATGGGTTCCTAATGAGAAAAACTAGTTTAGACTTTGCGGTTACCCTTGATAGAAAGATTGGGAGGTTCCTAATGAGAAGACCTTGTTCAAGCTTTTTAGAGAGGAAGAAGAGTTAAATTGCAACGATCAGATGCTTGGGGACAAATTCATGTATTTTTAGTCTTTGCCCTATTCCTGTTCCACATCAATGAGCAAAGAGGGGCAGCTGTAATACCTGAATTTTACCCGGATATGGGTATATACTATATTCTCTTAGTAAATAAAATAAATAAATAAGTGAACCAAAATAATAATAATAATAATAATAATAATAATAATAATAATAGTCTATAAAACCCAAATGTCCATACAACATTCCATAAACATAATATCCATATAGGGAATTTTTTTCCTTTACAAAGCCCAAACCTCAATTTCTACAACTTTATTACAGCTCATTTCTAATATCTCCAGCCCAACAAACACAAAATTTGCTTTAAAACCCTTTTCCCACCCAAAAAATGGCCACATGGAAGTATCTCATTAGTTTAATATGTTTCATGCGGATTTGTGCTTCTTTGAGCACATCTAGAATCAGCTACCCGCTGACGTTAGTGGTGATCTCAAAACACGCCCCACTATAAATACCAAAAAGAGAGAGTGAGTGCAGAAATTATGGGATAATAATTGCTTCAATTAAAAATAATTAATTGAGGATATAGAGGGAAAGATGAAGAGTTACTTGGAGATTCCAAAGGTCACCGAAAAAGCCAATAGTCACTGGAGAAGACGACCAGAGCTGCCATACCTTTATCGGAGTCTGTCAGAAGGTATACTTCTCATTCTTCTTTTATTTCCTGCAATACAAGTACAAAGTAAACATAAGATGTAGGATTTTAAGTATAAAATAGTAGCTAAAAAGCGTCATTGGAGCTTATCTTCGGCCAGAGTGCTTAGGTTAATGATGGAGTTGAAAATCAGAAGGTTTTTGGGTAGTTCTACGGGTGAAGTTGGGTGATCCTGTCAGATAGGGTAGTTTTAGGAGGTTTAGAAGGAAAATTGAAGGTTTTAGGAGATTTTAGGGTTCTGGCACGGCGGCCAAAAATTACCTCATGACGGCCGGCAGAAACCAGAGGATGGCTGGAAGTTGTAGTAGTGATCGGAGAAGTGAGAAAGATGATCAAAGTGGGGAAGAAGCTGTAACACCTCTTCCCGTATCCATCATTGATTATGAGACAGAGATGTCGCAAACCATAAAATATTTATAATTCGGTAAAAAATTGTTTTGTAAGGAAAATATTACAATTTAATCTTTATTTAAAAAATCTAACTTATCGTGTAAAGTTAAAACTTTATATTTTCGCCTTCAAATCAAGTTTAATTTCAGGCAGCAATTTATCAATTTAATTTGACTTATATAATTAGTGAAATTGCCTAAAAACCGTCCGATTTAGAATTTATCCAGAATCTACATAAAATTCAATTTATATCAGAGCAAGCATAACCTTTTTAAATAACATGCCAACTAGTGAATATCAAACAATCTCAACTATTATATTACTAATACTGATGTACCTGTCCTTGATAGATGATGTGCACTAGTACTCCTTTCTCCAAACACTTCTCTTTTCCTACGTGTGAAACAGTCACAAGCTAAGTATTTACTTAGTGAGGCAATAGTTCGAATTTAAGTGCAATTGTCATAATATCAATATCACTATTAATGATTAATAATGCATATGATCACCTTACCATTACATGCTCATTAACATAATTAGATATGTAATAGCATATATGTATATCAAAGTGATAAGATTAGATCTTAACAAATATCGGTGCCATTTCCATCTGTAAGCTTTCAATGATTACCAATACCTTTTTCCAACTCTGTCTGCAAGCTTTCAAGCTTATCATTCTATTTCTTTGATTTCAATTCAGTTTACTTAGCCCAAGGTATCGAATTAAGAGATTCTATTTACACGAGTCATCCCCCCATACCTAACCTTTCTTGAGTATGTATATTATTTGCACTGTAGTGCTTAGCACCCTAAGTGCTTCCGTATACCCAAACCATGCATGAGTATACCCTCATTGAGTATTAATAAAATTGCACCGTAGTGCTTAACACCCTAAGTGTTTCCGTCTACCCAAACCTTGCATGAGTATACCCTCAATGAGTATTTATGAATATTGCACCGAAGTGCTTAGAATATTTATACAGTTGTTTATGACCCTATGGATATCCAACTATACCATTGAACCTCTATATCATAAATTGGGCTTTATTTCATCATTTAAGTTATTAATGATAACATATATCAATATATATATATCAACATTTAACAGTTCATAACCGAAATAACATTCATATTATATCATCATCAATAACTAGTGATCAATGCATTTATTTTCAGCCTTTGACATATTTAAAATATGTCAAATATATGATCAATGATATAATTATCCTGACAATATATAAACCAGGTAGACTCATGGCAAGTCCTACCGGTGATGTATGAAACAGCCATGTATAATGTTATGTATGCATTGCACTCACCTGGGTTATTTATTAGTATGCCTTACTAAGTACTCTTTGATCCTTTCCTTTATTGTATCTCGAACCTCCCTTGATTCGAACTTAACTTCATAATTCAAATAAGTAAAATATTTGTTAGATCCCAATCTAACAATATCTTAGACATATTGTCCAAAATAATCATTCGAATACAAAATCTCCAAACGTTTTCCTTTCTTCCTTGTATCGTTCAAAAATTCATTATGGTCCTTAGTGACCAATTTGAACTGCCATTAACCCCTTTCAAGCTTACTATTCAACCTTAGATACAAAGTGTATCAATTCTCATTCTCTGGCAGTTTGTAGTACCTCCAAGAAATATTTCTATAAAATAATCTACAACTCGAAATTCAACTCCGTTTATTCTGAAAGAAACTAGATTCAATAAGATTTTCAACCATATAAATTAATAGCCCAAATTCAACTTGTACGATTTATGGCGAATTTTCAAAGTCATTTTCCAGTATTGAATTTCGGAACAGCATGCTATACTATTTTCTGACCTTTCACCACTTAAAAATTCATATCTTTTTACTCGGAACTCGAAATCCGTTTCCGTTTTTTGGGAACGAAACTAGACGAACAAATATTTACATCGGTATAAAATTCACCATCTAACCATTTTTGTAGAATTTAAGGTGAATTTTCAAAGTTACTGCCATAAACTAGTTTTTCTACACAGCTTCCATAAACAACTTCAACTTTTATACTAACTTCTCCTTACTTCTCTACTTTTCAATTTATTCTAATTAATTGCTTTAAACCACCATCTTATGACCTTCTTCATCAAATAATTATTCACAATAATTCTCCTTAATTTTCCTTCTTTACCGAAATAGTCACTAAAATGCAAAGATAAGGAATCAAGCTTCTTAACTTTTCAAATTAGTCCTCAAGTCAAAATTACTACCTTAATTCCATCATTACAACCAAAAATCAGATTTAGCCCCCATACAAAACTTCAATTTCGATTTGGTCACTTAACTTTGACAAATTGTCAAAATGGTTACTAATTCAATTCAACATCAATTTAGCATTCTAACTTCATTTTCTTGTCTCTAACATAATTAATAACATAAATACACTCCAAATTATAAAAATTCAGATTTGGTCCTTCAACTTTTCAATTTTCCAAAATGGTCCCTACACAATTTAACTTAGGGTTTTGCTTCCAAACAACAATTCAAGCTTACTAGATCATTATTTCAACATCACAACCCCTAAATTAAACTTGAATCCATAAACCCTAATCATCTTCATAAAAATCAAAACATGTAAAACTTAAATCCCAACTCAATATCAAGATTTTAACATCATACTAGCTTAATTCCAACTTGAATTCAATCATGGAATCATAAAATCTCAAAAGCCCCAATTTGATCCATAAACCCTAATTTCTTTCTCATAAAAATTCTCATCAACCAAGCATGTATTCCATGAATTATTGATATCAAAATATAGGGCTTGAAGAGTAGAACAACTTTGTAGTTGAGGAGATTACCTGAAAACCGAGTTTCGGGGCTTAAATCGAGCTTGGAAAATTTTCTTCTTCTTTCCCCTCTTTCTCCACGTTTCAAGGCTGGAAAAGATGAAAATTTTTTGTTCATATTTTCACCATTATTTTAAACATCTATCTATTAAATGAATATTAAATTCATTTAATAGTGAAATTACAATTTTGCCATTTTATCCAATGATTGAGATTGATTTTATCATCAATCAAGGGCCAAGATTTAATCTTACATTTCCTCTTTCCAAAATTTCCCTTATAACTTTTTAAATATTTCAAAATTGCCATTGGGGCCAAATGACCAGTTTGCCCTCCAACTAGTCTTTATTTACTAGTTTGTTTCCAAATTGTCATTCCATTAAAATCTAACTAAATCTAGTTAGAATTCAACCAACCATAATAAGATATTCATAAAATATCATTTTATGACTTTTACATAGCTTTTGGATCAGTCTCCAAAATTTCCATTCGATCTAATATACCGATAAATAATCCTTTACTCAGAAATAAACTGTAGGATTCATCTTGAATCAAACTAAAAATATTTCCAACACTTGGAAATTACTTTTATAAACTTTCTCTATCATACGGAAAAATTCAAAAATTTCCAGTTCGATCCGGGTATCCGAATTCCACTTAAACTTTAACTGCGATTTTCCCAATAATCGAAATATCATATCGAACCAAAATCTTCACATTTGATCCACACCCTTAGGTGATCTATTTATTTATGAAATAAAAACCCTTAACTTTTAGGGAATTACAACTTTAGTCCCCAAACTTTTCCAAAGTTTATACGTTAGCCATAAAATTTTCAAAATTTACATTTTGGTCACTAACATTTTAAACTTCAATTCCCATTCCAATTTTCCTTGAAATTCAAACAAACTTTAAGAATACCTTATTCAATTCACTATCTATCACATGAGACCTTTAGGCCTTAGAAATTTCCTTTTCAAAACCCATAATTAAAGAAATCCTAACTTTTGCATTTTTGTCATTTTAGTCACTAAGTTGCTTTTAAGATATTATATTAGTACTAAATGACACTTAATCAACTTCGTAAATTTTAGGGTATTACAATTCTCTCCCCCTTAAGAAAATTCATCCTCGAATTTTCAATACGTACTTGGTTCCAAAAGGTGAGGAAACTATTTTCTCATATTTTCTTCTTATTTCTCTCAAGTCGTTTCTTTAACCTTATGATTTTTTCAAAGAACTTTAACAAACGGGATTGTCTTGTTTTCTTAGTTCTTTGACTCCATGTGCTAGGATCTTTACTAGTTCTTTTTCATAGCTTAAATCTGGCTGAATCTCTATTTTCTCCGGAGTAACAACATGTAAGGGGTCTAATCAATATTTCCTGAGCATCGATACATTATGAATCTTGATCATTTCCAAAGATAAAGCTAGCCATTAAGCTTAACTATCAGACTAACTCCTTTCACAATTTGTTATAGCCCAATACATCTTAAACTTAACTTTCTTTTTGTCTAAACCATAACACCTTCTTCCAAGGTGAAACTTTTAAGGAATACTTTATCCTTAACTTCATATTAAATATCTTTTCTTTCAGGATCAACATATAGTTTCCATCATTGAGATAGAAATTCTTCCTTGATAATACAAATATCTATCAAACCTAACCTCTAAGTTTTCAGTTTCACTCTTTTCCACTTGTTTGAACATTGACAACATTTCTCATCCTTTCTTTAAAGATATCTTATTTAATCCAATACGGTAAATTTTATTCTTAACTTGACAATCAAAACACCATATCCTTTTTATGAAAATCTTGCATTCATAGCTCTTAAGACAGCAATTGTCTTTCGACTGAGAGCGTCAGCTACACATTAGCTTTTTTTCTGATGATAGTCAATGACCATATCATAATTCTTGTTTAGTAAACATATATTTTAAACTTTTATAACCTATATAAATATAGCATTTTCACTGTATAAATAATTGTGCTATATCTTTTAAAGCAAATACAACTATTGCTAGCTCCAAATCCTAAGTAAGATAATTTCTCTCATATATCATAAGTTGTCTCAAGCATAGACCATTACTTTTCATTCTGCTTGTACTGGTACCGTGGCTTTTATTAACATCTTCCTTAATGTATCAAAGTTTTCTTGGCATTTATCTGTTCAACTGAATGGAATTTCTGCCCTCAATAGCTTGGTCAATGAAGAGACAATCACCAAGAAATTTTGAACCTCTAAAACATTCTTCAGAGGTTTCCATTCAACTATAGTTTGTGCTTTCTTGGGAGATACTCTTATTCCCTCTGCCAAATCCACATAACTAATAAAACATCTTTTGACAACCAAGTTCACACTTTAACAAATTAGCATATAGCTTGTTTTCTCGAAAGGTCCGAAGAACAATGCAAAATGAGCATCTTGTTCTTCCTTTTTCTTCGAATATACCAAAATATCCTCAATGAACTCTACCAAAAATTGGTCCAAACAAAATTAGAATACTTGGTTCATTAGGTTTATAAATGCCATAGGCATCATCACGAACTCATAGTATTCATACCGAGTCCGAAAAGTTGTCTTTAGAATTTCTTCTTCCTTGATCTTTAGCTAATAATATTCCAATCAAGGTCTATTTTGGAAAACATAGCTGTACCTTTTTTAACGATCAAAAGATCATCAGTCTTGATAGATATTTATTCTTTACCATCACCTTATTTAGCTTACGAAATCTATACTTAATCACATAGATCAATCTTTTTTTTTTTCACAAATACACTGGTGTACCCCAAGGTAACACACTTGGCTTTATAAAACCTCGACCTAACATTCCTTGCATTTGTACTTTTAAATCCCGAAGTTCAGTCGAAGCCATTTTATACGGGGCTATTAATTTAGGCGCAATGCCTGGAACATCTTTATTTTGAATTTCACCTCTCAATCTAGGGTAATTTTGAGTAACCCATCTGGGAATACATCCAGATATTTTTGGACAGTTGAGTTATTTTTCAAATTTAACTTCAACAGCCTGAGTCT
The DNA here is from genome assembly GCA_019671005.1 of Hibiscus mutabilis. Classification (NCBI taxonomy): domain Eukaryota; kingdom Viridiplantae; phylum Streptophyta; class Magnoliopsida; order Malvales; family Malvaceae; genus Hibiscus; species Hibiscus mutabilis. Next base: position 52,025,948 of record CM033745.1, read on the forward strand.
CCACTACATTTGCTAAAAAAACTTAACAACCTTATAACAACAATTTCTTTAATAAAACAACTGAAATTACATTGGAAAAGGGATTTACCCTTTTATCAACTACTACTATTTCTGTACTTGCCGTGTGTTTTTTAATACTAATCACTTTATGCGACAATTCATCATGGCTTGATAGGAAGGTAATCAATTCATTCCCACCATCATCTTAAACTCTTCGAAAGATAATTCCATTAAATTTATCGGGAACTCTATTTCTTATACTTTTATCAAGCAATTCCAATGTTCAGCTCGCTCTTACATTACAACCCAACAAATTTATGACCGCTACATTACTTGAAATGGGTTCTAAAAGGATATCTCCTTCACCATTCAACTTCGTACTTATATACGAATATGTAAAGCTAGGACCCATCAACATCAATACAGGTTTATCCAAAAAGATGTGATATACCTTCTATGATTTTCGGATCATCCCAATCTTTATTAGTCCTGATGTTATAAACTCAGACTGATGCGTGCAATCATAGCTGCGTAACAATTTCAAATATTTCCCGACTTTAACTTAACATCGGAGTAGCAATGCAACTCCATCCAATTTCTCGATATCAAACAAAAGGAATCATCCAATGTAATCCTTAGGTTATTCATTATAAATCAACAATCACTGGACCTCAATCTGTTTTTCCTTTCAATTTAGGTGCTTCCGAACTTTTCAGTTCCTTAATCTGGCACAGGCACACCTTGTTGTACCATTCCCCTTTTTTGTTCCGATTTATCTGAAGGGTTATCATTAACCTTATTGTTACTACTCTTGATTCTTTCCAAAGCTTCCAATTTACTAGTTCATCACGCTTTCTTGGCTCAAATATTTCTTATAATTCATCTCAATTTACATTAGTATGGAGCGACATCAATCGGATTATAAAAACATCAGATCAGTAATATTGATATCCTAGTGGCATTTATACTCTTTTTAACATAAAACCACTTCCATTTAGGCCGAGAATCGGCTAAACCTGTAGCTCTAATACCAATAAATGTAACACCCCTTCCCGTATCCATCATTGAATATGAGGCAGATATATCACAAAATATTTGTAAAACCATAAAATATTTATAATTTGGTAAAATTTTGTTTTGTAAGGAAAATATTACATTTTAATCTTTATTTAAAAAAAATAATTTATCACGTAAAGTTAAAACTTTATATTTTTGCCTTCAAATCAAGTTTAATTTCAGGCAACAATTTATCAATTTAATTTGACTTATATAATTAGCAAAATTGCCTAAAAATTGCTTGATTTAGAATTTATCCAGATTCTACATAAAATTCAATTTATATCAGAGCAAGCATAACCTTTTTAAATAACATGCCAATTAGTGAATATCAAACAATCTCAACTATTATATTACTAATACTGATGTACCTGTCCTTGATAGATGATGTCCACTAGTACTCCTTTCTCCAAACGCTTCTCTTTTCCTACGCGTGAAACAATCACACGCTAAGTATTTACTTAGTGAGGCAATAGTTCGAATTTAAGTGCAATTGTCATAATATCAATATTAATGATTAATAATGCATATGATCACCTTACCATTACATGCTCATTAACATAATTAAATATGTAATAGCATATATGTATATCAAAGTGATAAGATTAGATCTTACCCATATTGGTGCCATTTCCATCCGTAAGCTTTCAATGGTTACCAGTACCTTTTTCCAACTCTGTCTGCAAGCTTTCAAGCTTATCATTCTATTTCTTTGGTTTCAATTCAGTTTACTTAGTCCAAGATATCGAATTAAGAGATTCTATGTACACGAGTCATCCCCCATATCCAACCTTTCTTGAGTATGTATATTATTTGCACCGTAGTGCTTAGCACCCTAAGTGCTTCAGTATACCCAAACCTTGCATGAGTATACCCTCAATGAGTATTTATGAATATTGCACCGAAGTGCTTAGAATATTTATACAGTTGTTTATGACCCTATGGATATCCAACTATACCATCGAACCTCTATATCATACATTGGGCTTTATTTCATCATTTAAGTTATTAATGGCAACATATATCAATATATATATATATATCAACATTTAACAGTTCATAACCAAAATAACATTCATATTATACCATCATCAATAACTAGTGATCAATGCATTTATTTTCAACCTTTGACATATTTAAAATATGTCAAATGTATGATCAATGACATAATTATCATGACAATATATAAACCAAGTAGACTCATGGCAAGTCCTATCGGTGATGTATGAAACATCCATGTATAATGTTATGTATGCATTGCACTTACCTGGGCCATTTATTAGTATTCCTCACTAAGTCCTCTTTGATCCTTTCCTTCATTGTATCTCGAACCTCCCTTGATTCGAACTTAACTTCATAATTCAAATAAGTAAAATATTTGTTAGATCCCAATCTAACAATATCTTAGACATATTGTCCAAAATAATTATTCGAATACAAAATATCCAAATGTTTTTCTTTCTTCCTTGTGTCGTTCAAAAATTCATTATGGTCCTTAGTGACCAATTTGAACTGTCATTAACCCCTTTCAAGCTTATTATTCAACCTTAGATACAAAGTGTATCAATTCTCATTCGCTGGCAGTTTGTAGTACCTCCAAAGAAATATTTCTATAAAATAATCTACAACTCGAAATTCAACTCTGTTTATTCTGAAAGAAACTAGATTCAATAAGATTTTCAACCATATAAATTAATAGCCCAAATTCAACTTGAACGATTTATGGCGAATTTTCAAAGTCAATTTCAGTATTGAATTTGGAACAACCTGCTATACTATTTTTGACCCTTAACCACTTAAAAATTCATATCGTTTTACTCGGAACTCGAAATCAGTTTCAGTTTGTTGGTCATGAAACTAGATGAATAAATCTTTACATCGGTATAAAATTCACCATCTAACCATTTTTGTAGAATTTATGGTTAATTTTCAAAGTTACTGCCATAAACCAATTTTTCTACACAACTTCCATAAACAACTTCAACTTTTATACTAACTTCTCCTTACTTCTCTACTTTTAAATTTAGTCCAATTAATTTCTTTAAACCACCATCTTATGACCTTCTTCATCAAATAATTATTTACAATAATTCTCCTTAATTTTCCTTCTTTAAAAATAGTCACTAAAATGCAAAGATAAGGATTCAAGCTTATTAACTTTGCAAATTAGTCCTCAATTCAACATTACTACCTTAATTCCATCATTACAACCAAAAATCATATTTAGCCCCATACAAAACTTCAATTTCGACTTGGTCACTTAACTTTGACAAATTGTCAAAATGGTCACTAATTCAATTCAACATCAATTTAGCATTCTAACTTCATTTTCTTGTCTCTAACATCATTAATAACATAAATACACTCCAAATTCTAAAATTTCAGATTTGGTCCTTCAACTTTTCAATTTGCCAAAATGGTCCCTACACAATTTAACTTAGGGTTTTGCTTCCAAACAACAATTCAAGCTTACTAGATCATTATTTCAACATCACAAACCCTAAATTAAACTTGAATCCATAAACCCTAATCATCTTCATAAAAATCAAAACATGTAAAACTTAAATCCCAACTCAATATCATGATTTTAACATCATACTAGCTTAATTCCAACTTGAATTCAATCATGGAATCATAAAATCTCAAAAACCCCAATTTGATCCATAAACCATAATTTCTTTCTCATGATAATTCTCATCAACCAAGCATGTATTCCATGAATTATTGATATCAAAAGATAGGGCTTGAAGAGTGGAACAACTTTGTAGTTGAGGGGATTACCTGAAAACCGAGTTTCGGGGCTTAAATCGAGCTTGGAAAATTTTCTTCTTCTTTCCCCTCTTTCTCCACGTTTCAAGGCTGGGAAAGATGAACATTTTTTGTTCATATTTTCACCATTATTTTAAACATATATCTATTAAATGAATATTAAATTCATTTAATAGTGAAATTACAATTTTGTCGTTTTTATCCAATGATTGAGATTGATTTTATCATCAATCAAGGGCCAAGATTTAATCTTCCATTTCCTCTTTCAAAAATTTCCCTTATAACTTTTTAAATATTTCAAAATTTCCATTGGGGCCAAATGACCAATTTGCCCTCCAACTAGTCTTTATTTACTAGTTTGTTTACAAATGCCATTCCATTAAAATCTAACTAAATCTTGTTAGAATTCAACTAACCATAATAAAATATTCATAAAATAACATTTTATGACTTTTCCATAGGTTTTGGATTAGTCTCCAAAATTTCCATTCGATCCAATATACCGATAAATAATCCTTTACTCAGAAATAAGCTGTAGGATTCATCTTGAATCAAACTAAAAATATTTCAAACACCTGGAAATGACTTTTGTAACCTTTCTCTATCATATGGAAAAATTCAAAATTTTCCAGTTCGATCCGGATATCCGAATTCCACTTAAACTTTAACTGAGATTTTCCCAATAATCGAAATATCAGATCGAACCAAAATCTTGACATTCGATCCACACCCTTAGATGATCTATTTATTTATGAAATAAAAACCATTAACTTTTAGGGAATTACAACTTTAGTCCCCAAACTTTTCCAAAGTTTATACTTTAGCCATAAAATTTTCAAAATTTACATTTTGGTCACTAACATTTTAAACTTCAATTCCATTTCCAATTTTCCTTGAAATTCAACCAAACTTTAAGAATACCTTATTCAATTCACTATCTATCACATGAGACCTTTAAACCTTAGAAATTTCCTTTTCAAAACCCATAATTAAAGAAATCCTAACTTTTACATTTTTGTCATTTTAGACACTAAGTTAGATTTTAAGATATTATCTTAGTACTAAATGACCCTTAATCAACTTAGTAAATTTTAGGGTATTACAATTCTCCCCACCTTAAGAAAATTCATCCTCGAATTTTCAATACGTACTTGGTTCCAAAAGGTGAGGAAACTATTTTCTCATATTTTCTTCTTATTTCTCTCAAGTCGTTTCTTTAACCTTATGATTTTTTTTCAAAGAACTTTAACAAACGGGATTGTCTTGTTTTCTTAGTTCTTTGACTCCATGTGCTAGGATCTTTACTAGTTCTTTTTCATAGCTTAAATCCGGCTAAATCTCTATTTTCTCCGGAGTAACAACATGTAAGGGGTCTAATCAATATTTCCTGAGCATCGACACATTATGAATCTTGGCCATTCCAAAGATAAAGCTAGCCATTAAGCTTAACTATCATACTAACTCTTTTCACGATTTCTTATAGCCCAATACATCTTAAACTTAACTTTCTTTTTGTCTAAACCATAACACCTTCTTCCAAGGTGAAACTTTTAAGGAATACTTTATCCTTAACTTCATATTAAATATCTTTTCTTTCAGGATCAACATATAGTTTCCATCATTGAGATAGAAATTCTTCCTTGATAATACAAATATCTATCAAACCTAACTTCCAAGTTTCCAGTTTCACTCTTTTCCACTTATTTGAACATTGACAACATTTCTCATCCTTTCTTTAAATATATCATATTTAATCCAATATGGTAAATTTTATTCTGAACTTGACAATCAAAACACCATCTCCTTTTAATGCAAATCTTGCATTCGTAGCTCTTAAGACAACAATTGTCTTTCGACTGAAAGCGTCAGCTACCACATTAGCTTTTTCTGGATGATAGTCAATGACCATATCACAATTCTTAAGAAAATCGATCCAACTTCTTTGCGTCAAGTTAAACTCTTCTTTAGTAAGCATATATTTTAAACTTTTATAACCTATATAAATATAGCATTTTTCACTGTATAAATAATGATGCTATATCTTTTAAAGCAAATACAACCATTGCTAGCTCCAAATCCTAAGTAAGATAATTTCTCTCATATATCATAAGTTGTCTCAAGCATAGACCATTACTTTTCATTCTGGTTTGTACTGTACCGTGGCTTCTATTAAGATCTTCCTTAATGTCTCAAAGTTTTCTTGGCATTTATCTGCTCAACTGAATGAAATTTCTTTCCTCAATAGCTTGGTCAATGAGGAGGCAATCATCAAGAAATTTTGAACCTCTAAAACATTCTTAAGAGGTTTCCATTCAACTATAGTTGAGCTTTCTTGGGATATACTCTTATTCCCTCTTCCAAATCCACATAACTAATGGAACATCTTTTGACAACCAAGTTCACACTTTAACAAATTAGCATATAGCTTGTTTTCTTGAAAGGTCTGAAGAACAATGCAAAATGAGCATCTTGTTCTTCCTTTTTCTTCGAATATACCAAAATATCCTCAATGAACTCTACCAAAAATTGGTCCAAGCAATATTAGAATACTTGGTCAATTAGGTTTATAAATGCCATAGGCATCATCACGAACTCATAGTATTCATACCGAGTTCGAAAAGCTATCTTTAGAATTTCTTCTTCCTTGATCTTTAGCTAATAATATTCCAATCGAATGTCTATTTTGGAAAACATAGCCGTGCATTTTTTTTAATTGATCAAAAGATCATCAGTCTTCGGAAGAAGATATTTATTCTTTACCATCACCTTATTTAGCTGACGGAAATCTATACTTAATCACATAGATCAATCTTACTTTTTCACAAATACACTGGTGCACCCCAAGGTAACACACTTGGCTTTATAAAACCTCGACCTAACATTCCTTGCATTTGTACTTTTAAATCCCGAGTTCATTGAAGCCATTTTATACGGGATATTAATTTAGGCGCAATGCCTGGTAACATCTTTATTTTGAATTTCACCTCTCAATCTAGGGTAATTTTGAGTAACCCATCTAGGAATACATCCGGATATTTTTGGACAGTTGAGTTATTTTTCAATTTAACTTCAACAGCCCGAGTCTCCACTAAATTTGCTAAAAAAAACTTAACAACCTTATAACAACAATTTCTTTAATAAAACAACTAAAATTACATTGGAAAAGGGATTTACCCTTTTATCAACTACTACTATTTCTGTACCTTCCATGTTTTTTTAATACTAATCGCTTTATGCGACAATTCATCATGACTTGATAGGAAGTTAACCAATTCATGCCCACCATCATCTTAAACTCTTCGAAAGATAATTCCATTCAATTTATCGGGAACTCTATTTCTTATATTTTTATCAAGCAATTCCAATGTTCAGCTCACTTTTACATTACAACCCAACAAATTTATGACCGCTACATTACTTGAAATGGGTTCTAAAAGGATATCTCCTTCACCATTCAACCGTATTTATATACGAATATGTAAAGCTAGGACCCATCAACATCAATACAGTTTATCCAAAAATGAGATATACCTTCTATGATTTTTGGATCATCCCAATCTTTATTAGTCCCGATGTTATAAACTCGGACTGATATTGCAATCCTAGCTCATGTAACAATTTCAAATATTTCCCCGACTTTAACTTAACATCGGAGTAGTAATACAACTCCAACCAATTTCTCGATATCAAAACATTGTAATTCGTCTATTGTAATCCTTAGGTTATTGATTTATAAATCAACAATCACTGGACCTTAATATGCTTTTCCTTTCAATTCGGTGCTTAGAACTTTTAGTTCCTTAATCGACACAAGCACACCTTGTTGTACCATTGCCCCTTTCTTGTTCGATTTATCCGAAAGGGTTATCATTAACCTTATTGTTACTACTCTTGATTCCTTCCAAAAATTTACTAGTTCATCACGCTTTCTTGACTCAAATATTTCTTATAATTCATCTCAATTTACATTAGTAAGGAGCGACATCAATCAGATCATAAAAACATCAGATCAATAATATTGATATCCTAGTGGCATGTATACTCTTTTTAACATAAAACCACTTCCATTTAGGTCGAGAATCGGCTAAACTTGTAGCTCTGATACCAATAAATGCAACACTTCTTCCCGTATCCATCATTGAATATGAGACAGAGATGTCACAAAATATTTGTAAAACCATAAAATATTTATAATTCGGTAAAAATTTGTTTTGTAAGGAAAATATTACATTTTAATCTTTATTTAAAAATAATAATTTATCGCATAAAGTTAAAACTTTATATTTTCGCCTTCAAATCAAGTTTAATTTCAGGCAACAATTTATCAATTTAATTTGACTTATATAATTAGAAAAATTGCCTAAAAACTGCATGATTTAGAATTTATCCAGATTCTACATAAAATTCAATTTATATCAGAGCAAGCATAACCTTTTTAAATAACATGCCAACTAGTGAATATCAAACAATCTCAACTATTATATTACTAATACTGATGTACATGTCCTTGATAGATGATGTCCACTAGTACTCCTTTCTCCAAACGCTTTTCTTTTCCTACGCGTGAAACAATCACACGCTAAGTATTTACTTAGTGAGGCAATAGTTCGAATTTAAGTGCAATTGTCATAATATCAATATCAATATTAATGATTAATAATGCATATGATCACCTTACCATTACATGCTCATTAACATAATTAAATATGCAATAGCATATATGTATATCAAAGTGATAAGGTTAGATCTTACCAATATCGGTGCCATTTCCATCCGTAAGCTTTCAATGATTACCAATACCTTTTTCCAACTCTGTCTGCAAGCTTTCAAGCTTATCATTCTATTTCTTTGATTTCAATTCAGTTTACTTAGCCCAAGGTATCGAATTAAGAGATTCTATGTACACGAGTCATCCCCTATACCCAACCTTTCTTGAGTATGTATATTATTTGCACCGTAGTGCTTAGCACCCTAAGTGCTTCCGTATACCCAAACCTTGCATGAGTATACCCTCATTGAGTATTAATAAAATTGCACCGTAGTGCTTAACACCCTAAGTGTTTCCGTATACCCAAACCTTCTATGAGTATACCCTCAATGAGTATTTATGAATATTGCACCGAAGTGCTTAGAATATTTATACAGTTGTTTATGACCCTATGGATATCCAACTATACCATTGAACCTCTATATCATAAATTGGGCTTTATTTCATCATTTAAGTTATTAATGATAACATATATCAATATATATATATATATATATATATCAACATTTAACAGTTCATAACCGAAATAACATTCATATTATATCATCATCAATAACTAGTGATCAATGCATTTATTTTCAGCCTTTGACATATTTAAAATATGTCAAATATATGATCAATGATATAATTATCATGACAATATATAAACCGAGGTAGACTCATGGCAAGTCCTACGGTGATGTATGAAACAACCATGTATAATGTCATGTATGCATTGCACTCACCTGGGCCATTTATTAGTATGCCTTACTAAGTCCTCTTTGATCCTTTCCTTTATTGTATCTCTCGACCTCCTTGATTCGAACTTAACTTCATAATTCAAATAAGTAAAATATTTGTTAGATCCCAATCTAACAATATCTTAGACATATTGTCCAAAATAATCATTTAATACAAAATCTCCAAACGTTTTCCTTTCTTCCTTGTATCGTTCAAAAATTTATTATGGTCCTTAGTGACCAATTTGAACTGCCATTAACCCTTTCAAGCTTACTATTCAACCTTAGATACAAAGTGTATCAATTCTCATTCTCTGGCGGTTTGTAGTACCTCCAAAGAAATATTTCTATAAAATAATCTACAACTCGAAATTCAACTCCGTTTATTCTGAAAGAAACTAGATTCAATAAGATTTTCAACCATATAAATTAATAGCCCAAATTCAACATTGTACGATTTATGGCGAATTTTCAAAGTCATTTTCGATATTGAATTTCATAACAGCATGCTATACTATTTTCTGACCTTTCACCACTTAAAAATTCATATCTTTTTACTCGGAACTCGAAATCCGTTTCCGTTTTTTGGGAACGAAACTAGACAAACAAATATTTACATCGGTATAAAATTCACCATCTAACCATTTTTGTAGAATTTAAGGTGAATTTTCAAAAGTTACTGCCATAAACTAGTTTTTCTACACAAACTTCCATAAACAACTTCAACTTTATACTAACTTCTCCTTACTTCTCTACTTTTCAATTTATTCTAATTAATTGCTTTAAACCACCATCTTATGACCTTCTTCATCAAATAATTATTCACAATAATTCTCCTTAATTTTCCTTCTTTACCAAAATAGTCACTAAAATGCAAAGATAAGGAATCAAGCTTCTTAACTTTTCAAATTAGTCCTCAAGTCAAAATTACTACCTTAATTCCATCATTACAACCAAAAAATCAGATTTAGCCCCCATACAAAACTTCAATTTTGATTTGGTCACTTAACTTTGACAAATTGTCAAAATGGTTACTAATTCAATTCAACATCAATTTAGCATTCTAACTTCATTTTCTTGTCTCTAACATAATTAATAACATAAATACACTCCAAATTATAAAAATTCAGATTTGGTCCTTCAACTTTTCAATTTTCCAAAATGGTCCCTACACAATTTAACTTAGGGTTTTGCTTCCAAACAACAATTCAAGCTTACTAGATCATTATTTCAACATCACAACCCCTAAATTAAACTTGAATCCATAAACCCTAATCATCTTCATAAAAATCAAAACATGTAAAACTTAAATCCCAACTCAATATCAAGATTTTAACATCATACTAGCTTAATTCCAACTTGAATTCAATCATGGAATCATAAAATCTCAAAAGCCCCAATTTGATCCATAAACCCTAATTTCTTTCTCATAAAAATTCTCATCAACCAAGCATGTATTCCATGAATTATTGATATCAAAATATAGGGCTTGAAGAGTAGAACAACTTTGTAGTTGAGGAGATTACACAAAACCAGTTTGGGGGCTTAAATCGAGCTTGAAAAATTTTCTTCTTCTTTCCCCTCTTTCTCCACGTTTCAAGGCTGGAAAAGATGAAAATTTTTTTGTTCATATTTTCACCATTATTTTAAACATCTATCTATTAAATGAATATTAAATTCATTTAATAGTGAAATTACAATTTTGCCATTTTATCCAATGATTGAGATTGATTTTATCATCAATCAAGGGCCAAGATTTAATCTTACATTTCCTCTTTCCAAAATTTCCTTATAACTTTTTAAATATTTCAAAATTGCCATTGGGGCCAAATGACCAATTTGCCCTCCAACTAGTCTTTATTTACTAGTTTGTTTCCAAATTGTCATTCCATTAAAATCTAACTAAATCTAGTTAGAATTCAACCAACCATAATAAGATATTCATAAAATATCATTTTATGACTTTTACATAGCTTTTGGATCAGTCTCCAAAATTTCCATTCGATCTAATATACCGATAAATAATCCTTTACTCGTAAATAAATCAGAGGATTCATCTTGAATCAAACTAAAAATATTTCCAACACTTGGAAATTACTTTTATAAACTTTCTCTATCATACGGAAAAATTCAAAAATTTCGATTCGATCCGGGTCCCAATTCCACTTAAACTTTAACTGCGATTTTCCCAATAATCGAAATATCATATCGAACCAAAATCTTCACATTTGATCCACACCCTTAGGTGATCTATTTATTTATGAAATAAAAACCCTTAACTTTTAGGGAATTACAACTTTAGTCCCCAAACTTTTCCAAAGTTTATACGTTAGCCATAAAATTTTCAAAATTTACATTTTGGTCACTAACATTTTAAACTTCAATTCCCATTCCAATTTTCCTTGAAATTCAAACAAACTTTAAGAATACCTTATTCAATTCACTATCTATCACATGAGACCTTTAGGCCTTAGAAATTTCCTTTTCAAAACCCATAATTAAAGAAATCCTAACTTTTGCATTTTTGTCATTTTAGTCACTAAGTTGCTTTTAAGATATTATATTAGTACTAAATGACACTTAATCAACTTCGTAAATTTTAGGGTATTACAATTCTCTCCCCCTTAAGAAAATTCATCCTCGAATTTTCAATACGTCTTTGGTTCCAAAAGGTGAGGAAACTATTTTCTCATATTTTCTTCTTATTTCTCTCAAGTCGTTTCTTTAACCTTATGATTTTTTCAAAGAACTTTAACAAACGGGATTGTCTTGTTTTCTTAGTTCTTTGACTCCATGTGCTAGGATCTTTACTAGTTCTTTTTCATAGCTTAAATCTGGCTGAATCTCTATTTTCTCCGGAGTAACAACATGTAAGGGGTCTAATCAATATTTCCTGAGCATCGATACATTATGAATCTTGATCATTTCCAAAGATAAAGCTAGCCATTAAGCTTAACTATCAGACTAACTCCTTTCACAATTTGTTATAGCCCAATACATCTTAAACTTAACTTTCTTTTTGTCTAAACCATAACACCTTCTTCCAAGGTGAAACTTTTAAGGAATACTTTATCCTTAACTTCATATTAAATATCTTTTCTTTCAGGATCAACATATAGTTTCCATCATTGAGATAGAAATTCTTCCTTGATAATACAAATATCTATCAAACCTAACCTCTAAGTTTTCAGTTTCACTCTTTTCCACTTGTTTGAACATTGACAACATTTCTCATCCTTTCTTTAAAGATATCTTATTTAATCCAATACGGTAAATTTTATTCTTAACTTGACAATCAAAACACCATATCCTTTTTATGAAAATCTTGCATTCATAGCTCTTAAGACAGCAATTGTCTTTCGACTGAGAGCGTCAGCTACACATTAGCTTTTTCTGGATGATAGTCAATGACCATATCATAATTCTTGTTTAGTAAACATATATTTTAAACTTTTATAACCTATATAAATATAGCATTTTCACTGTATAAATAATTGTGCTATATCTTTTAAAGCAAATACAACTATTGCTAGCTCCAAATCCTAAGTAAGATAATTTCTCTCATATATCATAAGTTGTCTCAAGCATAGACCATTACTTTTCATTCTGCTTGTACTGGTACCGTGGCTTTTATTAACATCTTCCTTAATGTATCAAAGTTTTCTTGGCATTTATCTGTTCAACTGAATGGAATTTCTGCCCTCAATAGCTTGGTCAATGAAGAGACAATCACCAAGAAATTTTGAACCTCTAAAACATTCTTCAGAGGTTTCCATTCAACTATAGTTTGTGCTTTCTTGGGAGATACTCTTATTCCCTCTGCCAAATCCACATAACTAATAAAACATCTTTTGACAACCAAGTTCACACTTTAACAAATTAGCATATAGCTTGTTTTCTCGAAAGGTCTGAAGAACAATGCAAAATGAGCATCTTGTTCTTCCTTTTTCTTCGAATATACCAAAATATCCTCAATGAACTCTACCAAAAATTGGTCCAAACAAAATTAGAATACTTGGTTCATTAGGTTTATAAATGCCATAGGCATCATCACGAACTCATAGTATTCATACCGAGTCCGAAAAGTTGTCTTTAGAATTTCTTCTTCCTTGATCTTTAGCTAATAATATTCCAATCGAAGGTCTATTTTGGAAAACATAGCTGTACCTTTTTTTAACTGATCAAAAGATCATCAGTCTTCAGAAGTAGATATTTATTCTTTACCATCACCTTATTTAGCTTACGGAAATCTATACTTAATCACATAGATCAATCTTTTTTTTTTCACAAATACACTGGTGTACCCCAAGGTAACACACTTGGCTTTATAAAACCTCGACCTAACATTCCTTGCATTTGTACTTTTAAATCCCGAAGTTCAGTCGAAGCCATTTTATACGGGGCTATTAATTTAGGCGCAATGCCTGGAACATCTTTATTTTGAATTTCACCTCTCAATCTAGGGTAATTTTGAGTAACCCATCTGGGAATACATCCAGATATTTTTGGACAGTTGAGTTATTTTTCAAATTTAACTTCAACAGCCTGAGTCTCCACTACATTTGCTAAAAAAACTTAACAACCTTATAACAACAATTTCTTTAATAAAACAACTGAAATTACATTGGAAAAGGGATTTACCCTTTTATCAACTACTACTATTTCTGTACCTGCCGTGTGTTTTTTAATACTAATCGCTTTATGCGACAATTCATCATGGCTTGATAGGAAGGTAATCAATTCATGCCCACCATCATCTTAAACTCTTCGAAAGATAATTCCATTAAATTTATCGGGAACTCTATTTCTTATACTTTTATCAAGCAATTCCAATGTTCAGCTCGCTCTTACATTACAACCCAACAAATTTATGACCGCTACATTACTTGAAATGGGTTCTAAAAGGATATCTCCTTCACCATTCAACTTCGTACTTATATACGAATATGTAAAGCTAGGACCCATCAACATCAATACAGGTTTATCCAAAAAGATGTGATATACCTTCTATGATTTTCGGATCATCCCAATCTTTATTAGTCCTGATGTTATAAACTCAGACTGATGCGTGCAATCATAGCTGCGTAACAATTTCAAATATTTCCCCAGCTTTAACTTAACATCGGAGTAGCAATGCAACTCCATCCAATTTCTCAGTATCCAAACAGTGGAATCTGTCCAATGTAATCCTTAGGTTATTCAGTTATAAATCAACAATCACTGGACCTCAATCTGTTTTTCCTTTCAATTTAGGTGCTTCCGAACTTTTCAGTTCCTTAATCTGGCACAGGCACACCTTGTTGTACCATTCCCCTTTTTTGTTCCGATTTATCTGAAGGGTTATCATTAACCTTATTGTTACTACTCTTGATTCTTTCCAAAGCTTCCAATTTACTAGTTCATCACGCTTTCTTGGCTCAAATATTTCTTATAATTCATCTCAATTTACATTAGTATGGAGCGACATCAATCGGATTATAAAAACATCAGATCAGTAATATTGATATCCTAGTGGCATGTATACTCTTTTAACATAAAACCACTTCCATTTAGGCCGAGAATCGCTAAACTCGTAGCTCTAATACCAATAAATGTAACACCCTTCCCGTATCCATCATTGAATATGAGGCAGAGATATCACAAAATATTTGTAAAACCATAAAATATTTATAATTTGGTAAAATTTTGTTTTGTAAGGAAAATATTACATTTTAATCTTTATTTAAAAAAATTAATTTATCGCGTAAAGTTAAAACTTTATATTTTTGCCTTCAAATCAAGTTTAATTTCAGGCAACAATTTATCAATTTAATTTGACTTATATAATTAGCAAAATTGCCTAAAAATTGCTTGATTTAGAATTTATCCAGATTCTACATAAAATTCAATTTATATCAGAGCAAGCATAACCTTTTTAAATAACATGCCAACTAGTGAATATCAAACAATCTCAACTATTATATTACTAATACTGATGTACCTGTCCTTGATAGATGATGTCCACTAGTACTCCTTTCTCCAAACGCTTCTCTTTTCCTACGCGTGAAACAATCACACGCTAAGTATTTACTTAGTGAGGCAATAGTTCGAATTTAAGTGCAATTGTCATAATATCAATATTAATGATTAATAATGCATATGATCACCTTACCATTACATGCTCATTAACATAATTAAATATGTAATAGCATATATGTATATCAAAGTGATAAGATTAGATCTTACCCATATTGGTGCCATTTCCATCCGTAAGCTTTCAATGGTTACCAGTACCTTTTTCCAACTCTGTCTGCAAGCTTTCAAGCTTATCATTCTATTTCTTTGGTTTCAATTCAGTTTACTTAGTCCAAGATATCGAATTAAGAGATTCTATGTACACGAGTCATCCCCCATATCCAACCTTTCTTGAGTATGTATATTATTTGCACTGTAGTGCTTAGCACCCTAAGTGCTTCAAAGATACCCAAACCTTGCATGAGTATACCCTCAATGAGTATTTATGAATATTGCACCAAAGTGCTTAGAATATTTATACAGTTGTTTATGACCCTATGGATATCCAACTATACCATCGAACCTCTATATCATACATTGGGCTTTATTTCATCATTTAAGTTATTAATGGCAATATATATCAATATATATATATATATCAACATTTAACAGTTCATAACCAAAATAACATTCATATTATACCATCATCAATAACTAGTGATCAATGCATTTATTTTCAACCTTTGACATATTTAAAATATGTCAAATGTATGATCAATGACATAATTATCATGACAATATATAAACCAAGTAGACTCATGGCAAGTCCTATCGGTGATGTATGAAACATCCATGTATAATGTTATGTATGCATTGCACTTACCTGGGCCATTTATTAGTATTCCTCGCTAAGTCCTCTTTGATCCTTTCCTTCATTGTATCTCGAACCTCCCTTGATTCGAACTTAACTTCATAATTCAAATAAGTAAAATATTTGTTAGATCCCAATCTAACAATATCTTAGACATATTGTCCAAAATAATCATTCGAATACAAAATATCCAAATGTTTTTCTTTCTTCCTTGTGTCGTTCAAAAATTCATTATGGTCCTTAGTGACCAATTTGAACTGTCATTAACCCCTTTCAAGCTTACTATTCAACCTTAGAAACAAAGTGTATCAATTCTCATTCGCTGGCAGTTTGTAGTACCTCCAAAGAAATATTTCTATAAAATAATTTACAACTCGAAATTCAACTCTGTTTATTCTGAAAGAAACTAGATTCAATAAGATTTTCAACCATATAAATTAATAGCCCAAATTCAACTTGAACGATTTATGGCGAATTTTCAAAGTCAATTTCCAGTATTGAATTTCGGAACAACCTGCTATACTATTTTTTGACCCTTAACCACTTAAAAATTCATATCGTTTTACTCGGAACTCGAAATCAGTTTCAGTTTGTTGGTCATGAAACTAGATGAATAAATCTTTACATCGGTATAAAATTCACCATCTAACCATTTTTGTAGAATTTATGGTTAATTTTCAAAGTTACTGCCATAAACCAATTTTTCTACACAACTTCCATAAACAACTTCAACTTTTATACTAACTTCTCCTTACTTCTCTACTTTTAAATTTAGTCCAATTAATTTCTTTAAACCACCATCTTATGACCTTCTTCATCAAATAATTATTTACAATAATTCTCCTTAATTTTCCTTCTTTACCGAAATAGTCACTAAAATGCAAAGATAAGGATTCAAGCTTATTAACTTTGCAAATTAGTCCTCAATTCAACATTACTACCTTAATTCCATCATTACAACCAAAAATCATATTTAGCCCCCATACAAAACTTCAATTTCGACTTGGTCACTTAACTTTGACAAATTGTCAAAATGGTCACTAATTCAATTCAACATCAATTTAGCATTCTAACTTCATTTTCTTGTCTCTAACATCATTAATAACATAAATACACTCCAAATTCTAAAATTTCAGATTTGGTCCTTCAACTTTTCAATTTGCCAAAATGGTCCCTACACAATTTAACTTAGGGTTTTGCTTCCAAACAACAATTCAAGCTTACTAGATCATTATTTCAACATCACAAACCCTAAATTAAACTTGAATCCATAAACCCTAATCATCTTCATAAAAATCAAAACATGTAAAACTTAAATCCCAACTCAATATCATGATTTTAACATCATACTAGCTTAATTCCAACTTGAATTCAATCATGGAATCATAAAATCTCAAAAACCCCAATTTGATCCATAAACCATAATTTCTTTCTCATGATAATTCTCATCAACCAAGCATGTATTCCATGAATTATTGATATCAAAAAGATAGGGCTTGAAGAGTGGAACAACTTTGTAGTTGAGGGGATTACCTGAAAACCGAGTTTCGGGGCTTAAATCGAGCTTGGAAAATTTTCTTCTTCTTTCCCCTCTTTCTCCACGTTTCAAGGCTGGGAAAGATGAACATTTTTTGTTCATATTTTCACCATTATTTTAAACATATATCTATTAAATGAATATTAAATTCATTTAATAGTGAAATTACAATTTTGTCGTTTTTATCCAATGGTTGAGATTGATTTTATCATCAATCAAGGGCCAAGATTTAATCTTCCATTTCCTCTTTCCAAAATTTCCCTTATAACTTTTTAAATATTTCAAAATTTCCATTGGGGCCAAATGACCAATTTGCCCTCCAACTAGTCTTTATTTACTAGTTTGTTTACAAATTGCCATTCCATTAAAATCTAACTAAATCTTGTTAGAATTCAACTAACCATAATAAAATATTCATAAAATAACATTTTATGACTTTTCCATAGGTTTTGGATTAGTCTCCAAAATTTCCATTCGATCCAATATACCGATAAATAATCCTTTACTCGTAAATAAGTCAGTAGGATTCATCTTGAATCAAACTAAAAATATTTCAACACCTGAAATGACTTTTGTAACCTTTCTCTATCATATGGAAAAATTCAAAATTTTCCGATTCGATCCGGATATCCGAATTCCACTTAAACTTTAATCGAGATTTTCCCAATAATCGAAATATCAGATCGAACCAAAATCTTGACATTCGATCCACACCCTTAGATGATCTATTTATTTATGAAATAAAAACCATTAACTTTTAGGGAATTACAACTTTAGTCCCCAAACTTTTCCAAAGTTTATACTTTAGCCATAAAATTTTCAAAATTTACATTTTGGTCACTAACATTTTAAACTTCAATTCCATTTCCAATTTTCCTTGAAATTCAACCAAACTTTAAGAATACCTTATTCAATTCACTATCTATCACATGAGACCTTTAAACCTTAGAAATTTCCTTTTCAAAACCCATAATTAAAAAAATCCTAACTTTTACATTTTTGTCATTTTAGACACTAAGTTAGATTTTAAGATATTATCTTAGTACTAAATGACCCTTAATCAACTTAGTAAATTTTAGGGTATTACAATTCTCCCCACCTTAAGAAAATTCATCCTCGAATTTTCAATACGTACTTGGTTCCAAAAGGTGAGGAAACTATTTTCTCATATTTTCTTCTTATTTCTCTCAAGTCGTTTCTTTAACCTTATGATTTTTTTTCAAAGAACTTTAACAAACGGGATTGTCTTGCTTTCTTAGTTCTTTGACTCCATGTGCTAGGATCTTTACTAGTTTTTTTTCATAGCTTAAATCCGGCTAAATCTCTATTTTCTCCAGAGTAACAACATGTAAGGGGTCTAATCAATATTTCCTGAGCATCGACACATTATGAATCTTGGCCATTCCAAAGATAAAGCTAGCCATTAAGCTTAACTATCATACTAACTCTTTTCACGATTTCTTATAGCCCAATACATCTTAAACTTAACTTTCTTTTTGTCTAAACCATAACACCTTCTTCCAAGGTGAAACTTTTAAGGAATACTTTATCCTTAACTTCATATTAAATATCTTTTCTTTCAGGATCAACATATAGTTTCCATCATTGAGATAGAAATTCTTCCTTGATAATACAAATATCTATCAAACCTAACTTCCAAGTTTTCAGTTTCACTCTTTTCCACTTGTTGAACATTGACAACATTTCTCATCCTTTCTTTAAATATATCATATTTAATCCAATATGGTAAATTTTATTCTGAACTTGACAATCAAAACACCATCTCCTTTTAATGCAAATCTTGCATTCGTAGCTCTTAAGACAACAATTGTCTTTCGACTGAAAGCGTCAGCTACCACATTAGCTTTTTCTGGATGATAGTCAATGACCATATCACAATTCTTAAGAAAATCGATCCAACTTCTTTGCGTCAAGTTAAACTCTTCTTTAGTAAGCATATATTTTAAACTTTTATAACCTATATAAATATAGCATTTTTCACTGTATAAATAATGATGCTATATCTTTTAAAGCAAATACAACCATTGCTAGCTCCAAATCCTAAGTAAGATAATTTCTCTCATATATCATAAGTTGTCTCAAGCATAGACCATTACTTTTCATTCTGGTTGTACTGGTACCGTGGCTTCTATTAAGATCTTCCTTAATGTCTCAAAGTTTTCTTGGCATTTATCTGTTCAACTGAATGAAATTTCTTTCCTCAATAGCTTGGTCAATGAGGAGGCAATCATCAAGAAATTTTGAACCTCTAAAACATTCTTAAGAGGTTTCCATTCAACTATAGTTGAGCTTTCTTGGGATATACTCTTATTCCCTCTTCCAAATCCACATAACTAATGGAACATCTTTTGACAACCAAGTTCACACTTTAACAAATTAGCATATAGCTTGTTTTCTTGAAAGGTCTGAAGAACAATGCAAAATGAGCATCTTGTTCTTCCTTTTTCTTCGAATATACCAAAATATCCTCAATGAACTCTACCAAAAATTGGTCCAAGCAATATTAGAATACTTGGTCAATTAGGTTTATAAATGCCATAGGCATCATCACGAACTCATAGTATTCATACCGAGTTCGAAAAGCTATCTTTAGAATTTCTTCTTCCTTGATCTTTAGCTAATAATATTCCAATCGAATGTCTATTTTGGAAAACATAGCCGTGCATTTTTTTTAATTGATCAAAAGATCATCAGTCTTCGGAAGAAGATATTTATTCTTTACCATCACCTTATTTAGCTGACGGAAATCTATACTTAATCACATAGATCAATCTTACTTTTTCACAAATACACTGGTGCACCCCAAGGTAACACACTTGGCTTTATAAAACCTCGACCTAACATTCCTTGCATTTGTACTTTTAAATCCCGAAGTTCAGTCGAAGCCATTTTATACGGGGATATTAATTTAGGCGCAATGCCTGGTAACATCTTTATTTTGAATTTCACCTCTCAATCTAGGGTAATTTTGAGTAACCCATCTAGGAATACATCCGGATATTTTTGGACAGTTGAGTTATTTTTCAATTTAACTTCAACAGCCCGAGTCTCCACTAAATTTGCTAAAAAAAACTTAACAACCTTATAACAACAATTTCTTTAATAAAACAACTAAAATTACATTGGAAAAGGGATTTACCCTTTTATCAACTACTACTATTTCTGTACCTTCCATGTTTTTTTAATACTAATCGCTTTATGCGACAATTCATCATGACTTGATAGGAAGTTAACCAATTCATGCCCACCATCATCTTAAACTCTTCGAAAGATAATTCCATTAAATTTATCGGGAACTCTATTTCTTATATTTTTATCAAGCAATTCCAATGTTCAGCTCGCCCTTACATTACAACCCAACAAATTTATGACCGCTACATTACTTGAAATGGGTTCTAAAAGGATATCTCCTTCACCATTCAACTTCGTATTTATATACGAATATGTAAAGCTAGGACCCATCAACATCAATACAGGTTTATCCAAAAAAATGAGATATACCTTCTATGATTTTTGGATCATCCCAATCTTTATTAGTCCTGATGTTATAAACTCAGACTGATACGTGCAATCCTAGCTGCGTAACAATTTCAAATATTTCCCCAGCTTTAACTTAACATCGGAGTAGTAATACAACTCCATCCAATTTCTCAGTATCCAAACAGTGTAATTCGTCTATTGTAATCCTTAGGTTATTCAGTTATAAATCAACAATCACTGGACCTTAATATGCTTTTCCTTTCAATTCAGGTGCTTCCGAACTTTTTAGTTCCTTAATCTGACACAAGCACACCTTGTTGTACCATTGCCCCTTTCTTGTTCTGATTTATCCGAAAGGGTTATCATTAACCTTATTGTTACTACTCTTGATTCCTTCCAAAGCTTCTAATTTACTAGTTCATCACGCTTTCTTGACTCAAATATTTCTTATAATTCATCTCAATTTACATTAGTAAGGAGCGACATCAATCAGATCATAAAAACATCAGATCAATAATATTGATATCCTAGTGGCATGTATACTCTTTTTAACATAAAACCACTTCCATTTAGGTCGAGAATCGGCTAAACTTGTAGCTCTGATACCAATAAATGCAACACTTCTTCCCGTATCCATCATTGAATATGAGACAGAGATGTCACAAAATATTTGTAAAACCATAAAATATTTATAATTCGGTAAAAATTTGTTTTGTAAGGAAAATATTACATTTTAATCTTTATTTAAAAATAATAATTTATCGCATAAAGTTAAAACTTTATATTTTCGCCTTCAAATCAAGTTTAATTTCAGGCAACAATTTATCAATTTAATTTGACTTATATAATTAGAAAAATTGCCTAAAAACTGCATGATTTAGAATTTATCCAGATTCTACATAAAATTCAATTTATATCAGAGCAAGCATAACCTTTGTAAATAACATGCCAACTAGTGAATATCAAACAATCTCAACTATTATATTACTAATACTGATGTACATGTCCTTGATAGATGATGATGTCCACTAGTACTCCTTTCTCCAAACGCTTTTCTTTTCCTACGCGTGAAACAATCACACGCTAAGTATTTACTTAGTGAGGCAATAGTTCGAATTTAAGTGCAATTGTCATAATATCAATATCAATATTAATGATTAATAATGCATATGATCACCTTACCATTACATGCTCATTAACATAATTAAATATGCAATAGCATATATGTATATCAAAGTGATAAGGTTAGATCTTACCAATATCGGTGCCATTTCCATCCGTAAGCTTTCAATGATTACCAATACCTTTTTCCAACTCTGTCTGCAAGCTTTCAAGCTTATCATTCTATTTCTTTGATTTCAATTCAGTTTACTTAGCCCAAGGTATCGAATTAAGAGATTCTATGTACACGAGTCATCCCCTATACCCAACCTTTCTTGAGTATGTATATTATTTGCACCGTAGTGCTTAGCACCCTAAGTGCTTCCGTATACCCAAACCTTGCATGAGTATTCCCTCATTGAGTATTAATAAAATTGCACCGTAGTGCTTAACACCCTAAGTGTTTCCGTATACCCAAACCTTCTATGAGTATACCCTCAATGAGTATTTATGAATATTGCACCGAAGTTCTTAGAATATTTATACAGTTGTTTATGACCCTATGGATATCCAACTATACCATCGAACCTCTATATCATACATTGGGCTTTATTTCATCATTTAAGTTATCAATTGCAACATATATCAATATATATATATATCAACATTTAACAGTTCATAACCGAAATAACATTCATATTATATCATCATCAATAATTAGTGATTAATGCATTTATTTTCAACCTTTGACATATTTAAAATATGTCAAATATATGATCAATGACATAATTATCATGACAATATATAAACCAGGTAGACTCATGGCAAGTCCTACCGGTGATGTATGAAACGTCCATGTATAATGTCATGTATGCATTGCACTCACCTGGGCCATTTATTAGTATGCCTCACTAAGTCCTCTTTGATCCTTTCCTTCATTGTATCTCGAACCTCTCTTGATTCGAACTTAACTTCATAATTCAAACAAGTAAAATATTTGTTAGATCCCAATCTAACAATATCTTAGACATATTGTCCAAAATAATCATTTAATACAAAATCTCCAAACGTTTTCCTTTCTTCCTTGTATCGTTCAAAAATTTATTATGGTCCTTAGTGACCAATTTGAACTGCCATTAACCCCTTTCAAGCTTACCATTCAACCTTAGATACAAAGTCTATCAATTCTCATTCTCTGGCAGTTTGTAGTACCTCCAAAGAAATATTTCTATATAATAATCTACAACTCAGAATTCAACTCCGTTTATTCTGAAAGAAACTAGATTCAATAAGATTTCAACCATATAAATTAATAGCCCAAATTCAACTTGTACGATTTATGGTGAATTTTCAAAGTCAATTTCCAGTATTGAATTTCATAACAGCCTGCTATACTATTTTCTGACCTTTCAGCACTTAAGAATTCATATCTTTTTACTCGAAACACGAAATCAGTTTCCGTTTGTTGGGAACGAAACTAGACAAACAAATCTTTACATCGGTATAAAATTCACCATCTAACCATTTTTGTAGAACTTATGGTGAAATTTCAAAGTTACTGCCATAAACCAGTTTTTCTACACAGCTTCCATAAACAACTTCAACTTTTATGCTAACTTCTCCTTACTTCTAATTGCTTTAAACCACCATCTTATGACCTTCTTCATCAAATAATTATTCACAATAATTTTCCTTAATTTTCCTTCTTTACCGAAATAGTCACTAAAATGCAAAGATAGGGATTCAAGCTTCTCAGCTTTGCAAATTAGTCCTCAATTCAACATTACTACCTTAATTCCATCATTACAACCAAAAATCATATTTAGCCCCCATACAAAACTTCAATTTTGACTTGGTCACTTAACTTTGACAATTTGTCAAAATGGTCACTAATTCAATTCAACATCAATTTAGCATTCTAACTTCATTTTCTTGTCTCTAACATCATTAATAACATAAATACACTCCAAATTCTAAAAATTCAGATTTGTTCCTTCAACTTTTCAATTTTCCAAAATGGTCCCTACACAATTTAACTTAGGGTTTTGCTTCCAAACAACAATTCAAGCTTACTAGATCATTATTTCAACATCACAAACCCTAAATTAAACTTGAATCCATAAACCCTAATCATCTTCATAAAAATCAAAACATGTAAAACTTAAATCCCAACTCAATATCATGATTTTAACATCATACTAGCTTAATTCCAACTTGAATTCAATCATGGAATCATAAAATCTCAAAAGCCCCAATTTGATCCATAAACCCTAATTTCTTTCTCATGAAAATTCTCATCAACCAAGCATGTATTCCATGAATTATTGATATCAAAAGATAGAGCTTGAAGAGTAGAACAACTTTGTAGTTGAGGAGATTACCTGAAAACCGAGTTTCGGGGCTTAAATCGAGCTTGGAAAATTTTCTTCTTCTTTCTCCTCTTTCTCCACGTTTCAAGGCTGGAAAAGATGAACATTTTTTGTTCATCTTTTCACCATTATTTTAAACATATATCTATTAAATGAATATTAAATTCATTTAATAGTGAAATTACAATTTTGCCCTTTTTATCCAATGGTTGAGATTGATTTTATCATCAATCAAGGGCCAAGATTTAATCTTCCATTTCCTCTTTCCAAAATTGCACTTATAACTTTTTAAATATTTCAAAATTGCCATTGGGGCCAAATGACCAATTTGCCCTCCAACTAGTCTTTATTTACTAGTTTGTTTCCAAATTGCCATTCCATTAAAATCTAACTAAATCTAGTTAGAATTCAACCAACCATAATAAAGTATTCATAAAATAACATTTTATGACTTTTCCATAGCTTTTGGACCAGTCTCCAAAATTTCCATTCGATCCAATATATCGATAAATAATCCTTTACTCAGAAATAAACTGTAGGATTCATCTTGAATCAAACTAAAAATATTTCCAACACTTGGAAATGACTTTTATAACCTTTCTCTATCATATGGAAAAATTCAAAATTTTCCAGTTCGAGCCGGGTATCTGAATTCCACTTAAACTTTAATTACGATTTTCCCAATAATCGAAATATCAAATCGAACCAAAATCTTCACATTCGATCCAAACCTTAGGTGATCTATTTATTTATGAAATAAAAACCCTTAACTTTTAGGGAATTACAACTTTAGTCCCCAAACTTTTCCAAAGTTTATATTTTAGCTATAAAATTTTCAAAATTTACATTTTGGTCACTAACATTTTAAACTTCAATTCCCATTCCAATTTTCCTTGAAATTCAACCAAACTTTAAGAATACCTTATTCCATTCACTATCTATCACATGAGACCTTTAAACCTTAGAAATTTCCTTTTCAAAACCCATAATTAAAGAAATCATAACTTTTGCATTCTTTTCATTTTAGTCACTAAGTTAGCTTTTAAGATATTATCTTAGTACTAAATGACCCTTAATCAACTTAGTAAATTTTAGGGTATTACAGAAGCTGACCGAAAAGAACCGGTGGTGGTTGGCGTTGCCTGCGGCAGCTGGTCGAAGGTGGTCAATGGTCAAGTAACATGTTTGGATGGTCAAATTTTAGGGATATGGATCCAATAAAAGAAAAGTGGAAGAGATTAAATTGAATTCTTAAAAAATATTGGTGTTTGATCAAAAAAACATGAAAAAAAAGGAGTTTGGTGTTTGGGGTAGATCAAAATGAGGAAAGATGGATGAACATGGATGAATTTTGTGTTGAATTGGGATGTTTGATCCATTTTTTGGCTTAAAATTTGGGTGTTTAGAGGTTTGAGTTGAGAGAGTTTTAAGGAGTGAGAGAGGGTAGAGAGAGAAGCATTCAGTGAGAAATGGTCGAGTCAGCCTGAGTTGGGGCTTTTATACCCGAGTCAAAACGATGTTGTTTTGGCACCGTGTCAAGAAGGTCCTGCATTGTTTTATCGGGTCGGGTAGAAAGATCCGCGTGTTTTTTAAAAGAAGGGATTAACTGTTCACCGGGTCCTTCCTACTTTGAAGTGTAATTCATTTTGGTCACATTTTGTAATAAAATTTAGTTTTAAAGCTTTAAATTTGTTCAAATTAGTCCTTAATTTCAATTGTTTAATTTATTTTAATTGTCTATTTATATGAGTGATTGCACGATTTAAATAAAGTATATAGTCTTATTTGCTAGATAATTAAATCACTTAGCCTTTAATATAAATTGCTAGAGCCTTAGTTCTATGTTTTTGTTAGGATTAAATAACTAAAATGAGAGAGATAATTGTAGAAAATAAACGAGTATTAAAAGTGAAGCTTTGGAGTTCTAATTTGAATAGTGTCTCTTTGCAATGAGATGTTATTTAAGACACATGATAATTAACCTAGTTAATTAGATTAAAGTTTTAATTAGGACTAGTATTTAAATAATTAGATTCACCAATTAAATTAGGAATATTATTTAATTTTGGGTTTTAATATGAATAGTGATCAAACAATTGGGTGTTATCTCATAAATACCTTAAATTTAATAATATTTATAGTTTTTAAACAATTCAATTAACTAGAGCCTTTTTAAGTTAGAACTTAAAATAAATAAGATAATAACCGGTCATGCATTTAAACCTTTTATGTTGGGATATATTTTTGAATATGAATCGAAGTGTTCTAAAGTAACTGGGCGCTTTCAATCTCATATTCGTTCCAAAAAAATATTTATTCTCAAAAATGTCAAAATGCCACATACAATTAAAAGGTACCGATAACGGACGTTTGTGGGGTGCTAATCCTTCACCACTCGTAACCGACTCTCAAACCAAATTTTAAGAAAATAAATCTTTGGTTGTTTTTATGGTGCCTGGTCTACCTCGAAGTAATCGGTGGCGATTCCAAAATGTTTTAGAGATTAAATAAAGAAAAAATCCAACTTAACATGAAAAACCTATTTTTTTAAGATTAAATAAATAAAAGACAAAACTCTAATTTTAAAGATCGATCGTCGAGCTATTTTTACACCCGGTAAAAAAACAACTTGGCGACTCCACTAAAGAAGTCTCAGGTGGCCGTCCGCACGCCTGAAGATTCGCACAGTGATAGTTGACGAGAGGTTTGCATAGTGAAAGTTCACAAGGGCTTTTTATATGTAACTATTAAAACATTACAAATATTCTGAAAAAATACTTAAATTTATTTGATTCAAATGACCCTGACGTGTCCAATTGACATGTCTATTTGACAATGGATTTCATCTCATGATGCTCTTCATTTTCATAACAACTTGGGAAACTGTTTAAACGAAGACACAACATTCGTCGATGTTTTTGAAGAAATGGTCGGATACCATGGCCTGAAAAGCTAGCCCGCATTTATGTTGCTAACCGAGTCCAGATATGTTTGATTCTGTGTACCTGTTCTAAGCAACATCGTCGTTATTAGAGGATGATTCCGCCGTTGATTTCCTAGTACGATCAAGCGTAAACCGACAGTAATTGATCGCTTCCTCCACCGACAGGTGGAAGGCTTGTCTCCCAAGAACATCCACGAATTTCGCCAACGTCATTTTCTCCAAAACTTCGATCCTGGGGTTCACTATTCCTAACTGCGAAACACGAAACACGACCGCGTATAAATTCATGCATTATCAGTGAATCATATGAAGGCACGTCGTTAAAAATGTCGAAGTTTTACCTTAATATTCTTCCCTTTCAACGCTCTACCTAGTTCAATGAATGTTTCAATGCCCGACATGTCAATGGATGAAACACCCGACAAATCTAGCAAAAGATGCTCAACTTCAGTTCCTGAAGCAGCATTTTCTTCGTAAATGTACCTTAAAATCCTGCTCAATATCCAACCAATTAAGTTCTAACCTTGTGCATTGTCGATTTTCCAAAGAATATATATAATGTACGTATACCTTTCTCTTATGTAAGTGCAGTTTGCAAAATAAATAGGGGAACCGAGTTGAAGAACGAGGATTCCTTCCAACGATGTCGCCTCTGGGTATTGCTCCGTGTCACGAAATAAACTCGTGTCCGGAAGTTTACCAAGCTTACAAGGTGCAGGCCTTGCCACATATAAAAGTGCTCTAAGTAAGGCCAATCCCACCTGAAATTGTAACAGATAAGATAGGGGTTTTCCCGCGATGGAACTCGAGACCGGATGATATATACAAAGTTTGCGAAGGGGATGATTACCGAGAACAAGAGGCCGACGTCCATGCTTTTGAAACTGACGCCGAAGAAGGCGGCCATGCAGATGAGGAAATCGAATTTATCGACTTTGTAGAGGTGGTACATCTCCTCGTAGTTGATGAGTCCGAGCATGGCGGACATGATGATGGCGGCTAAAGCTACCAAAGGGGTGTAACTGAAGACCGGAGCCAAGAACAACAGTGTTAACATCATGCAAATTCCTTGTACTACGTTCGACACTGGTGTCTTGCACCCAGCACTCACATTCACTGCTGTTTTTGAGAATGGCCCTGCAAAGTTTCAATCATTTTCAAAAACATTACTATTTTTCTTATAAGTTTCTTGATAAAAATAAATAAAGTTTATAATGTTAGAGTTCCTGTACTATTCTAAAATTCAAAATTTAATCATATACTTTAATTTTGTGACATTGAGTCTGTACTATTTTTTATCTTAAAATCTCACCTCCTCCCCTAAAAGGTTGATCTAACAACTATATAAAAACAAAATAACTATTTTTGAACCGATTCTACCTAAAGGAGGAGGGGGAAACTCTAGGGGAAGGTATTCCTACTACATCTTGAACCCGAGACCTAAGGGCAGGGGATAGAGCATGTGAGCAGCTCTAACCAACCAGCCATCAACGCTTGTTCAACGAAATAACTTTTTAATTCTTTATGTTTACAATTTTTTTTATCAATTTAACCCTTAATCTTTCAAAAATACATAAAAAAATTCATTGAACAATACAATTTTTAATCATTTCAATTTGAAAAAACTATAAATACAAAACTAAAAAAAATCAGAACTTAATGTCACAAAATTCAAATGTTAAAATTAAATTTTAAATAACAATTAAAAGGAAAGACTAGATTTTGTACCAGTTGTTAAGTAGCATGAAGTGAAAGATCCAATTATGTTCATGAACCCAAAGGCTATTATCTCTTTGTTGCCATCAACTTGTTCATTTTTAATGATGGCAAAGCTTCGTCCTATTGCTATTCCTTCCTGAAAGTTCCATTTCGGAAAATGAATCAGTTTTTATTAGTAAAAAATTTATAAAATAATTAAAAAATAAAGTAATAACTTTTATTTTTTAATTTAGTATTTTTTTTAATTTGAGTCCGATCCCTCTAAGTAGGATCAAGATTAAAATTAGAATTTATCAAAAAAATAAAAAAAACGTTCATTTTTAAAGATAAATGACATTAATTAATTAATTATAAGCAATATGTTAATGAAAAATTAAGTCAGTCAAGTTTTTAGATTAATGAATGTGCAATGACTTCTATGTTTAAATGAAAAGGAGGCCGGAAAAAAATTCAAGTACTAAATAGGTTTAAAACAAGTTTTGGTACCGACTAGATACTTAAAGGTAAATTCAGAGGCATTTTTAAGAATATTTTCGATTGGTTAGAGGTGAAATATTAATAAAATTTATTTTTTGCATTAATGTATATAGTATAAAAAAAATTTGTCCCTTTTCGGTGCTTTTTTCTATGCTCTTATATTCAAAAATAGGTTTAGGGCTTATGTTTAAGGTTAGAGTTTAGAAATTATGGGTAGAGTGTATTTTTAGGGTTTATGGTTTAAGATTTAAAATTTAAAATTTAGGGTTATAACTTAGAATTTATTTTTTTAGGGTTGAGACATAGAAAATGGCACCGAAAAGGGACAAAGGATTTTTGTCCATGTATATAATGGTTTTTAAGTTTAGATGCTAAATAAAAATCTTACGCCTCTTTTCAGTACCTTATTTATGCCCCTACACTAAAAAATTAGGTATAGAGTTCATGATTAAAGTTTAAAGTTAAAATTTAGCGAATTATGGGTAATGTGTATTTTTTCTGGGTTTAAGATTTATGATTTAGAATATAAAGTTATGACTTAAAATTTAATGTTTTTA
This sequence comes from Hibiscus mutabilis, assembly GCA_019671005.1. Lineage (NCBI taxonomy): Eukaryota > Viridiplantae > Streptophyta > Magnoliopsida > Malvales > Malvaceae > Hibiscus > Hibiscus mutabilis. The sequence continues at coordinate 52,056,330 of CM033745.1, forward strand.
GTGCGGAAATATAAAAAGGTAGAAATTTTTTGTCCTTATATGCTAACTATGTACCTAAGGGAAGTTCAGAAGATAAATGTGTAAAAAAAAAAATCAAAGATTAAATAAGTACTTAAAATCAATTTCAGGGAAAAACATACATCATTTCTAATTTTTATTTCAATTTCATTAGGTCTTTGTATTATATGTTGATGATAAATTTAATTCATATATATTTAATTTTGAAGTAATAAGGAAAATTTTAAACATTTATTTTAACTAATTTAACCGAAAAAAAATACTTACAACCATTGCAATAAGCCCAGTGACGATACCGGCTCTAATAGTCACCGGAAGATAACGTCTATCAAAGTTCAAATAATGAATTGATACCGGATTTAATCCCTTGTTCAAGTCACCCACCTTCAACCAAATTCATACACAAGAAATTAAAATAAATTCGCGATATATAATTTTATACATTATCAATGAAATAAATGATGTCCGCATCGTAAAAATAAACTTACGACGGCGATTCCATGCTGTTCACCCCTTCCGAAATATGCGTAAAGGCAACCAGCCACAACAACTGCCATGGGAGATATAGCTGATACCCAGAACAGCTTTGGTTTTCTTTGCCTCTTCATCAATACATGGTAAGAAAGATTTTTTAATCATAAAATAAAGTTAGATTATGTTTGGGTTTGAATTGATTAGCTTCAATTTTTTTAAAAAAATATTGAAAGTTTTGATGTATTATTTTAGGTTTAATTATAAAATAAGTGTTTAAATTATAACTCTTTTTGCAATAAGTACTTAAAATATATTTTGGTTGAAATATGTGTCTAACGTTTCATTTTGACCCGTTTTAAAGTTAATATGTCAAAAAAAGTCAAACACCCTATTATAGCTTGACACGTGTCTTTTTTATTTTCAAAAACAAACAAAAAATAAATAAAAAATCTTAAAATTTTTAAAAATCACAAAATTGTTCCAAATCCCGAAAACACCAAAATCTTAAAATTAACACTATTATCGCCGTTGATTACTTCGTTCGACCCCACCACCATTGTCTTTGGAGGCCCTCGCTCATTTCCCCAACCATCCATCACCGGTAACTGGCGAGAGGATTGTCAATCAGAGATCAAACAACGAACGTGAAAAGGCTCCAGCTACTCAACGGTCGATAACGCCTCCCATCGATTACCGACAAAGGGTTGTTGGGAGAAATGGATGAGAACTTACGCGACAGGGTGGCGGGGTTTGACGAGACAATCGACAACAATAATGGTGTTAATTTTGGGTTTAAGGCTTTTAAAATTTGAGACTTCTTTTGGAGATTTTTTTCATGTTTTTTCCTGGTTTTTTAAAAAATTAAAATAAAAGATACATGTCAAATTATGATTAGGTGATAAATTTTTCTAGCAGCATTACTTTAAAACAATAATATAATAAAACTTTTATGTAATCGAACAAAAAACATTATATATTTTAACCAAAAAATATTTTAAGTACTTATTGTAAAAAAATTAAACATGTATTTTATAATTAAGGCAGTATTTTATAAACGACACTTCAAAAATTTGTTCGGAATGAAATATAGATACCTAAAGGAACAAATGCTCACCACATATCGAGCCGTTTGCAGGAAACAAAGGAAGACTAAGCCAGCAACAGCAGTTTGCCACTTGCACTGCACAACCCAACAAACAATTTTTCACCTCATAATAATTCTATATAAATAATTAAATGCTTCATTTTGTAATCAAAGTATATATATAAAAGCACCTCGTTTTTATATCGGAAAACTGCTTTTATAACAGAAACGACGTCGGTTTTAGTGGTGAAATGTTTTAAACCAAGCAAGCCTTTCAATTGTTGCAGGCAAATTATTATGGCAGTCCCTCCCATGAAACCAGTGATCGTCGAATGTGATAAGAAATCTACCAAAATTCCCAGCCTGAATAACACAAGAACATAAAATCATGATTAATTTTCTATTTATCGAACTTGCGTATTAATATAATTGTACGTAGAATTATACGTATAACCAATAATATTACATGTGTGACGACGGACCTCGAAAAGCCTAAGGCAATCTGAAAAATCCCGGTGAAGAAAGTCGTAGTGTAAATCAAGTGAAGATACAATGTGGGGTCATCTTTCGACGAAGCCACAGCTCCGATCGTTTCATGAATGAGCAACGAGCATGCCGCCACCGTACCCACTGCCAAGTTCTTCGAACTCCCGAACAGGGCGTAAATAAAAGGCGGTACGAAGCTCGAATCTACAACGAATAATAATACGAACCGGGGACATGAAAACATCATCATCGAAACGAAAACATATTATTTTTTGTTAGGAAGGTTGAAGCTTACATAGGCCGATGATAGGTGGAAGATCAGCGAGTTTGGCATAGCTGATCCCTTGAGGGATTGCGAGCGTAGTAATGGTGATGCCGGCGAGTAAATCGTATCTAAGTAATCGGAAATCGTATCTCGGTAACCATTCAAACATGGGGATGAAGTATTGGACCGTTTTCGTGAACTTTTGCAACGGTTTATCGTGTCGGAACTTGCGAAATGGATCGTCGGGGAAGAATGTTTCTTTACAATCTTTTTTGAATGTACTGATGAATCTTCTTGGTGCAGCGAAATTCACCGTATGGCCCGAATATGCCATTAGAAAAAGAAAGTCGACTAAAACAGATCGAATCTGATTATGGAGTAGAAGAAAAAGAAGTTGGGAGTGAGATATATATAGAGATCGATTCGTACTGAAATAGTGCCAAAAGAGTGGACAACATCGAATATTTGACAAAGCTAAAGTAAAAATTCGGACAACGTTATCCAAGGAAATACTGTCTTGAAAAGCTAATATGACTCTATTTACGCCAGGTTGTTATTTTATCTTAAAAACAAATGAAATTAGTTGGAAGGAAAATAAATTAATAAAATATTTAAGTATGCGTCCGGATTATTCTATTTTCAAATTAATTTGGATTCAGTTTATTTTGAGTTCAGTCCATTTAAAATTATCAGTTGATTTTCAGATTTAGTCCTTTCGAGTTATTTATTAAGATTATTTTAAGTTTTACTTATGTCTAAAAACGGATATTTCTAGCGTGTTATATTTTTTATACACAAATTTTGTACACACTTCTTTAAAATTTAAAATTTAAGTCTCTAATCCTAAATTACAAACCTTAAATCTTAAATTATAAATCCTACATGCTAAACCCATAAACCATAAATTAAACTATTAACCCCTCAATTCGACAAGCATATGTAAATTTAACTTACACAAAACTTGTGTATCATTTAAAAGAATTAAATATGTGAATTCGAAGCACCAAATTCTTATGATTAAATCGGATTACATGCAGGGATGGATCTTGGTGACAGAGTTTGAGGGGGCCTATTTAAAATTTTTAAAAATTTTGGGTGACTAAAGTAAAATTTTCAAAAAAATGAAGGGTTTAATTTAAAATTTTCAAATAAATTAGGATCTAACTAAAATTTTCAAAAAATGTAATGCTTAATGAAAACTTCAAAAAAAATTTAAGAGGGTGTTTAGTTAAAAATATTCAAAAAATTTGAAACATAATAATAATATTTAAAATATCTGAAGGAGCTAAATTGAAACTTCTAAAATTTTCAAGAATAAATAGAAAATTTTCAATTTTGGAGGGGCAGAGCTCGCACTGCCCCATTATCGTCTGCCCCTAATTACATGGAATCAAAATTTTGAGTTAACTTAAAATTTAGGGTAAACTACACAAATAGTCACCGAGTTTTAGGACGCTTTTAGTTTGATCACTAAACTTTTAAAATTTATACTATTATCATCATCAAACTTTTATTCCGCTTTCAGTAAGGTCCCTCCCGTTAACTTGGGTTAAAAAAATGCTGTTTACATGCCGATTTGTTGGGACTTCATGACAATATGATTCGCCTTCGAATTCTAATGAACCCTGAATTCGACTTTGGTTTGACAAGATGTGAAATTGAAGCCTCGTGATGGAGCTTGATACCCTTAAGTTTACATGCAAGAACAATATTTTCAGTGACAAAAAGGGATGTGGTGAAACTAAGGTGGATCGTGAACTTGTCTTCAGGTGTAAGCAGGAGAAATGAATCTTGTTAATTTGTATATTGCATTGAAGAAAAAAGAAGGGTGTTGTTGGGCTTTCAGATGACGGGTTGGGTTTTTTCTTAGGTCACCGTTTTTTAACGAAAGTTAACGAGAATAACTTTACAAAAAATGACTAAAAAAACAATGACTATAATGTAAGTTTTAAAAATTTGATGACCAAAATAAGAACGCCTATAAGTTCAGTGACTCTTTATGTAGTTTACTCTAAAATTTACTTGTTAAACCCAAGTAAGGCCCAAACTAAAAGATCCGAAATACCCAAATTCGGGTTGTTTTACTGCACTCGACCCTCGTCCTCAATCTCGATTCCCGAAAGCTTCCGAACCCTAGAATTCTCAATTTAGGGTTTTGTTCTTCCGACGAAGCCTTATTACTGACCCCCAATTTCAAATTCCTTTCAATCGAATCAATCACCAAACTTCACGAAACCAAAACCATTCAAAAAAGAGACCATAAAAAAGGAGATGAATGGTATGGAACCCTGCTCTTTTAATCGCCATCCTCAATATCCTCGTTCGACCAGAACTCGCCATGTATACACTTACGAACCAGACGAAGAGCTCGACGAGGAAGAAGAAACGGAACTAGAAAACGACGACGTAGACGACGATAAAGACGACGACCCAGATGTTTATTACCGTCGTGTCAAAGAAAGCCAGCGTTTTGAAAGGTACCCAAAGCGGAAAAAGCTGAGAACTTCAGCCCCCAGCTTCCAGTACACACTCGGCCCTAGAGATAGCTTCAAAACTGCATATGATTGGTCCCAGCAAGAGATTTTTCTTCTGTTAGAAGTTTGGGGGAATAGGTTTTTGCAATTGGGGAGGAGGAGTTTGAGGGGTCAAGATTGGCTTGATGTAGCCGATAAAGTTAGCGATGCTTTGAAGAGTGTGAAAAATGACGCCCAGTGTAGGCGTATGATCGACGGGTTGAAGAGGAAGTTTAAGAAGGAGAAGTCAAAAGCCGAGAGAATGGGGCTGGATTCGAGTAAATGGGTGTTTTTTAGGAAAATGGAGATGTTAATGGGGTTGGGTTCTTCTTCGTTTAGGCAACAAGAATCATGGTTGGCCTGTGGAGTCGATTCCGGGGAGTTTGTATTTATGAATCCGCAGGTTTATTTGGATAGGTCCAATGGTGTTGATGAGATGAGGGATAGTCCCGCCGAGTCAGAGTTGGAGGAGGAGGAGGAAGAGGATGGAGAAGAGGGTGATGGAGAGTCGAGGATGAAAGCCGATGAGCATTCGATGAGAATGTTGGCTGATTCGGTGCAGCTGTTTGGTAAGATACATGAGAAGATTGAGTCTAGTAAGAGGGAGCATATGAAGGAGTTGGAGAAGATGAGAATGGATTTTCAGAAGGAATTGCAGGTACAAAAGAAGCTGATTTTGGAGAGGGCACAAGAAGAGATTGCAAAGTTGAAGGAAGATTACGACAACGATGAGGATGAGGATGAGGATGAGGATGAGGATGAGGATGAGGATGAGGATGAGGATGAGGATGAGGATGAGGATGAGGATGAGGACAATGAAAAATCCACGGAGAATATCAACGAATAGGTTTCTTGGTGTGTATCTTAGTTTCGGCATATCAAATTGTTCTAGTTATATTATAGACCATTGAATGTTGAAGATGTTTCATTTGTTTCTCATGGTTTTTATCTTGGTTCTTGGCATGATAGTGTTTATGTGGAGAGTAGAGACTTGCCAAAACAAGAAAGATTGATAGCATCTGTTTTGTTCCTTGGTTTGAACTTAGAAAGAAGCATATATGATTAGCTTAATTTAACTGATTTTCCCTTTGGTTAGTAGTGGATATTCGCTTTTTCCTGTAGTGGAGATTAGCAGTTATGCTGGTTTTCTTTACAAGGAAGACAAATCTAAAGAGCTCAAAAGTTCGGGAATATTTTTTTTTGATTAAATAGAGATATCATATTCTCATATAGGGGTTCGAATATGAATATCCTTAGCAACTAGATTAATTAGTGGATCTCAAAAGGTCGGGAATATTGGGTAAGTAGATGTTTAGGCAATAGAAAACAGAGTTATGTTTGATCCTAACGCCTTGCTTATTTTAGCAAGTGATAGAGGTAGGGATGCATCATCTTGCTTATTTGTCTTGAATTGACCCGTGTCGCACACTTAATTTTTTGGTGGGTGAGTCTTCCAGCAGTAGGGTGTTGAAAAATATTCGACCCGGTTGACTCAGCCCGTCGATTTGAACCTTAAAAAATCAAAAAATTCTTTAAAAAATTATTGTACCCGACCCGGGATTTTTTGGGTAGTTGGACCAGGTCTGGGCTGACATTTTTTAATAAGGTACTCGACCCGGTACTTTTAATATATTTATGTTTTTTGTTTTAAATCATATTTTTATTTTAGGTTTCTTTAATATTTTTATTCTAAATTTAAATTTAAATTTCTAAATTCTTTTTATGTTTGTATTATATACTTTTAAGTTATACAATTTTTTAAAATATTTGTATTAATTTGTTAATACAAGATTCGAAAGAAAAAAACGAGATTAATATTTTTAATATATTTTTGGTGATAAAATTTAATATATATATATATATACCTAAATATTTCTATATTAAAACTAACTTCAAATTACTAATTTTTGTATTTGGATTATGTATTATGAACTTTTAAATTTTATGTGTTTATTATGTGATTTTTTAAAAAAATTAAATTTTAAAGTAAATAAATAAAAATGTGGATCGAGTATTCGATACTCAATTTTGCGGGTACCCGATAATTACGGGTCGAGATCGGGCCGAAAAATTCAATATCGAAATATTGGGTTCTCGGAAAGCCATGTACATCCGGAATGAACACCCTTACCCAACAAAATAGGGATTTATTTACATGTACATCTCAAACTCGAGACATACTTAAGCGATACTAAACTTTTTATCACTTGGATCAATCCCGTAGTAAAACTGAATTTTCACAATACATAAAGTATATAATTGGCTTTAAGTAATATATATAGGGTTATGATCCACTTATATGATGTAAAACTCAATTATTTTTACACTTTTTGGACCGTTGAATGATGGTAATTAATGGTTAAGATTGTTTCTTTATCTTTTTTTTCCAAGTGATAATTTTCACATTTTTACTGTTAATATGATTCATCTATTTTACTCATCCAATGGCCATGGATTAGTGTAAAACTAAATGAGTTCTACACCATGTAATCGGATCCCATCTTATATATATATATATATATATATATATATATATATATATATATATATGAGATGGGATCCAGCTTACATGGTGTAGAACTCATTTAGTTTTACACTAATCTATGTCCATTGGATGAGTAAAATAAATGGATGAGATTAACAGTAAAAAATTTGAAGATTATCACTTGGAAAAGAAAGATGAGGAAACAATCTTAGCCATTTAATTACCATCATCTAACGGTCCAAAAAGTGTAAAAGTAATTGAGTTTTACACCATGTAAGTGGATCATAACCTTGTACATATATATAAGTCCCGTGGATCTAAGAATTGATTGATTTTTGAAATTTATTTTTGAAGATAAAATTTGAAATTTGGAAGTAAAATTTGATTAAATTTAATTTTAAATTAAAAACAAGAAAATGAACAAAAAGAACAAATTTGAGTAATCTGTACTTTTATATTAAATTCGAAAAATTTTGAGCGTACTTCATACATCGATATTGAAAGTTTTTTTTATTAAAGGTTCCGTTCTCTTTTACACTTATTTTTCACACTATTCAATACATAATGAAAGTCTTTACTATTTATGAATTACACCCATTTTCTCATTCATGAATAACATCTATCTTATCTTTTAAAAATTTTCAGTATTGTTGCTATTATTTTGACAACCATTTGCATTTTTTAGCTTCTTGCACCGGCATGTTTTATTCTTTGGCTTCCATTTACTTCCGAAGAATCTTGGGAAATCCTGATATCTTTAAAAAAATTCTTGCCACCATTATTTTGTTGCCACCATCTTTTAGCTTCAAAACTTTTTTTTTTTTTTTTGTTTTGATAATTACGACGGAAGGACTGTTATTTACAAGATCAATAGTTTTAGTTAAAGATGACTGTGATTTTTTGTCTTTAATTTTTTCTTTCGATTCGGAGCTTATTGAATTCAACATTTCTGCTATTAATTTTTTGTATTCTTTTTTGTTCTTGGCTTGGGTAAGGACTGTACTAACATTTGATTTTGCTTCTAGAAATCTTGTTGTATTTTTGTCTGAGATAAGTGATTTGCAGAGACTTGAATTTTTAGCAAAAAATATTTAAAATCATATTTTTCATCATTGAATTTGTCTAACCATTTTGTTTTAAAACTTCTGACTAACCAAGAGATATTTGTTTCTTCATTATTTTCAAAATTGTATCCCCAAGAAATAATCCAAGAAATACATAACTTGGAGAAAAAGAATAATCTGGAATAAGTGTTTTTAGTCCGGTTGAATTTTTTTAAAAAAATTTGGGCCAAAGAGCTTAGATTTTTTGGCAACATCTCAAAAGGAGTTGGACTATAATATGTCCACTATTCTTGGAACCAGTTGAAAAATTTATATTCGAAACTATATTTGAAATATATGAGCCAAGAATGTCTCATATGTGGATTATTTATAAGAAATGCATTAAATCATGCTATTTGGTAAAAATGTGTGCAATGGGTAATTTTTTCAGAGAAATAGGTTAGAAATTTCATCGGTCATTTGGTTTTCACTCCAATTTCCGGGTCTAAGAATTTTGAGAATTTGGGTTGTAGAATGGGTTACGAATTTTGGATCAATATAATGTTTGAAAGATATAAATCCTGTTTGAATCAAAATATTCATATAATACTTTTAAGTTTTTCCAGTACTTGCTGTCAAGAAATGACAACTATTAAAAAAAATGTTTGATTAAAATATGTATAGGTTTATCAGGAAAATCAACCTCCATCGTAACAATGTATCCAACATTTTTATTTAAAAAATGTTGTGAAGATTTTTGAGTAGATGTTTGTGACAACACTACTTATTTTGAAAAAACTTGTTTAATAGATTGTTGTTTTGAAACATTTGTGAGGGAATTTGGTTTATGTAAAATAATCTCTCTATTTTTTTAAATTTATATTGCTTTTGCAGAAATTTGTTTGAGAGAACTTTCATCCTTCGTTTGGACAAATGCCATGGCAACTTCTGGAGTTTGAGAAAGAGATTGAATCCATTTTTTAATTTCGGACGACATCTCATTTGGATTTTAGGCATCTTAGAGTGATGCATTGGTTGAGGATTTTGATGAGACATTTTTCTCATTTGTTCTTGTGCAAATATTTCTGACCGCGATTTGATGGGTTTTGTTGATATTGCTTCATGCGACTTGTCTTTACTTTTATCTTTCAATTTTAAGAGCATTTTGTAAAAATTCTCTGGTAAGAAAATCAGGTAGATAATTAGATTTTCTTTTGATAAATTTGATATCAAAATCAAATATATTCAAATTATTTGCCATCTTGCAAAAATTTATTTGAAAGCAATATTTTAAACATACTTTTGTAAAAAAAATTTGCTGATTTACAACTAATACTAAAATACATAAAATATTTATTTAATAAATAACTTTAAAATTTTGTAATGCATAAAATAATAGATAAAATTTCTTTTTTAATAGTACTATAATTTTGTTGAGCTGAATTCTAATGTTCAAATGTAAATTGGACTATATGTTCTTTTCCATTTTTGACATGCTTTAAAATCTCGCCATATTCTATTTTTGTCGCATCTGTTTCAACTATTTTTGGACTTGATGGGTCTGTTAAATGAAGACATGAAAGTTCTGTAATATGTTTTTTTTTAATTTGCACTGCAATATTGGTATGTGTGTCAGTATATGATTTTGAATTTTTCTTGAGCCTTTCATAGAAAGGTTTACACAATTTACTAAGATCTGGGTAAAAATTTATTACATAATTTAAGCTTTTTTAAAAAAATTGTAACTAGACTTTATCAAGGATTTGGTTTGAAAATTTGTTAGCAAATTTTATGAATCTTTCTATTGAGGTAATTGTTCTTTGGGTAATATAATGGTCTAAAAATCTAATTTTTGTTTGAAACAAATTTATTTTAGATATAGAAACCACTAAACCATTATTCATGATTATTTTAATAAAAACTGATAAATGTTTAAAATATTTTTCTTAATTTTTTGAAAATATCAAAACATCATCAATGTAAACAATTGTAAATTGAGAATATGGATTAAAAATGCTATTCATAATTCTTTGAATTTGCCAAAGTCCGAGTTTCATATCAAATTTTGAGAAAAAATATATTAGCATTGCAGAGTTTTTGTAATAAATCTTTTTTTAGGAATAGGATATCTTATCTATTTTAAAGCTTGATTTAAAGGTTTATAATTTATTACTAATCTTGGTGTTCTTCTTTCAAGTTCTGCATTTTATCACATAAAAAGCTGAACAACTTCAAGGAAGTTGTTTTTTCTAATTAATTTTTTTATTGAGAAGATCTTGTATTTCTTTTTTACAAATTTTTTTCGTTTCTCTATTCAATTGAATCGAGTTTGTCTTTGTTGAAATTTGTCTATCATCAAAATTATTTTCATAAGGTAATGTTACTTCATGTTTCTTTCTAATCCAAAAAGTATTAGAAATATCAAAACATATGGTTGATTCAATTTATATTTTTATCTTTTATCTTTTCTTGAATTTTTATTTGCTGCAGTTGTTCTTTTAACCTCTTAAAACATATTTTTTTTTTTTTAAAAAGAGATTTGTTTTTGTTTATGACTAATTATATTATTAATTTGTTTATTAAAAATAGATAAAATTTTAATAAATTAAGGTTTTTAATTTTAAGTTTCTCAATGAAAAGAAGTTTTGGTTTGGTAATTAATATTCGTGAAGTAATAGATTGACTTATCACCGTATATGGTTTAAGCAAATAAAAGGTGTTTCTAAAATAACATCTTGAGTAATATCTTTGACCATTAAAAAACATATTTGATATTTTATCCCTTTGTTACAAATTTCTGCATTTGGTATTTTGTAAGTGATTTTAGATTTTTTTTATCATTTGCTTCTTTACGACACTTAGAAGTTTTGTCATAATATTTTGTTGGAATTATACATTCTCGTATCAAAAAGAGCTATTGTTTTTAAAGAAAATTCATTATTTATTAATAAATTTATTTTTATCAAATACCTTTGTATTGAAACTTCAGCTAGAACCATCATATATTCTTTTGTTTTTTCTTCAGTTTTAGGTTCGTCTTCTGAATATGATTCTGGAAGATCATTATTGACTTAAGTCTTGTATATGTTTTTTTCATTTATTGTTGATTATTTTTTAAATGTAAACGTTCTCTTTTTTATTTCTGCTTGTAATTTTGAATTAGTAACTTGTTTAGGTTTTTGTTTGTTCATATCTATTAAAAATTATTTCTTGTAAATTATACATTTGAGGTGGATTAGAAATTGTTTCTTTTTTTGTTTATCTTTTAATGAATTTTTTAGTTTTAATAATATTCTTTTTTCAATTTTGGATCTTGAATTTTGTCAATGACTTCTATTATATATTCTTGGTCTTTTGTTAACATATTAACAACAACTTCACCTTCTTTAGAAGATTCTGGTGTTGTGTATAATTCATCAATTTGTAATTCTTCTGACTCTGTTGAATTGCCTTGATTAGTGGATGTAGTTTCCAAAAGAATTTTATTAATTTTTTTCTCGATATTTTCATCAGGATTTAAGTTATTAAATTTTCTTTTGATCCTACAATATTTTGAAATATGTCATGCTTTTTCACATCTATAGCATTTTATTGTTTTATCAAATTTATTACTTTAGTTTTATTGCTTCTTTTCTTTCCTATATTTCCTATTGTTAACTCCTAGAAAGTACTGAATTTTATGCATATTTCACAATTATTTAGCTTGTCTTTAGGTACATATGTTTGTATTTAGTTGTTAAAATCATGCATTTGCATAAGGAGTTGGGGAGTTGTTCTTTTGCCAGTGTGAAGGTTGTTTTATTGGCATTGATGCATGTTAGGAGTAGGGCCGGCTTGGCAGAGTAACGCATGAGCAGGAAGCAGGAAAAATAGAAGAGAATTGTCGAGTCGTAGTTGGAAAAGTTGGACCAAAGATTGCCAAGCTCGATTGGCAAAGAAGTGAAGTCCGATGCTCGGTCAAAGTATCCGTTAAACCCAGTACACGTCAGCCCTAAAATTAAAAAAAAAAGATAAGAGGATAACGCGTTTTATCCTAAGTGCAGAATCAAATTTCAAATTCAAACCCACTCTAGGTTTTTCCATGAGTGCCTATTTAAAGGAAGAGATTGATTAACTTAGAGAGAGAGCATGGTGGTGAAAGAGGAAGTTAGAGGCTATGTGGTTTGACCATCTTAGACCGAGAGCTCTAGAGCATTCGAAGGGCTGCATCGACAGATCTCTTTCTTGCCCTTTATCTTAGTTTTATTTTTATTAAGTGATGATGTTGAGATACAATGATATTTTGTGAATGTATTCTCCAACCATGATCTAAGCTTTTACAGTTGGTTGGGGATGTTTGCGTTTGACGCTCAGTTTTTCTTTGGTTTTTAATAATTTAAATGTCTTTGCATTATTTTCTATCTGGCTAGCACTACCTTTTTCTAAATTCTTTTTCATACGATAGTTGACATTGTTTGCTTATTACGCCTTAATATCATAATAGACTTGAGGGGTAATGATAATTTTCCAGGTGCTAAGGACAAAAGCTTCGACAGAAGATGTTCAAGTAGATGAGCTTACTTTGGAAGTGAATCTACCCCTTAGGAGTATAGACTTAAACTTAATCAAGTTAATTAATAAAAAGCTTCACTATAGACATATAAGGGTTTTTAACATGGTTAACTTAGGGTATTGCTATCGACAGAGGCAATGCTACCCTTAAAATCTACTCGGCAATAAATCCAAGGCATGACGTTATTAATAGCTGGTATAGCTAGCGTAAAAACCAGGCATCCCTTGCCAACGCTCATCACCTATTTGAATACTTCATTTGCCAAACTATTTTCACTTTCACTGCATTCTTTTAGTTATTATCTAAAAAAGAAATTTCAATCAATCCAAACAATCATGATTCCTTTAACAAGTAAACTATTAATCACTTAAATTCTTGGTCAATGCCTGTGGATACAATACTCATATTACTATTGTATTACTTGTTGACCGTGTATACTTGCACGTAATAGACTCACTCTTGGCATTATTTTTTACATATTTACATGGCATTCTCAATCTTTTGCCAAGCGTTAGCAAAGTTGACAAGTTTTTAGCGTCGTTGCTGGGGATTGCAACAGAATTTATTGTTTTGATTTACTTGTTTTGTTTTACTTTAATCATTTGTTTTGTTTGGTGTAAGACCAAGATCCGCCCTGCGGCGAAATATTATCCATACGACCCTGAGATCGAATGGACCTTGCGAAGGTTGAAAACAAAACTTAGAGAGATGGCTCAGAATGGAAATAGTGCCATGAACAACAAAGAAAGTCCAACAATGCACAATGGGATACCACCAGCTCCTACTGCTTTTATTGACAATGCCATAGTAAGACCTATTAGATAACACTTGGCACCATATTTGGATAATTTGACGCCATAACTAGTTGGTCCTGAGGTAAATGCAGCTAATTTTGAACTTAAATCGGTAATGATTCACTCTTTTGAATGTATGACAATTTGATGGATCACCTACATGAGACCCAAGGCAACACTTGAAGCAATTCATGGAGGTTTGCCAACTATTTCAGCAACCGAGAGTGTTTGAGGATACAGTGAAGCTGAAATTATTCACACTTTCCCTGAGAGATAGAGCAAAACCGTGGCTAAGTTCATTGCCAAGTGGTCCAGTCACTACATAGGCAGATTTATGCCAGAAGTTCCTTTTACGATTCCAGCCACCTAAACTTAATGACAAGCTCAGGAATGAGATCAGTGCATTTAGGCAAGCTGATGACGAGACCTTATATGATGCTTGGGAGAGATTTAAGGACCTATTGAGGAGGTGCCCTATGCATGAATTCCCTAATTAGAACCAGATAGAAGCCTTTTACAACAGACTCAATGCTCATGCCAGGATTGTGATTGATGCTTCATCAAATTATTCACTACTAGACAAGAATTATACGAAGGTAGTTGATATCCTTGAAAGGATTTCCACCAATGATTTTCAATATCCTACTGTCAGATTAGAGACAAGGATAAGAACTGTTAAGAAATTGGAGCTTGATGCATTAACATCCATCAATGCTCAGATTTCTAATCTCACTAACATTGTGAAAACTTTGCAAAAGAGCAATGAATCCCATGAAGTCAAGGCATTAGACCCATTTTGCACTATTTGTGGAGAGGACCATCACGTGGATGAATGCCCATCCAATCCTGAACCGGTAAATTGTGTCAATCATTTTAATCAAAATTTTAACCCACATTCTAATACATATAATGCAGGTTGGAAGCAGCATCCCAACTTTGCATGGGCAAATCAAGGTGGTAACCAATACAATGCCGAATGACAGAACAACAATGCACTGCCAGGTTTCAGCTGGAATGTAGTGCCATAGAAAGTTCAGAACAATTTTCAACAGGGGCAAAAATCAAATCAGGAGAACTCTTTAGCTGATTACATGAAGCGAAATGATGCAACCATTCAGAGTTTAACAACATCCATGAGAAACTTGGAAGTTCAACTAGGGCAGATTGCCAATGCACTCAGCAATCGACCCCAGAGAGTTTTACCAAGCGATATGAAAGATGCTCAGCATAAGGGCAAAGAGTAATGCAAAGTAGTAACTCTTCTAAGTGACAAACAATTAGATGCTGAGACACTTGTCAAACAGCCAATTAATTGCCAAGCCGAGAAGCTGATGCCAACATATGATCCTATAGAAGCAAAAAAAGAGGAGGTACAAACTGATGCCAGACAAAAAATTGATGCCAGACAGCAAGCTGATACCGGCACCACCTTGGCAAAGCCAGTGGAGCCAGCATTTGTTTTACCCACCACCACCTTTGCCACAAAGACTCCAGAAAAGTAAGCAAGACCAACAATTTAAGCGCTTCTTGGAAGTGCTTAAACAATGTCAAATCTACATACCATTGGTAGAAGCTCTCGAGCAAATTCCTAACTATGTTAGATTCATGAAGGACATTTTATCCAAAAATAGGAAATTGGGTGATTTTGAGACTGTAGCTCTTACTGAGGGATGCAGTGCAATTATACTCAATCGATTGCCACTAAAGCTGAAAGATCCAAGAAGTTTCACTATTCTATGTACCATTGGGAATAGATTCATGGGCAAAGCACTGTGTGAACTGGGACCCATCATCAATTTGATGCCAATGTCAATTTTCAAAAAGCTTGGAATTGAAGCAAGACCTATCACGGTAACACTTCAGCTGGCAGACATATTATTTTCTCACCCTAAGGGTAAGATTGAGGATGTGTTGGTAAAGGTAGACAAATTTATATTTCCAGCTGATTTTATCATTTTAAATTATGAGGTAGATGTTAATGTCCCAATTATACTAGGTAGAACATTCCTTGCCATAGGTAGGGAACTAATTGATGTTCACAAAGGTGAACTTACAATGCGCATGAATGATTAACATGTTACATTTAATATGTTTTGGGATCTTAAATACGCAGATGAACCTAAAGAATGCTAAGCTGACAAGATGATGGAGTCTATTTTCACTATGGATGTAGCACAACTTTGCCAAGACCCAGATGACGATGCTAGAGAACTAGGTGAAAAAGTTGAGATGAGTGAAGAACCTGAAGAACCAACCTTGGAGACTGAATATATGAGTTATTTTGAACAACCAGGGCCACTAGAGTTGGCTAGAAGAGAAATTAAGACACCCAAACCATCAATTGAGGAGCCGCTAGAATTGGAGCAAAAACCATTGCCATACCACCTTAAGTATGCTTATCTAGGTAATAACTCAACTTTGCCAGTGATCATTGTTGCTGATCTCACTAATAGGAGGAAAGATTATTGGAAATATTAAGCAATTATAAGCAAGCTTTGGGATTGACCTTGTCTGATATCTGAGGAATAAGCCCAACTATTTACATGCACAAAATCATTTTGGAAGAGTACTATGGCAAAACCATTGAAGGCCAAAGAAGACTAATCCCAAGCTTGAAAGAGGTAGTGAAGAAAGAAATCATAAAATGACTGGATTCTGGGATAATTTATCTTATTTCAAATAGCTCATGGGTTAGCCCGTTGCAGTGTGTGTCAAAGAAGGGTGGCATGACAATGGTACAAAATAGTAAGAATGAGTTGATTCCTTCTAGAACTGTCACAGGTTGGAGAGTGTGCATGGATTATAGGAGGCTAAACAATTCTACTCGGAAAGACCACTTTCCCTTGCCCTTCATTGATTAAATGTTGGACAGGTTGGTAGGCAAGGCATTCTATTGCTTCCTAGACGGCTACTCAGGTTACAACTAGATTACCATCGCTCTAGATGATCATGAGAAAACCACGTTCACTTGTCCTTATGGGACATTAGCTTTTAGAAGAATGCCCTTTGGATTGTGTAACGCTCTAGCAACGTTTCAACGTTGCATGATGCTTATTTTTTCTGATATGATCGAAAAAATTTTGGAAGTATTCATGGATGACTTCTTGGTGCTTGGCAAAACATTTGAGAAATGTCTTCAGAGTTTGGAGCTTGTTTTGTGAAGATGTATTGAGACTAATCTGGTCCTGCATTGGAAAAAATGCCATTGCATGGTGAAGAAGGGCATAGTTCTCGAACACAAAGTGACCAAGAGAGGGCTAGAAGTTGACAAAGAAAAATTTGAGGTAATCAAACAATTGCCACCTTCTACGAGCGTAAAAGGTATCAGAAGTTTTTTGGGACATGCAAGTTTTTATCTTTGTTTTATTAAAGATTTCTCAAAAATTTCTAAACCTTTATGCTTGCTTTTGGAACAAAATACCAATTTTGCATTTGATGATGTTTGTTTAAAAGCATTTCAAGAATTTAAAGAAATGTTGATTAATGCAACTATAGTGGTGGCACTAGATTGGAATGAGCCATTCGAGCTCATGTGCGATACCAGTGACTATGCCGTTGGAGAAGTGCTGGGATAGAGGCATGGCAAAGTTTTCTATTCCATTTACTATGTCAGTCGTATGCTAAACAGAGCCCAACTACACTACACCAAAATCGAGAAAGAATTTCTCACTGTTGTCTTTGCATTTGACAAGTACAAATCTTACTTGGTAGGTAACAAGATTTTGGTGTACACAGACCATTTGACATTGAAATATCTCTTGGAAAAGAAGAATGCCAAGCCCAGACTAATCCGATGGACACTCTTGCTAAAAGAGTTTGATTTCAAGATTTGAGACAAGAAGAAGAGTGAGAACTTGGTAGCTGACCACCTATCACGACTAGAGCATCACCTTGAGGATGGCAGGACTGCTGCCATAAGGGATGAATTCCCCGATGAGTACTTACTTTCAGTCAATTCTATGCCATGCTATGCTGACATAGTCAACTACCTGGTAAGTAATATTTTGCCACTGAATTTGGCAAGCAATGCTAGGAAACGATTCATGTGAGATGTTCGGCAATATTATTGGGAGGAGCCAATTTTGTTTAAGCAATGTATTGATCAAGTGATACGTCGGTGTGTGCCAGAAGATGAACAACACAACATATTACAATTATGCCATGCAACACCGTATGGAGGTCAGTTTACTAGGATGAAAATGCAGCCAAAGTACTGCAGTTAGGATTTTTTTGGCCCACACTGTACAAAGATGCCCACAATTTTGCCAAAGCATGTGATCGATGTCAACGGATGGGTAACATCTCCGTCAGCCATCAATTGCCACTCTAGAACATTATGCCAGTAGAACTGTTCAATGTATGGGTGTAACAACGGTCCCGCCCGCAGTGGTGCCTGACGCGTTTTTACGAAACTATTTGGGATAGAGTCACCACCAATCTTTTTAATTTAGGTGAGATTGGATCACTTGAAAACCCGACTATTTTAATAAAACCTATTTTTATCATTTTATTTAAACAATGAGTTTTGGTCTGCAAAACCAGAAAACAGGTTCGAGAGTTAGTTACAAGTGGGGAAGGATGAACACCCTCACAACGCCCAAAATTGGTACCTAATTGATTATTTAGTGTCTTAACGATGGAAATTAAGAATTCGAATTTAATTTAAAATTTGTGACCCATTATCATTTTTTAAAAGATATTTCTTTGTATGAATGAAATTTACACCCCTACACTAGGGGCATAATTTCCGTTAGATTCCCAAATAAAGGAAATCTATTATTTGAAATTATAATTTATAATTAAAAATAGTATTTAGTAATAGAGGCTAACGGAAAGTGGCACCCCTTACGTTCGAGATACGTTTTTTACAATAATCTCTAATAAAAAGAGGGTGATTTTAAAAGGGTTAAAACGATTAATACGTAATATATACGAATATATATATTAATACATATATTAAACTATAAATAAATATTAATATTAGTAATAATAATATATAAGTATGACAATAATTATAATGATATATCATATAGTAATGATAATAAAGATAATAAGCATTAATAATAGTAATAGTAACAAATTATAAAATAATAGAATAATACTTATAGTAATGATTAATAATATTCAAACTAAAATAAAAAAATTTAGTTAACATATATATGCACATAACATATATACCTAATATATATATATATATATATAAAAAAAAAAAAAAACAAAGTAAAAGAGAAAAGAAATATGAAAGGAAAAAGATTAATTAATATTATATATATATAGAAAATGAAAGCTACTACTATTAATATATATATATATATATGGAAAATGTCAACATAATATAATATATGTACTATAGTAGTTACGTATAATATATATGTATATGAAAATTTAGATATGTATAATAATAATATTAATAATAATAAGATGTTAATTAATTAATAATAATAATAATATAATATAATAACCAAAGAAAGGAAAGAACGATGACTAAAATGAAACAAAATGAAACTTAAAATGCATAATTATAAGGATACAAAGGCGAAGGGACTAAATCTGTAGGTTGTCCATTCATTAGAAACGTGCGGATCCTTCACCTGGGTCGGGTCACCGCGCGGGTTACACCAAGGCCAAAACGACATTGTTTTGTAAAAGCTTTAAATATCCCTTTACCCCAAAAAAATTCATTTATCCATCTGGTATAACAAAAAAACCTAAAATACTCTCAACCACTCTTCCCCTCTCCCAGAAGCCGGTCGTCATCTCCGCCACAAGCCGTCATAGGGGCCACCGTTGGCATGCGATGGAGAACCACCGCAAGCGATGGTCAGAGTTCATGCAAAGGCACAATTTTTCTCGGGTAAGCCTCATAAACTCAAATTTCAACTTAGTTTTCGGTAAAACTCAATCTAAAATCCTATATCTAAATTTGAAGCACTCGGTATTTACCCTTTTTCTTGATTCAATTTATTTCTTTTTCTTTGTTTGTTTCTTTGTGTTTTCGATTGAAGTAGTAGTAGAAAATAGGAAAGGAAAGTTGTTTTTTATTTCGAATTTGGAAAAGAGTCCCTCATTACATTGTTTGCATGGGTTTAAATACCCGTTTTGATTACAACCCTTTTTTAGATATACTTGCTTTTTTTTGATCTGACTCATGCTTTTTCAGACGGTGAGGCAGTGGCACAGAGGAGTTAGGGCGATAGAGCAGGCATGAGTGGCAGAAGTGACCTATAGTATTGCACGTAGCAGTCACGGGACACTGAGGAGCCACGTGTGGCTAGAGTGAGAAAGTCAAGAGGCGGTGGTAGCTTGGCTGGGTATATTAGGGTTAGGGTTAGCTAGGGTTTAGTTTAGATTATGGGCCAGGTGGGTTTGGATATTGGGTTTGGAATGTAAAGGGTATTGGGTTATATTTGTAAATGGGTTTGATATGTAAATGGGTTTTAAGAAATACTAGTAAAAGGTATTTGTTTTTTGTTTAATTAATTTTAATTCTGGATTGGGTTTGGGATTTGGGCCCGAACAAAAATAGGTGTTTATAGCTGCCCCCTTTCCTCATTTCTGTGTAACAAGAATAGAGCAAAGACAAAAGAACAACTATTTTTGTCCAGTCAAGTTAAAGCTTATTTCTCTAGTCACCGCTCTTGCTTTGGGCTTCACCTAATCTTCTCACTTCTCTTGGAGGCAAAATCATCAAACTAAAGGATCTGTTGGGTAAGCAAAATCTTCGACCTACGGTAATCTATTGGAGGAGTCTAAACGAGTTCGGCTTGCTATGACACTAACGATGATGCAATACCTGGAGAAAATTTGACCTAGCTGCAACACTGACGAAGAGGCAAGGCTTGCAAAACTTGATCCAGCAGCAATACTAACGATGAGACAGGATCGAAAGATGAAGGTTCTGATATTTGATCCAGCTACAATACTGACAATGAGGCAAGATCGAATGATAATGGTTCTGATATTTGATTCGGTTGTAATACTGAAAAAGAGGCAGGATCGAATGATGAAGGTTCTGATATTTGATCTGGCTACAATATTGACAGAGGCAGGATCGAATGATGAATGTTCTGATATTTGATCCGGCTACAATACTGATAAAGCCTCAGGATCGAATGATGAAGGTTCTGATATTTGATCTGCCTGCAACACTGACTAAGAGGCATGATCGAATGGTGAAGGTTCTAATATTTGATCCTGCTGCAACACTAATGAAGAGGTAGGATCAACAAAATTTTTCTTTTTTTCTTTTTGTTATAACAATTTTTTCTATGAAATTAAAAGGGTAGATGATAAGATGGTTCATCCACTCCGCCCAATTTTAGAGAAGTAGTATCTGTAAATTTGGGTGATCCGCTCCACCACCGACGAGAGGCATATTCTAAAAGGTTTATCCATTACAACATTGATGAAGAGACATGATATGGAGAAAGTTCTGATCAAGCTACAAATCTGACGAAGAGGCATGATATGAGATTTTGATCTGCTACACCACTGGTGGAGAGGAATGATCTAAGATTTCAACTTCGATCAAGCTACAACTCTGATGAAGAGGTACGATCTGGGAGTTTGATCCGCTACACCACTGATGGAGAGGTAAGATCTAAGAATTTTGGTCCAGCTACAACACCGACGAAGAGGCAAGACCGAGAATTTGATTCTGATCAAGCTACAACTATGACAAATAGTTAGGATATGAAGAAAAGTTTGATTTTGATCAAGCTACAACTCTGACGAAGAGGCAGGATCTGAAGAAAATTTTGATTTTGGTCAAGCTACAACTCTGACAAAGAGGCAAGATCTGAAGAAAAGTTTGATTCTAATCAAGCTACAACTCTGACGAATATGCGTGATATGAGAGTTTGATCCGCTACACCACTGAAGAAGAGGAAAGATCTAAGAATTTGGCCTATTTGGTCCAGCTAAAACATTGACGAAGAGGCAAGATCGGGAGTTTGGAGCTCTAAATTTTTAGATTTTTTGTTTGATTTTTTTGTTTTTGTCTTTTTTTTTCACTTTTGATTTTCTTGGAACCTAGCTATGATTCTGAGGTGATATCCAAGAAGAGTTTGGTCTGCTGCAACACAGACAAAGAGTCAAGATTGGAGTTTGATCCGTTGCACCACAACGGAGAGACAAAATCCAGAACATGTTTGATCTACTACACCGCTGGCGGAGAGGCGAGATCTGGAAGAAGTTTGATCTACTACACCATTGATAGAGAGACTAGATCAAGAAAAAAGTTTGAATTGCTACTCCGTTGGCGGAGAGGCGAGATCTGGAAGAAGTTTTATCTATTACACCACTGACGGAAAGACTAGATTAGGAAGAAATTTGATATGTTACACCACTACTGGAGAGGCGAGATCTGGAAAATATGGGATCCACTATACCACCGACAGAGAGATCAGACTCGAAGGGGTAAAATTTGATCAGCTACATTTCTAACGAAGTTTTAAGATCGAAAAATAAAGGTTAAACAAGTTACGACACTGACAAGGATGCATGATTGGTTGGTCCGCTACACCACTGACAGAGAGGCAAGATCTAAAAAAATATTTTGATCTGCTACACCAATGACGGTGGCAGGATCTTGGGATTTAATTTTGATCAAGCTACGACTCTGACGGAAGGGGAGTGATCTATAGTTTTTTTGATCAATCTACGACTTTGATGACGAGGCATGATATGTAAGTTTGTTGATGCGCTACACCATGTTACAAGTGAGATAGGATCAGAACAAGTTGGTTGATCTGCTACACCATGTTACGGGTGAGAAAGGACCTGCAAAAGTTAGTTTTCTTTCTAAAAATGCATTTTATATTACCCGAGGGTTTTAAAACCACTCTTGAGGGTGATGTCCCAAAGGTCCTAGCATTACTCATAAAGGTGGACAGCCCGAGGATCTTGAATTCATCTCTTTTTATGACTATACTTTCTTTGGCAACTTGTTCTCTCTTTGGTTGATCTTCTTGTCTTCTCTTCTTTAGGGAAATAGAACTTGGTCAATCAATCTACTTCACAATTCTTTCAGGAAGATAAGACATGCCAAAGTTAAAAAAGTGCTTGGTCAAAGTGAGTGATAAACTGACTGCTCTATAATAAAATTGAAAGGTTTGACCTGAATATTTGATTTGATTGATTCTCTCCTCCATGTTGAGGATGTTGGATCTTGTTAATAGTCTTCTACTCCTTCTTGGTTGAAGGCGCCAGACAATATTTGCCTTATTTCTTCATGCTAAGGATGTTGCAATTTGTTAACAACTATTTTCTATTTCCCGTTTGAGTGTATCAAACCTTTAAATTCTTGGTCCTTTAAGGAAGGATCAAATACCTTTAAGAAAATATAGAGTTGATTTAAGAAAATATATTTTGAGAAAATATTTGTTTAAGAAATTCTGTTTTCAGAAAAACAATATCCTTGTGAAAGGATTAAATTAAGACATTCATGTTTTGAGGAAAATATCCTTATGGAAGGATAGAAATGAGGAATTAAGAAATTCATGTATTAAGAAAAATATCATTATGGAAGGACGGAGTTAAGAAACTGCTATTTTTGAGAAAAATGTCCTTATGGAAGGACGGAGTTAAGAAACTCCTATTTTTGAGAAGTTCTCAATGTCCTTATGGAAGGGCGGAGTTAAGAAAGCCCTATTTTTTAGAAAAATGACCTTATGGAAAGGAGTTAAGAAACCCCTATTTTTGAGGAAAATGTCCTTATAGAAGGACAAAATTAAGAAACTCATATTTTTGAGAAAAATGTCCTTATGGAAGGATGTAGTTAAGAAACCCCTATTTTTGAGAAAAATTTCTTTATGAAAGGACAAAGTTAAGAAACCCCTATTTTTGATAAAAATGTCCTTATGGAATGACGAAATTAACAAACTCCTATTTTTGAGAAAAATGTTCTTATGGAAGGACGGAGTTAAGAAACCCTTGTTTTTTAGGAAAATATTTTTATTGAAGGAATTGATTTTAGAAAATTGCTTTGAGTAACAAGTGCAAAGTCAGTTTTCGGTAATGTATTTATGCAAATGACACACATATACATGTTTTTGTGATGATGCAGGGTTGCATGAAATTCTTGTCTGAATCTTCAAGTTATCAATGCTAGATGTCATGACGTATGAACATGCTTGATGATGCAACGATGCATATGCTTTCATGTATGCCATTAGGATGGATGAAGATGCATGTGAAACTTGCGGAAGTCTTTTTCTTCTGGCCCAACTTGATCTTCTGATCCATTCATGTTCCAAATATGCCCCAATAAAAGTTTGCACCCAAATTTCATTGTTCTCATTCTGAATTCAAATTTTTGAGTTAAATGATCTTGACGTCATTTATTTTCTTCTTCTCAAGGGAAATTGACTTGCGACACCACTGTTAGGGATGCAAAATCTAGATTAAACTGGCATGCTACCACTAACGAAGGCGAGATCAGAAAAAGGTTGATTCTGCTACTTTATGGCAAGGAGTTATGACCTAAAAATAGAATGAAACTTTAGTTAGCAATCTGTTCGGAAAATTTTACCGTTTGTCATCTAGATGTTTGAGCTTTTTTCATATTCAGCATCATTTAGGGCTAAAAGTTGGTCATCAATTATTGCCCCCATAGTTGTTGTTCTTCGGTCTCTTTCCTGGACCTGTTTGTACGTTCAAGCCCAAAATGCATTTAGTATAAATGCATGTTTTTAGTCTAAATGCATGCATGATGCACGTGATAAATGTGACATGGTTTTCCTTGGTCCTCAAAGGGATGCTTCTGACTCTCCACTGGTCAGATCTTTACTTTTGATTAAGTAGTGTTCGGTGTCTCGTATGTGAGGATACCCTAACCTTCCTTGGGTTCGATTATCTTTTGGATTACTTCCTTGAGTGAATGCCCTAACATTTCTTTTGAGACTGCTCTTGAAGCGAACTCGAAGCATGAAGTATGTTTTTGCCTTTCCTTGAAAGGCTTTCATTGTTCTCAAGAACGCATTACGTTATGTTGCTCCGCCTGGTCGGGTCTATAAATCTGCTGTGTTGGTTCATGGTAGCTTATTACTTTCGATTATGGTGACGTGCTATAGATGATAGTTGATGTAGTCGTCTAGGGTACAAAATTCTGATTCGACATCGGAGGCTCGCTTCTTGAACTCGTCAAGGAATGCCCCCAGATTAGGGTCTTGTAGAGACATGGTGTATGTATGAACGCAGAGTTTATTCTCAAAAATGCCCCTGGACCAGGCTCTTGAATAAGTTTAGTATGGTGTTAGATCGGCTGATTTTGATTTATCTGGTATTACTAGAATGGGGGATCCCGGGGACCGGTTTCAAAATTTTAAAATGTATGAATGCAAATGAAAGTTGCATGTCATGGATGCGAAGGTAATGATTCATTAATGGTTCCCGTGTCTCAACATCTGAATCGACGTGATTGCTTTGCAACTCTGGATATTGCATTGATATCAAGGGTGCTAGATTCTCCTGATGATAATCTTTTTTCAAATTGGAAACCAGTTGTAAATCAATACTTCATGCTGGTGAAATGAAAAAAATTAAAATGTTATGGTAGTCTCATGCAGTTGATGTGAAATCACCAAAAAAGGTTACTTCAAATTAAAAGAATTGAATAAATAAATCAAATGATGAATAAGGCAAAAATTAAGACAGTGAATAAAATTGTACATATATGAAAAATAAAAGCATCAAAAACCTAAACAGGGTGACTACTAACAGGCAGAGGTTCGATATGTTTCTAGACAAGGTAAGATCCTATGGTTCACTACATCTGGTTTTGGCTCTAAAGTAACGGTACCCGAACTGTCGCTAGGACATCGATTCGGGAGGATACATTTCCCTAGGTCTGTGCGGAGATAAAGATCTCACAAAGACAAAGGTACAGATGTATCCCAAAAGAGATCCACTATCCTGCATAGAGGCGATACCTCACGAAGGCATAGCTTCTCACTCCCTCTTAAAAGGGACGAAGCTCGGGTGCAGAGCTCATGATATGCAAAACCAAGAAAATAGATTTAATTTTTTTAGTAAAAATTTCAAAAGCAAAAAGAAGGAATCACAAAATAAATTAAATTGAATTTATAGTTTCCACTCGTTAAGACAAAAAGTAATCGACTGGTGGCTCGACTCTAAAAAAGGTAGTCCCTAGCGGAGTCGTCAAGCTGTAATAATGGTCCTGCCTGTGGTGGTGCTTGACGTGTTTTTACGAAAATAGTTGGGATAGATTCTCCACCAATCTTTTTAATTTAGGTGAGATTGGATCACCTGAAAAGCTAACTATTTTAATTAAACCTATTTGTGTCATTTTATTAAAACAACGATTTTTTGTCTATGAAACAAGAAAAACAGGTTCGGGAGTCAGTTATGAGTGGGGAAGGATGGACACCCTCACAATGCCCAAAATTGGTACCTGGTCGATTATTTAGTGTCTTAACGATGGAAATTAAGAATTCGAATTTAATTTAAAATTCGTGACCCCTTATCATATTTTAGAAGATACTTCTTTGTATTTTACACCCTTACACCTGAGGTATAATTTTTGTTAGATTCCCAAATGAAGGAAATCTATTTTGAAAATTATAATTTATAATTAAAAATAGTATTTAGTAATAGAGGCTAATAGAAAGCAGCACCCCTTACGTTCGAGGTACATTTTTCACAATAATCTCTAATAAAAAGAGAGTTATTTTAAAGGGGTTAAAACGATTAGTACGTAATATATACAGATATATATACTAATACATATATTAAACTATAAATAAATAAATAATAATATTAGTAATTAGTAATAATAATATATAAGTATGACAGTAATTATAATGATATAACATATAGTAATAATAATAAAGATAATAAGCATTAATAATAGTAATAGTAACAAATAATAATATAATATAATAATACTTAATAATACTTATAGTAATGATTAATAATATTCAAACTAAAATAATAAATTTTAGTTAACATGTATATGCACATAACATATATACCTAATATATATATAAGGCAAAAAAAGTAAATGAGAAAAGAAATATTAAAGGAAGATGATTAATTAATATTATATATATAGAAAATGAAAGCTATTACTATTAATATATATATATATAAATATCAACATGATATAATATATATGCATATGAAACTTTAGATATTTTTATACATAATAATAATAAGATGTTAATTAATTAATAATAATATAAATATAATATAATAACCAAAGAAAGGAAAGAATAGTGACTAAAATGAAACAAAACGAAACTTAAACTGCATAATTATAAGGATACAAAGATGGACGGACTAAATCTGTAGTTTGCCCATTCATTAGAA
Source organism: Hibiscus mutabilis (assembly GCA_019671005.1). Classification (NCBI taxonomy): domain Eukaryota; kingdom Viridiplantae; phylum Streptophyta; class Magnoliopsida; order Malvales; family Malvaceae; genus Hibiscus; species Hibiscus mutabilis. Next base: position 52,083,373 of record CM033745.1, read on the forward strand.
ACGCGCGGATTCTTCAGCTAGGTCGGGTCACCGCGCGGTTTACACCAAGGCCAAAACGATGTCATTTTGGAAAAGGTTTAAATATCCATTTCCCTCAAAAAATTCATTTATCCATCTAGTATAACAAAAACAAACCTAAAATGCTCTCAACCACTCTTCCCCTCATCCAGAAGCTGGTCGCCATCTCCGTCGCAAGCCGTCGTAGGCCACCGTTTGCCAGTGATGGGGAACCACCGCGAGCGATGGTCGGAGTTCATGGAAAGACACGGTTTTGCTTGGGTAATCCTCCTAAACTCAGATTTCAACTTAGTTTTCTGTAAAACTCGATCTAAAATCCTAGGTCTAAATTTGAAGCAATCGGTATTTACCTATTTTCTTGATTCAATTTATTTTTTTCTTTGTTTTTTTTTGTGTTTTCGATTGAAGTAGTAGTAGTAGTAGTAGAAAATATGAAAAGAAAGTTGTTTTTTTATTTTGAATCTGGAAAAGAGAGTCCCCTATTACATTGTTTGCATGGGTTTAAATAGTCGTTTTGATTGCAACGCTTTTTTAGATATACTTGTTTTTTTTTTCAAATTTGTCTCTTACTTTTTCATGCGGTAGGGCGATGTCACAGAGGAGTCAGGGCGGTAGAGCAGGCATGAACGGCGGAAGTGACCAATAGTAACGCGCGTAACAGTCACGGGACACTGAGGAGCCCCGCGTGGCCAGAGTGGGAAAGTCAAGAGGCGGTAGTGGCTTGGATGGGTATATTAGGGTTAGGGTTAGCTAGGGTTTAGTTTAGATTATGGGCCAGGTGGGTTTGGATATTAGGTTTGGGTTGTAAAGGGTCTTGGGTTATATTTGCAAATGGGTCTGATATGTAAATCTGTTTTAAGAAATAATAATAAAAGGTTTTTGTTTTTTTGTTTAATTAATTTTAATTCTGGATTGGGTTTAGGATTCGGGCCTGGACAAAAATAGGTGTTTACAATGGGGAATAGACTTCATGGGTCCCTTTCCCCTGTCATTTGGTAATCTATATATCTTTGTGGCTATTGACTATGTTTCAAAATGGGTTGAAGCTGTTGCTTTGCCAACAAACGATGCCAAGTGTAACACCTCGACCCGGATGTCACATTTGGGCCTCAAGCCCAAACCCAAAACCATAAAATTCCCAACTCAGTTTAGCCCAAACAAGATATTTTCCAAAAACATTAAATTCAATAGTTGAAAATATAGATAAAAAATTTAAATCGTTACAAAAGAGCTCCACTTTAACTTAAAACATTTAAACATCCAATTTGATTTAATACAATTTCAAAATAAGAATTACAGACTCCACCACATAAGGTCCTATGAATACATAGCCCACTAAACATAAGTACTATACTCTGAAGGTCACCACATGCTAGAATCTTGTATTGATAGTGCTCTACGATCCCACAATCCAACTATCAACCTACGCATAGAAACAACGATTCCGAGCGTTGAGCTTACAAAGCTCAGTGGTACACGTCTACTCTACTATACTTCATGCTAATCATACACATAAGCATGCAAGCTAGTATGAACAATAAGGATAGATAAATAAACACATGGCGGTACCACTAATCGCCTAAACACATGCTCTCAACAAGGCAATATCATACATGGCATACAAGGCCCAACCATACTTACAACATGGCATCGTAACATCATATAGATACGACGCTACCTCTAGCCACCAAATTATATAACACATCAAGGAAGCATAAGCTTCTCGTAGCATATAAGCATTATATCACAATATAGGAGTGAGGCCCGGTCCTACTAAGCCTCAGGATCATACACTCTGAGTGAGGCCCAGTTCCACTAAGCATTAGGTTTATACACTTTTTGGGGTGAGGCCCGATACCACTAAGCGTCGAGATACATACACCCATACTCAGAATCTCTCATCAAGCATCTTTGAATGAGTCCCAGTCCCACTAAGAATCATGTTCATACATTTGAAAAATCTTTAACCATGGTGTTGCAACACACTCTATCTCTCATACTAGGTATCTTAACCCATCAATCAAGATGATTCAATCATCTAAGTGTCCATATCAGTACATAACAAAGGCACGTCTACCACACAAAAAATAACATCACACGATCCACCAAGGATCCTTACGGTGGCTATTATCATCAAGTCACCCAACGTTTACCAAGTTATTAATTATCATGGAATTGTACATTAGTCATCCTCATTAACTATCTCTATTAATATTCCACATCAATTTCTATATTTTATTAGCATTATAGATTATTTCGTTCAGTGGGTACTGATACTTGAACATGAGTATCGATATAGTACCATTAGGTACCGGTACTCACACGCGTACCGATACTAAATAGCTTACTAGAAATCCTAGATTTCTACAAATACTAATACGGCTCGACCCGTATCGATACGGCCCCCAAATGCGTAATGGTACGACCAAAGCTCATATCGAGACCCTGGACACGAGTTTACACCATTTCCTTGAATTACGATTTTACAATGCTTACTCACTCCTTAAAGCTTATGAAAGTCATTAGAGTTGGTTTACTAACGTATTTATTCAATTACTATTATTTACCAACTTTATAATCATTTAATCGAGTATTTAACCCTTAAGCACAAGTCTATCAAATCTCATCAATCTTTTCAAACAAGCATACAAGGCATCATAATTATCTCAGTCGATCAAACAATCATCGAATAATCATACGAATATCTCATACGACCCTAACAATCTCTAGACCTCCATGAGTCTCATCATATTCGCAACATCATCATGCATCTCATAAATATCAAGTCTCATAATACCGGTCTCAACACATGCTTATCTATCATCAATCTATTTTGCAACCACTAACAAGCAAGGCAATTACACTTATGATGCTCATGAAGTATTTTTGAGTTTGAGGTGTACTAATCTTAAGACAATATCACTAAAATCCTCATCCAAGCTTTTCGAATTGTCCACGAGTTCTATATTCGATCCAGAAAATCCTCATATATTAATTAATACCATAAGCATCTCTAGACACATACTTTAATGAATTTGAAGAGTCAAATGCGTAAAAATACCTTACTAGGTTCGAATTTGGCAAAACGGATTGCACTATTGGATTCGAAACATGGAGAAACCCTCAAGCAGGGTCACTCAGAAAAAGTCAACGTTGGTCAACGGTCAACAGCGGCGGTCAATGGTCAATGACATCAATGGCGGACAACGACGCAAATAACGACTTGGCTGCGGCTCAGCTTGCAACTCAGCTTGGGTCAGCTTAATAGGCTGGCTCAACTGGCTGCCTAACGGCTCAGCTTGAGTTGGTGTAGCTGCCCACGCGGCTGGACGTTGCCCACACTCAGGGGCGGTGCGTGGTGGCGCATGCGGTGGCTTCTGATAGCCAGACGAAGGCGGTCAACGCCTAGATCAGTTGTTCTTTGGTGTATGATCACGGTGGTGGCTTCTGTTTCCTGATTTGAGCACTCTAACTCCCTCAACTAGAAAACTCAAAATTTCCTCTCTCTCACCCCTTCGATGATGGCTTCAATGGTGACGCTACTGGTATCGGTGAACTCGTCTCGATGAGATGAACACAACGACAATGGAGGTGTCAACAACGGACGGATCTCCGTAGATTAGAGTTTGAATCTCCACCCCTTAACTTTTCTCCTCTTTTCTCTCATCTCTCTCTCATCATCCACTTTTCACTTTTTTTCCTTTTTCTATCTCCTCATCCGCAAAACTTTCCTTTTTTCCCACTAACGACATCTATTTAAATTTCAAACATTCTCTTACAATTTAATGGGCCCCAACATAAAAGCCCTTAACTTATTCTTCCAAGATAAAGGCCCATAACCTGGGTCCAAACTCGAATTACAAACCCAAATTTTGGGTCATTACACCAAGGTCGTTGCCAAGTTCCTGCATAAGCATATTTTTACTCGATTCGGTGCCCCTAGAGCTATTATACATGATGAAGGTACACATTTTTAATGTAATATAATTTCTAAAGTATGTGCAAGTATGGAATCCAGCAAAGGATTGCCACAACTTACCATCCCCAAACAAATGGCCACCCAGAGATTTCCAACAAGGAGATCAGTAACATTTTGGAGAAAACTGTGAACCCAATGAGGAAAGACTTGTAATATCCCATTATTTTATTAGTGACCAAAACATAAAGAATCAAAAGTTAGTGGTTTTTAGTTCAGTGACTAAAACGTAAAGTTTTAAAGTTTGGTGACAAAAGTGAAAAATTTAGAAAAGTTTAAGGACCAACATGGTAATTTTCCCAATAATTATTTTTATTCCATAAATAGATAGATCATCTAATGGTGTGGATCGAATATAAAAACTATGGTTTGATCTGATGTTTCTATTATTGGGAAATTACGGTTAAAGTTTAAGTGTAATTCAGGTAATCGTATGAGCTCGAAATTTTATAAAAATTTGAAGGAAGTCTTAAAAAGACCCGAAGAGCATAGCATCAAAGTTTTTAATCGTTTTTAAATCAGTTTAGATTTGATTCTATTCAATATTTTGTATAGGTGGTGGAATGGCATTTTTGAAAATAAATTATTTCATTAATGGCATTTTAGACATTTCGCCTATACTTTTCAATGAAAATTTATTATGGAAGAGGATAAAATATAGGTGTTGGATTGTGATTGGTTATAACTAAGGGTGAAATAGTCATTTGACTATTTTAGAGATTTTTATTTTTATATAGCCAAATTAGAAGACATTTGGCATTAAAATTAAAGATAGAAAAGACTAGAAATTTGCTCATCTTTCTCCCAAGTAGCCGAGACCCCTAGAAAGGTAATAGCAAAAATTTCAATTCAATTTTTTGCTTGATTTACTTGTTTTTGGTTAGAGACATGAAATAAGAAATTGATCTCCTTTGAATTCTCTATCTTTTGACATAAGTTTTGCTTAGTTTCTATATCTCTAAGGTGCGTTTGATGATTAGGGTGGTTGAAGAGCATGTTAAGATTTCATATTTTAAGGCTTAATCAAGTTGGAAATGGTGTTTTAGTGTTGTTTAGGTGCTTGAAATGATGAAAACTTCTTGATAAACCTATAGGGACCATTTCGGCAAAATGAATAATATTAGGGGAAATTTTGTAAAAATTATTTTGATGATGGGTTTGATTAGAATGATGTCTTCTAAGTTGAATTATGTTGTTGGATTGAAGAAAACATCATTTTAGGACCAATTTGTGAATTGTGTAAATTGGGTGAAATAAGTGAAAAAATTGGAAAATATTCAAGAAGCATGGGTATGTTGTTTGCTATGATACAATGATTATTTTGGTATTAATATTTTCGAAAATGGAGATGAAATGTGGAAGTTTCCAAATATTAGTTTATAAACCCCAAGAGAAAGAATTTAGGGTTTAAAGGGAGATTATCAAACTATTGGTTGTAATGTGTAATTTGAGATGAGATTAAAGTATTGGGAGCATGGTGGTTACAAAGAAGTACTTGGTTGAAAATATTAATTTTTCCATATTGGTATGTACATGTATTAGTAAAGGTTGGACATGTACTTAAGGTTGCTTGTGTCATGTATTTAATGTACAAACAGATAACAATCTAGTTCGAGAACAAACGAGTGAAGAAATAAGATAGAAAGTGCAATCGAGCTTAGTGAGGCTAGTATAAATTATAACTTTGAAAGTGTCAAGGTGAGTGCAATGCATGCATAGCATGATTTTTATGTCATTCATTATATAATTGACATGTTAAAAATATGTCCAGAATTGAGAATACATGCATGGATCACTACTTATCCATGGAATGTTATTTTACGTATGAATTGCTTAATATGTATATATGTTGCCATGTATGAGATTATGATTGATATAAAGCCCAAAGTATGAGATAGGAAATTAAAAGTATAGTTGGATATCCATAGAGTCATAAACAGCTGTATACACATTTTAGCACTCCCGTAGAGTGCAATTTATTATAAGCACTTAAGGTAAAGTGCAAAATAATTACTATTTGTATGCTCTGGTAAGTATACAAAAACACTTGGTGTTAAAGCATTTCGAAAAAAGTGCACCTAATATACTATAATCAAGTAAGTATAGGGGGGATGACTCGCGTTCCAAAAATTTCCTTAATTCAATACTTGGGCTAAATGAATTGAAAAATAGGTTAAAAAGGCTTGGAAGCTCGATGATGAATATGGCAATAGTATTGGTAAGAATCAAGGTTATTACCATGTAATATGTTACTATATATATACCATGTCATATATGTTAAAATGCATAAAATGGGAGGTGATCATATGCATTGTCACTATAATATATTGATACCTATGTTAAATTGCATTTGAATTAAGTGTTGTTGCCTCACTAAGTATATGCTTAGCGTATGATGACTTTCATGTGTAGGTTTTAAAGGATCTTCGAATGAAGAGTAGCCGAGCATCATTTTCATTTTTTGGGAGGTATATCTCCATACTCATAGTAATGTAATGACATTCATCCTTTCTTTTGGAAATGTACTAGATGACATGTATAATTAGTGGGGTTGTAATAACTTATCACTAAATATGGTGGGTTAATAGTTGTTGAATATGGATGATGAACCTAGTAAGTCCTATTATGGTTATAAATGGTAATGGACTAAGATTTTAGTAAATATGGATTCTAAGATAGAAAGTTTAAAAATCTGCCCGAAATGTATGCAAAAAAGCGGTGTGTTCGAAAATCAGCATAAATTCCACAATTGGAATTAGACAGTGAATCTTATATGTATGAAATAAATTTTTTTCTAGTTTCTTATAAAATTAATGGTGACTGATTTCTAGTTGTATGTAAAAAGTTATGAATTTTTATTCGACGGAAGGTCAGAAAACAGGGTAGCAGAATTTTTGAAATTCTGGGCATGACGTGAATCTAAGGATTTATTTGAATTTTTGTGTAATGAATTTAGGCTAATAATTTATATGTTTAGAAATCTTAATGAATCTAGCTTAATTAGAAAATTTCGGAATGAATTTTTGATGTCTATAAATTTTTTTATAAATTTTTAAGTAAAGGCAGTGCAGGCTGCCAATTTTCTATATTAAGAAAATATAAGGGTTTAATCTTTGTTAGTAACATCACTAACTCGTATTTGGTGATAAATACAGGTAATGGGTGTTACATTTATTGATATCAGAGCCTCAGGTTTAGTCGATTCTGGATAGAAATTGAATTTAAAAATGAGTGGGAGTTGTATACATGCCACTAGGATGTCATAATTACTAATGATTATGTGCAGATACTCTGATGCTCTATAATTAGTAATGCTACTCTATATTAACAAACTTGTTGAAAATATGTTCTGTTCAGATGTCGGGCCATCAGGGTTCTAGACATGCGTTTGAACAGGAGGTTCCTGTGCAGAGTGGAAGTAACAAGGTAAATCAGAATGTACCTCAAGAGCAATACCAAGGTCGTGGCACACTGCACAAGGACAACAAAACATGCCTGCTCAGGATCGTGGACTGTTCCTGCAGGTATTAGATGATATCTTAAATAGACCGAAACCAGTTTCTCTGCCAAGGGAGTTGAGGAAGTTAAAGGAATCATAGTTTCAAGGTGATTCTGATGTTCATCCGATGTCTGCGGACTTTTGGCTAAATGATATTAAAATTATGTTGGACTCTATCCGGTGTGATGATCAAGGAAGATTGGAAGGTGTAACATCACTTCTGATGGGGCCTGCTTGAATTTGGTGGACCACCATTACTGCTCAGATTCCTCGGGAACGAGTTACTTGGGAATTCTTTTTAAAAGAGTTCCGAAAAGTACATTGGTGATGTTTTTATCGAGGATATGAGGACTCAGTTTATGAATCTAAAGCAAGCAGGCATATCGATACATGAGTATGAGTGTGAGTTTAATAAGCTTAGCCGGTTTGCTACAGAGCTTCTTCCGACTGAGAAGCATGGAGTTAATAAATTTGTGGGAGGCCTAGTTTCGGAGTATAAAAAAGTCTTGGTTGCTCTTGATTTGTCTGAATTTCAAGTGGCGGTTAACCGAGCTAAATGAATGGAAAGGGTGGAACAAGAAGAAGCTTTTGAGAAGAAAACACAGTCAATTAAGTGATCTGGAGGCCTCAGTGTTTTATCCTGGTCTAAACAGGGTAAAGGTTTTCAGCAGCAAAGATCAGTTGGGTCGATGTCATCCGTAAAGAAGAATTCTTCTGCGGGTAAATCCAAGCAAGTCCACAATAAAACTAGTGGAAGTAAAGGTGATGGACTTTGGAAAAGACCTGAATGCAAGACTTGTGGAAGAAAACATCATGGTCGATGTTGGTATGCACCGGAGACAGTGTGCTATCAAAGTGGGAAGCCGGTTCATTTCAAACGACCATGTCCAGAATTATACGTGAATCAATCAGTGGCTGCTTCTCAGAGAAATAAAAGGAACCGAGGGTCGAATTCCCATCAAGGTGCATCGGAAGCTGCGTCAAATCTGAAAGGCAAAGCTCTTGCTCGTGTATATAATATCAAGACCACAGAGAGTAAAGATGATCCTGATGTGATATCAGGTATGCTTGAACTCTTTAATATACCTATTTTTGCACTAATTGATCCTGGTTCCACTCATTCATATATTAGTTCTAGAATCATACTAGAAAGAAACATTCCAGTAGAGCTAATTAAGAGTGAGGTGGTAGCAACCAATCCGTTAAGCCAGAGTGCTAAGGTTAAGAGGATTTCCTATCAGTGTCCTATTAAAATTCAGAGTGTGGATTTCCCCGCTGACCTTATGGAATTACCGTTTTGTGAGTTTGAAATAATATTGGGGATAGATTGGTTATTTATATATGATGTTGTGGTGGAGTGTCGATTAAAAAGATTAATTTTAATGGCACCAAATAGATCACGAATAATATTCGTGGTGGAGAAGCCGAATCATCGTAGTGATGTTATTTCGGCTGTTGTTGCGAATGAAATGTTGATGGATGGTTGTGAAATAGATCCAACCCCCGAAATTGATACATTGAAGAAGGGAGTGAAAATAGAAGATATACCTACGGTGCGGGAATTCCCAGATGTATTCTCAGAAGAATTAACGGGACTACCTCCAGAGAGAGAGGTAAAATTTGGAATTGATGTGTTACCTGGTACAACACCCATATCGATGGCACCGCATCGTATGACACCTGCTGAACTCCGGGAACTCAAATCACAGCTACAAGAATTGTAGAATTGAGGTTTTATACGACCAATCATATCACCATGGGGAGCACCTGTATTATTTGTAAAGAAGAAATATGGATCGATGAGATTGGGTATCGATTATCATCAACTTAATAAAGTGACGATAAAGAATAAATATCCATTTCCAAGAATTGATGATCTCTTTAATCAATTAAAAGGTGCAGCAATGTTCTCTAAGATTGATCTTCGATCGGGCTATCATCAATTGAAGATTAAAGAGCAGGATATTCCAAAGATGGCTTTCAGGACTCGATATGGTCATTATGAATTCATGGTGATGTTGTTTGGATTAAATAATGCCCAGCAGCATTTATGGATTTGATGAACCGAATTTTTTAGCCATACCTGGACCAATTTTTAGTGGTATTCATGGACGATATCCTGGTTTATTCTAAAACCAAGGAGGATCGTGATGTTCATCTCAGAATAGTTCTTCAGATTTTGAGGGAGAAGAAATTATATGCCAAATTATCTAAATGTGAGTTTTGGCTTTTTGAGGTAACATTTCTTGGACATATAATATCGGCTGAAGGAATTCGGGTTGATCCTTAGAAAATTCAAGCTATCATGGAGTGGAAACCTCCTAAAAATGTTGCAGAGGTTAGAAGTTTTCTCGGATTGGCAGGATATTACCACCGGTTCGTGAAAGATTTCTCAATGATTGCTGCACCTATTACTAAATTGCTCAGGAAGAATGTACCTTTTATGTGGACTAAAGAATATCAAGAAAGCTTTGGAAGATTGAAGAAAATCTTGACAGAAGATCCGGTGTTAGTTCAACCTGAACCGGGTAAGAATTTTGTGGTGTATAGATATGCATCGCATAATGGTTTGGGTTGTGTACTTATGCAAGACAGGAAAGTGGTGGCTTATGCTTCTAGACAACTTAAAACTCATGAGAGAAATTATCCTACTCACGATTTGGAATTAGCTACGGTTGTCTTTGTTTTAAAAATTTGGCGCCACTACTTATATGGTGAAAGATGTTATATATACACAGACCACAAAAGCCTAAAATATCTTTTAACGCAGAATGAGCTAAATCTAAGACAAAGGCGATGAATTGAGCTAATTAAGGATTATGATGCAATTATTGAATATCACACGGGAAAGGCTAATGTGGTGGCAGACGCACTTAGCTGAAAGATGTTTTCAGCCCTACGGATATCGAATGCTCAATTATCAATATTGGATTATGGTGCTCTACTTGCTGAGCTGAACATCAGGTCTACTTTGATAGACAAAATAAAAGAATCACATGAAACATATGAAAAATGTTTAGAGAAAAAGAAGAAAGAGGAGAATCTTGAGACTTCGAAGTAAAGTCCAATGGATGTTTATATTATAAAGGACATGCTTATATTCCTCAAGATGATGAATTGAAAAAGGAAATTCTTATAGAAGCACATTATAGTCCTTTAACGATGCACCCGGAGGAAATAAAATGTATCGAGGATTTGAAGAGCCATTTTTGTGGCCGGGAATGAAAAGAGCTATAACGAGAATTCGTGTCTAAATGCTTAACTTGTCGACAAGTTAAAGAAGAACATCAAGTGCCATCGAGTTACTTCAACCAATTGCTATTCCATAATGGAAATGGGAAAAAATGACTATGGACTTTGTAACAGATTACCATTGACACCAAGTAGGAAAGACTAAATTTGGGTGATCGTGGATCGATTAACCAAATCACATTTCATTTCTGTGTATGACAGAGATCCCGTGTTTACTTCTAGATTCGGAAAGCACTACAGAAACATTGGGTACTCGATTGCATTTTAGTCACGCCTTCCACCCATAAACGATGGACAATCGGAGAGGACAATTCAAATTTTGGAAGATATGCTAAGAGCGTGTGTCATTGAGTTTGCGGTTTCGTGGGAAAAGTACTTACCATTGGCTGAATTTATGTATAACAAGCTGTTATCGATCAAGTATTAAAATGGCACCGTATGAAGCTTTATATGGAAGAAAATGTCGGACACCATTAAATTGGTTTGAGTTAGAAGACCGCAAGATTATCGGGCTGACTTGATTTAAGAGGTAGAAGAAAAAGTGAAGATAATTCGAGATAATCTAAGGGGCACCGATAGACAAAAGCCTTATTCAGATTTAAAAGAAAAAGATATTGAGTATCAGGTAGGAGACAAGGTATTTTTGAAAGTTTCACCATGGAAGAAAATAATGAGATTCGGAAGAAAAAGGAAGCTTAGTCCCAGATTCATTGGTCCGTATGAAATCTTGAAAAGAGTTGGACCGGTGGCATATAAATTGGCTTTACCACCAGAAATGAGCAAGATTCATGATGTTTTTCATGTATCGAAGCTTCACAAATATAAGTCAGATCATTTTCATGTCATTTCACTTGCGGAAGTTGAGATGCAACCTGATTTGACATTTGAAGAAGAACCAGTAAAGATTTTAGTTCATAGGGTGAAGAAATTGAGGAACAAATCAATTCTATTGGTTAAGGTGCTATGGAAAAACCACAAAATGGAAGAAGCCACATGGGAAACTGAAGAACGAATGAAAGAACAGTACCCACATTTGTTTAATCCAGTGCGTTCTAAAAATTTGAGGAAGAATTTTTAAAGGGAGAGAAATTGTAATATCCCATTATCTGATTAGTGACCAAAACATAAAGAATCAAAAGTTAGTGGTTTTTAGTTTAGTGACTAAAACTTTACGTTTTAAAGTTTGGTGACAAAAGTGAAAAGTTGAGAAAAGTTTAAGGACCAACATGGTAATTTTCCCAATAATTATTTTTATTCCATAAATAGATAGATCATCTAATGGTGTGGATCGAATATAAAAATTATGGTTTGATATGATGTTTCTATTATTGGGAAATTACGGTTAAAGTTTAAGTGTAATTCGGGTAATCGTATGAGCTCGAAATTTTATAAAAATTTGAAGGAAGTCTTAAAAAGACCCAAAGAGCATAGCATCAAAGTTTTTAATCGTTTTTAAATTAGTTTAGATTTGATTCTATTCAATATTTTGTATAGGTGGTGGAATGGCATTTTTGAAAATAAATTATTTCATTAATGGCATTTTAGACATTTCACCTATACTTTTCAATAAAAATTTATTATGGAAGAGGATAAAATATAGGTGTTGGCTTGTGATTGGTTATAAATAAGGGTGAAATAGTCATTTGACTATTTTAGAGATTTTTATTTTTATATAGCCAAATTAGAAGACATTTGGCATTAAAATTAAAGATAGAAAAGACTAGAAATTTGCTCATCTTTCTCCCAATTAGCCGAGACCCTAGAAAGGTAAGAGCAAAAATTTCAATTCAATTTTTGGCTTGATTTACTTGTTTTTGGTTAGAGACATGAAATAAGAAATTGATCTCCTTTGAATTCTCTATCTTTTGACATAAGTTTTGCTTAGTTTCTATATCTCTAAGTTGAGTTTGATGATTAGGGTGGTTGAAGAGCATGTTAAGATTTCATATTTTAAGGCTTAATCAAGTTGGAAATGGTGTTTTAGTGTTGTTTAGATGCTTGAAATGATGAAAACTTCTTGATAAACCTATAGGGACCATTTCGCAAAATGAATAATATTAGGGAAATTTTGTAAAAATTATTTTGATGATGGTTTTGATTAGAATGATGTTTTCTAAGTTGAATTATGTTGTTGGATTGAAGAAAACATCATTTTAGGACCAATTTGTGAATTGTGTAAATTGGGTGAAATAAGTGAAAAAAATTGGAAAATATTCAAGAAGCATGGGTATATTGTTTGCTATGATACAATGATTATTTTGGTATTAATATTTTTGAAAATGGAGATGAAATGTGGAAGTTTCAAATTTTAGTTTATAAACCCTAAGAGAAAGAATTTAGGGTTTAAAGGAGATTATCAAACTATTGGTTGTAATGTGTAATTTGAGATGAGATTAAAGTATTGGGAGCATGGTGGTTACAAAGAAGTACTTGGTTGAAAATATTAATTTTTCCATATTGGTATGTACATGTATTAGTAAAGGTTGGACATGTACTTAAGGTTGCTTGTGTCATGTATTTAATGTACAAACAGATAACAATCTAGTTCGAGAACAAACGAGTGAAGAAATAAGATAGAAAGTGCAATCGAGCTTAGTGAGGCTAGTATAAATTATAACTTTGAAAGTGTCAAGGTGAGTGCAATGCATGCATAGCATGATTTTTATGTCATTCATTATATAATTGACATGTTAAAAATATGTCCAGAATTGAGAATACATGCATGGATCACTACTTATCCATGGAATGTTATTTTACGTATGAATTGCTTAATATGTATATATGTTGCCATGTATGAGATTATGATTGATATAAAGCCCAAAGTATGAGATAGGAAATTAAAAGTATAGTTGGATATCCATAGAGTCATAAACAGCTGTATACACATTTTAGCACTCCCGTAGAGTGCAATTTATTATAAGCACTTAAGGTAAAGTGCAAAATAATTACTATTTGTATGCTCTGGTAAGTATACAAAAACACTTCGGTGTTAAGCATTTCCAGTAAAGTGCACCTAATATACTATAATCAAGTAAGTATAGGGGGGATGACTCGCGTTCCAAAAATTTCCTTAATTCAATACTTGGGCTAAATGAATTGAAAAATAGGTTAAAAAGGCTTGGAAGCTCGATGATGAATATGGCAATAGTATTGGTAAGAATCAAGGTTATTACCATGTAATATGTTACTATATATATACCATGTCATATATGTTAAAATGCATAAAATGGGAGGTGATCATATGCATTGTCACTATAATATATTGATACCTATGTTAAATTGCATTTGAATTAAGTGTTGTTGCCTCACTAAGTATATGCTTAGCGTATGATGACTTTCATGTGTAGGTTTTAAAGGATCTTCGAATGAAGAGTAGCCGAGCATCATTTTCATTTTTTGGGAGGTATATCTCCATACTCATAGTAATGTAATGACATTCATCCTTTCTTTTGGAAATGTACTAGATGACATGTATAATTAGTGGGGTTGTAATAACTTATCACTAAATATGGTGGGTTAATAGTTGTTGAATATGGATGATGAACCTAGTAAGTCCTATTATGGTTATAAATGGTAATGGACTAAGATTTTAGTAAATATGGATTCTAAGATAGAAAGTTTAAAAATCTGCCCAGAAATGTATGCAAAAGCAGTGTGTTCGAAAAATCAGCATAAATTCCACAATTGGAATTAGACAGTGAATCTTATATGTATGAAATAAATTTTTTTTCTAGTTTCTTATAAAATTAATGGTGACTGATTTCTAGTTGTATGTAAAAAGTTATGAATTTTTATTCGACGGAAGGTCAGAAAACAGGGTAGCAGAATTTTTGAAATTCTGGGCTGTGACGTGAATCTAAGGATTTATTTGAATTTTTGTGTAATGAATTTAGGCTAATAATTTATATGTTTAGAAATCTTAATGAATCTAGCTTAATTAGAAAATTTCGGAATGAATTTTTGATGTCTATAAATTTTTTTATAAATTTTTAAGTAAAGGCAGTGCAGGCTGCCAATTTTCTATATTAAGAAAATATAAGGGTTTAATCTTTGTTAGTAACATCACTAACTCGTATTTGGTGATAAATACAGGAAATGGGTGTTACATTTATTGATATCAGAGCCTCAGGTTTAGTCGATTCTGGATAGAAATTGAATTTAAAAATGAGTGGGAGTTGTATACATGCCACTAGGATGTCATAATTACTAATGATTATGTGCAGATACTCTGATGCTCTATAATTAGTAATGCTACTCTATATTAACAAACTTGTTGAAAATATGTTCTGTTCAGATGTCGGGCCATCAGGGTTCTAGACATGCGTTTGAACAGGAGGTTCCTGTGCAGAGTGGAAGTAACAAGGTAAATCAGAATGTACCTCAAGAGCAATACCAAGGTCAGGCACCTGCACAAGGACAACAAAACATGCCTGCTCAGGATCGTGGACTGTTCCTGCAGGTATTAGATGATATCTTAAATAGACCGAAACCAGTTTCTCTGCCAAGGGAGTTGAGGAAGTTAAAGGAATCATAGTTTCAAGGTGATTCTGATGTTCATCCGATGTCTGCGGACTTTTGGCTAAATGATATTAAAATTATGTTGGACTCTATCCGGTGTGATGATCAAGGAAGATTGGAAGGTGTAACATCACTTCTGATGGGGCCTGCTTGAATTTGGTGGACCACCATTACTGCTCAGATTCCTCGGGAACGAGTTACTTGGGAATTCTTTTTAAAAGAGTTCCAGAAAAAGTACATTGGTGATGTTTTTATCGAGGATATGAGGACTCAGTTTATGAATCTAAAGCAAGCAGGCATATCGATACATGAGTATGAGTGTGAGTTTAATAAGCTTAGCCGGTTTGCTACAGAGCTTCTTCCGACTGAGAAGCATGGAGTTAATAAATTTGTGGGAGGCCTAGTTTCGGAGTATAAAAAAGTCTTGGTTGCTCTTGATTTGTCTGAATTTCAAGTGGCGGTTAACCGAGCTAAATGAATGGAAAGGGTGGAACAAGAAGAAGCTTTTGAGAAGAAAACACAGTCAATTAAGTGATCCGAGGCCTCGGTGTTTTATCCTGGTCTAAACAGGTAAAGGTTTTCAGCAACAAAAGATCAGTTGGGTCGATGTCATCCGTAAAGAAGAATTCTTCTGCGGGTAAATCCAAGCAAGTCCACAATAAAACTAGTGGAAGTAAAGGTGATGGACTTTGGAAAAGACCTGAATGCAAGACTTGTGGAAGAAAACATCATGGTCGATGTTGGTATGCACCGGAGACAGTGTGCTATCAAAGTGGGAAGCCGGTTCATTTCAAACGACCATGTCCAGAATTATACGTGAATCAATCAGTGGCTGCTTCTCAGAGAAATAAAAGGAACCGAGGGTCGAATTCCCATCAAGGTGCATCGGAAGTCGTCAAAACTGAAAGGCAAAGCTCTTGCTCGTGTATATAATATCAAGACCACAGAGAGTAAAGATGATCCTGATGTGATATCAGGTATGCTTGAACTCTTTAATATACCTATTTTTGCACTAATTGATCCTGGTTCCACTCATTCATATATTAGTTCTAGAATCATACTAGAAAGAAACATTCCAATAGAGCTAATTAAGAGTGAGGTGGTAGCAACCAATCCGTTAAGCCAGAGTGCTAAGGTTAAGAGGATTTCCTATCAGTGTCCTATTAAAATTCAGAGTGTGGATTTCCCCGCTGACCTTATGGAATTACCGTTTTGTGAGTTTGAAATAATATTGGGGATAGATTGGTTATTTATATATGATGTTGTGGTGGAGTGTCGATTAAAAAGATTAATTTTAATGGCACCAAATAGATCACGAATAATATTCGTGGTGGAGAAGCCGAATCATCGTAGTGATGTTATTTCGGCTGTTGTTGCGAATGAAATGTTGATGGATGGTTGTGAAATAGATCCAACCCCCGAAATTGATACATTGAAGAAGGGAGTGAAAATAGAAGATATACCTACGGTGCGGGAATTCCCAGATGTATTCTCAGAAGAATTAACGGGACTACCTCCAGAGAGAGGTAAAATTTGGAATTGATGTGTTACCTGGTACAACACCCATATCGATGGCACCGCATCGTATGACACCTGCTGAACTCCGGGAACTCAAATCACAGCTACAAGAATTGTAGAATTGAGGTTTTATACGACCAATCATATCACCATGGGGAGCACCTGTATTATTTGTAAAGAAGAAATATGGATCGATGAGATTGGGTATCGATTATCATCAACTTAATAAAGTGACGATAAAGAATAAATATCCATTTCCAAGAATTGATGATCTCTTTAATCAATTAAAAGGTGCAGCAATGTTCTCTAAGATTGATCTTCGATCGGGCTATCATCAATTGAAGATTAAAGAGCAGGATATTCCAAAGATGGCTTTCAGGACTCGATATGGTCATTATGAATTCATGGTGATGTTGTTTGGATTAAATAATGCCCAGCAGCATTTATGGATTTGATGAACCGAATTTTTTAGCCATACCTGGACCAATTTTTAGTGGTATTCATGGACGATATCCTGGTTTATTCTAAAACCAAGGAGGATCGTGATGTTCATCTCAGAATAGTTCTTTAGATTTTGAGGGAGAAGAAATTATATGCCAAATTATCTAAATGTGAGTTTTGGCTTTTTGAGGTAACATTTCTTGGACATATAATATCGGCTGAAGGAATTCGGGTTGATCCTTAGAAAATTCAAGCTATCATGGAGTGGAAACCTCCTAAAAATGTTGCAGAGGTTAGAAGTTTTCTCGGATTGGCAGGATATTACCGCTGGTTCGTGAAAGATTTCTCAATGATTGCTGCACCTATTACTAAATTGCTCAGGAAGAATGTACCTTTTATGTGGACTAAAGAATATCAAGGAAGCTTTGGAAGATTGAAGAAAATCTTGACAGAAGATCCGGTGTTAGTTCAACCTGAACCGGGTAAGAATTTTGTGGTGTATAGATATGCATCGCATAATGGTTTGGGTTGTGTACTTATGCAAGACAGGAAAGTGGTGGCTTATGCTTCTAGACAACTTAAAACTCATGAGAGGAATTATCCTACTCACGATTTGGAATTAGCTACGGTTGTCTTTGTTTTAAAAATTTGGCGCCACTACTTATATGGTGAAAGATGTTATATATACACAGACCACAAAAGCCTAAAATATCTTTTAACGCAGAATGAGCTAAATCTAAGACAAAGGCGATGAATTGAGCTAATTAAGGATTATGATGCAATTATTGAATATCACACGGGAAAGGCTAATGTGGTGGCAGACGCACTTAGCTGAAAGATGTTTTCAGCCCTACGGATATCGAATGCTCAATTATCAATATTGGATTATGGTGCTCTACTTGCTGAGCTGAACATCAGGTCTACTTTGATAGACAAAATAAAAGAATCACATGAAACATATGAAAAATGTTTAGAGAAAAAGAAGAAAGAGGAGAATCTTCAGACTTCGAAGTAAAGTCCAATGGATGTTTATATTATAAAGGACATGCTTATATTCCTCAAGATGATGAATTGAAAAAGGAAATTCTTATAGAAGCACATTATAGTCCTTTAACGATGCACCCAGGAGGAAATAAAATGTATCAGGATTTGAAGAGCCATTTTTTGTGGCCAGGAATGAAAAGAGCTATAACAGAATTCGTGTCTAAATGCTTAACTTGTCAGCAAGTTAAAGAAGAACATCAAGTGCCATCAGAGTTACTTCAACCAATTGCTATTCCATAATGGAAATGGGAAAAAATGACTATGGACTTTGTAACAGGATTACCATTGACACCAAGTAGGAAAGACTAAATTTGGGTGATCGTGGATCGATTAACCAAATCAGCACATTTCCTGTGTATGACAGAGATCCCAGGTTTACTTCTAGATTCTGGAAAGCACTACAGGAAACATTGGGTACTCGATTGCATTTTAGTCCTGCCTTCCACCCGCAAACTGATGGACAATCAGAGAGGACAATTCAAATTTTGGAAGATATGCTAAGAGCGTGTGTCATTGAGTTTGCAGGTTCGTGGGAAAAGTACTTACCATTGGCTGAATTTGCGTATAACAACTGTTATCAGTCAAGTATTAAAATGGCACCGTATGAAGCTTTATATGGAAGAAAATGTCGGACACCATTAAATTGGTTTGAGTTAGAAGACCGCAAGATTATCGGGCCTGACTTGATTTAAGAGGTAGAAGAAAAAGTGAAGATAATTCGAGATAATCTAAGGGCAGCTTCTGATAGACAAAAGCCTTATTCAGATTTAAAAAGAAAAAGATATTGAGTATCAGGTAGGAGACAAGGTATTTTTGAAAGTTTCACCATGGAAGAAAATAATGAGATTCGGAAGAAAAAGGAAGCTTAGTCCCAGATTCATTGGTCCGTATGAAATCTTGAAAAGAGTTGGACCGGTGGCATATAAATTGGCTTTACCACCAGAAATGAGCAAGATTCATGATGTTTTTCATGTATCGAAGCTTCACAAATATAAGTCAGATCATTTTCATGTCATTTCACTTGCGGAAGTTGAGATGCAACCTGATTTGACATTTGAAGAAGAACCAGTAAAGATTTTAGTTCATAGGGTGAAGAAATTGAGGAACAAATCAATTCTATTGGTTAAGGTGCTATGGAAAAACCACAAAATGGAAGAAGCCACATGGGAAACTGAAGAACGAATGAAAGAACAGTACCCACATTTGTTTAATCCAGGTACGTTCTAAAAATTTGAGGAAGAATTTTTTTAAGGGGAGAGAATTGTAATATCCCATTATCTGATTAGTGACCAAAACATAAAGAATCAAAATTTAGTGGTTTTTAGTTTAGTGACTAAAACGTAAAGTTTTAAAGTTTGGTGACAAAAGTGAAAAGTTGAGAAAAGTTTAAGGACCAACATAGTAATTTTCCCAATAATTATTTTTATTCCATAAATAGATAGATCATCTAAGGGTGTGGATCGAATATAAAAATTATGGTTTGATATGATGTTTCTATTATTAGGAAATTACGGTTAAAGTTTAAGTGTAATTCGGGTAATCGTATGAGCTCAGAATTTTATGAAAATTTGAAGGAAGTCTTAAAAAGACCCAAAGAGCATAGCATCGAAGTTTTGAATCGTTTTTAAATTAGTTTAGATTCGATTCTGTTCAATATTTTGTATAGGTGGTGGAATGGCATTTTTGAAAATAAATTATTTCATTAATGGCATTTTAGACATTTCACCTATACTTTTTAATAAAAAATTATTATGGAAGAGGATAAAATATAGGTGTTAGCTTGTGATTGGTTATAAATAAGGGGTGAAATAGTCATTTGACTATTTTAGAGATTTTTATTTTTATATAGCCAAATTAGAAGACATTTGGCATTAAAATTAAAGATAGAAAAGACTAGAAATTTGCCCATCTTTCTCCCAATTAGCCGAGACCCCTAGCAAGGTAAGAGCAAAAATTTCAATTCAATTTTTGGCTTGATTTACTTGGTTTTTGGTTAGAGACATGAAATAAGAAATTGATCTCCTTTGAATTCTCTATCTTATGACATTAGTTTTGCTTAGTTTTCATATCTCTAAGTTGAGTTTGATGACTAGGGTGGTTGAAGAGCATGTTAAGATTTCATGTTTTAAGGCTTAATCAAGTTGGAAATGGTGTTGTAGTGTTGTTTAGATGCTTGAAATGATGAAAACTTCTTGATAAACCTTTAGGGACCATTTCGGCAAAATGAGTAATATAAGGGGAAATTTTGTAAAAAATATTTTGATGATGGTTTTGATTAGAATGATGTTTTCTAAGTTGAATTATGTTGTTGGATTGAAGAAAGTATCATTTTAGGACCAATTTGTGAATTGTGTAAATTGGGTGAAATAAGTGAAAAAATTGGAAAATATTCAAGAGTCATGGGTATATTGTTTGCTATGATACAATGATCATTTTGGTATTAATATTTTTGAAAATGGAGATGAAATGTGGAAGTTTCCAAATTTTAGTTTATAAACCCTAAGAGAAAGAATTTAGGGTTTAAAGGGAGATTATCAAACTATTGGTTGTAATGTGTAATTTGAGATGAGATTAAAGTATCGGGAGCATGGTGATTACAAAGAAGTACTTGGTTGAAAATATTAATTTTTCCATATTGGTATGTACATGTATTAGTAAAGGTTGGACATGTACTTAAGGTTGCTTGTGTCATGTATTCAACGTACAAACAGATAACAATCGAGTTCGAGTTCAAACGAGTGAAGAAAGAAGATAGAAAGTGCAATCGAGCTTGGTGAGGCTAGTATAAATTATAACTTTGAAAGTGCCAAGGTGAGTGCAATGCATGCATAGCAATATTTTTATGTCATTCATTATATAATTGACATGTTAAAAATATGTCCAAAATTGAGAATACATGCATGGATCACTACTTATCCATGGAATGTTATTTACGTATGAATTGCTTAATATGTATATATGTTGCCATGTATGATATTATGATTGATATAAAGCCCAAAGTATGAGATAGGAAATTAAAAGTATAGTTGGATATCCATAGAATCCTAAACAGCTGTATAAACATTTTAGCACTCTCGTAGAGTGCAATTTATTATAAGCACTTCAGGTAAAGTGCAAAATAATTAATAATTGTATACTCCGGTAAGTATACAAAAACACTTCGGTGCTAAGCACTTCCAGTAAAGTGCACCTAATATACTATACTCAAGTAAGTATAGGGGGATGACTCGCGTACCAAAAATTTCCTTAATTCAATACTTGGGCTAAATGAATTGAAAAATAGGTTAAAAAGGCTTGAAAGCTCGATGATGAATATGGCCACGGTGTTGGTAAGAATCAAGGTTATTACCATGTAATATGTTACAATATATATACCATGTCATATATTTTAAAATGCATAAAATGGGAGGTGATCATATGCATTGTCACTATAATATATTGATACCTATGTTAAATTGCATTTGAATTAAATGTTGTTGCCTCACTAAGTATATGCTTAGTGTATGATGACTTTCATGCGTAGGTTTTAAAAGAGCTTCGAGTGAAGAGCAGCCGAGCATCACTTTCATATTTTGGAAGGTATATCTCCATACTCATAGTAATGTAATGACATCCATCCTTTCTTTTCGAAATGTACTAGATGGCATGTATAATTAGTAGGGTTGTAATAACTTATCACTAAATATGGTGGGTTAATAGATTTTGAATATGGATGATGAACCTAGTAATTCCTATTATGGTTATAAATGGTAATGGACTAAGTTTTTAGTAAATATGGATTCTAAGATAGAAAGTTTAAAAATCTGCCCAGAAATGTATGCAAAAGCAGTGTGTTCGAAAAATCAGCATAAATTCCAAAATTGGAATTAGACAGTGAATCTTATATGTATGAACTAAAACTTTTGTCTAGTTTCTTACAAAATTAAAGGTGACTGATTTCGAGTTGTATGTAAAAAGTTATGAATTTTTATTCGACGGAAGGTTAGAAAACAGGGTAGCAGAATTTTTGAAATTCTGGGCTGTGACGTGAATCTAAGGATTTATTTGAATTTTTGTGTAATGAATTTAGGCTAATAATTTATATGGTTAGAAAGCTTAATGAATCTAGTTTAATTAGAAAAATTCGGAACGAATTTTCGATGTCTATAAAATTTTTTATAAGTTTTTAAGTGAAGGCAGTGCAGGCTGCCAATTTTCTATATTAAGAAAATATAAGGGTTTAATATTTGTTAGTAACATCACTGACTCGTATTTGGTGATAAATACGGAAAAGAATGTTACAAGACTGGTCCTTGAGACTAGATGACTCCCTTTGGGCCTACAAAACAGCTTTTAAAACTCCTTTGGGAACCTCCCCATACAGACTCGTTTTTGGGAAGACATGCCACCTGCTTGTAGAGTTGGACCATTGAGCTTATTGGGCAACCAAACTCAATATGGAATGGAGGGCTGCTGGTGAGAAGAGATTATTAGATCTAAATGAATTAGAGGAATTTTGAGCTCAAGCCAATGCCAATGTCAAGTTGTATAAAGAGAAGACAAAAAGGTGGCATGATAACAGAATCTTGCCAAGGCAGTTTGAAGCCGGTCAACGAGTTCTGTTATTTAACTCTAGGTTAAATATATTTCTTGGGAAGCTTAGGTCCAGATGGTCGAGACCCTTTGAAGTTGTCAAACCACATACTCATGGAGCAGTTGACCTCAAGGATTTGAAGACTAGAACAACTTTTAAGGTAAACAACCAAAGATTGAAACACTATCTGAAAGGTAACCAAAAGAATGCCAAGGATATTGTTCTCTTGGCAGAACTTTAGTGAACTCCTCCATCATTGTTTTATGTATGTACATACTAGTTTAGATGTTTTTCTTTGATTTCTTAGTTTCTGATTCTATTGTTATTTTTATTTTATTTTATTTTGATGGTTTGAAAGGATCGCTTTAAGTGTGTGCAAGTACATGATATTGCCAGGCAGTATGCTAAGATGAGGGTTGGCATGAAGAAACCAACATTGCACAATTGGACTTGTGTGAGTAGGCCCAAGAAGAGTGAAAATTTTGGCTAAGTGCAGGATTAAAACCCTAGCCGTTTAGGGTAAAAATTGAAATTCAAATTTTTATCCCAATCTTTATCTTACACCTTTTCCTGCATCGTCTCTTCACCTTTATCCCTTAACTCATCATTATCACTTCTCCCTAAACATGCCACTCCCTCATCATTATCCCTATTTAATCACCCAACCTAAACACCCCATTAAAACACTCAACCATTTCTTTTTTCCCTTTACTTAAACCCCAACCTTTGCCTTAGCTAAATTTTTACACTCCTCATTTTCTTCAACAAGAAAGTAAGAATCCACATTTTCTTTTCCCTAAAATTCATCTGATTTCCCTAAAAGTTTTGCTATGGCATCTTCTTCAACACCTTTCAAGATCTTCTTTAATGAAGAAATCTACAAGAAGCATGAGGAAAATTTTGCAACAAGAACGTTTTGCTATGAGAAAAATTTCGAGTTCAAGAAAGAACCCAAATTGGGCTATTCATCGGAGTTCATAGCAGTGATCAAAAAACACAAATGGGAGTTGTTTTTCCAAAAAACGGGGGAAGTCTATTCCAATATTGTCCAAGAATTTTATGCTCATCTCACAACAAAAGACTCACCTTTCTTGATGGTGTGAGGTAAGTGTGTACGATTTGATGAAGGTTATATTAATGAGATGTTTAATTTGGATGGTGTAGAGGAAAAACACTCTGATTTTTTGGATTTTGTGGACAATGCCAAGAGAAAGATGTTGTTGAAGGACTTATGTGAACCTGGCACCAAGTGGAACATATTATCAAAGGGCCATCGAACGGAGAAGCGGCTGGCACTAAAGCCACAACCAAAGGGGTGAAACCACTTCTTGAAGGCAAATCTGATGCCAACTACCCATAACGAGACTGTCTCGAAGGAGAGGATGGCCTTGTTGCATTCGATCATCATGGGCCGCAAGATCAACATTGTTCACATCATCATTGATGAAACTTATAAGTACACCAGTAAGGGCAGTGGAATTTTGTTTTTCCCATTATTAATCTCTAATATTTGAGTGAAGCACAGTGTGCCAAGGCTTGATTCAAACAAAGTCCAAGAAATTAAGGGAACAATGATCACTCCTGCCCTATGGAGGCAACTCATTGCCAAGAAGAGGGGAAAATGAAAGCCTGGAGAACTGGTGTCCAAGGCCAAGGTGCCCATCGCAGAACCTGAGACTCTTATGCCAACTGGTTCAGTGGCAATTCTTTCCCAAATTTACCAACGCCAGAAAATCATTCTTCAAAAGCTGGAGAAAGTAGAGGAGCAGAACACCAAACTTTGGCATTATACTTATGCCTAGTACTGTGCCATCAAGAAAACTCTTGAAGGAATGTCCTCGAGTGTCTTGCCAGCATTCTCTGAGTTCCCCACAGACTTCTTTGCCAACGTTGATGTGCCAACCAGTCCTTATTCTATCCATACTCCGACACAATCATATGCCACTGTCCTAGTGTCCCCTTTCCAAGTTGAGTCCACAAGAACAGACACGCCGCCTGAATCAGAAGAAAAGGGAATCCAAGACAAAGCTGCTGCAACACTTTTTGCACCTACCTCATCTACTGCCATTAAAGCTCCTACTGTATCAGAGCTAATGTAGATTGTCAAGGAAGTCATTTGTGACATTGGAACTTCCACAGCCACATCAAAGCCTAGCATGAAGGGAAGGAAACACATGGCTCCTGATCGTGGGAGCTTTGTCAAGAGCAAGACCAGTGTATCATGCCCAGAAACTACGAAGGGGAGTCATCTTTCCCTTAAACTCATTTCAATCATTTTTTCATTTGTTCGTGCATGTCATCTTATTTCTTTTGTTTATATTTGTCTTCATGCGTTGAGGACAATGAACACCTTTGGTTTGGGGGTGTGCGTTGCCTCACATCTTTTTCCATGCCATGGATTCATGTTTATATTTTTGCTTGCATTTTGTTGTCATATAAATTAGGTATAATTATGCATACCAAACCATTAAAAAAATAAAAAATTTGTTGCCTATATTAAATTTGGAAATTTTGTCAATACTTTGTTAGATTAGTTAGAATTTGTTTTACTATACTATGTCTGATGATGAAATTGTAAATCCTTCGTTGCATGTACCAGCAGGTTAGTAATGCCAGGACTGCTAGGCAATTGATCTCTAGTTTAGGAAAGTAAAGTCTCACTTAACACGTAGTATGCATCTAGTTTATAAACAAACTTAGAATTCTTGAAACTAAGCTTAGAAAAAAATGATGCCAGGGTAAATAGGAAAGAATAAGGCAACAATGTTTTGTCAGGGCAAGAAAAAATGTAAGAACTTTAATATGCCTTAAAGATAATAAGTAGCTTGAGCCTTCGTGGTTTACTCCCTCTTAGTTATCAAGTTAAAAACTTTAGGGTATGAGTTGAAGAGTAAAAGCCTAGTAATGTTTGGACTAACGTGGGGATTCGTGGTATGCTCCCTCTTATTTCTCACGCCAAACAGTATTATGAAGCAAGCC
This sequence comes from Hibiscus mutabilis, assembly GCA_019671005.1. Classification (NCBI taxonomy): domain Eukaryota; kingdom Viridiplantae; phylum Streptophyta; class Magnoliopsida; order Malvales; family Malvaceae; genus Hibiscus; species Hibiscus mutabilis. Next base: position 52,109,191 of record CM033745.1, read on the forward strand.
TGAAAATATTGCCAGTAGAAACCTTTGGCGAATAAAAAAGAAAAAATAATTCTAAGTTTGGGTAGTAAATTTGACTAAGGGAGTAAAATGATACTTATGCATATTTCCTACACTTCATAACCCTAGACTAGTATTATATTGCTGCACTTGAATTTGTTGATCTACTTGGCATTGTTGCACTGGATACTTGAGGAACGAATTAGGGTCAGATTCTGCTTACTAGCACTTGTTTACATTCAGAACACTTTTGATGAGGTAATAATTTTTCTATTTTCTTATTTTAGTTACATTACATGAGGACAAGAAATGAGCTAGGTTTAGAAGAGTGTTAATGTCACATCTCAAAAATTGGCCTAGTCAGAATTAGGTTCTGGTGATCAGAAATTTTGAAGACCGATGTGATAGTAATTGTAATAATTGAGTTTTGTACCCCTCGTGATAAATGAAATTACATTTTGGCTCTTTATGAGTAAAAGGACCCCTTGTATGAAATTCGAAGCCCAAAGTGCAAACCTGAGCTAGTCGTATTGATACAGTTATATGAGTATTGATACGGTCTACCCGTCAATAAGTAACTTCCTTATTTTATCAAGGGCGTACCGATATGGATAGAAGCATATCGACACGGGTCCTCTATTTTAAATGAAATCAATGTCATTTTGAAAGGAAATGATGTAGGGTGATGAGTCACCCCTATGCTTGTCCATTCCCATGCGAAACTCATCAGAATTCATGAGTAAATGAGGTCATTAGCCAACTTGGAAAACTAATGATCATTGGGTTTAAGCAAACCCTTGTTGGGAGGAAATCTACTCATTGGCCACTTGAAAGGCAAGATATTATTAGGGTCATTGACCTTTTTTAAAAATCCAGAAAGAAAGCTCACTCCATTTGTTCCATTCCCCCGAAAGCAAAAACACCACACTTTGTCTTCTACAAAGCAAGCACCACCATTGTTACCTTCAACCTAAGTTTAAGCACACACCTCCCTCGTTGCCCATCCTAAGCTCAATCTTTCTTTGATTTGAAAGCACCATAGCCAAGCTATCAACGGGTAAGGAAAAACCCTTTATCAATTGTTGAATTCCATGAATAATCAGAGTTTAATTTTGAATCAAAATTCTAAGTCTACTCCTTGAATAAGTGTCATGTCAATATATCAATTGTAATAATTCTTTGTGTTTTCCTAGCTCAAAATTCAGAGGAGAATAATCTACCATCTCCTATTGTGGCTAGGAACAAAGGAATCGAGATTTGGAAGTCCTAAAAGCTTATGTGCTCTAAGATGAGTGTAGTTGTGTCAAGGGATAGGCTCGGTGCCATCCCGTTGCATTATTTGGTAAATATGTTACATTTGATTAAGGGCTCATGTACAGCAATTATGTTGGATTCGAATGGTGATTTTGGTAAGTACCTTGTGTTGCTTTGATATGTGTAGTATGGATATGACATGTTTGAGATGTGATACATGGAGCTAAGGCTCAACTTTGATATATGATATGTCATGATCCGAAAGATATGAAATATGTTATTTATGTGATTTTTGTGTATAAGTGGATATTGGATACAATTGGCATACCATAGGATCATTGAGCTCGTATAAGTAAGGGTGGACTACGATCTGGGGCTACGACCTATATGCGGGGGAAATAAGGATGGTTTGTTTAAGGAATTCTCTCCGGAGCTACGGCTCAAGGCCATGGCCTATTTTCTGATATGAATGGTGTAAATGGGAATCCATGTATCCAATGGTACCAATTTAAGAAATAATGTATGCATGTGAAGTATAACTTGATGATTAAGAATTCGTATGATTTGTGGGTTAAGCATGAGATTATATGTTTCAAATCATTCATATGTTATCCAATTAATCACTATGTCATTCATGAAACTAGCTATTATTTGCACTTGTTATAACTACCTCACTAGGCTATGTAAGCCTAACATGTGTGTCTCACGCATTTTCAGGACCTTGAAAGAATGTTGGCATCTGATCGTGTGCCTCCGTTGCAAGTCACCTCTTTATAAGTATATGTATGCCTATCTTTTGCCTTAAACTCCTAGTCCAGTGGCATATGCTTCGAACATGTTTTGTATGAGCATTTTGATGGTTCTGTAATAGTCCTATAATGACTTAGTGTTGTATGCATGAAAGGGTATGTTTTGGGAATACCTAGTTTACTAAAATGAGCCTAAAGTGAAAACTAGGTAAACGGATTCGAAATGCTATAAAATTTGGTATGATAGTAGATTAATGGATTTTAGACTTGCTGGTAAAATTTGGTAATGATTGGACAACATTGGAAGGGTTAAATTAGGTAAAAACTAGATAAAATCTGTCACTACAAGCCAGACGTATCGATACGGGGAAGACTGTACTGATACGGTCTTACATAATTGAACTTGATGAAGTAAGGAGTATTAATACACTAGGGAGTGTACCAATACGGACCTTGACAGTAAGGTCTGGAAAAATAATTGCATTGGTACGACCTCATACGTACCGAAACGAGTCAACCCAAGACAAAGCGTATCGATAAGGGCATAGACGTATCGGTACGGGGTCGTTGACCTTGAACCTGGAAAGTGTAAAATTCAACTCAGTGTACCGATACGGCCTATAGTGTATCGGTACGGTGTCAGTTAATTCTATTAAAAGGCTTGAGAAACAGTTTTTAAAAGATTACAAATTGGTCACTAATAATTATATGGCTCAAATGGATTGGTTAAAAATATCCGATAACAACGAAACTTCTCAGGTTAATAATTGGCGAGTCTAAATACAAGTTGGTAAAAAGAACTCAGATTAGGGTCACTAGATTATAACGTTTTCAACTTGGTCCTTTTAGTTCAAAAAGTTTTAAATTAACCCAAATTCCGGTTTCGATCTCTGGTCCCATCCTTCGATAACACTTTCTGACCCGATTCTCTACCAGACCGGGAAGGGGGTGTTATAGTTATGGTATCAGAGCCTAGGTTTAGTCATTCTAGGACTAAACAGGCATCCGTTATTAGTCTGCATTTGCATATGCCATTTAGGAGTTTATTTGTATACGTTATCTATGACTTGCAGCTTACACGATTCAATTCTTCTTCCTGAATAGATATGAAAATGTCAGAACCTATTGATAGGCGTGCTATAAATGAGCCCTTCCCGACTTATCCTCTACTCAGGGGGATAATCAGAGGCCAGAACTAAGGCCCGAACGAGTAGGACAGAATGACCTACCTCATCCACCTCCGATACCTCCGGCTCAGCAGGAGTATCTTTTTTCGATAGCGGATATGATTAAGCAAGTTGTGGTGTCCCTTCGATAAGAACCACTTCCTCATCCTGCTGAAGCTTCTCAGCATGTGTCCCGAGCTCCAATTGATAGGCTCAAACAGTACCCAGTCTATACATTCACTGGCCAGGATCTGGATAACCCTTAAATCGCAGAGTACTGGCTAGAGAATACCTTGAAGGTTCTGAATAAACAAATGAAGTGCCCTGATGAGAAAAAACTCGAATATGCTTTGGCCTTGATTGCGGAAGAGGCCCAGAGCTAGTGGGATACGTGACTCTCACTGTTCCTGAGCACCGTGTTACGTGGGACTTTTTCTTCAGGAGTTTCGCAAGAAGTACATCAGCGATCATTACATTGCTGAGAGACGTAAGAAATTCCTCCATCTGAGACAAGGGGAAGGCTTGTGGAGCAGTATATTCAATACTTCTGCAAGTATGCAAGGTACGGTACTGAGATCATACGCACGGAGAAAGAGAAATGTCGAATGTTCATTGATGGCCTATGTGATGAATTGCGCCCCCTCTTCATAGTCTTGGAGTTAGAAGACTTTCAGATGCTTGTCAACCGAGCTATCGCTACTGAGGCTTCCCAAAAGGCTTCTGAGAGAAGGAAATGGAACCAAGCCAGATCCGATAAGAGATTTCGTGAGGATTCTAAGCCTCCAATGTCTTAGAAGAAAGGTAAGCATTGGGATTAGTGTAGCGACCTTTTTCCCTCTCCCTATTTGAGAAAAAGAAATTTTGACGTGTTAAGGGCGTTCGTTTAGAAAATAAGTTGACTACTAATTATCCCCTAAATCGTTAATGAAAATCTTTTGAAAAATGGGGGATTTCTTTTGAAAACTTTAAAATTTCCAAAACGGTGAAAATTTAGAGTCGCCACCGGCCACTTGGGCAATGTAGGCCAAACACATAAAACCAGAGATTCGATACGAAAGGTTCCGGGAGTTGGTTACATGTGGGGAAGGATTAGCACCCCCATCACGCCCGGAAATCGGTGCCAGAAAATTTGTTGCTCCAAAAAGAATGAAAGTTATTGAAATTTAGATTGAGTTTAATTCGAAGTTTCTAGGTGAAAATTAACCTTGCCTACATGGGCCTTATCGAATTGGTGGACTCAAATTAATTAAACATTTAATTAGTAAAGTTGACGATACGTCGGACCATAGATTAAACCGACATCGAATAAGCCCGACTGTCGAGTTAATTTGTGATTCGACCCCCGTACGCCACTTTTATGCATGATGCAAACATTTAATTATGATGTGATGATTTTATTAATTTTTAATCCATTTACCACGGGACAGTAATAATTAATTCGAATATTTGGTCAACATCCTTTAAGCTCGGACTATTACGACGCAAATATTTGAATTAATAAACACCTCCTTTTTATGACTTAGATTGATTAAATGTGCAATTAAGATTAAATATTATATGGGTGTCAATTAAAGTATAACAATTAATGGCATAAAAGTAAACATTTTAAAAAGGAAGGCCCAGTTTGACATGTATATAGGTCAATTATGTATTTAACCCCTAAAAGGATTAAGAAGCTCAAGTTATGAAGGCTAAATTGCAATTTAATGCTAAGTTAGGCTTAAAATTAATTTTTCCCTTGAAGTGATTAAGAAAAGTTCAATTAATTTAATGAATTTAACATTTACTCCAATAAGCCAAGAATAAACTTAAATTCACTAAATTAATTCAAACTCTTATTTAACTAAGGCTTAAAAAAATATAGGGGTAATTTTAATTCTAGAAACGTGCCCCTATAAGTCGGGCACACGATTTGTTCGAATTAATTTGACTATTCCTAATCTAAACCTAAGAAGAACTAACTAAGTTCTACAATCTAAGCCCAAACCATAGGCCCAAACTATTGAAACTAAAACAACAAGGCCCACATTGTTATATAGTGATGGAAGCCCAAAAGATTTAAGATACCTTATTAAAATAATATAACATAAAAAAGTTTAAAAAAATGTACTGAAATATATTATGAATTAAAGTTATGACACACATATATAAAAAAACCTATTATTCAAAAGTATATATTAAAGTAAATTATGTGTTAAAGTTACATAAGAAAAGAACTACTATTATACATTATTCATTTTTGCTAAAATCTTTTATTTATTTTAAAGCCATATCATAAACCACACATATATGTATATATATTTCATTTTCACATTATTATATGTTGTAATATATTTTTTATGTACCAAAATGTTAGTACACTCTTCAAAATTATGTTTCCTACATTCAAAATTATGGGTATTACATATATATATATATATATATATATATCATGTTTTACAAAATTCCATCTTATTCTTTAAAATTGTTATACATTAAAAGTATTTATTATATGTACATATATACTTTTATATTTACATGCATACATATCTAAAAGTTTACCCTATATAAAAATGTATTGTATATTAAAACATTTATATTTTTTATTTATTTGTGCTTTATTTATTATTTATTTATTATTATTTTTTGTTTATTTTCCTATGAATTCCGAATTTTATTCTAAAACGTATTAAGTTAAGAGTTATTCATGACATTCTACCAATTTTTAATTTACCAACAAGTGCATGTTAAACATAAAATTATGCGTCATACTTCCAATTTATGCTAAATCTACGTACATATTAAACATATATTCCGTTCAAACTAATTTTATCCCTAAAATTGTCATCACAATTTATCAAAATAATGTAAAAATAAATTGCGAATATTAAACACAAATATACAGAACTTAAATAAATAAAAAAATAAAAGTAAAAAAACAAAAAAAAAACTTGATTTAAAAACTGGAAAAGGATCAGATTATAAAGAAAATAAAATATTAAGACAAAATTAAAAGGAATGAAATGGACGTAATTAAAATTTTTGAGAAAATACGAAAGACCTCGGGGGTAATTTAAAAAGGCGGAATGGCTCCCTAAGGTAATTATCCCACGCGGAGGGATCAATCGTGTAATTGGACCATGCGGAAGCCCTTCCAGCATAAATATTTTAGGGCGGAAGAACTAAAAGTGGTATTATGCCATTTAAAATTTCATAACATTATAAATACCCCCTTTGTCGGATTATTTGATTTTTTCGGCCATTTTTTTGTTATAACAAAAAACACTCCCTAGAAACGCTCTGAACTCGTTCATCGAGTTCATTTGGGTTCAACATGAACCCAGATTCCAACGACCAACTTCGTCGTATTTTCCAAAAATCAGCCGGTCTGACGGCGGCTGCGAACCTAAACCAGCCAAAAAAACTTCGCTTTCAACCCTAGCCTAAATCCTAACCCTTATCCTAACAACATTAACCCTCTCCTCATTAAGAAAACTAAAAACTGAATCATAGGGAGGGTTTCTGTCGTCACATGCTTCCACCGTTTCACCATACCCAGCCTTGAAGAGGCTCCAAATTATCAATGGAGGAGCATCGTACAGAGGAAGCCGAAACAACGCGAGAGAAATCTACATGGGTAAACCCTTACTCTGTTCTCTCATTTTTTTTATAAATATACATGCATATATATGAACTGGAAAAAGAAGGTATGCCTTGAAAGGCTTTATTTTTTTTTTGCTCTGTTTATTGCTTCTTTTTTTCTTTCGAACTGTTGTCGTTGTGTTACAAATGATGCATTACATGTTTATATTAATCTCAGACACTCATTGCCCTAATCTATGCTATTGCTTATTGTTTCAAATTCGAAGCAATCTTTAATTGTTATCACTGTTGATGATATAGCTATGATTTTCCCTTTTTTTTTGATTTCTTGTTTGCTCGGTGGTTGAGAACCGGTAGCCGTATTTCAGCGGTGCTACGTGGACTGGAAGACTAAACGGAACCTGCGCGTGGGGGCGTGAAAAAGATGAACGGTCGGAGCGTGGACTACAAGCGCCATCATCGAACGGCTGAAGCGATCTGGGTCGTTGGATAAGATCTGATCCAATGGCCGAGATGCTTCTTGAGATGGACGGTCGTGATGGCTTCATCAAGGTTGACGTGGCAACGTTGGATGGGTGACACGTGGCAAATGGAAGAGCTGAAGAGTCTTCAATCAATCTGGGTCGTTGGTATTCATTTGATCTAAGCCGTTGGATCAAAATTTGATCCAACGGTTCAGATGGGGCGGCTGCAAAGCAAAGCATGGGAGATTAGATTATATTTAGGGTTTTTAGAACTAGGTCTGGTCTGAATAGGCCTGTGTTATATTATTATTATTATTATTATTTTGGGTTTTAATATGTAATGGATCTGGACTCTTATAAATATTTGGGCTTAATTTTTTATCTTAATATGTTTATACATATATACTTTTATACTTATATACTTTATTATAGCCTAGTAATAACCACATATACATTCAAACGTTAATACACATGTACGTACATACAATTATATGTTCATAGTTAATTATCAATGGCATTGGAATAACAAATACATACATATGCACATTCACATTGAAACAATTATAAACATGCATAATATACTAATAACATATATTACATGCAATTTGGACAAACAACACTTATATAACCATGTTTTTAAATATGTATTCGTAATGAACACACACTTATGATATACACTTTATGTATACTAACACGCATGAGCCCATTTTATAATTACCTAATAATAAGATAGACATATACAAGCCCATTATTGAAAAATAAAAATAAAAAGGTTAACCCCAGACAAAATTAGTGATTACAATCAGAAATCTGTCACATTCCAACAACTGCCCCGATCTAGATACGCACCACAATTCCAGTCCGCAGGGACGTCTGTTACTCGTACAGCTTCGGTGGACAGTACGGGTGGTTCTATGAAAGGTTCTCAGATCCCTTTATACAACTACTGCCATAAGAGGCATCCAGGGCAGTGCCACAAACAGTTCGAACCTTGCTATCTCTGTGGAGAGTCCGACCACTTTATCTGACAGTTTTCGCAAAATCCACACGCACCTACATCCGTAGCTTCTCAGAAGAATCCCAGTAAAGCGAGAGGAGCGAAGCCAATGCCATCCAGATCCACAAGAAAAACTCACAACAACAATGCGTCTACAGTCGGTCGTGATCCCTAAACTTCAACTCAGATGTATCATGTCAGAGGCCGTGAGCAGGAAGATGACCCTGATGTGATTGCAGGTATGGTAGAGCTATGCTTCGATTATGTTTATGCATTAATAGACCCAGACTCTACACACTCTTTCATTAGTGAACCGATGATTTTGAAATATACCTTAGACACGGAACCAGTCACTTCCGAGATGGTTGTCTTCAATCCACTAGGAGATAGTGTGACCATCCGAATGATCTGTAAAAATTACTCTCTAAGGATCCAAGAGATCCCATTTCTGGCCAATTTGATGGTCTTGCTCTTCCAAGAATTCAACCTTATCTTAAGCATTGATTAGCTAGCTGAACAACGAGCTTATCCGATGTATTTCCCGATGAACTTCCAGGACTCTCTCCCACCCGGAAGTGGAATTCGGGATAGAAGTACAACCTGGGACTACTCCGGTCTCTATTACTCTGTATAAAATGGCTCAGGTGGAATTGAAAGAGCTAAAGACCCAAATCCAAGACCTTTTGGGTAAGGGATTTGTCTGACCGAGTTCCTCGCCCTGTGGAGAGCCAATTTTGTTTGTCAAGAAAAAGGATGGATCGATGCGTCTGTGTATTGACTATCGCCAGTTGAATAAAGTCACGATCAAGAACAAGTATCCGCTTCCAAGGATCGATGACCTCTTTGATCAATTGAAAGATGCTTCGATCTTTTCCAAGATCGGCCTTCGATCTGGATACTACCAAATATTGGTGAAAGAGTTTGATGTTCCAAAAACTACTTTCCGAACTAGATATGGCTACTATGAATTCTTGGTGATGCCTTTTGGGCTCACGAATGCACCTACAACTTTTATGGACTTAATGAACTGTATATTCCAGACCTATCTCGATAAGTTTTTGGTTGTCTTTATAGACGACATCCTAATCTATTATAAAGACTCTGCTGCTTATGAAAAACATCTTCGGATTGTGCTCCAAACCCTTCGAGATAGCGAATCTACGCCAAATTTAGTAAATATGAATTTTGGTTATCCGAAGTATCCTTTCTAGGCCATGTGATCTCTTCTGCAGGAATCCAAGTTGACCCAAAGAAGATCCAGGCCATCCTTAACTGGATTCCTCCAAAGAATGTGGGAGAAGTTCGTAGCTTCTTGGGCCTTGCCAGTTATTACCACAGATTTGCTAAGGGATTCTCTTTGATTGCCGCACCTTTAACGAAGTTCCTCCGTAAGGATGCTCATTTTGTGTGGACTGTGAGTCAGAAAAGAAGTTTCAATCATCTCAAATAAGTTCTTACTCATGCTCCTATCTTAGTGCAGCCCGATTCAGGCAAGGATTTCACCATTTACAATGATGCATCCCACCTAGGATTAGGTTGTGTTCTGATGCAAGAAGGCAAAGTTATAGCTTATAATTCACGTCAACTCAAGCCCCATGAGCTAAACTATCTAACTCATGATCTGGAGCTAGCCGTAGTTGTGTTTGCTTTTAAGATTTGGCGGCATTATCTTTATGGTGAAAAGTGATACTTATACACCGATCACAAGAGCTTGAAGTATCTTCTAACTCAAAAGGAGTTAAACCTTTGTCAGCGCCAGTAGATGGAGTTGTTGAAAGACTACGATCTGGTCATTGACTACCATCCTGGTAAAGCCAATGTGGTGGCCGATGCTCTTATCCGAAAACCTATTATGTCTCTGAGATACTTAAATGCCCACTTTCGACTTAAGAAGTGTGGCAAGTTGTTAGCTGAACTGAGAGTACAATTGACTATTGTGTCTCGAATCAAAGTACTCTAGGAATCCAATGAGGAGCTACAACCTCTTATTGCCAAAGTTAAGGATAGCCCAGATCCTGACTTTGCTATGAACTACAAGGGCTTATTGTGTTTCCGCAATCGCATCTGTGTTCCTGACGATGATGATCTTCGGAATCAGATTCTAAGTGAAGCTCACTCTAGCCCTTTCTCCGTTCATCCAGGAGTAATCAAGATGTACAAAGACCTAAAAGAGTTATATTAGAGGTCTGGTATGAAGAATGAGATCACAGACTTCGTGGCTAGGTGTTTGACTTGCCAACGAGTCAAAGCCGAGCACAAAGTACCAAATGGCCTGCTGCAGCCTATCGAGCTCCCACAATGGAAATAGGAACACATTACGATGGACTTCGTGATTGGTCTGCCATAGACACCGAAGAAGAATGACGTTATTTGGGTCATTGTAGGCCGATTCACCAAATCTGCTTACTTTCTTCCGGTGAGGATGGATTTCAGTTTACCTAAACTCGCAGAATTATATATCCGCGAAGTCATTCAGTTACATGGTATTCCTGTATCCATTATCTCTGATTGTGATCCTCGATTTGCATCTCGGTTTTGGAGGACCTTACACAAGGCTTTGGGAACTATAGTGCAACTTAGCACTGCTTTCCATCCTCAAACCGATGGGCAATCTGAAAGAGTTATCCAGGTAACTCTAAATCTTTCTTTGAATCGTATGAGCACATATTTTGTACCAACTCCGACTCTTCCTTGTAGATTCTGGCAGATATGCTCCGAGCTTGTGTCATTGACTTTGGGAATACATGGGAGGAATCCCTACCCTTAGTCGAGTTTTCTTACAACAACAATTATCAGGCTTCAATTCAAATGGCCCCGTATGAAGCCCTTTATGGGAGAAAATGTAGAACTCCTCTTTGTTAGACTGAAATCCGTGAAGGTAAGATGTTAGGTCCTGATTTGCTTTGGGAAACCAAAGAAAGGACAATCATCATCCGTGACCGACTCAAAGCTACCTTCGACCGTCATAAGTCATATGCTGATCTGAAAAGAAGATACATCCAGTACGAGGTTGGTGAAAAAGCCTTCCTCAAGGTATTTTTGTGGAAGAAAATCCTTCGTTTTGGGAAGAAAGGAAAGTTAAGTCCTCATTTCATCGGTCCGTTCGAAGTGATTGAAAGAATTGGACCTATTGCCTACCGATTAGCTCTTCCTGAGGAGTTAAGTCGGATTCACAACGCCTTCCACGTATCTATGCTACGCAGATACAGGTCATATCCTTCCCATGTGATTGAGCCGGAATCCGTAGAGATCCAATCCAATATGACGTATGAGGAAGAACCTGTGCAGATCCTCGCATGAGAAGTTAAACGACTTTGTAACAAGTTTGTGCCCTTGGCGAAGGTTTTATAGAGAAGCCATTCCGTTGAAGAGGCAATGTGGGAACCTGAAGAAACTATGCAAAAGCAATATCGCTATTTGTTCAATTAGGGTGAAAATTCAATGACGAATTTTCCTAAGGGGATGAAAGTTGTCACATCCCAAAAATTGGCCTAGTCAAAATTAGGTTCCAATGATCAAAAATTTTGAAGATCGATGTGATAATAATTTTAATAATTGACTTTTGTACCCCTCATGATAAATGAAATTACATTTTGGCCCTATGTGAGTAAATGGACCCCCTTGTATGAAATTTGAAGCCTGAAGTGCAAATTTGAGCTAGTCGTATCGATAGGGCTATGTGAGTATCGATACGGTCTAACCGTCAAAAACTAACTTCCTTATTTTAGCATGGGCGTACCGATACGAACATAAGCGTATTGATACGGGTTCCCTGTTTTAGATGAAATCAATGTCGTTTTGAAAGGAAATGATGTAGGGTGATGAGTCACCTCAATGCTTGTCCATTTTCACGTGAAACTCATCAGAATTCATGAGTAAATGAGGTCATTAGCTAACTTGGAAAACTAATGATCATTGGGTTTAAGCAAACCCTTGTTGGGAGGAAATATCCTCATTGGCCACTTGAGAGGCAAGATATTATTAGGGTCATTGACCCCTTTTAAAAAACCAACAGGAAAGCTCTCTCCATTTGTTCAATTCCCTCGAAAGCAAAAACACCACACTTTGTCTTCTACAAAGCAAGCACCACCGTTGTTACCTTCAACCTAAGTTTAAGCACATACCTCCCTTGTTGCCCATCCTAAGCTCAATCTTTCTTCGATTTGAAAGCACCATAGCCAAGCTATCAATCGGGTAAGAAAAAACCCTCTATCGATTGTTGAATTCCATGAATAATTGAAGTTTAATTTTGAATCAAAATTCTAAGTCTACTTCTTTGATAAGTTCCATGTCAATATATCAATTTTAATGGTTCTTTGTGTTTTCCTAGCTCAAAATTTAGAGGAGAATAATCCACCATCTCCTATCGCAGCTAGGAATAAAGGAATCGAGATTTAGAAATCCTAAAAGCTTCGATGCTCTAAGGTGAGTGTAGTTGTGTCAAGGGATAGGCTCAGTGCCATCCCGTTGCATTATTTGATGAACATGTTGCATTTGATTAAGGGCTCATATAGAGCAACTATGTTGGATTCGAATGGTGATTTCGGTAAGTACCTTGTATTGCTTTGATATATGTAGTATGGATATGACATGTTTGAGATGTGATACATGGAGCTAAGGCTCAACTTTGATATATGATATGACATAACCTGAAAGATATGAAATATGTTATTTATGTGATTTTTGTGTATAAGTGGACATTGGATACAATTGACATGCCATAGGATCATTGAGCTCGTGTAAGTAAGGATGGACTACGGTCCAAGGCTATGGCCTATATGTGGGGAAATAAGGATGGTTTGTGTAAGGGATTCTCTCTGGAGCTACGGCTCAAGGCTACAGTCTATTTTTCGATATGAATGGTGTAAAGGGGAATCTGTGTATCCAATGGTATCAATTCAAGAAATAATGTATGCATGTGAAGTATAACTTGATGATTAAGAATTCGTATGATTTGTGGGTTAAGCATGAGATTATATGTTTCAAATCATGTATATGTTATCCAATTGATCACTATGCCATTCATGAAACTAGCTATTATTTGCACTTGTTATAACTACCTCACTAGGCTATGTAAACCTAACATGTATGTCTCATGCATTTTCAGGATCTTGAAAGAATTCTGGCATCCGATCGTGTGCCTCCATTGCAAGTCACCTCTTCATAAGTATATGTATGCCTATATTTTGCCTTAAACTCCCAGTCAAGTGGCATATGATCCGAACATGTTTTCTATGAGCATTTTGATGGTTGTGTAATAGATCTATAATGACTTAGTGTTGTATGCATGAAAGGGTATGTTTTGGGAATGCCTAGTTTACTAAAATGAGCCTAAAGTGAAAACTAGATAAACAGATTTGAAATGCTATAAAATTTGGTATGACAGTAGATTAATGGATTTTAGACTTCCTGGTAAAATTTTGTAATGATTGGACAACATTGGAAGGGTTAAATTAGGTAAAAACCAGATAAAATATGTCACTACAGGCCAGGCGTATCGATACGGGGAAGACTGTACCGGTACGACCTTACATAATTGGACTTGATAGAGCAGGGAGTATCGATACACTAGGGAGTGTACCGATACGGACCTTGATAGTAAGGTCTAGAAAAATAATTGCATCAGTACGACCTCAGGCGTACCAAAACTAGTCAACCCAAGACAAAGCATATCGGTACGGGGTCGTTGACCTTAAACTTGGAAAGTGTAAAATTCAACTTAGTGTACCGATACGGCCTATAGTGTATCGGTACGGTATTAGTTAATTTTGTTAAAAGGCTGGAGAAACGTTTTAAAAGATTACAAATTGGTCACTAATAATTATATGGCTCAAATGGATAGGTTAAAAATATCGATAACAACGAAACTTCTCAGGTTAATAATTGGCGAGTCTAAATACAAGTTGGTAAAACGAAATTGGATTAGGGTCACTAGATTATAACGTTTGCAGCTTGGTCCTTTTAGTTTAAAAAGTTTTAAACAAACCCAAATTCTGATCTCCGGTCTCGTCCTCCGATAACACTTTCTAACCCGGTTCTCTACCAGACCAGGAAGGGGGTGTTACAGTTAACTCCTGGGAAGTAATGAATTTATGTGTATTTCAAAATGCTTTAGCTTGTCTTTAGGTACATATGTTTGCATTTAGTTGTTAAAATCATGCATTTGCATGATTAGGAGCAGGGCAGGCTTGGCAGATCAGCGCAGGAACAGGAAGCAGTAAAAGTATAAGAGAATTGTCGAGTCGTAGTTGGCAAAGTTGGACCAAATATTGCCAAGATCGATTGGCAAAAAGTTAAGTCCGATGCCTTTTCAAAGTAGCTGTTGAACTCAGTACATGTCAGCCCTAAAATTCAAAAGAATGAGATAAAAGGATAACACATTTTATCCTAAGTGCGGAATCAAATTTCAAATTTAAACCCAGTTTAGGGTTTTCTATGCGTGCTTATTTAAAGGAAGAGATTGATCAACTTAGAGAGAGAATGTGGTGGTGAAAGAGGAAGCTAGAGGCTGTGTGGTTTGACCATCTTAGACCGAGAACTTTGGAGCATTCAAAGGGTTGCATCGACGGATCTTCTTCTTGCCTATTCTCTTAGATTTATTTTTATTAAGTGATGATGTTGAGATACGATGATATTTTATGGATGGATCCCCCAACCATGAACTAAGATTTTACAGTTGATTGGGGATGTTTGCGTTTAACGCTCACTTTATGTTTGGTTTTTAATAATTTGAATGCATTTGCATTATTTACTATTTGGCTAGCACTATCTTTTTCTAAATTCTTTGTCATATGACAGTTGGCATTGTTTGCTTATTACGCTTTAATATCTTAACAGACTTTAGGGGTAATGATCAATTGCCAGGTACTAAGGAGAGAATCTTCGACAGAAGATGTTCAAGTAGAAGAGCTTACTTCGAAAGTGAATCTACCCCTTAGGAGTATAGACTGAAACTTAATCAAGTTAATTAATAAAAAGCTTCACTATAGACATATAAGGGTTTTTAACATGGTTAACTTAGGGTATTGCCATCGACAGAGGCAATGTCACCCTTAAAATCTGTTCGACAATAAATTCAAGGCAGGACGTTATTAATAGCTGGCATAGCTAGTGTAAAAAACCCAACATCTCTTGCCAACGCTCATCGCCCATTTGAATACTTCGTTTGCCAAACTATTTTCACTTTCACTGCATGCTTTTAGTTATTATCTAAAACAAAAATTTCAATCAATCCAAACATTCTTGATTCCTTTAACAAGTAAATTATTAAACACTTAAATTCTTGGTCAATCCTTGTGGATACGGTACTCAGCTTACTGTTGTATTACTTGTTGACCGTGTATAGTTGCATGCAATAGACTCACTCTTGACATTATTTCTTACATATTTACACTGCATTCTCAATCTTTTGCCAAGCATTAGCAAAGTCAACGCCTATATTTTAGCTTTTATAATATTCTGAAATATTATTTCTCCTTTTTTTGTTTTGATGGACAACAATTTTTTTTGAAAAAATAATGTTCATCTTTGATGTTGAATTGTTGGCAAAATGATCCTAATTCTTTTTTTACAGATATATCTCTCCTTTTAAGTTGTTTTTGTAATTTTAAATCCTAACATACCTTTAATCCTTTTTTGGGTGAAACTAATTAATTCACTATATATATTTGACCTTTTCACAAGGGATTATTCCTTTATAATTTTCTCTGAAATAGATTTCTAACTTTTTTCACCTAATAAATTATAAAGTCTTGCTAAATAATTTTCTTTCCAAAAATGTTGTTGGTTATCAGATCTTTACATGACTCCGGTCATGAAGACATCTTTATACCATTTAAAATCTGTTGCATTTTTGTATTTTAGGTTTGATAATAATTCTGAGTTCCTATATTTGAGGAGAGACAAGTCACCTATAAAATGTATAGAAATTGAGAAAATCAAAGTTGTGACTGCATCTTGAATTTCTCTTTCATTTTCATCCAAAATAATTCTTCCTTGATCATCTTTTTTAATAACTTTTAATATTTCTTCTTGTTTATCTCTGGTGAGTGCATGATCCCACCAGCCTTTTAATTGGCCAGTGAATCCAGCAATAAGGAGATTCGCAATAGCTTTACCATTGATTAAATCATTTTGATTCTAAGTTTTATAAACATTTGACTTCATTTTCATTTGTTGTAATAGGCTAAAAATATTATATTCGGACGTACTATCTATATTCCATTCATATATAGTATTGGCATTATATTTATTTTGGACAACTAGTTTTTCTTCAATGCTTAGATCAAGTGTAGTAATTTTTGGGCAAAATTTTTTTAGGCTCTCTCCAATTCATTTTGTTAACTTGATATTCCTTAGACGGTTGTTTTGAATCATATTGATAAGTTTTATTTAATGTATTTACCGAATGTTGGGTTGGTATGGGAGTATCAGGGGCTATAAACTCATACTCTAATTTATTAAGCCTATCTTGAATTTCAGTTAAAATTATTTTTTGGTAATTTTTTGAAGTTTCATAAGGTGTAAATATTGGTTCTGTAAAACTTTTTTCTTCGCTTATTTTTTAGGATAATTTTTTACTAAATTTTCAATATGATCTAATTGTTTACTTATAGTATGAAGACTTATATCTGTGTAATTGTTTTGTTTAACAATCATTTTAATATCTTTTAAAAAAATTATTCTCTTGCATCAAGGTTTCTCATTCTTAAAGGACTTGTTTTTATGCCTATATTTTTATAGATATAAGTAATTTCCGTTAAATGAGGATGTTGAGATTCAACTTCTCCTTTTCTCATTTGTCATTTTGTATATTTTTATTGTATTTACTGGGTTTAAAAAAATATTCTTTAAACTGTGTAAAGAACATTATATGAATTTTATGAATATTCATAAACTCATAATATTCTTGAAAATTTTATCTTTTTCTTTTTTAGAATATTCTTCTCTTTGTTGTTTGTTTTTATGAGAATAAAAATGTTTCCTACACTATTCTTTATTGATTTCAAAGGGTTTTTGAAAAACATATATTTTAGAATTTTTATTTTCTCTATTATTAATCATGGAGGAATATGTTGGAGACATATTTGGTGAATTTTGGGGCTCTCGACTTGCCTACCATAAATGGGTTGAACTATATTTAAGGAATTATCTATTCCTTGTAGTTTGGTTCTTAAATTAGTTGGGATATAAGAGACCAAGGCTCTAGCTTTCGTAAAATCATTATTTTCTACACTTGATTTGTCTATATTTAATCTCTGAAAGGCAGTACTTGTACTTGCCACTTCAAAGGAATGTCTTGGTGGTAATCTATTTGGCATGTTGAATATTGTAATCACTCATTTTTATCTAGTCTCTAAGTATCATATTAATATATTAGTGCATGATTACATATATGTGTGTGCGTGTATATGTTATTAATATTACATATATGATATATGTGTAATGTTTGAATGTATGCATGGTGCATATATTTATGTTGTGTATTACGTACCTATTAATATGTGTGTGATGTGGTTATATTTATGTTAGGGGTATCATATAATATATGTTGGTATATGTGCATTTATGAATATGTTTATATATGTTTGCATGAATATATTATTAATGTCCTTTTTATTATTGAATGTATACGAATGAGTGTTGCATGAATTGTAAGTATTATTATTAAGTGTATTTATGTGTGAATGTATTTCATTACAATCGTATGTATGTGTACGTAAGTATGTATGTGTATGCATATACTATTATATTAATATATTAATATATATGGACAAATCTAAAAATAAAAAACCCAATTAAATTAAATGTCCAGATTATTACAAAACTCATAAAATACAAGGGCCGATCGGCCCAAACCCAAAACCCTAACAGGACCCTAATACCTATCAGATATCTAACCCTAATTATTTTGTATTTGCGCAGCCAACCAGGAGCCGTTGGATCAAAATGTTGATCCAACGGCCACGATCAAGGAGGGAAAAATATCCAGCTGGCCGCGTGTATTACACGCTCGGACTGTTCGAATGCCACACGCGCGTTCGATCCACGCGCGGACCCTTCGATATCCCACGCGGGCGTGAATCCCACGCGCTATAACTCCTCGACTACTGAGCCCCACGTGTCACGATCTGGAGCAGTTCCACCGATCAAGGTTTTATCTGGACCGTGCATTCTTCAAGCTATCCCAACCGTTAGATCAAATCTGATCAAACGGTCGAGAACGCCTCTGGCCGAAGACATCTCCCCCACACCGCCACCATGCTTCCACCATGCCGGCCTCCAACCACCGCGTTCAGATATATCAAAAAACACAAAAGAAGAGGCGATGTCAGTATCATTTCATATCTAAAATATGTTTTACAGTACTTGCTACCAAACCAGAAAAAGAGGGATATATGTATGAAACAAGTAATTGTAAGGCAGTGGAGTTGTAATCAGTTAGAGAAAAATAAAAAAGAAGCACAAAGTTTCAGTGGTAACTCCCTTTTCTTTTTTCTTACTTCTTTGCATGCATACAAAAAAATACGAAGTAATAACAAAAAGAGAGGGATGTAGATGTGTTACCTTCGTCATCAACGGATCTCCCCTCACCAGTGACAAGCCTCTTCAGCTTTCCAAAGTTAAACATGGTGAACTGAAGGGAGAGGGAGGTCCCTTTTGGTTTCATTTCGGCTAAACATAAACAAAAAACTTTTTTTTCATTTCGTATTTGCTTAGATCTAGACAAAAGGGTGAGTCTTAGTGTAAATCTAAGTTCAGATTTGGGTTCGGTTTGAAAAGAGGTTGGTTTTGGGTGTTTCTTTTGGTTCGCCGGCGCCAGCTAGCGGCGGCCGGCGGCGGAAAGGACGGCTAAGAGTTACTAGTTTCTGGGTTCATCAAAGGTTTGGGGATGTTTCAGTTGAGAGAAAATGAGGGAGAGAAAGGTTATTATAAAACGGGTTAAGGGAAAAAATGAGGAAAATTTGAGATTGGGCTAAAAATGGGGGTTTTATAGGCATTTTATTTTGTGAAATGGTAAAATTCTGAAATAAATCCCCTCGCGTTTTCGATATTTGCATTTCTGTCTTGCCGCAGGGGATATTTACAACCCCAGTCCCCCTTATATTTTAAAATCTTGCAATCCGACCCCTAGATTAAATTGAATCAGTTTTTAAATGGCGAAATTACCTCACCAGTCCCACCGTGTTTCTGGAATTTTCACTTCAAGTCTGCCCCTTGGTCCATTTATAGTTTTAGTCCTTTTAGATTCGGTTCAGTCTGCAATTGCATCCTTAAATCGCACTTTATTACCTTTTAATTTCTGTTTCTCATGTTTGTTTCTTTTCATTTCAATCCTGTTCCATATTTAAATATTCATGTTCGTTTATTTTGATCGTATATGTTGATGTAACCTTTTTGCCTTCTCACATGTCTCTCGTACATGCTTTGTATTTTCATGTTTATATGTATATATGTGTTAAGTTATGGTGATTATGTATTTTTATGCGTTTGTTCGGTCATTCGTATCACATATTTGATTGATATTTTAATTGGCTTGTACACAACATGTTTTGTATTGTAGCATGTATTGTAAATTCTCTTTACTTTTAGGTTACGTGTTAGTATATTTTCTTTATCATGTATAATACCATGTTCTACATGTTACAATGTATTTTATTTTAATATGTATATCTTCTTGTAATATGTGTTTTTGTTCTCTCATGTATTTATTCATGCCTTGTTATTGTGATATGTTAGATTTGTTTTTATTTACGAGTAGGATTAATATGTATGTATGTATGTATATATGTTTTAGATTAGTATTTTATTTATGTTCGATTAGTATTCTAAGATGTGATATTTATCGTATTTAAATTATTTGCCATGTTTTATATTTTGCTCACTAAGTTTGCATAATGGAATATATAATGTCAATGCGGTGCTCTTTTATCCGAGCGTAAACGGGGCCAGTATCAGGCGTAGTGATAGTGGTTGGGCATTTACTCTCGGATAATGGGGCCTTTAAAATTTATTCGCAATTATAACCGAATTTTAAACTAATCGTCACTTTAACCCGGAAAATCCAATATTAATAAAGCGGTAATTATTAAAGTACCAATTTTGGGCGGTGTGGGGGTGATAATGCTTCCCCATCCGTAACCGACTCCCGAACTCAAAGTTTTTTGAATCTCTGGTTTTATAGTGTCCGGCCTACCTAAGTGGCCGGTGGCGACTCCCTTTCTTTAAATAAAATACGGTATTTTTAAAACCCCACAAATTAATATTTTAATACCCGAAAAACCACAAACACTTCGAAAACCTGTTTTTTAGCGAAAAGGGGACATCGCTACAAATATTAATTCAACTGTACCAACACTATCTTGGGTAATTTCTCTTAGAGAAATATTTCTAACATGATTTCTTTCAACTGGGGGCATTGCTCTTTTTAATTTCCGTATATTAGGAAAGTTAATTTCATGCCATTGGATGTTGTTGTGTGAGATCTAGTTGTATCAGTTTCTATTAAAATGGTTTCTTCTTTTAGACTTTGGAGTAAAGCTTTGGTATTGACCACAGAATACATGACTTTGTAATGCAACCAATAAACTAAAGTTAAGACTTCAGATCTAGGAAGCATTTTATAATTATGAGTACGAATTTGGAGGGTTAATGACATGAAAATATTTTTATCAGTTAAAGAAACCATAAAATTTGGGTAACAGTTGAAATTTATTGGCACTATACAAAGTCTTGCTTCTATGGTTCCTAATAAGGAATCATTAAACATAATATGTCTTCGGTCTCTTAAGACTACTAATATTAAGGTATTCTTGTTGGCTTTTACAGTAGGAGGTTTGATTCTTACTTGGACAAGTCCAAAATGAATATATCTATATCTTTGTTCTCCAAGTCTTCTAATGATAGCTTCATCTAATAATAGTTTGAATGTTTGGTATTCATTTTTGATAGGAAGATTATTTTCTTTTATTTTGATAATATAATTAAAAAACATTTGTAGCACCCCGAAAACCGGTCTAGTCAGAATTGGGTTTTGGCGATCGGAAACCTACACCGAGAATCCTATATATTGCATTGTTATTGATTATGTGGATTAGTTTCATCGATAATGGACCTTAATTGAGTCTAATGTTTAGTAGGGACCTTATTAGAATGTTTAAATTCTAAAAATTGGCTAGGCGTATCGATACAGTAGGACATGTATCGATACGGTCCAACTATTTCCTAACTAACTTACTGAACTTGAGCCAACCGTATTGATACAAGCTATAGGTATATCGATACAGGTCCCTGTTAAAATCTATTTTAGTGACCAAATTGTAAAGACTGAAACTTGGAGGACAAAAGCATGAAGTTTTGAAAGTTGAAGGGTTAATCTTGTGATTAACCCCTCTTTTAGCTTAGTCACCCCTACGTGGAATGTTTAAACACAATTCTTTCACTTGAAGGAATACTAAATAAAAGAAGTAAGGAAAGTTGGAAAGCTCACCCGATTGTAGTAGAAGGAAAAACTATCACCATCTTTATCTTCTTCCTTGAAGCACACACTTCCATTGGTGTTTATCAAAAGCTTGAGTTTCCTTCGATCCATTGATATCGAATTGTAGCTATCGATCGGGTAATTCTAAGACCCCAAGCAATTAGATGATTCCATGGATATATAGTGTTTAATCTTGAGTTAAAGTATTGGATACCTATCGAAGCATGTTGGAATGCATACCATGCTCATTCATTGTTTATGGCTACCACACTTAGACTATGTAAGTTTAATGCATTCATCTTCCACATTTCAGGTTAAGAAAGTGTATCGGATCGAGATCGGAGCTAGTTGGAAGTTCGGCAAGTCACCACAAGCTTAAAGTAATGTGTTTTGTCCTTATGAACTCCTAGAATGGTGGCAAAATAGTTAAACTAGTTAATTATGGTCATTTTGGTATGTGTGTATTGGCCATGTTTTGTATTGGCTTTAGAGGGCCTAAATGGTATGTTAATGTTGGTAAAAAATGGTTAAAATAACATAATTGGCTAAAAAGGTGAAAGCTTGGTAAATGAATTTGTATTGACATGAAAGTTGGCATGTTAGTAGATTAAATGGTTATAAACTTGCTGGTAATGTTTCATTGCATTTGGACATCGTTTGATAGGTTAAATCGAATAAAAACCAGTTAAAATATGCCATTACAGGGCAGGACGTATCGATACAGGTGATGGTGTACCTATACGGCCTTGGATATTTGGTCTGGTCAACATGAGTCAAAAGGAGTGTATCGGTAATGAATAGGGCGTATCGGTACGGATTTTGGTCACTGGAATCTGGAAAAATTAAAGGTATCAGTACGATCATGGAGTGTATCGATACAGAGTCAACGTGGTCAACCGGTATCGATACGGTCCCAATTGTACCGATACGGGCTTGTTCCCTTTCAATTTGGAATCCTTGAATTAAGCATGGTGTATCGATAGAGTCTCCAGGGTATCGATACGGTGGCAGGTAAAATATTTATAAGTGATAAAGAACAGCTTAAAATTTTTGCAATATAGTCACTAAAATCTTATGTCTAATTGATAGGGCTAATGAACTCTGATTAGCATGAAATTTTACACGCTCACTATTATTTCACTGAATTTCATTTTGGTAATGTTAATTAAAGAAAAGGACCCCTAAATTATCATATTTATAGTTTAATCCCTAAAACTTGTAAAAGTTATAAATCAGTCCTAATTGAAGGATTATTGTTCCATACAGGACAAATTGGAATAATACCTATACTTGGTAATGTTTAAAGAGTATAATATCGATTGAATGTTAGTCATTGATTGAAATTTTATAGCACCGATCACCGTATCGTTCAACGGCAACACGCTCCGACCCGGTTCTCAACCAGGGCGGGAAGGATGTGTTACAGCATTAAAATTTTTAGAAGTTGTCTTTTTATAAATTTGGTTTACTGGAAAGATTGGAATATTCCAATCGTCAATTCTTTGAGAAACATTTTTATAATTAGTCTCCTGTTCATTGGCGGTTCTATTTGAGGATTGGTCAGAATCTTGAGATTGGTTGGAAATATAGCTAGCAGAAGAATTAGTTCTCCTAAGAAATGGAAGCATCTTTTTATTTTAAAACTCCTACACAAAAAGGTTCTACTATCAAATTTTTTGGATTACTAAAGTTGCCGACAGGGATACTACGACCTGAACACGCCTAACCCATGGCTTACCAGTCTATGTATCAAAGCTCAGCAAACATAATAGTACATTAAAAAAGATAGTTAAACCAAACTCAAGAGATTTTTTTTAAATAAGTTGATGTTTTCAAACTATAATTCTAATTTTAAATTGCTTTTTAAATTTTTGAATATTTCAATTTCATTCTTAAAGTATAGTTTTCATTCTAAACTAATTATGAACTTTTAAACATTCAAATTTTATTCTCAAACACGACTGGATACCTTGGTTCAAACAAAAAAATATATATTAATAATTTGTGGATGATATTAAAATATTTAAAAGCTTAAAGAATAATTTAAAATAAAAATTATGGTCTAGAGATAAAATTAAAACGTTCAAAAATTTAAATAACATAATTTAATTTCAGTTTCGTAGATTCTTCCGAAAGACAAATCGTGTTGCTTCCAAAAGACAAATCGTGTAAGGAGTGATTATTGTTTTAGATTTGAGTTTGAAAAGGAATGTTTGGAGGTTGAATGATCCTTCCATAAAGGTTATAATAGAAACTTTAATCAAACAATACTTGGGTTGGTTTACAAGAAAGTAATGTATTGTTTGACAATTAACAGATAGCTTATAGCGAATTATATTAGTTGATAGTTAATAACATTAGTTGATTTAATTAACGGATTGCAATAGTTAATGATTGGTAAAATTAACTGATAGTTGTTTGATTGTTTGAACAAACAAAATGAGATTTAATTTTAATAGTTATTAAATTGAGATGTATATATTAATTTATTGTTTGTGAATTTATATTTTGAATATAATTTTATTAATTATTAAATTTAGATATATATATATTAATTTTTTATTTATAAATTTATTTTTTAATTTTATCATTTATTCAAATTTTATAATATCGAGATAAATTTTTTGTCACTGTCAATGACAAATGAGT
Source organism: Hibiscus mutabilis (assembly GCA_019671005.1). Taxonomy (NCBI): domain Eukaryota; kingdom Viridiplantae; phylum Streptophyta; class Magnoliopsida; order Malvales; family Malvaceae; genus Hibiscus; species Hibiscus mutabilis. Next base: position 52,133,529 of record CM033745.1, read on the forward strand.
CGTTACAATTCGTTTATCCTAACTTTTAATTCGAAAAGCTTTTAAGAGAAACTTTTTCAAATTATCAGGTTTTATTTCAATTTGCTATTATAGTCCTTTATTTACCTAATATTTAAACTAACGAATTTAATTGATCAAACTTTTAATTTTGGTTCAAAAAATTGTTTACCAAACCAGAGACATTGATGTACAGGTTAATAGCTTAATTGCACTAAACGACGTGGCTTCTGATACTTTAACTACTGGGCCGAATTAGGCTTATAATAAGAGTGCGGGTTTTAAAATAATTCAAGCAGGCGATTAGACAAAAACCCGGCTCAAAATTACTTCTAAAATTTTTTGTCCTCTAACACTTTTTCAACTTTATGATATTTCTTGGGTAAAATTTTGATATACATGTTGTATAAAATTTATTTTACACAAACATACATATTTACAATATAAAACTTAAAACCTAAATTCTTAACCATAACCTCTAAAAATTAAACCCTAAACCCTAAAATTTAAATATTAACTTTAAATTATAAACCCTACAACCTAAACCCTAAACTTTAAACCTTAAAATAAAACCTTAACCCCTAAAATTAAAAGGCACGTATAAACTACACGACATGTGTATCAAAATTTTTTTCCTTCTTTTTGTCTTCAAACTTTTTTTAAAAAGTTTTATAAGAGTTAGTTACACAATTATAACCCTCTTTCTAAATTAATCCTTAAACTTTTGAATGTTTTAGTTTCATCTTCTAGACTATGACTCTTATTTTAAACCGGTCTTTGAATTTTTGAATGTTTCGATTCTATTTCTAAATTATGATCTTCATTCTAAATTGGTTCCGGGACTTTTTGAGCATTCTAATTTCATCCTCAAAATATCGTTTATGTCCCATCATATTATTACATAGAACACATTAGTGTTTACAAGACAATTAAGAATTTTTCTAATGGATTTATTAAAATGGGATATGATTAACTTATACTGATAATTTGATGATGAAATTAGAATGTTCAAAAGTTTGGGGATCAATTTAGAATGAAAATCATAATTTGAGCATAAAATTGGACGTTCAAAAGTTTATGGGCCAATTTAGAATGAGGGTTATAATTTGAGGATAAATTGAAATATTCATAAATTTGGAATCAATTTAGGGTTGTAGTTTAAGGACGTGTCGTACAACAAACTCGTTTTATAATAATATTCCATTGAAATTAAACTAAGTTTCGAAATCAAACTAGAGTTTTATTTCCTCATTCTAATATGCGAATAGACAATGGTTTTGTTGCTTGTGCTGGTCATTTACTCTTTTCTTGCAAGTTGGAATAGATGAACAATCATTTTCAGTAGTTGATTGTAGTATATCTGATGCTTGAAATCCTACTACATTCGCATATTAGAATATGCTTTTTAAGTATAGGCATTTATCGAGCGAGTCAATCATGAGTTGAGTAGTGTTTAACTTGTGCTCGTTAATAAATTTTGTTGCTTAACTCGACTTGTTGCTCGTTGCTTATTAAGTTCGATAAAATTTTTCTCAACTTGTGCTCGTTAAAAAAATTCGTTTCTCGACTCGTTGCTAGTTAAGCTCACCAAATTTTTTATCTTATTTTTTTAAATACAGGTAAATTCTAGTGATACTATTAGAGCTTAATATAAACATATAAATTCAAAAAAACATGAGGACTGATGAGATAAATAAAGGAACATGTCATGACCGAGTTAGAGATAAAGTCGATATTCGAATATGAGGCTCTTTTTAGTTTCACGATAATTTTCTGAAGAACAACAAATGAGAGAAGACCTTGAGGACATGAATTTTAACTTTCAATTGTTTTATTAACCAGAGACCTTTTCCTCTTTCTACTTTTATACATAAAATAATAATAAAAGAAATAAAAGAAAAAGACTAATTATTTTTTGTGTAAAATACCTAGTAAGTCATTAAAATTTTCTATGGTTTTCAGCTAACATTTAAAATTTTTTTTAGAACATAATGTTTTTAAGTTAGCCACTAAAAAATCATTAAAATATTTACATAAAAAAATAATAAACTGTTTACGAATTTATCGAGTCAAATTAGATTTTACTCGATTCAGCTCGTTAAAATTTCAAGTCGAGCTCGAATTAAAATTGAATCAATTCAAACTGAATTTGACCGAATTTTATCAATCGAGCTCAAACTATTAGCACCATACTCCCAAACATTTATTCAGTAAAAACAAAATGGAATTACAGCTATATAATAAAATATATATTTACATTGATCAAAGTTGGAATTACAGCTGCATTTACAAACTATTTACAGAGGAAAAAGTATCAGGCACCTAGCTAGGCCGCAGGTTGGCTTAAAAAAACCCTGGAAGGATTGGCAAACCTCATGGAGAAGGATCTAGAGAGGTTATCTGGCTCATCCCATGTGAATCCATGGTCGAAATTCTGAGAGTAAGTTTGAGGATCATAGGGTACTCGCTTCATCTTCTCCGTCTTCAACTTCATCCATAGCAATTTCAGCTTCAGCTTTCTTGAGGTCTCAGATGGTGAGCTCATCTCATGGCAGCCTCGGCCTGAGCACACTGTTTTGCACCCTGAGCTGCACCAGTTTCTGATGTCCATTGAGGTGGAAAAAAGTAACCCTTTCTCCCAACCAACATAAAGAGAGAAGGAAATATGAAAAGGGTTTATTGTAGATGATAATATAAGCACATGGACATGGATATGGTTGGCTCTCAAACAAAGGAGTTGAAAGTTGAAACTTGGACGTCTTTTGAAGAGTCCATCATGGTCGGTCCAACTGAAATCCTACTAATATGCATGTGATAAGGTCATGCGTTTTCAGCATCCAGGGGCTGCAAAACCGGTCCCATTCGGATGTGATGGAGCTTTCATAAAGGATTTTGCTAATGCTGGCATACATTGTGCAGTCTGAAAGGCATTTGTCTTCGTGATTTGCAAGCAACAGTCTCTTTTTACAGTTTTCCTCCAAAAATGCTTCTAAGGATTCCATCGGTGGGGAATACTAAGGACCATTTCTGTGCTTCACTTTACAACATGTATACCATTTGCACAAGCATCAATACCCTTTGATAAACTAGGGGTGGGAATCTGTCACGAACAAGGCTGAGTGTACTGCAGATGGAAATGAGGATGTAACAGTTGTCCATGAAGCTAGGGGTGTGCGTTGGAGTTTGAGAGAAAAAAAGCTCCTAAGTCCTTAACTGATTTTGTTAGTTTTTAGAGGTTAAAGACATAAAATAAGCAAAGCATGTAATCAGAAATTATGTGATATTTGTAAAATTTTCAACTTTCTTAATCTACTGTCTATTTATTCTTCCTTCTACTCTGAATTTTCTTTTCTGTTACATCGTTCATAACATTTGGTGCTTTCATTGAGTTTTTCACAACAACATGGTGAACCATATGAAATCCATCAAATCGTTACAAGATACCATTGCTTCAATCTCATGCTGAGGACCAAAAACAATGGAATACGTCCACCCAGCGTACTCTCCAAGATTTGGGGCTCCAATTGCAAATGATTTCCACTCACTTGGGTGTCTCGGCAACCACGTCCAGTGAGGGAGGCGGGTCAGGAGATATAAAGCTTAACTGTGGGAAGGCAAAGGTAAAAGCCGATGTCGAGGATGCTTTTCCATTTGCTCCGAAACCGACACAAGTTGAGTTACCTTTATTTACTGGGAAGGATCCCGAGGAGTGGATAGCCTCTGCACACGACTTCTTTGGGTTTTACAACACCGAAGTCCATCATCACGTCACTATGGCATCCTTTCGGATGGATAGCACGACAAAAAATAGTTTCGTTGAGTGCAACGCCAACGGCAATTGGAGGGTTGGGATAATTTGGTTGGAGCGAATCGGAAACGTTTTGCAGTGATGGAGATTGAGTCACTGGAGGGCCTACTCTCTAAGCTTCTTCAAACCACTACTGTGGAAGAATATCAGACGCGTTTTGAAGATTTAGCATTGCGTGCTATCAACCTTTCTGAGGAGTTTCTCACCCAATATTTTATCTCTGGGTTTCGATCGGATATCAAGAATGAAGTCTTAGGCCATCGTTCTAATTCCATGACAGAAGTGTTAGCCTTGGCATGTTTCCATGAAGCAAAGATTAACGACGCACATAAGCCAGTGAGTCGTGTTTCGGTTGCGAAACTGCCACCATTGTTGCCCACACCTCCCATAATTCTTGTTGGACCAAAAACACAACCTGGACGACCACCACCTACTGATATCCAGCCAATCCATGCTAATCTTATGCAACCTCGAAGGCTTTCCGCCCTGAAGCTCAGGCACGACGTGAGAAAGGTCTTTGTTACTACTGTGATGCAAAGTTTATTCCAGGTCATGAATGTAAGGATCCCCAATTATTTTTGTTGGATGATGAACTTGAAATGCTGACTACGGATCCGATAGTGACAACACCTACAAATCTAGATTTCGCCCTTGCAGATGCAGATGATGGTGTGAAAGAACAATCTTTAATTTCTTTCAATGCTCTCACCGGTTGTTTTACTCCTAATACTATTCGAGTTGTTGGAGAGGTCAGGGGACAAGCAGTCAGTATTCTAATCAACGGTGGTAGCACACATAATTTTGTTCAGTCTCGCGTGGTAAAACATTTGGGTTTACCGGTAACATCAGCACCAAATTTCAGAGTTTTGGTCGACAATGGTGACAAGCTTCACAATGAAGGATGTGTGAAACACCTCAAGCTGCAGGTTCAGGGAACAAATTTCACGACAGATTTTTATGTGCTGCCCTTGGAAGGCACTGAAATGGTGTTAGGCGTTGCTTGGATGGCCACTCTAGGACCGGTTACTATGGACTTTGCTAAGCTTCGTTTTCAATTTTGCTTAGGAGAGAAAGAACACAATTGGCAAAGGGAGACGAGATTGAGTCCTCAACCGATACAATTTCACTTACTATGAAGAATGACTAACACAAAAGCTGTGGCGGCGTGTTACTGTTTGCACCTTGAGACTATATTCGAGACTGATTTTCAAGTTGCGTCTACGGACATGGAATCCTTGTTGGCTGAGTTTGCATCTGTTTTTGTGGCTCCACAAGGCTTGCCTCCGATTCGAGAAAATGATCATGCAATTCACCTACAACCAATGACCAAACCAGTGAATGTCAGGCCATATCGATATCCTTATTTCCAAAAAGAAGAAGTTGAATGCCAAGCACAACATATGCCGGAACACCACTTAATCTAGAAAAGTACCAGTCTATTTTCTTCGCCGGTACTCCTTGTTAAAAAGAATGATGGTACGTGGAGGTTGTGTCGACTACTATGCTTTGAATGACGTCACTATAAAAGACAAGTTTCCAATTCCTACGGCTGAGGAACTCTTTGATGAATTGGGTAATTCTCTTTTTTCTCCAAAATGGATCTTCTTGTCGAATATCATCAAATTCGTGTCAAAGCTACAGATATCCATAAAACGACATTTGAAACACACGTAGGACATTATGAGTTTCTCATCATGCCCTTTGGATTAAAAAATGCTCCATCCACCTTCCAGGATCATATGGATCATGTTTGGCAAGTATTACGCCGACTACATGAGAATGTTTTTGTTGCAAAAAGAAGCAAATGCTCATTTGTCCAAACCAAGGTCGAGTATCTTTGTCATATTGTATCGCGAGACGGTCGAAGCCATTCGTGCATGGCCAATTTTGACCACAATCAAGGCGGTAAGAGGGTTTCTGGGCATTGCAGGTTACTATCGCAAATTTATCAAAGGATTTGCGAGGATAGCTGCCCCCATTTCCGATTTGCTACACAAGGGACAAGCTTTTGAGTGGACTATCGCAGCTCAAAAAGCTATGGATTGCCTCAAAGAATGTTTTTGTTCTGCTCCAGTGTTGGGTTTACCACAAATTGACAAAAAATTCCAGGTTGAGACAGATGTTTGGGTATCGGCATAAGCGCAGTGTTAACTCAAGACGACAAGCCCTTGGCTTATTTTAGTCAGAAACTGAGTTCTCGTATGCAAAATGCTTCAACCTATAATTGAGAAATGTTTGCCATAACTCAGGCGGTGGGGAAGTGGCGTCAATATTTGGTGGGTCGCAAGTTTACCATCGTCACTGATCAACGGTCTTTGCGTAAATCAAATCAGCAAACAATTCAAACACCAGAGCAACAACGTTGGCTTTAGAGAGGCAGATGCAAGTTTCATAGCTTTTTCTCGACCATTGTTCGGTATTATTGGGGACATTCGTGCTGCCAGTGATCATGATTCTAAAATTCAGAGGATTTGTACCAGTATACGAGAAAACATGTTGGCTCACTCCGATTATGTCGGGCACGAGGGGTTGCTTTTATTTCGAGGTCGCGTTGTGGTTCCACAAGAAACAACATTGCACGCATTATTATTACGTGAATTCCATAGTTCGTTGATGGGTGGTCATGCAGGGATTACACGTATATTTCAACGGTTGGCTATTTTTTACTGGAAAGGTATGCAACAGGAGGTTCGACAGTTCATTACCAATTGTCAAATATGCCAACAGATGAAAAGTGATAGTTTAGCTCCGGCAGGACTTCTACAACCTCTTCCGATTCCTAATCAAGTCTTTGAAGATGTTTCCTTAGATTTTATCGCGAGCTTGCCGAATTCCAATGGCAATGAGACGACTCTAATGGTGGTCAACCGCCTCACCAAATACGAGCATTTTTTTGCGCTGCCACACCATTTTGATGCTGCATTTGTGGCTAAAGTTTTGGTGCAAGGTGTCGTCAAACTTCACAGTATTCCACGTACATTATTCAGTGATAGAGATCGCATTTTGTCAATGAGATGTGGACCAAAATAGCCAAGCTACAGGGGACAGAATTGTGTCTAAGTTCCGCTTACCATCCGCAGACCGATGGTCAAACCGAAGCCTTGAACCATTATCTTGAAATGTATTTGCGTTGCATGGCAAATGATTATCCGACCAAGAGGGAACAATATTTGACTTGGGCAGAGTATTGGTATAATACAGCCTATCAGACTTCGGCTAGCATGACCCCCTTTCGTGCGTTATATGGGCGCGACCTTCCTACGATTATGAGTTATTTGGATGGTAGTTCTCTTAATCCTCAAGTTGGTTGAGATTTAAGGGAGCGTGATGAACTTCTTAGAGTCTTGAAGTGCAACTTATTGTAGGTGCAGAATCGTATAAAAAACCAGGCCGATAAGCATCGTCGTGAACTAGAATTATAGGAAGGGAGTTGGGCATTCGTGCGATTGCAACCTTATCGCCAACTATCCCTACGTTTACAGAAACACCAGAAACTTGGACCTCGGTTCTTTGGCCCTTATCGTATTCTCAAACGAATTGGTGTTGTGGCTTACAAACTCAACTTACTAGATTCCACTCGCATCCATCGAGTTTTTCATGTTCCACAGCTCAAACCATGCAAGGGTCAACCACTTCAACAAATCACTCCACTACTGTTTATGAGGAAATATTCAGTCGATGTGAACCTTGAGGACAAGGTCCTTCTTGCATGAGGGGGTAATGTCACGAACAAGGCTGAGTGTACTGCAGATGGAAATGAGGATGTAACAGTTGTCCATGAAGCTAGGGGTATACGTAGGAGTTTGACTGGAAAAAAGGCTCCTAAGTCCTTAATTGATTTTGTCAATTTTTAGAGGTTAAAGACATAAAATAAGCAAAGCATGTAATCAAGAATTATGTGATATCTATAAAATTTTCAACTTTCTTAATCTGCTATCTATTTCTTCCTTCTTCTACTCTGAATTTTCTTTCTTCTTACATTGTTCATAACAGAATCCAGTGGAGAATATTTGAAAATTGTGGGTTCCAAACTGACATGATGAGAAATAATCGAAATCTTCACCTACGAAGATAAGGATGTTGAAGTTTTATCACCGATGTTCATGTGAGGATGGGGATGGAGTTGTTATTTTCGAACAGTGGGTATTGTAAGAAAAATGTTTGGTTAAACTAAAAAAGAGTTAAAAATAAGACTTGCTTGAGGCGTGCACTAGACACTGTCCTTAAGGATATTTCGCGGTGAAGCGTACTCTCCAAGATTCAACAAGCGCTTCTGCCAAAGCAGGCAATAGAAAGTGCAAAGAACCAATGGATACTCAGCTTTAAAACTTGTTTAAAATGAGAGAGGTGAGAAGAAAGTAAGTAGATGATTCTACATTTTGGATGATGTTTGAAGGCATATGTGCATAATATTTATATTATCATGCATGTCCAAAACGGGCATTTAAAATAGCCATTAGTTAAGGGTAAATCAGTCAAAAATAAAATAAGTAGTTAAGAATAAATATACTTTAATTTAAAATGAATGGTTAAAATTAATCAAAAAATAAATGGTTCAAAATAAATATTAAATAATAAAAATGAATCAGCCTCTAGTTCATGCACATGGGAAAATCAATCGATTTCAACTGAATTGGACTTCTTGGTCAAACCCCGAGTGTGCGAAACTACCATCATATTTTTTTCTCTTACAAGCTCAATACCAGGTCTTTATATTTAAACCCAAAAGAAATAATAAAAAAGAAATGTGTGAGATTCTTTGAAATATACTAAATAATCTTATATTTTTACAACATGGATAATCGAACCGTAATCGCATAAATAACTGTGGGATCCAAAAAAATATTCTTAAGGACCCCGATATTTTACAAATTTTGTTTAAAAATATATACTAAACTCTCATTACATATATACGTACCTATTTATTATCAATATTTCAGTGTATCAAGATATTTGTGTCTTGTTTAAACTTTATTAAGTTTAGATGGCTTCTTTAGTAATTTACCTTTTTAATTTTTGCTTAATTCTTATATTATTGATGCATATAAATATATGATATTTTTTCATATTATTTGATGCATATGATATTTACTTTTCATATTATAGGTTGTTGACAATAAGGATGAAAATAAGAATACAATAACATCATCAAGTACCACATGCTAGATTGATTTGGTTACAAAAAAAAATCGTCACATGTTAAGTTGTTATTATAATTTTTAAATGTGTTGTTTATTGTTTGTAAAACTAAATTTATCATTTATGTTTGTAATTTTAAAGATTTAATATTTTGTTTTTTGTTTTAATATTTTTATTAGCAAGTATAATTTTATAAAAGTAAAAATCATACAACTAGGATATTAAAGTTTAGATATTGTTAAGTGTATTGAATATATTACTTGTAAATTCAAATTGACTATATATTTTGGTCAATAAAGTAGTAAATATTGTTTAATTTTTTGGGATGGAATTTTCAAAAATCTGAGAGGATCTGATGAATATAAGTATGAGGACAAAAAATATCCCTCGAACATGTAATGAAGATTTTTCAACATCTTCACCATAAGAGTTGGAAACTGCGTAAGGAATACAAAACTGTTTTCGCCCCCTCGACTCCTACCCCTAGATAAAATACAACTCAAATTAGTAGTAAATGTGAATATTTATGTTTCTTTTACTTATTAGTTTAACTTAGAGCTCTAATACGGAAATTTTTGCTCATTTTTTCGTTGACTGATCGGCTTAACGCCTCAACCATTGCCACCCCATTACTTTGAGCTTCTCGGGGGCAAACAAGCGCACCTTACTTGACACTGAGCATCCCCTTTACCCACGAAGTTTCAAAGAAGGTGCGACTAAAGTCATCTCTTGGTTTTGCATTTCCAGTAACATTCGCTTCTCTCTCGTAATCCAACCATGCAAGGCAAAACCATAGGCCGAGTAGCTCTAGCCATGGAGGGGACAGATCATGCGTTTAGGTTCTGCCACGTTACTCTTTTATACTGGAATCATGGTGGCCAAATATCGGTTTGTTGGACCACATTTCGGACAAGTGGGTGCATGCAGCAGCTGATTCCATTGCACGGCTCTCAAATAAGCACCCTTTGTCCAACCTTTGAAGATAAAGCAAATGCTTTCTTGAATCAATATATATATGATAAGATCCTGTTATACGGTATAAAAGTCTTTAAGATTTACATAATTTTTAGATTGTTGGATGGATAAAACGGATGAATGAGATTAACAGTAGAATATATAAACCGCTTGTTAAAAAAATAAGAAATTAATCTTAGCCATTTATTTCTCACATCCAACGATCAAAAAACGTATAAAACTTAGAGAGTTTTACACAGTATAAGTGGATCTTAACCCTATATATATATATATATATATATATATATATATATATATATATATATATATATATGCTTATTCCTTCCTTTCCTTCCTCTAAACAATCACAGATTCTTTGCTTTTCAAGCTCTGCCACACAGCAACATAATAATAACTCCCGGAGCGAAAGGCAGGCAAAGAGAAGATAGGGAAAAATATGTGCTGTTCAAACATACCTTGTCCTGCCAAACGGGGCTTGGGAGTTCGACCAAGATGGCTACTTTTGCAGGCCTCGACCATGGCTGCTGATCTTCCTGCACCAAGAACTGGGGTGGCAAGAGAGACCGGTGCCGGGGCTGGTTCGATGAAGAAGCAGTGCCTTTGTTCACCTACGAAGCACCCCAGGTCGTTTCGGTGTAGGCACCACCATGCAGAATACGTGTGGGGTGGTCGATTCGTCGGCAAAAAGTGACTGCAACTGCCGGGCTGAGTTTAGAAAATGTAAGGCCTATGGTTAGGCAAACTAGAAATGCTTTCTTAAATGGCTTGTCTTAATGTAAGAATCCAATATCAAACAATGATAAATGTAGAAAATCATGGTAATGAATTGTCTAAATGAAAGATCAATTGGATTACTACAAAACACAAATAAAAATCCTCAACTCCTTTTTAGTGTCCCTATTTATGTCACTAAAAATTATGTTTAGAGTTTAGGAGGTAAAGTTTTTTTATTTTTCTTTAGTTGTTCATGCCTCGATCTTTGAGGGAAGTGGTTTTCCTTGTGTCGTGAGAGCAGTAATTTTGTTTGCAGTCTACGGTGAGCTTTGAAATTGTACTTAAATTAGTATTTTTGTTCTCCTAAATTGAGAGTATTATTTTCTTTTACATAGGTTTAGGGAGGTTTTTAACAAGGCTCTCAATTCCGATTTAAGCTTTATGATATCTCAATACTAAATCATATATTTATCGAGCAAAAAAATATTAATAAATAATCTTATTTCAAAAAAAGAATTAGATCTTAGAATTTAATTGAGTTTTGCTATATTCCACCTTGGTGGCTGCATATAAGAACCAACAATTTTTACTTTTCAATTGAATCTACTAAAATGAAATTAATTACATTCTTAAAAAGTTGCACTTAATTAATTTAGGATATTTAATGTAACTAATATTCACCTAAAAGGTTTAGGGTTTATGATTTAGGTGGTCATTGGGGTTATGTTTTAGTGTTTAGGGCTTAGGATGTTTGTGGTTTAGGGGTTTAAGGTTTAAGTTTTAGCATTTTAGGGTTTAGGGCTTATGTTTAAAGTTTATATTTAGGGTTTTATGGTTTAATGTTTAAGGTTTATGGTTTAGAGTTTAAGATTTATGTGGTTGTAATGTGTGGTTTAGGGTTTAGGTTTATGAGGTGTGGTTTGGGTATAGGGTTTAGAGTTTATGATATGAGTTTTATAGTTTATGGTTTAGAGTTTATGGTATATAATTTAGAGTTTATGGTTTATGTTATATTTTTTAGGGTTTAAGGTATATAGTTTAGAGTTTAAGATATAGGCGGTATTCAAATTTCATAAATTTTATGTTTGTTTTTAGGATAATTAATGGAATAATATTTTTTGTTGAGTATTAATTGTATCTATAATTAATTATATCATAATAAATTCCATTAAAAAATAAAATATACATTAATTATAAGAATCTTGTAAGTTTTAAACATAACCCTCAAATCTACAATCTAATTATTTAATGTGTTTTAGTGTTAGGTATAGAAATAGACAAAAAAAATAACATATGATTTTTGTCTGCAAAACACAAATATAAACACCAATTAAACATTAATATGCATCAAAATTATTGTCATTACAACAGTTTGGAAATACATTTATGACAATTATGAATACATTCTTTGCATTTGAGTCCAGAAAAAAACAAAACAAAACCAATCTACAAGTCTCATCTTAAACTTTGTTTGTCACTCAATGGATCCCCCATTTACGGTCATAGTGAGATGTGTGGTGCAATATTAGAATCCACCCATTTCTTTTTGAATTGATTCTACTTAGAGGAGAGGGGAAAAAACTCTAGGGGAAGGAAAATGTTCTTGTTGGGTCTTGAACTCAAGACCTAAAGAGAGGGGATGAAACAGGTGAGAAGCTCTGACCAACCAACCATCAACGCTTGCTCATTAGAATCCACCCATTTATATGTTAATAGAACGACGAGTGTTAATAGACTTTTCTCTCTATTGATATTGTTATAGTCTCAAGTTCAAGAGAAATTATATTATGGGTCATTCCATAATATAATTGAAGTATTTGTTACACACACAATAACCTTTACTTTTGGAGTTTTAGAGAGTTATGTATTAGGGTATTCATTTTCGGATATTGGATCGGATTTGATCCAAAAATTGGATATCCGAAAATTTTAAATTGGTAAAATAGAGATCCGTATTCGATCCGAAAAATGTCGGATATTCGGATATCTGAATATATAATTTAATTTAAGTATTTTTTTCGGATTTGACAAACGTATTTATGAAAATTTTAGAATTTCGAATATATCAAGCAACAAATTGCTAAATATAACAAGATTCACATTTATGAAAATTTTTTTTTTAATTTTTGGATATAATAAGCATGAAATTGTTGAATATAAAAAAATTAATATTCATAAAATTTTGAATATTAGGATTTTTAGATAATCCGAAACTTGAAATATTGAGATCTATATTTGATTTGAAAAACTAAAAATATAAATCGAATATCTGTATTTTCAGGTCAAATAAACATATAATCGGATCGGATGGAATATGTTTTCACGCCCCTAGTTATATATAGTTTACTTTAGGCATTATCTATATGTATATGTAATATATAAAATATAAAAGCATGAGTTTGAAGAGAAACTTCTGAACTGATAAAATACTTTTTACATTTCGTTGTAATATTAAAGTCACGTTGGAAAAGTAATGTTTTAATAAATTGCTAAATTTCATATAATAATTAAAATAATACTATTAAGTAGAAAAATATTTCAAATAAATAAAATAATACTATTAAGTCATAAAATATTTCAAATAAACAAATGTGTCATAAAAGAAATTTTCACAACTCTTCATATTTAAATTATAAATGTCATGTTTAGTAAATAGCGATTTGAGTAAAAATTAGAAGTTTGAGCTAATATTAGAGGTTTGACTAGTCAAATCCACTAATTTGGATGTTTGGTGAATAGCATATTAGAATAACGGATTGGGGGTGAAACTTCTAATTTTGAAAAAAACTACTAATATGAGCTTTTTGAAATTAAAAGTTTTGACATAAAAGTTATAAAGACTCTTCTACACTTAACAATTATAAAAAATCTCCAAATAACTTAAATTTTTTAGTGTTTTTCCATCGTCTAAGTTAGGGAGATTTTTTAATGAGACACATGTCATTGCCCTTGTATTGGTCCTTGCCCTTGTATTGTATGGTTCTCCCAATAAAAGCCGTACAATATTTACCTTTCAAAAAACATTTTCCATTTTTTTCTCAACAAATCTGTTTTATTTATTTAATTATACAAACGCCTAATTCTGAATGTTAGCCTCGTTAAAAACCTCCATTATTTTAATTAGAGAAAAAGAGTACAACACATTCGAGATAAAAATCTAGACAAACTCAACAATACATTGAGGCGAAATGCTTTACAAACCAGTCTGCACCAATCCCTACTACCCTGTAATAACAACCAAAATTACAAGAACAACACTATCCTAGTCCCCTTCATGCTCCCACAGAATAATACTCTCACCAATGCCATCAAGCTATGAGTAATTTGTGTCTTTTTAAACCAACATTTACAAATAATCCACCACAGTATTTCCAACACCTTGGACCAACCACGAACTGCATCAAAAAGTCTCCCAAGACACTCCCTAATCTAAGCACCCCACCTCGACCAGCAGCAGCAACCATCTCAGCCCCCATCCACTATGAGCTTCACATCACTCAATTCTTGCTAACCATAAGCTCCAAGTGCAACAGCGACACAACAAGCCAAATCATGTTACACCAGTTTGATGAACTTGGAAACTGAATTCGAGAGATTCATCGTCATTACATGAGATCAACCAGGACTCTCTCTACCACCTTTGGAAGCACCTTTAATCTCCATACACTACTAATCTCACTAACCTCACAACCAATCTATAAAAAACGAGGAAATTCAGCCCGCTATGATTAAGTTCTACTCCAGCAAAACTTCCCAAAGCTATAAGATTTTGACAACACCGAGCAGCCTCCGGAATGATGCCGTATTCATCCATTTCACCATTTCAATGCAAGTCAGATTGCTAAAAAATCTTTTGTACGTTTGTATTTTCCAACAATGAAGGGGTAAGCCGGTTATCTGAATCCATGTGAACCTTTCTGGGAGATGATAACATTCTTTCCACGGTTCGATCTCAGAGAAGATTTCCCTTGATCTGCAGATGGAAGATGCGTCCACCCATACTTTTGACTGAAATTTCGCCTAGGCCCCATTTTAGCAAGCTATCCTCTATTCTCTTAACATTGCATACTTTGTCCATGATGCCAATTAGACACCTGTTCAGTTTTCGCACTGCCTCCTCGTCTAAGAAGGCTTGAGTTTTCTTCCACACTTATACCTGCAGGCTTCGAGTTGTGATTGAACTTTCCTGGGAAGTTCTTTCCTTTTTCCCCAGGAGTAGGGAGCTTGTGTGGGCTCGCAGTGATTCTGTTCGAATTGTTGATGTTGGTTCTTGGAGGATTAGATGTCCCGTATTTGGCAAACGTGACTAGAAGGCGGTAACCGTTGGCGTAAAGTCTGAATCCGTTTAGTCTTTCAATTGCTCTCTCAACATCTGCCTTGTTGGAGTATCTCACAAATCCAAATCTCTTACCAAGCTTGTCTCTTTTCCTTGCTATGAATGAGTTGTTGGACAAACAAAGTTAAATTTGAAATAAATAAACGGAATATAATAAATAACAAGAATTTAACAAATTCAAATTAACCGAAAATAGGATTGTTGAGGCCTGCTTGAAACGCAGTTTCCTTAAGACAGATTCGACGATTCCTCAGCTCTCAAGTCGTCAATCTCCCAGGATACAACAGTGGATGATCTTCAACAGCAGCAGTACTGAAGAGATCACGAATAGTACTCGAGCCTTTGACTATCACAAAAAAAAAAACAATGCAGATTTTGGAGAGAGAAAAGCTTTTTAAATTATATTTTTAAAATTATGTTTTAAAACTGAAGGGAGGTCATGTATTTATAAGGAAAAATTAGATTAAATGTGAGAATCAAAATATTCAAAAAATATCCTTCATCTGATTTATTTCGAATATTTTGCATTAATAGCAAGCATTATCTCTTAATATTCAAAATATTATCGTTTAATATTCGAAATATTCGAAAGAGATATGATATCTTAAAGGAACAATTAATTTGAAGTGATAAAATATTCGCAGCCTCACACAAAGGGCCCAATCAATTTAGACATTCGCGTCGCTCTCGTCATGCGGTAAACTCTACCCAAATGGGATTAGATTTGCACCCCTTACGCACGAGGCATAATTTTTATTCAAGTCATTCAATGATTACAAATTGGATAAGTGTATATAAACATTTATCATTCTATTTGTCCAATCCACGTGGGATATGAGAGTTTTATTTCATTTACTCAATTCACAACTCCCTTACTTTGAGCATCAATTTCTCATTTATTACTCAACTATTTTGAGCATATTAAATATCGTTATAAATGTCTCATGGAGTAGAATAAGACTCAAAAAAATTCTTATTCGAATCTTTACCTTTACTCATTCGAAATATGGCTCAAAGTAACCATTTTCTTCACGTTTTTCCAACATGAATCGACGATGTCTCCTTGCCTACCAAAAATTATCCATAATCCACTCCAATGTAGCCGCTCCGGGAGGTTTTGCACAAGTAAGGTGATTGTTTGTCTTCCGTTCCTTTCTCCTGCGTCCTTTCTCTTCGAGGTCACCATTGTTTTTAGAGAATATTTTTATTTTAATTTTTCACCTTCACGTATTTACAATATGACATTTGTAAACTAATTTTTTTATTTTCACGTATTTATATTTGTATTTAAATTTAACAATTAATTAAACTGTATTAAAATAATTATATAAATAATAAATTAATATATAAGTCCTTCAAATATGATTAAGAATATTTTATTAAAAAATATTTTTTATAATCTAATTAATATTGATAAATACAAAATATTGATAACTAATAAAGTATTCAAACAAGCATCAAATATAATTATGTTCTTATATTTCATTTTGCTTGTTTAAATAATCAAACAGCTATGTGGTATCAATTAATTTTGCCAAACACTTTTATATAATCATCTAATACAATCCGCTAGTCAAATCAGCTATCTGTTAATTGTCAAACAGGGCCAAAATCTAAAACCTAAATTCCTAATCCAAACACCTTAAATCTTAAACTCTAAATCTTAAACCATAAACTCTAAATTCTAACCATAAACTATAAATTCTAATAATAATTAGAATTAATAGAAGGGGATCATTGGAACTTTTATTCGAGTGCGAAACAAAAAAATTGCAGGATAATGATGAATTTCAATAGTATTAAACCAATTTCAAGGAAACATATAGAAAAATGTGATGAAGTAAACATAAGAAATAAGAAGAGAATAATTACACTTAGCAAACTCATTGTAACTCATAAAACAGTGAATCAGAATTTGCACAAGCATGTGTACGTAACTTTTTATGCTATGATGGGTTGTCGAGGTTTTTGGCCATTGTACATCATACATACAACAGAAGAACATTTAATTTGAATGCAGAAAAATTGGGTTGGTCCTTGGTCCTTACAATGTTTGATCTTAGTGTCCGATTCATATTCAGATTATAAATTATGCTTTTAAAAGAAGTCAATTTATTTACCTGATTCACACGGCGGAAAACTATAAGTTCATAACATGTGAAACAAGTTTATCGTTTGAAAGACGTACCATTGTCAAACTACCAACGTCATTACAACTACGAAAATATTCTTAAAATAAATTTTGGTACCTCTATTTGATGTTATCTTTATTTTTAATAAAATAAGTTTTGGTTGAACAAAACGAATAATATATTACAGATTCATGTACATCAATACTATCGATACATGTCTTGGTCGTAATAGCAAAATAAGATGACTACCATCTTCCTAATCCTACGGCTTCGACTAATATATATTTTTGGGTTAAAAATTATCTATTTTTTTCGGTGACCCTTTTTATGTTCCAACACTAAAGAACACTAAAAAAAATTAAATTTTAAGCCATAACTCTAGATTCTAAGTCCTAAACCCTACACCCTAAAAATACATCTTACTCTAAATTCTCTAAACTCTAACAATAAACACTAATCTTAAACTTTAAACTCTAAACTTAATTTTTGATGTGAGACATAAATAGGGGCACACAAAAGAGGCAAACACTACAACAAAATAGGTTATGCCGCTAAAAACTCTCCCGACGCCAAGAAAAACGCTGCAAGAAGTGCCGCTGAAACTAGCGCTGCAACAATTCGCGGCGTTTTAATTGAAATTTAGGAGGGGGTTTAGGGTTCGGGTTTTGAGGAAAATCGTATCGTACTTGCGGAGGCGGTTGGTAAGGGTTTTCATATGCAGAGATGCCAACTAGCTCTTCTTCGGATCCAAAAGTGATTGCAAAAGCGACGACATTTTGGCTGCTCTTTCTTCCTCTCTATCTCACCTGAGTTCTGAGCCTTTGTATCTATAGCGACTAATTTTTTTTTCAGTTTCACTTGGAAGAACTGGTTTGATTTGAATATGTTTTGAAAAAATGGCGAGAAAATTATGGGAAAATAGTAAAGTCGCTACCGGTCACTTGGTTTAAGTAGACCGGACACCATAAAATCAAAGATTTGTTTGAAACGGGTTCGAGAGTTTGTTATGTGTGGAGTAAGATTAGCAGCCCATCACGCTCGAGATTGGTACCAAGTCGTACGTTGCTTTTGTCGATGAAAATTATTAAAATTTAAATCGAGTTTAATTAAATATTCTTAATCAAATATAAGCTTTAATTGAGTGAGCTTTAACATTTAATAAATTTAAATTAATTAGTCATTTAATTAATAAGGGTGACTATATATTCGAACTATAGATTAAGCCGGCATTGAATAAGACTGACTGTCGTATTAATTTATGGTTTGAATCGAGTACATCAACTTTATGCATAATACAAACAGTTAAGTATAATATTATGACTTGTCAATTTTTTTTTCATTTTAAATTTTACCTTTAGACAATATAAATTAATTCGAATATTTGATCGATATTCATTAAGTCAATATATTACAACCCCAAATATTCGAGTTAATAAATACCCCCATTTATAGTTAAAATCCATTAAGCATCAAGATAAAAATAGGATTAAAAGAGATTAGATGAATGACCATTTAAATGTGTAGCACAAAAAAGCTAACAGATAGACATAGAAAAAAAAGCATGAGCAAGCATATAAGTACTAACAAATAAATAAGACAAGAAAATAAACACGGAGACAAAGAGCAAGCAAATAAATAAATGCGAAAATGAAAAGTTAGATGTTAGTTAGTTAAAAGTTAGTTAAATTAAAACGTGTCATGAATAATACGGATCATACCCTGTTGCGGGACACCGTAAAGCCAAAGATAAATTGTGATTGAACCGACACAAAAACAAAAAAATATATAAGTATATAAATCATGACACCAAATAAAACTATATATATACACCCATAACATAGTATAACATATAAAATATATAATATATATAATTAACGAAACTAATATATATAAATATGTGTATACTATACTGTAAGTAACATATAATATATATAACACAACCGTAATACATAATATAAATATGTTGTATAAATAAAATAATGTAAAGAAATATGATAACAAAATTTAAAGGGCATAAATTTAACTAATAGAAAATAAATAAAATTTGGAAAAGGACCAGGCTGCAAGGAAAGGAAAATGAAAGTGCAAATATCAAGTAAACAAAAAACTAAAGAAACAAACAAAAAGCGAAGGGGATTAAGGGGATATTAGCCTTAAAATATAAGGCAATGCGTTCTGAATACGCATGTCACGGCCCGCACCCTTGGGTCCGAGCCCAGTGCACACCAGGCAGCTGAGGAGGCCCTCCACACCATTTTGGGCTTGCCAAGACCATCACACTTGGCCCAGCACTTGGAGAATGCTAAAGAGCCCGCAAGCCCACAAGATTTAGCCAAATCCATGGAGGATTTAGGAGGGTAATTCGGTCAAAGCATCATCTATTTATTTGAAATATAATTTGTAGATAATGTTTGTGATAATTAGAGATTTGAAATTGAGATTTGATTAGATAAGATCAATCTTGACCGTCGATGTAATTTAAACTGAGCCGTTGGATGTAGGGGAGTTCAACTATAAATAGAGGCTCCCTCCTCACTTGTAAATCACTTCTGATTTGAGTAATGCATTGAGCATTCACTCATTTCTCTCGGTCTTCTTTGCTAGTCATTTCCTTTCTTTGTTCCTTTCGTTTCCGCGACGATCCAAGCATTCCAGCTTCGATCAGTTAGGCTTACTTGGTTGCTAATCCGCCCAGCAAGCACCCAAGGCCGCACGTCCTAGTTTGTGTGAATTTACGGACGTGACAGTTGGTATCAGAGCCTTGTTCGAGCAACGTGAGCTAGTTTGAGGCCTTCCCCTCCTCATTTGATGTATCCAAGTTTCCAAGGAATAAAGGCATTTACTCTAAATCCTCTGAGTGTTCTTGTGTTCTTTCTTTGTTCTTGAGCGTTCTTTCGAAGTTCTTCTTCGCTCATCTCTTTTGATCCGATTCCGCGTAGAACGCTTTGCATTTGTCGGTGCTTGGGAAGTTTGATCTTCCGAGAGGGTTGAAAAGGCTTACTTAGGCGTTTGTCTTGAGTTACATCACCTAAGGCCGCACGGTGGGCTGGTTGGAACTCTAGCCACGCGACACATATCAGGAATAAAAGAGGAAAAAAGAATTAAAAAGAAGGCCTTTCATGTTCATTTGCATTCGAGAATAAGTTACACAGGGGCTTACTCTTCTCTCGACTGAAATCAGGCTCCAGCCCTATGCGCGGTTCATCGGCGGCGCGGCCTCACCGGCCGTTGGTTAGAGTGGCGACGGCGGATGGTATTTCGCGTTCAAATACTTCGAACCCAACTTCGAAATCAAAGGAAAACTTATGAAAACTTAAACTTCGTTTTCTTAAAGGAGATTGATATAGGGTAAGAAACCCCTTTAATTTGGATTTTTATTTTCTGAAAATCCTTTGCTTTAAATCTGAAAATTTTCTTTTTTGAACAAAAGCCTTCGTTTTAGTTTTGAAGAAAATGAGAAAAAGCCTAGCTATACGTGAATAAAAGAAGAGAAAATACCTAGGAGAATTTTTGCTTTGTATTTCTCAAGTTGTCAAAAAGAAAAGAGTCCCCTGGCTTACATTGTTTTTGATGGCTTTTATAGCCACTGTTTTTTATTTTACAAATGAAAATAAAAGCCTAAATTATATTGGTCGTTGGCTAATATTTGTTTCTTTGCAGGTGTCGACTTTAGAGATGAAGGGACCATTGGTTGTTGGTGAGGTGCGTCGCTGTAGAGGAGACAAGGGGCTGTTCAGTTCAGACTTTAGAGGGGTGCACCAAAGTTGCTGGGAGTCCGTTGGAGGCTCGAGATAAAATGTGCATCAGGGGTTTAAGGTTGTATTTGGCAGCTTAGGCTTTGTAATGGTTTGGGTAACTTGGATTTAAGGGTTAGATTTGGGTCATGGTAATTGGATAGGATGAAATGGGTTGAATGGATAAAGGCATGGCTCAAGAATGGTGATGGCAGAAGTGTTGGGAAGCGAGGGGAAAGGACTCCTGGTCGAGGCGTGCACATCACGTAATAGTTGAAGTGTTTGGGGGTGATTTGCACGCGCACGCGGGGAAGGGAGCGGTCATCTTTTGCTTCAATTTTGACCACCAAACTTAAAAGTAATCTGACGGTGGTCTTTGGCTGCGTACAAAAGATGAAGATAGGCTTATGGTTTCTAGATTAGTCTAGGCCTATCGAGCCATGTATTTGTATATATATTCTTTTTGGGTTTTTTAGATTGTAAAATGGACTAATAAAAACGTGGGCTTTTATTTAGTATCAATTATTTTTTGGGTTTTCTAATTATGATAATAATAATAATAATAACAACAACAGCAACCGCCCTTCTTTACTCATTCTTGTAAAAGAAAAATAAAGCGAAGACCAAAACCATTAATTTTGTCCCACTTCCTTATCTGAAGCTCGAATCATCATGCATTGAATGTCTTATTGATGGTTCGAAAGATTAAAGGTCAAGAACTAAAGGCTTCATTGATAACCAGATCATCACGCATTAAAGGTCTAATTAATGGCCTGAAGATATACTGGAGGCTTTGCTAACAATCCAAATCATCACGCACTGAAGGTCTTACTGATGGTCTTGGAAGATTAAGGGTTAAGCACTGAAGGCTGCTCTAACAACCCAAATCATCAAGCATTGAAGGTCTTACTGATGACTTGGAGGATTAAAGGTTAAGCACTGGGGCTAACTCGAACGTATAACACTGGAGGTCGTCGGCTGGAAAATAAAACCATACACTGAAGGCCTTGGTGAGGGTCATGAAGTAACACATTGAATCTTTGTTAAGTGAGTTATTCTCATTAGAAACTCTTTAATCTTTGTTGAGCGAGTTCTTCTCATTAGGAACTCTTGAATCTTTGCTGAGATCTAACTCTCCGAACAAGAAATTGTAGATCGAAATCTTTTTTAATCTTTGAATACCTGCCAAAATAGACAAAATGATTTGATGGTATGTGTTAGCATGCTCCTAATCTAGGGATGTCTAATTATATATGATGCATGAATTATGACATCTCAAAATTACTCGAACGCTTTCACTTTCCGGATCGGTCAATCTTGACCTTCTCCTTGTTTTCTCCTTGATCTCTTTTGGCTTTCTACCTTTGCGAATCTTCATCTTTCATCTCATATTGGAAGAGGACTGCTGACTTTCGATGGTCATAACAGAATGTAACACTTCTCGTAGTGCTCACTTTTGTAACATTGCCCCCACTCAACTTTTGGGCTCAACTGTCATCTTGTCCTTGACTTGTCATGACAAGTTCTTCTCTATCTCGTCATTAGGGCGAGCACATGCCCCGGAGTCTGTGAAATTTTCTCTTAAGTTTTCATTCTTTATCAAAGCACCTTGGCGGAAACCAATTCTAAGTTTCTACACTTTAAATCTCTTTATAAAGTAATGCAAAAATGCCAATTTACTTGTTCGTTTCAATGATAGATGCTTATTAGTGAATGCTTTTTTTTCCAGGTTATGAATATATTCAAGCTAGATTAGATTCCTCGAATATCAAATGCACGAAAGCCACTAAAATGACTCACCAAGGATTGCCCCAAGCACATCGTGTGTCTAGGGGACCTCGAAAGCTTAATTAATATATGAAGATGCAGAGTACCTTCCGACTTAATTTGATCTTTAACCAATTTAAAACTACCTTATGTAGGTTTCACTTTAAATTATTATTTCTTTATCATTCATTTCTTTTTGGAAAATTCAACTCATCACATTCCTTTGACTCGAGATAAATGATGGAGCAAACAACAAAACCCCGAGGTAGCCGGTATTGTCATGATTTGAAAATATTACCATCACTCATGAAGCTAAGGTTCGATTTGGGTGGTGCATAGCTACCTTATTTGGTCTTTTTCTACAGTGGAGTGCCAAAAAATTTCCACACTCTTATCCGAAAATGCCTTTTACCATGCTTCGAACATTGGAGTGCATTTCTTTGCTTGTTCTCGTTTTATCTCGAGATTTCATCTTATTAGTTGTTTGACTTTTTCAGGATTTGAAAATCACTCATGAAGCCAAGATATAAAGTAGATGGAGCATAGCTGCCTTATTGGATACTTAATCTTATGGCTACATCAGAGTGCCCCTAGATTTTTTTTATTACCTTGTTTTTTCATTTTCTTTGTAGGATATTTTCACCATTCTCCAAAACACATTAATTTTTCCCCATCTGTGATCCTTAATAATTGACCAAATTAAATCAGAATGCGATTTACATATTCATAATCTCCGCAACTTCCAATTTTCACTAGACACAAGCGGCTCAAAATTAATCTTTGGGTCTAAATCAATGTTCATCGTGCAACTGATATATAGGTATCCAATAGACAAATATATTTATAAAATATTAAAAATTCCTTTTTTATTCAAATGACAACAAGTAGGCTTTTGCCTTTACAAAAGAATCTCTACCATCTTTGGGCTTAAAATGTAAACTTACCAAGAGTATGCTCAGGTGCCTCTTACGTGGAGTCGCTTACTTAGAAAAACTTTCTCCATTTGCTTCTTTTGGTGTCACGTGAAGTGTGAATGTGTGATCTTTGATTACTACGAATTCTCTCACGGAACCCTCAACAATTAATTTATTGTTTTACAAATTAACGTATGCAATGTGTCGTATGCATAATAGAGATAAATAATTGAAAGCAAACAATTAAAAAAACACAATTGAATGTAAAAAAATGTTGATCGACGAACATTCTCATTAAACAACTTTCCATAACGAAGATCAAGTCCCATTACAACGAGAAAAGAAAATATCTACCACATAGGGCACAACTAAAAACCTAGGTTAGCCTTTGCTCATCTTCTTGATCAATCTTGAACTTCGAGATTCTTTAACTCGTTATTATGGACTCTTTATCCTATTACGAAAGCCTCCAATTTTGAATTGTTCCCGAATCAATACTTCATATAAAAATGCCATGAATATGTAATAAACAAACAAACAAACAAACAAAACAAGTCAAGTAAAATAAATGAGTTAGTAACAGATATAATGAATAAAAAGCAAATAAATAACACGCCAAAATAGATTAACAACAAAAAGGCCTAACAACATGCATTCTAGCTTGCTATGGTTATCCGCATAGCTCTAATGGGGTGAGCTTCTTAAATTCTCACACATGTGGGTTTGGATCTAGAAAAGGGTACCCGAACCTACCTTATTACCTACTAAGGTAACAAGAAACCAATTTTGGCCCATTACAAGCTTGCGAATTGGATTCGGATCGAGGGAAAGCATAAACTAGTGATGTGGAGGGCTACTCGCATGTTAAAAGGTGTGGATTCCATAAGTGAATTATCGATCCGTGGAGGGCTACTCACGTGGGTATGTGGCGTTTCATTCCCACTCAAGGGACAGAGCTCGAGTAGAAAGCTCGATGATTATGATACTACACATGTAGGTGATCCCTTATAAATTAAATGAGAAATCAATGCAAAAGCACCAATTATCAAGGCCCACTTAAATAAAATGTCATGTTCAAGAAAGAACAAATTAATTGAAGTCAACTTAAATTTCAAAATTTTCATCGCTAAAAGCAAAGTAGGATTTTTTGGCTTAACTCTCTAGTTTTGTTTTGTAAAAACAAAATTCTTCCCCAACGGATTCGCCATGATCTAGCGGCTAAAATTTTTCCAGTTTCACTTGGAAGAATCGGTTTGATTTGAATATGTGTTTGAAAAGATGGTGGGAAAATTATGGGAAAATAGTGGAGTAGCCACCGGTCACTTGGTTTAGGTAGACTGAAAACCGTAAAACCAGAGATTCGTTTAAAATGGGTTTGGGAGTTGGTTACGCGTGGTGTAAGATTAGCTCCCCCACCACGCCTGAAATTGGTACCAAATCATACGTTGCTTTTGCCAATGGAAATTATTGAAATTTAAATCAAGTTTAATTAAATTTTCTTAATCGAATATAAGCTTTAATTAAGTGGGATTTAACATTTAATGGATTTGAATTAATTAGTCATTTAATTAATAAGTGTGACTATATATTCAGACTATAGATTAAACTAACATCGTATAAGATCGATTGTCGTGTTAATTTATGGCTCGAATCGAGTACATCACCTTTATGCATGATGCAAACAGTTAAGTATGATGTTACGACTTGTCAATTTTTTTTCATTTTAAATTTTACCTTTAGACAATATAAATTAATTCGAATATTTGATCGATATCTATTAAGTCAAGATATTACAACCCTAAATATTTGAGTTAATAAATACCTCATTTTTATAGTTAAAATTCATTAAGCACCAAGGTAAATATGGGATTAAAAGAGATTAGATTAATAGCAATTTAAATGTATGGCACAAAAAAGCTAACAAAAAGACAGAAAAAAAAGCATGAGTAAGCATATAAGTGCTAACAAATAAATAAGGAAAGAAAATAAATACGAAAATAAAGAGCAAGCAAATAAATAAATGTGAAAATGAAAAGTTACATGTTAGTGAGTTAGAGGTTAGTTAAATTAAAACGTGTCATGAATAATACAGATCGTACCTCGTCGCGGGTCACCGTACGGCCAAAGGTAAATTGTGATTGAACCAACACAAAAATAGAAAATATATATGTAACACCCTGAAAACCAGTCTAGTCAGAATTTGGTTTCGGCGATCAAAAACCCAACACCGGAAAGGTCTAAAAATCACATTGACTTTGACTTTATTGTCAACTATATTGACATTGAACTCTAATTGAGTCAATTCATTGATTAAGGACCTTATTGAATTTATCGAAATATTGTTTAGTAGCTTAATTATAAAAGTTGAAACTATTGGGGGCAAAAGACTAAGGAATACAAAAATGATGGACTTAGCTTGTGATTAGCACTCAACTTTTTAGTCATCAATTACGTGGATGAAGGAGATTAATTTGCTTCACCCTAAGGAAACCCGTTAAGCTTTGATTCATAAAAAGTATTATGAAAAGAAAGAAACATTTACCGGATAACTTTTACTAAGTAAGCACTTCTCTATGTCTTCAACCTCCAAGCAAGCATCACTATTGGAGCTTGAACTTAAGCTTAAATCTTCTTTGATTTATTGATCCTATCGAGTAGCCACCGGTTGGGTAAGCTAAAACCCTCAATCTATTGTTCGATTCCATGGATATGGGATGTTGAATTTCAAGTTAAAGTTTTGACCACCTATGGTAACTTAGGATTTTCAAAGTTTTATTCCATAGAAATCTAATAGCTATTTCTATTTGGAGCTTAGATATTGAATTTAATATCGTTATATTGATTTTGATATCGTATTGTCAATTTTAATAATCTCCTATTGTGTTTACTTAGCTCAAGTATTGGAGAAAGATAATCCATCATCTCCAACAAAAGCTAGGAATAAGGGAGTGATCATTCGAGAGCCGTAGGAGCTTTGGAAATCAAGGTGAGTGTAGTCAGAGTCTCGAGATTAGGCTAGGTGCCATTCCCAATTTCATTGACATTGTATTTTTATATAGCTAACCTTTTGTTAAGGGATAATGCATCGAGCCTCCTTGGAGGCATTGTAGGTAAGCATTGGTAAGTTATCGTATTGAAAATTGAACAAAGCACTGTGGTCATTGATATCATTGTTATCGGTTCATTGAAATATAGAAACATTGCTATTTTCATCGACCATATTGAAGCATCGAAATTAGGGTATTGGCCATTGAACATCAACATTGTTATTCTTAGTCATTGTCAAGGATATTGTTATTGGATATTGAAATTGGAATTGTCATTGGTATCGAAATATTGGCATTGAAACATCGATCATTGTTATTGCTATTGAAAATATTGGATATTGATATTACTATTGAACCTTGGATTTGAATAAACATTGGATACAATTGATATGCCATAGAATTCATGAGCTCATTGGTATAGGTGGACTACGGTCCTTGGCTACAAACTTTATTTTGATGAGGTGAAGGGATGATTGTGAAATTGGTTATTTGGTGAGGAGAATGGACTAGACCATTCATTGATTTAGCGAGGCGTAGGAATTCTTATATCCAATATCTTGATTCGAACCAAGGGATAATAATAAAATATGATTATTATTGTCATTGAGCGCCATTGTAACATTGTCATTGATAATACATGTTTTGGAATACATTTCATTATATTTCTTATTGTTCAAGACTACCTCACTAGGAAAAATATGCCTAATGCATTTCATCTCATGCATTTTAGGTTAGAGGGATCATCGTTGAGAGATCAGAGAAGTTGAAGGTTTTTGGCAAGTCACTACAAGGCTAAAGTAATGTATATTATCCCTATGAACTCCTAATAGGGTGTCAAAGTAGTTAAAGTAGTTAATTTTGGCCTTTTGGTATGTATATATTGCCTATGGGTTGTATAAGTGTCTAAGGCCCTAAAAGTGAATTTGGAATTGACTAAAAGTGGCATATTATGCATATTTGGATCATAAAGGTGAAAACCTATTAAACGTGTTTGTATGACCATGAAATTTGGGAAGTTAGTAGAGTATAGTGTTATAAACTTGCTGGAAAAATTTCATTGCATTTGGACATTGTTTGATAGGTCAAATTTGATAAAAACCAGACAAATTTCTTTCATTACAGTACAGGGCGTATCGATACAGACAATGGTGTATTGATATGATATTACATATTTGGACCAGGCCAACGCTGGTCAACAAGGTATATTGATACGGACTTTGGCTTATCAGTATAAAAAGTCAACACTAGAATTTGGTTGTAGAAATTGCATCGGTATGGCTTCGGGGTATACCAAAATCGGTCCACTCGTATCGATAAGGCTAGAACTGTATCAATACGAGTTTTGGTCACTGAATTTTGAGATTTATAAAATTTTCATGTCGTACCGATACGACCCTCTATCGGTACGGATATAGGTAATTCGGTTATAAGTCTTAAGAAATAGTTCTGAAACATTATGAATTGATCACTGATTATTGTTTATCTTAATTGTTGGGGTAAATGAATTCTTATTGTTATGAAAATTTGCATGCTCACTAAATAGGGGCTAAATTTCATCGTGGTAAGGTTAATTTCAATAAAGGACCTCTAAAATACTAAAATTATAGATTAGTCCCTATAACTTGTAAAAGTTTAAAATTGATCCTAATTTGTTAATTATAACTTCAAATCAAGTTATTGTTCTCTCCGTATGATTATAGTATCATATTGTGTCATCACTTATTGATTATTGATTAAAAGTATTGCATCGATCATTGTATTGTTCATCAGTAACGTACTCTAACTTGGTTCTCTATTAGGCCGAGAAGGGGGTGTTACATTTGTGGTATCAGAGCTAGAGTTTAGTCGATTCTATGAATAAACCAAAGTTTATTGCATGGTTATTGTATTAATTTTCCACCTAAGAGTTATTTATTGTGTATACAATGACTTGTCGACTAACCGGATCTCATTATATATTATAGATATGTCTTAGACTAATGAAGCTCATATTAATTAGCCTGCCACCTGCCCCTCGACACATGGTGATGATATAATTGAGAGACCCTCCGAATCCACATGTAATGCCCCGGTTTTGGGCATAGTGTTTTTTAGGCTGAGTAGACGGTCCAATAGACCAAATTAGAGATTCGAGTCAGATTCGAGATTAAAATTGGATTAATTATTTTTGAGTGAGAAAATATTTGGGAAAAATATCTAAATATCATTATTTAATATATAGATATTTTTGGTAAAGTCAATTTTGGAAAATGGAATTTGGACATTTTGGGCTAGTGATCAAAATGTGAAGATTGAAAACTGTTTTGAAAAAGGATGAAAATTTTGAATCTTTAAGGAGCTAATTTACCAATTGGTCTAATATGAGTTTTCTCTCAATTAAGATTATTCTAAATGGGTTTAAGTTATTTCCTAAAAACACTTTTGACGTAACTTTCTTTTCTCAAACTTTTTCCTCAACTTCTCTTCAGGAAAACACTTTATTTTTTATCAAATAATTGAGGCAATGTTATTTATTTCATAAACCTATGATTCCTAATCGATTCTTCAATCTTGTTTTACAAAATCTTATTGTTTTTCTTTGTTTTTCAAGAGAAAACATCCAATTGAGAGGAAACTCACTCATTAGAGGTAAGGTTCATTCTTCTCCTCTATTGAATGGTTATTTATTGAAATTCCTATGTTATTGATCCTTTATAAATGTTTTCTATTGAGTTTTAATAATTTAATTATGGAAATTGGTTAAATCAAGGTTTAATTGATGAGGTTTAGTGATTTTTGATTTGGATCTGTTTTGATGGGTTCTTAATTGGTTTTAATAATAATTTTGATGTTAGATAATTTTATTAAGTTGGTTTTAACATTGGAATCCGGAAAATATGTGAATCTCTAATTTCCTAGGTTGCTAGTGTTGTGTTTTTTGCTAGTTTTGGTTGATTAATGAATGCTGGAAGTATAAGGATGGTAATAGGTTGCTTTTGGATTTAAATTAAACTTAATTGGTGGATCAAACCTTTAGGTTTTGGCTGGGTTAAGTTTGGAAGATGTTTGATGTTGATCTCGGTAGTTTTGGAAAGGTTTCAGCTTGAGTTTGTAGAGGATTGTTGTGGATTGTTGTGGTTGGGTTTGTGAATGCATTTTGATGCATTAGATCCTCTATTTTGTGTGGTGAAATTAGGGGAGGTTGATCTTCAAGCTTGAAGTGTTGCTTCGGAAGCTTTAGAGGGGTGATTCGCATCGGCGAATGAGGCTTTGTGTTGCAGGTTAGTGAGAATGTGGATTTCAGCTTTGAAATGGTTTAAAGGTTATATTGGGAGTTTAAACTTACCTTTAAACGCTGGTTTAAACTTGGAAGTATAAAAAGATTTCTCCATCGGCCGTGCTTTTATGAAATAGATTTTATGCACTTGTTTTGAATGACATGATACCTACTGTTTAAGCATGTTTTAAAGTATGTTTAATATTGTTTTTGATCATATAATGGTGGTGGATGCATTTGGTAAATGATTCATGTAAGTATGCGAGATACTTGTTTTAAAGTATGGTTTGTTGCTTTGGAAATGGTTTTGAATTGATGTATATAAAAATAGTGAGGTACATGGTTAATAATGAATTATATTGGCAAGTGATGTGTTTAAAATGTTATCGGATATAGTTGGTCGGCATAGGATTGATAGTGCACTATAAAAAGTCACCTCGGGTTTTGAGGGGTTGTAAGGTAGCGAATACTCCACCCAAGTACCCTAAGGATGGGGGGTTATATGCTACCGAAAACTTACGTTAATGGATTATCACCTAACTAATGATTTAGGTTGTGATTGTACCCGGTTGTGATTGTACCATAATTTCGGTTTAGGTTGTATGAAGTGTTGAGAGGACACTTGTTGAACCCGTGTATCCGATGTAATATTTTGTGAAATGGAACTTGGTTCATGATCACTTGAAAGCCAATATAATTGTTAATATATCATGTTGATGGATTGTGATGTATAATTTTGGTTTATACATGTTTACTCTTTAAGCCTTGCATATGGGTTGTTATGCATAGGAAAGCTTAAATTGAGGTTTAGCAAATGGGATTTTGCTGTTAATCCATGATACATGTTGCATATGGTTTAATATGATGGTTTTTGGAAAATTTAAGTGCATGGTTTTCAAGGCATGATGTTTTGTAAAATGATTGAAATGGTAATTACAATATGTTTTGAGAAAATGGATTTTAAATGCATTGATGGTGTGTTGTTTGAGCACTCCTCACTAAGCCTTGTGTGCTTACACTCTCTTTATCCATCAATGCAGAGAATTAAAGGTTGGAGGCAGCAAGCAAGCGAGGGGAAATCCAATGACTTTGACTATTCAAAAATAAGGTTTTACCTTAGACTAATAGTAATAAAGGCAATGAGATCATTGTTGTTTTGGGAGTGTTTTTGCTAAACTCCATGTTTGAGCAAGTTTGCTATGTTGTCTTGGAGTTGTAATTGGCCTTATACTTTTGGTTTTTGCTTCGAATTTATGTTTCGTATGGTGGTTGGTTTTTTTCTAGGAAGCATGCCTCTAGATTTCCGTTTGAAGTATGATGCCATGATTTGATCATGTTTCTGCGATGTTTTAACATGGTTTGATCTTTAAAATTGTTGTGTATATGTTTGTTGTTTGATAAAGCATGTTTGGATCCTTGATTGTATGAAAAACCAATAAAATTGGACATTTCAAACCCGGTATATTATTACGGGTAGAGGTGTATTGATACGGGTAAGTGTATTTTTGGCTTGAGTATCGGTGCGGGTAGAGGTGTATCGATACGATTTTGAGCTACTGGAATTCTGTGAAAATGGTTTGTAACCCGCGTATCGATACGCCTAGGGACCGTATCAATATGCCCCCGCGTATCTGTACACTTTGGGACCGTATTTGTACGCATGGTCGTTATGACTATTATTATTGATATTAAAGGTGTTAGATTCTTCCATTTTGGTCCCTGATTCTCATGCATGCAATTAAAATGAGTTCGGATGGTCGTTTCAAGCTGAAATTTGACAAGTGAACATGAAACCTGACTAGTTGAGGTTTGGTAACTTTTTATTTACCTAATACCACTGTAAGTTTTCCATAATTGCAATTTGGTCCCTAAATTGAAATTACATGCAATTGGATGTCGATTCGACGCCCGATTGAGTTAAGATTTCACCCTCTGCCAGTATGTACAATATAGGTTACAATGATGCATCTAGATAAGATAAAATAAAAAATGGACTTATTTTAAGTTTAATCTTTACGGGCCTGTTTCGGCGAACCCAATGTAGCTCGCTCGGTTTGGTCTTACGTCTAAACCAGTTCAATGGGGTTACACCACCGAATCCCCCACCTCAGAATGTTGAACCAGAAGCACAAACCACTCAAGCATAATGCTATTGGAACATGGCTGACATGTTCAAACAATTTATGACATCAATTAGGGCTGAGTAGGGTGTGCAACCTAGCGTACTTGTTATCCAATATGCTCGAGCCCATATTGACAAGCTATCGCAACACTGAGCCTATACCTTCACCGGTCAGGATGATGATAATCCTAAAACTGCTAAATATTGGTTGGATAACACGTTGAGAATATTGAACAAGTAGCTGCAATGTTCGGATGAACACAAACTGGAGTGTTCCCTCACGTTGCTTGATGAGGAACTTCACTGGTGGGAGACTACTACCCTTACAGTCTTCGAACACACTATAACGTGGGAATTCTTCCTCCATCTCAAGCAAGGTAGACGGCCTGTCGAGTAGTACATCCATGACTTCTACAAGTACTGCAGGTATGGTGTCGATTACATCAAGAAAGATGAAGAGAAATTCCGAATGTTCATTGCTAGGCTTAGTGACGAGCTACACCCTATGTTCACCGCATTGGGCATTACTGATTTCCAAGATCTCGTGTATCGATTCAAAGCTACTGAAGTCAGAAAAGAGATTCAGAGATAATTCTCGACATCCCAAGTGGAACAAGAAAGAGAATTACCAAGGCCTTAAGCAGAGTGTATATCTACAGCCTTCTCGTACTAGGAATATTGAGAAGTCACAGACCATGATACAGTCATTTGCTAAGGTCGCCTTAGTTGATAGCACTGGAGGCTCGAATCGAAGCTCTCATTATCCTGTTTGTAATTGTTGTCAGAATCGGCATCCAACAAGACAATGTCGCAAGCATTCAGGAGCTTATTTTTACAGTGGCAAGCAAGGACATTTTATTTGAGATTCTCCTCTCAATGCCACCAAGTCCACAGCTACACCGACTATTGTTGCATCCCTTGCTCAATCCTTTCAAGTCAAGGGATCAAGACAATGATCATCGAGAGCTACATGGAGACCTAGCAGCTCGGGAAAACCATTGTACAGGCAGGAATCAAAGGCTTCTACCCAGATGTATCGTGTGAGGAGCAGGGAGGAGAAGGATGAACCTAATTTCATTGCAGGTACCATTGAGTTATACTCTCATTCATTATAGGCATTGATTGACCCTAGTTAGGATGTGTATTGATGCAAGAAGGCAAAGTCATAGCTTATGCTTCGAGACAACTAAAGCCACATGAGATGGATTACCACACTCATGATCTAGAGTTGACTGCAGTTGTCTTTGCATTGAAAATCTGGAGACATTATCTCTATGGAGAGAAATGTTACCTTTTTACCGATCATAAAAGCCTCAAATATCTATTGACTCAAAAAGAGTTGAATCTTTAGCAACAGAGATGGATGGAACTCCTCAAAGATTACGATCTTGTCATTGACTATCACCTGAGCAAGGCCAACGTTGTTGCTGATGCACTCAATCGCAAACCTTTGCCTGGTAAGTATTGTTAATAAACATTGAAATCCTATGCATTTTTTAATACACCGACTTATTGTAAAGTCATTGTATTGTAGCTCCTTGAGCTATTAATGCTCATTTCCAACTTCGGAAGCATCGTTGTTTCATAGCTGAGCTTCAAGTTCAGTCTACTATTGTTTCAAGAACCAAAGCATTGCAAGATCAAGACTCTGAATTTCAATTTATTGTTTCTAAGTTGCAAGATAATCCTGACTTTAGAATTAGTTTTGCAGGATTTCTTTGTTTTCACGATCGAAAATGTATGCCCAATGACGAATCTCTTCATACTGATATTCTCAAGAAAGCTCATTTAAGTTCTTTTTCTGTTCACACGGGTTCTGTAAAGATGTATAAGGACCTTCGGGAGCTTTATTGGTGGTCGGCATGAAACAAGCTATAACTGATTTTGTGTCCAAGTGCCTTGCGTGTTAGCGTGTT
Source organism: Hibiscus mutabilis (assembly GCA_019671005.1). NCBI lineage: Eukaryota > Viridiplantae > Streptophyta > Magnoliopsida > Malvales > Malvaceae > Hibiscus > Hibiscus mutabilis. The sequence goes on from CM033745.1 coordinate 52,167,386, forward strand.
AAAGCTGAACACCGTGTTCCAACTGAACTATTGCAACCTATTGAATTACCACAGTGGAAGTGGGAAAAGATCACTATGGACTTTGTTAGTGGTCTACCCCTGACTCCTGCTAAGCACAATGCTATTTGGGTCATTTTAGACCGTTTCACCCAGTTAGCATATTTCTTACCAATTAGAATGGACTACGGTCTTTCTAAGTTGGATGACTTGTATATCAAGGACGTAATTCAACTCCACAAAGTACCACAAATAATTATTTCCGATCGAGATCCCCGATTTGCTTCTCAATTCTAGAGAACATTGCAAGGAGCTCTGGGCACCAGAGTTAATCTCAGTATTGCTTTTCACCCTTAATATGACGGCCAATCATAAAGGGTAATTTAGGTAATCATTGAAAATCCCTCCCATTGAATCATTGAAAATGTGTATCATTATTGAACCCTTTCGTATAGAATTTGGAAGACATGCTACGTACATGCATCATTGATTTTGGTAGGTCTTGAGAGAAATCTCTACCTCTCATCAAGTTTGCCTACAACAATAGTTATCAAGCTTCTTTTGTGTTGGTCTGAAATTGGTGTAGGCAAGATGTTGGGCCCTGACCTACTTTGGGAAACCGAAGAACGAGTTACCATAATCCATGATCGTTTGAGAGCTACCTTTGACTGACAAAAGGCTTGTGCTGATTTAAAGCGAAGGGACATTCAGTATGAAGTTGGTGAGAAAGCCTTTCTCAAGGTATCACCATGGAAGAAAGTTTTGAGGTTTGGCAAAAAAGGAAAACTTAGACCTCGATCATTGGACCTTTCGAGGTTATTGAGAATGTTGACCCTTTGACTTACCGATTATTGTTACCCTTAGAATTGAGCAAGTTCCACGATGTGTTCTACGTATCAATGCTCCAGAAATATCGCTCTGAACCTTCGCATATCATCGAGCCTAAATTTATAGAAATTTAACCCAACTTTTCCTATGAAAAGGAACCGGTTCAAATTCTTGAAAAGGAAGTCAAAAGACTTCACAACAAATCTGTTCCATTGGTCAAAATGCTCTAGAAGAGCCACACCGTTGAAGAAGCAACCTGGGAAAAAGATGAGACGATGAAAAAACAACACCCTCATCTCTTCGGTTCAAGTAAAATTCGAGGAAGAATTTTTCATAAGGGGGAGAGTTGTAACACCTGAAAACTAGTCTAGTCGAAATTGGGTTACGACAATCAAAAACCTTACACCAAAAAGGTCTAAAAATCTCATTGACTTTGACTTTATGGTCAATTATATTGGCATTGGACTCTAATTGAGTCAATTCATTAATTAAGGACCTTATTGAATTTATTGAAATATAGTTTACTGGCTTAATTATAAAAATTGAAACCATTGTGGGCAAAAGACTTAGGAATACAAACATGAGGGACTAACCTTGCGATTAGCCCCTCATCTTTTTAGTCATCAATTATGTGGATGAAGGAGATTAAGTTTCTTCACCATAAGGAAACCCCTTAAGCTTTGATTCATAAAAATTATAATGAAAAGAATGAAACATTTACTGGATAGCTTTTACTAAGCAAGCACTTTTTTCTGCAACCTCCAAGCAAGCTCAACTATTGTAGCTTGAACTTAAGCTTAAGTCTTCTTTGATTTATTGATCCTATTGAGTAGCCACCGATTGGGTAAGCTAAAACCCTCAATCTATTGTTCGATTCCATGGATATGGGATGTTGAATTTCAAGTTAATATTTTGACCACCTATGGTAACTTAGGATTTTCAAAGCTTTATTCCATGGAAATCTAATAGCTATTGCTAGTTGGAGCTTAGATATTGAATTTAATATTGTTATATTGATTTCGATATTGTATTATCGATTCTAATAATCTCCTATTGTGTTTACCTGACTCAAGTATCGGAGAGAGATAATCCATCATCTCCAACAAAAGTTAAGAACAAGGGAGTGATCATCCGAGAGCCTTAGGAGCTTTAGAAATCAAGGTGAGTGTAGTCGGAGTCTCGAGATTAGGCTAGGTGCCATTCACGGTTTCATTGACATTGCATTTTGATATAGCTAACCTTTTGTTAAGGGATATTGCATCGAACCTCCTTGGAGGCGTTGTAGGTAAGCATTGGTAAGTTATTGTATTGAACATTGAACATATCACTGTTGTCATTGATATCATTGTTATGGATTCATTGAAATATAGAAACATTACTATTTTCATCGACCATATTAAAGCATCGAAATTAGGGTATTGACCATTGAACATCGACATTGTTATTGCTATAGTCATTGTTATGCATATTGTCACTGGATATTGAAATTGGCATTGTCATTTCGAAATATTGGCATTGGAACATCGATCATTGTTATTGCTATTGAAAATATTGGACACTGATATTACTATTGAACCTTGGATTCGAATAGACATTGGATACAATTGGCATGTGTTAAGTGTTCAAAAGTACTATTTTTATAACCCCTTTACTCATATTATTGTTAGACTTAGGCTCATTTTAATTGCATTATTAGGCATTCATGCATGTTTTCATGATTTCTTTCACCGTCATGCTTGATTTTGTAATTTAGTTGATTTTTGTGGAAAAATATACTGTGGATGAGTGTTTTTGTGTGTGCAGAATCTAAGGCAATTAAAGATAAGAAGAAAAGGAAGCTGCCGATTTAGATAGGATAAATTCATTCAAGATAATTACTAGAAACAAGGATAAATTGTAAAAGAGTTGGAGTTCCATGAAGAAATCAAAAGGAGATTAAAGTCCAAGATTTTTAGAAGAAGTTTTAGGAGGAGTAAAAATATAATAATAAAAGAAATTTAATTCTTTTATTATATTTAATTCCAACTTAACTTCCTCCTCAAGAAAGACTTTGACCTAGCCATCTCCTATAAATACAAGCCCTAGCCGCCAACTTCAAGATATGTGCGATTAGAGAGAAAACCCTAGGGGTTGTTCGACATCTTCATCTTCTTCCTCTTTGTTCGATTAGATTCATGCTAGGGAGATTTTATTTTGTATTCTTTTTGCACCAGACCATGAACTAATTTTATTTGGAATGCCTACACTCAAGGCGAGATAAGACCCCCTCCATATCACACTTAGTTCTACCACGAAAGTGTTCTCTCGAAGGGTTTTAGTGAAAAAAGCACATAAAATGGCTCACCCTGGTAGTCTCCAAGTAAACCACCAATAGCCGAATATCCCTCACTGACAGATCCATCCGTGTTTAACTTTATCCATCCTATCTCTGGCTTTTTCGGGGAGACCGGATAAACGGGAGAAACACAACCAGCCTTGGAACTACAGCCGCATAAAGTTGGAGTTGGAACATATAAAACCCCCAGAATTTTTGGAACTCGATTCAGATGACTTTGAAACACTTGTATCAAATTCAGGTTCACCATTAACAGGGCAATGTTGAATATAATGTCCACCGGTAGTGGGCCTCGTCACTGGAATTGAATGGAAATCTTCGAAGCTATTGGACACAGTCATTGATGGATTCCTAGAGGCACATGGTTAAGGGTTTGATCAAACAAAGGTTTTAGGGTTATACTAAAAAACGTGAGTGAATATGGAAGATCGAAGTTTTCTGTTTCTATTTATATAAAATGAAAACGCAAGTCACATATAAAAACCTAGTTTTTCTTTTTTCCAAAAGTGCAGCCGCCGCTCATCATCTTCAACAATTTCTCTTTTTTTTCCTTTATTAGTAGTCGGCAATCAATTTCAGTATTGGTTGTCTATTACCGGGTTTATTGTTTTTCTTTTTTTTCTTTTTTTTATATTTTAATAAGAATCTTTGCTTTTGTGACACGCATTTTTCTCTGTTCTTGTGACATGTTTTTTTGTTTTGTGGTTTGTTTCATCTGTTCTTGTGTGACATGATTTCAGCATACCCTAGCAGTCGTTTGTTGCTCGCACAGAGATTTTAACGGCGCTAGTTTCTGATTATGATTTTGTCGGTGGTCATGGAAAATTAAATCTCACTCGGTTGATGGTTGTTTGCCGATGTAATCAGTCCTGAGTAGCGGAACATTCAACCTAATAGTTTGAATCGCTTACTACTCATTTTTCATCTGTTATGCGTCTCAATTGGATAAAGACATGGAGATTCATGAAAGCTTATGGATTTTAATAGTATGATTATCTCTATGAAAGTATTTACTTTTCTTTGTATATGAATTGTAAGAGATTTTAGTCTCCTTCCTGAATGCGTTGTAATTGTGATATATTCTATAATTTTAATAAAAATTTAGTGGCTATTATAAAAGGAAAAAAGAAAACACAAGTTGGAGTAGAATTTGGATTATTCAAAGGATGAGTCTATCACGTGCGTCGAACACCGTTGAACACCACTAACGATGAACACTGCTGAACACCATTAAATTAATTAATGAATATTAAAAATTTCAAAGACTCAACATACAATTAATAATTATTTAAAATAAAATTTTAATTAAATTATTTTTCATATATATTCTATTTTTTAATCTTTATTTTCAAATAATTAGATCAAATACCAACCCTTGAATTAAAAAACCCTAAATTTTTTTCTTTTCTGTTCCAGCCGCTATCAACTCTCATTTGCTGCTTCATGGAATTCCAGAATTACAGTGGCAATCATTCTACTTTGTTCTATTTTTGAATCATGAATGGTGAATTGTGTGGGATACAATGCCTACTGCCTTCTCAATTAAATTAATTTTTGAATCGCGTATGTGTTAATTTATATTCCGATCTTCACTCTCCCCGCAACCGACCACCAAACAACTTGGAACAAAAAATTTAAAGGAAAATACCCAGAGTTTATTGAAGCGGATATATATTAGGGTTCTAATTATTTAGATGTTGAATATAGATGTCTGCAACTTGGGACAATGAATTAGGGTTCTAATTATTTAAAGGAAAAAGATTTAGGGTTTTCTAATTTATGGGTTGGTACTTGATTTAATTATTTGAAATTAAAGATTAAAAATAGAATATATAAAAAAATAATTTAATTGAAATTTTATTTTAAATAATTATTAATTGTATGTTGAATCTTTAAGACTTTTAATCTTTATTAATTAATTTAATGGTGTTCAGCAGTGCTCATCGTTAATGGTGTTCGGCGGTGTTCGACGCCCGTTGTAGAATTTTCTTTATGCAAAATATATATTCTAATGAGACGTGGAGATAGATAATATTAATAATTAAATAAATATGTATGAATTGATAAAGTTTTAGGTTGCCGTAGAATTTAGATTATAAATTTATAAATAAATCTTAGAGTTATCGCTGGTATTTTGATGTTAAATTGCAAATTAAGAAGGGCAAAAGTTTAGTGTGGATGTCACATTACGCCCAACAAAAGCTTCGCGTATCCGGGCAAAATGTTGTGCTGATGATGAGCAGATTATAGTGTAGGTCGGGATAAGAATTTCGGTAGAACCAAAATTTTTAATAATTGTGTAAAATTTTGCGTAATTATATAAATTTTGATGATAAGTAAGATTTTGTGTAGTTACACAAATTCTTGTGTTAATACTTAAATTCTTATCATTTCAATAAGAATTTATGTAAATTTTATCTTAATAAAAATTTATATAACTACACATATTATTACGAAATAAGAATTTGTAAAAGAATCTACCTCATTTTAACTGCACCATAAGGGCTCACCCTAAAACCACCCCTTTAACCGTTTGAGGCCATCTGCTTCTCCTTTAACAGCTGGCTTTCCCCTCTTTCTTTTCCTATTTTCTTTCTTCTTGTTTTTTATATTTCCTCTCAGCAGCTTTTCTTCCTTTTCGCCTTGTTTGGTCGTTTCGACTTTCAATGATGTTATTTGGCCGGTTCGTTAGGTCTTGCTGCTCCAATAACACTTTGGTTCTTGGTTAAATCCTCTCTCGCGAGAGAAAAGTTGTTTCTCGCTGGTTATAGGCGAAACGAAAGATTTGTCCTTCTCCCGCAACCTATAAAAAAGATATACCTTCAACTTAGGTTTAGTTTTAGTTTTGACTGTTTGAGATTAGTAATTTTGAGAAGATAAAATATTCGTTTCTGCATAAAATCAGGATGATCCAACTTTGTGTTCATATTATCTGTGTTTTCTTTTCTCTTTAATTTTTAAGTCAAATTATGGTTTTGGTCCTTTGATATACTCATATTCAAGATTTAATCTCTATATTTTAATTTGGCATAACTGGATCCCTCTGGTTCAAATAGTTAACACAGCTCAATTAAAATGCCAACATGAATTTTTCTTAAAGCATTGCATCTAGGTTGTAGTATGTTAGGCTCGAAATTGATCAACCGAATTCGCCAAAAGGGTTAAAATTATTTCCCGAATGAATTGGTTAAAACTGAAAAATAATGGATAATTTTGCACGATGATTTTAGAGTGGTTCAATACTCAACCGAGTCTACATCCACTACCTTGGCACACCACTAAGGATTTCTCAATTCACTACTATGAATTCTTCTTTTTGAGGTCAAATCCTATCTTTTTAATGGTTAAGATAAAACCCCTCTAGTTTTTCCTTAAGCTAAACTAGAATCTCTCACTTTTACAAGGTAATTTGTGTAAACAATGAAAACTTGTTTACAAGAATTAAGCTCACAAGAGTGTAAAGAATAAAACAATTAAAAACACTCTCTATACAATATATACAAGAGAAATGAAGAATAAAAGACTTAAATGTTATTTCTCTTGATCATGAAGCTTGGATTTGTTATCTTATCTTCTTCAAGTGTCCTTGTCGTGTTTATATAGTGTGGAATGAGTTTCTAGCCGTTTATGGCCGTTGGGGATGAGTCATAGCCATTGGGGATGCAAAATAGACATTAGCTACAAAAATCTCATCATTTATAACTAAAGGGATCAATCTTTTTTCTCAAGGGATCGATCCTTTTTCAAAAAATATGGTCATTACAGCCAAGGGATTGATCTCTTAAACCATGGGATCGATCCTTTTGCACTTGGTGGCTGGAATAAAAAGATTGAGGCATTCTTTCCACAAAGGGATCGATCCCTTTATTTAGGGGATCGATCCTTTTGGCCTTGAAGTCTAGAAATGACCTTTTTAAAGTACAAAAACGGATCATATTAATTTTGAAAAAGTTCGGCTTAAGTTGGAAAACATTCGAAACAAATTCTTCAAGTTTGTTTGGACTTTGAATTATTTTTGAAATATTTGAACAAGTTCAAAACATTTTTCACTTAATTTGTCATATCAGAATATAAGTTCAACAATCTCCCCTTTTTGATATAACAGAACTCTTTGAAAAATTGTTTTTAACAAATGCTCTCCTTTAAAAAATATTATTTGAAAAAGATAATATTTTGTAAAAATATTAAAGCTCCCATTTTTTTAAAAAAATAATTTTTTCAAACATATCTCTGCCCCTTTTTGTTGTGTCAAAAATAATTCAAACAAAGTTTGAAATCACTTGTTATAACAAAAGTGAGTAATATAACTCTTTTTTAATCAAAATCTCCCCTTAATCAAAGCATTCCATTTAAAATTTTGGTTCAAATTTTGACACTTAAGATATTGAATTTCACTTATTAAATCAAATCAATTTAAAAATCACATGAAATTCAATTTATCCAAGACTTTAAAACTTTATGCAAACATTTGAATGAAATATATTAAAGCATATATTCATAAAGCAATCAAAAGCAAAAATAGGCAACCAAATATAAGTAATCAAAAGCATTATGATTAGAGGTTACCCATCTTTTTCAATTGTGTGAGTAGAGCATTTCCATATCTTTGCTTTTCTTGTCATTTCTCCAACACACCTACAAGAGACATTTACTTGATTTTTAGTATCCAAATTGCTTTGGATCCTTTAACATTAGTTTCAATGTCCCTATTTCCCTTAGGAACTCATACTTGTCTAATCCTATAAGTTTATCTTTTCTTTATATGACAAGTATGCAAAAAGTGACCAAGATAATGACAATGTGAGCATTTTGTCATTATGAGATGAGATGAATTATTTGAAATAATTTCATTTTTTTTGTTAAGCTTTCAAGGTTAACCTTTAAATCAAGATTTTCTTTTTCCAAAACTTCATTGCTCATTTTTGAAAACTCTAAATCGTTTTTCAAAATCTCATTTTGGTTTTCAAAATCCAATTTTATTTTCAAAAGAAAATCATTTTCAAATTTAAGTTTTGAAATTATTTTCTTAAATTTGAAATTCATGGTCTCAAATTTCAAAAATAATCCAACAAATGCATCTTGTAACTCATCAAAAAAAATATATGAATTTAATTCATTTTAGTTAGAAGATACCTTGAGCTCATCAAGAGCCATAACACCATCCACCCTAGGTGTTGAGAGGAGGTTTGCACAAGATGAAGCATCATCTTTCTTTTCTCCCTTCTTGTTGTCACAGATTTTCTCAAGCTTCTCCCATACTTCTTTCACACTTTTGCAGGTAGAGACCTTCTTGGAAAAATCTTCGTTGAGGCCACAAAGAAGAGTATGCATAGCCTTGACATTTAATTTTTCCTTCTTCGTATCATTCACATTTATTTTCTTCCTCTTCTTTGAAACTTCCAAATAACCATCTTCGATTATTTCTCAAACATCGAAATCGAGTGTTTTGAGGAAATACTTCATGACATTGCTCCATTGGAAGTAAGAATCTCATTTGAAGAGCGGTGGACATGAGATAGAGCTGCCTTCTTCAAATCTAGCCATTTTCTTAAACAGTAGACTTCGAGCTTGATGATCTTTACTCCTGGTTGTGAGACATTTGATGGAGACGAGGCTCTGATACTAATTGTTAGGCTCAAAATTGATCAACCGAATTCACCAAGAGGGTTGAAATTGCTTCCTGAACGAATTGGCTAAAACCAAAAAATAGTGGACAATTTTGCATGATGATTTCAGAGTGGTTCGACTACTCAACCAAGTTTACATCCACTATCTTAGCACACCTGTAAGGATTTCTCAATTCACTACTATGAATTCTTCCTTTTGAGGCCAAAGGGATAACCTTACAACCCTATCTTTTCAATGGCTAAGATAGAACCCCTCTAGTTTTTCCTTAAGCTAAACTAGAAATCTCCCTTTTACAAGGTAATCTGTATAAACAATGAAAACCTCACAATGTGGGTGTTTACAAAATTAAGCTCACAATAGTGTAAAGAATAAAACAATGAAAAACACTCTCTATACAATGTACACAAGAGAAATGAAGAATAAAAGACTTAAATGTTATTTTTCTTGATCATGAAGCTTGGATATGTTCTCTTATCTTCTTAAGTGTCCTTGTGGTGTTATATAGTTTGGAATGAGTTTTTAATCGTTTATGTCCGTTGGGGATGAGTCATAGCCGTTTGGGATGCAAAATTGATGTTACCCACAAAAACCTCAACATTTATAACTAAAGGGATAAATCATGTTTCTCAAGGGATCAATATTTTTTCAAAAAAAAATATGATCGTTACAGCCAATGGATCGATCTCTTAAACCAAGGGATCGATCCTTTTGCACTTGGTGGCTGGAATAAAAAGATTGAGGCATTCTGTCCACAAAAAGGATCGATCCCTTTATTTAGAGGATCGATCCTTTTTACCTTGAGGTCTTGAAATGACCTTTTTAAAGTACAAAAACAGATTATATTGATTTTGAAAAAGTTCGGCTTAAGTTGGGAAACATTCAAAACAAATTCTTCAAGTTTGTTTGGACTTTGAATTATTTTTGAAATATTTGAACAAGTTCAAAATATTTTTCACTTAATTTGTTATATCAAAATATTAATTCAACATAGTATAATGATTAAATTTCAAAATTGAGTATAGTAGAGGGACCAAAACCAAAATTTAACCTTTTTATATTTTAGTCCTCTTACATTGATCAATGCTTGCAAATTTGCAATGTTACTAGAACCATAAGCCTTTTGTTCATGTGTTGTCAATAACTTTCCAAAAACACCCATACAGGTAAATGAATACAAGAAAACACTTCTCAAAGGTTAAACTTCTATAAGAGAATGACTAATTTGTCAATGCTCACCATGAAAGAGAAATGCATAGAGAAGCTGATGAAGAAGATGAAAGACCATTGTTACTAATGGACTCACTACCTAAGTTGCCTAAACACCATACATCTTTAAGTGAAACAGGACAAGCCTGACCAGGTAGACTCTGCATTGGACTCAACGACGGTGTCAGTTGAGCTTTATCATCACTTGAAGACAATGTACCCGGAGTTATCTCAAGCCTACCGATGCTGACATTGTTGTCGTAAATAGAATTTGATATGTAAACCAAAATTTCCACACAGCTCCCTGGAGCTGTAAACCAAGATTTCTCTCGAAGAGGGTCCGGTGGTGAAGTCGCAAAGTAAATGGATCATGGATAGAGATGTGGGTTGTAAGATGCCAAATTGACGTGGGATGTAACATTGTGTTGTTCGCATGGGAGTAGGAAGTTGCTTGGTGCATGAAAGACTCCTTGTGCATAGTGTTACGGGGCCATTACCCTCCTCCTAAAAGACATGTCTGATAGGATGTGCAGAGCCACCGCTTATATATCTCAATACCTCCCTTTTTCCTTTCCGATGTGGGATTAATGTCCTCGCATCTTCTTAAGCGTGACATTCTTCCCCCACTCAACCTCGTGACGCCCTCGCCACGAGTTAACCACGCTCGTGATGGGCCATTGTCATGGTTGTCCACCCTGCCTAGCCTACTCATGGGCGCTCGGTGTAAAATCGGGCAGTCAAAGGGTCACTCTGATATCACTTGTCACGGGACCATTACCCTCTTCCCAAAAAACATGTTTGATAGGATATGCAGCGCCACCGCTTGTATATCTCAAGATCTCCATTCTCCTTTTAGATGTGATTAATGTCCTCGCCTCTTCCCAAGCGTGACAATAGGCACTAGTAAGGGACTGATTGATTGGTTTTGGTTATCTTGAGGGGAAAAGAGAGCAGTTGTAGTATCGGTAGGAATAGTGATGCCAGTGGTGCTAACGGTGGATCCGGCAGGTGGGGAGTCTTCGAGCTGATATCGGCATAGTAAGAGTGAACAATAAAGCTCAACAAGCAGCACTAATGGCCAAACTCGCCGTCATTACCAGTGTTGCACCCATGATTACCTTGGATGTCCCCATCATGTGCTTACTATACTTATTTCTACCCTCCTATGGATGAGGCAGTGAAAGATTGAAGGTATATAAAGAACAGGGGAGATCTTTTTTTGGCGGGAAACAGTCCTTTTACCGTCCGACGGGAATGTAAGTTTCAGTCTTTTGTTCCGACTTGGGAATATAACAAGTAATCCAAAATGATCTAAACAAACAACCCGAACTTGTAATAACTAGTTTGAAAAACTTGAACATCGGATTAAAACAATGCTAAACGCACCCTAATTGCACGATTTAAGAATACTCTTGTTAGTGACATTGAACACTAGTATGAAGCCATTGGGCACTCCACTTACTATCCACTAACATAGAAATTTGTATACATGGATTATAGTTCATACATCTACGAAAATAACATCCGAAAAAATGAATCATCGGGTCTATAAATGCCTGTTGAGGCCATCTACCATATAAATAGTAATACGAGTGCTATAAACACGTAAAATATGTATATTCGAACTACTAAACAATAGGCAATACCGGTCCTATCAATATATAGCTCAAGGTTTCCTAAAAAGACAGTCCCATCAGTAGATCAGCTGAGGGAATGCTATTAAGTTCTTAATATTGATGCCATAGAGTAAAAAATATCGTATAACTAGGCTTAAAGAATTATCTCCCTTTCATTGCTGCAAAGTGAGCGTCCAAATCATCATAATCGGGTAACTTATGGTGCACGTGTCGGGATGCATTTGACCTATCTGGCTGAAAGGAAGTAGCATGGGTATACACATTAGTTCCTTCTGATTGAACTGTTTGAACACGAGGGAGAGAAATTGATCGGACTGGACGAGGAATGGTCTCGGAGATATCATCCGATCTATCCCTGCTTGCTTTTTGTGGGACTTCACCTACATGTCACGGGCCGCCAGCCAAGGCCCGAGTCATTGGCACCACGGGGTGCACACTAGGGTTCCCAAGAGGTTCAGATAGAGATCTTGGGCCCAAAGAGACCACCAGACTTAGCCCGATCCGTGGGAGATTCTAGAAGGCATATCCATCCACTTTGACCTATGTAAACTTGCCTTGTATACATAGGATTTGTTACCATAGATAGATGGGAATATTCCCAGGATTGTACCATTGTGGTTGGTGGACTTTGATCTTAGTCGTCGATGTAAATTTGTATAGACCGTCGGATTAGAGGGAACTCAACTATAAATAGAGGCATTCCCCTCCTCATTTCGTGTATCCAAGTTTCCAAGGAATAAATGCATTTACTCTAAATCCTCTGAGTGTTTTTGTGTTCTTTCTTTGTTCTTGAGCGTTCTTTCGAAGTTCTTTTTGCTCATCTCTTTTGATCTGATTTCGCGTAGAACGCTTTGCGTTTGTCGGTGTTTGGGAAGTTTGATCTTCCGAGAGGGTTGAAAAGGCTTACTTAGGCATTTGTCTTGAGTCACATCGCCTAAGGCCGCACGGTGGGCTGGTTGGAACTCTAGCCACGTGACATACATCATTTCTCATACGATGCACATGATGACTTCTAGATTTTCTTCTTTGTCCGTCCTCAGAGGATGACGGTTTCTTACTGTAATGCATCAACAGACTATCAATGATCATTTCCTCCTCATCATTTCTATGTTGCTCATCGTCAAATAAGACTTGCAGACCTCGTCTCGAGTCATCCCTTCTCTTTCTTCTTGGTTTTCTCCTTGCAACGTCTTTCTCATCAGCATCGCCAATTTCAATATGACCAGAGGCCGATTTCAAATGTCGCCTCCGGAATGACCTGCGTCTTGGGATAGGGGCATCACTTCCCTCATGACTATGGTAATAATCTGTTTCTCGATCATGACCTCTCATAGGCGGAATTATCTGCCCCTATTTATCAGGTATTGAAGGATCACTAGAAACTCCATTGATGTCCGAACCAGCAAGTGAAGATCCTATATTAGCACCATGCCGACTGTCCTTTGATTTGATACTGGGCGTTTTAACATAAGGAGGAGGAATGCCACTATTAGAGTGGGGCTTCCACTTGGATTCACCTTCCTCGTGTTTTCTAGTTGAATTTTAGAAACTGTACACATCAGCATAACTATCAGTAATGAACAGATCTTGATCACGACTCTTTAGCCACGAAGCTGCACTGTTACTAGGATCAGATCCGGCTTTCTCTGTGTTATAACATCTTGGTTATCTATTCTACGTACACCATTCTCCCTATCATCTTGTATCTTGGCTCCAGCATTTACTCTTTCCATTCTTTTCCCACTAGAAGAACTACTTAATCCCGCTGTTTTCAAGGCAACATCATCCTTTCCATTCCAGAATTCAGACTTACCAGCAGATACTTCTTGTTTTTGCCGTAACAGAACATCAACATTCTTTGTTATTTCAAAAGCTTCCTCCCTGGCATGACATGGTTTGTCCTCAACGGGGAATTCTGATTTGGGCAGAAAGATCATCTCATCCCTTTTTGAGGCATTATCCCCCTTGCAGTTGTCCAATCTGTGCCCAAACATAGCCACATTAAGTTTTTCTTTAGACGAAACTTTAAGTTCATCTCCTTTTGGATCAGCACTTTTTCTAACATTTGACATATTATTATCACCATTGACATGAAACGACGCATAATTTTTAGGCAGGTCCTAGAGAACAATTACAGAGATAAAAATAGTTTCAGTGTGAAGAAACTATCAAGCTAAATATCAACCAGAATATTAAAAAGAGTAAAGTTTTAGAACAAGTAGAAGCATACCTTTGGGATCATGGGAGGTTTAGACATTCTTCGCTCAAAAGCTTTGGAATCCCATTTTATGGAAAACTCCGACGCTATATCATTCATTACCTTGACTTTCCTCTCCATTGTGGAAGGATTTGAAGTTGAATTTTCAACAAGCTACCATGAAAATTGACAGCATTGATCACAGAAATGCAATGATGGAACCATAAATATTCTCCATTTGAATTGGATCATAATTAGAAATTTACCTGTTTAATTCACGGATAAGTCCAGGGAATTTTCATTTCTTCCATGAAATATGTGCCTAAGATCACGCAACTCTGGCAAATCCGAAAATCTAGCAGCCGCAAACATGAGAGATGAGACAGCCTCCCTGCAATCTTCTGGGCAATCGCTGTATGCATTTATAACAAGAATAAGCAACTGTTGTTTTCATCTGCTTATTAGTAACAAGTTTCAAGAAAAACAAACAATAAAGGAGTTCACAATTGTCTCATATCAAGAAAGTAAAGAAAATCAACGTATAATCAGAAAACTATAATATCCATCTTATGCCTCCTGGAAAGGTAAAAACCTTTACCGCTGAAGCATAGTTTCAAGATACCATCAGCTAAAATGCTCATAAAGTCTACCCTAGTAGCAAAACTTGAATTTAATAAATATAATTAGATGATAAAAGTAGACCCTTGTCTTACTAACCTGTGGAAATACCAAAAAAATTAAATCCATACATTGCATAGCAGTCTACCATCCAAAAAATTAAGGCATACAAGATTATGAATCTCTTCGAGATCCAGAACAACAATCTCATCAGAGAAAATTTTAAAATCATCATGGTAAAGTAAGAGAAATACCAATCTTCTGTTTAGCATACTTAAGTAACATACTGGCAACTGGAACAACAGAAAAATTTCTAAGAAATTCCAATCTGAGATACATTACACCATTCTTATCCTTTAATAAGCCACCCGTTTTTGGCCTACAAGTGCATTCTAAGCAACAGAAAAATTTGTAATTCCATTCGACCTCAAATCAAACTTAGCATAAAAAATGAAACAGTCTGTTGATACCATACAAGAAGATGGAAAACAAGAAGTGGTACACAACGAAGAATGACAACAAAATCCTGCATATAGCTAAAAGTATCAATTGAAGTCCAAAGAAGGCGGATACAGCAGCATATTTTAGTTGACGATAGCACCAGAGATGACATTATCCAAAAGAGAACTGTTAATTTAAGAATCACTCGTTCTCATAACTCAAAATGATATTTTCGCAGAAATATACCGAAAGAAAAGCCTACCATGAGTAGCCAGTGGCTATCAATGTCATAACAACAGCAAAGCATCACAATTCAAGCTACCATTATCAAAGAGAAACAAATAAAACAGCCACTCATACCTCAGCTTTTGCATGACCGAAACATGCTTCGACTCGATATCGCAACATTTCTCAATAAAATCGTAGCAAGACGAAAGGAGCAATTCAGCTATATATCCTTCCACCTGTTTTCACCACCACTCAGAAAATCAAAACAAAATTCATCTCTTATGTCCATAAAATTTATTAATCAGTAAAACAAAAGCATGAACATTTCACATATTCAAACAAGTCCGCGGAAGAAAATTATGCAAATTAAAAAAAAAAACTAAAACAATCACCCTGCCGTAAGCATTAATATCAAGGCCATTAACGAGCAGATCAGCAATATCTTTCTTCAAAAACTTAAGCGTCGCACACCTTTTCCTCCGTATCACATCAATCCGACTCTTGATCACTTTAATCAATGATTTACTGCACAAAATAAAATTGTTCAAATCAATTCAATTATTCAAATAATTAAAACGCAATAAATTAATTTCGAGTGAAAGTAAAAACAATTTTGAGGCAAAACCACGGCCAAAGATTCCGTCCAGCATGTTCGATCACTGATTTATTCAACTCGGATGAACGATCCGACTCAAACAACTCAAAAACGACACCGTGAATTCAAAACACGAGTTGTGCCATTAAAGAAGAAGAGGGAAAAAGGCAGTTTGGCTAAGCTTCTTCACTGCCGTTTTCTAAGCCACCTTTTTTATTTTTCAAACACTCATTAACAGGTCTACAGGTTCTCAACTAAATCAAAGGGGAATTATACGAATTTACACTTATATCCTTCATTTAAGAGTTAAGTGTACCATATGTCCCCTAACTATTATCTTTGTTCTAAATTGGTACTTGAACTTCTAAATATGATTTCATCCCCAAATTATGACTCTCATTAAGGGTGGGAATCAGGTGGGGTGGGGACAGTTTTCTATTCCTCACTCCGTTCTCAACACTTGCAATTACGGTTTCGGGAAATCCACATTAAATGCTTCGGAGATTTCTTTCTTCTTCATACCCTCCTCACGAGGATTCTCGCAGTTTTCGAAGAATTTCTATCCAAAAAAATTAAACAAAATTATTATTTTACTGACTAAAATAAATGTCAATTCAATTCAAAATATAAAATTTGGATACTTCGATTGGAAGCAGTTATGAAATGATGAAGATTGAAAAGGTGTTGTGTTGGGGAAGATTTAGACTAAGGTTCTAGCTTATATCTAAAAACTAAGATAAAAACATGTTGACAAATTTGAGTGCGGATAGGTTTGAGAGAAAGTTGAAGTGACAATAATATAGTAAGTGTTTTTTATTAAGATATATATTAGGGGTATATAGATAAATAAGTATATATTTTTTAAAAATCTTGTAAATATCGAAGATTCTTGCGGATTTTTTTAGATTCCTATGGTAATTTATATGGTTACGGTTTGGTTATCCCTACGATTCAGATATAAAAATCCTCGTCCTCATCCCTATTTGAGCTTCGGTGATAAAACTTCCCATGTCCCCATTCTCGTAGGTAAAGATTTTGGTGCCCCATCCTCGCCAGTTCGGACCCCCACGGTTTTCGGATATTCTCCACCCAATTCCCACCCCTAACTCTCATACTGGATTGACCCCCAAACTTTTGAATGTTCCATTTCACCCCTAAGATATGATCCTTATTCTAAATTGGTCCCAAACTTTTTGAATATTCCAATTCCACCCTCAAATTATCGTTGATACTATATCATATTATTACATAATACACATTAGTGTTTCACGACAATTAAAAATTTTTATAAAAATTTTATTAACATAAGATATGATTAGCATATACTGGTAATTTGGGATGAAATTAGAATGTTGAAAAAGTTTGAGGACCAATTTAAAAAGAGAGTCATAGTTTGAGGATAAAATTGGAATGCTCAAAAGTTTAGGGATTAATTTA
The DNA here is from genome assembly GCA_019671005.1 of Hibiscus mutabilis. Lineage (NCBI taxonomy): Eukaryota > Viridiplantae > Streptophyta > Magnoliopsida > Malvales > Malvaceae > Hibiscus > Hibiscus mutabilis. The sequence goes on from CM033745.1 coordinate 52,184,533, forward strand.
GAATGAAACTCATAGTTTAGGGATGAAATTTAGAATGCTCAAAAGTTTAGAAACCAATTTAAAATGAGGATGATAGTTTGGGGATGTGTGTTGCAATTAACTCTTCATTTAAATTTTTAAAGAATTAGAGAATAGTTTTGGGGAATTAAACCGTTTCCAATTTGGTGAGTGGGGTAGATCGAGACCGTTGGATGAAAGCAGCGGACGAAGAAGGATTGCTTTAATGTGGTCTAATTACGGTTTTAGTCCCTTTACCACTAAACATTAAGATTTTTTTTAACATAAAAATATTAAGATTTAGTCTCTATAATTTAGCAAAATTTAGTTACTCTACTTTTACAATATTATTCGTATGCCAATATGAAATTCCTTAGTGAAAGTACATGTTTGGAACATATTTGGTTTATTCTATCTAATAATTAATGGATCAATTTAATCTTTCAATTATAGAGAACGGTTCAAATTAATCTTTCAACTATTAAATGGACCATTTAGGTTTCATTTTGCAAAGATGTTTGAATGTCCATCGAAGGCCAAACAGCCTATTGCTCAGAAGCTGAAATTTTCACCTATGGCGAAATGCCTATTTGGGCACTAAATCAGACGAGAAAACAATGGCCGACATCCATTCAGCCGCTTGTTTAGCATTGCTTTTTTATTTAACGCTCCAACATTTGTTAGAAAAGTATTACTGAACGAGCCTTTAGTCTCTATTACCAGAAATGGTTAATAATAATAATAATAATAATAATAATAATAAGGTTGGTCGGTTAGGTTAAATCCCATTCATATAATATGTTGGTTAGGTTAAGTCCCATTCCTAGAATTTGCAGCATGATTCCATCACTCCTACACTATAATACATTATTACTGAATATGAAATGACTTTACATGCTTTTCCTAATTTTTACAATTTCGTATTTATTTATTACATTAGTATAAGTTTTACTCGAAATCAGTACGTTCATCATTTATAGCAGAAATGAATATTTTCGCAGAAAATAATTATTTAAAAGATAAATATTTAAATATAAAATACATTTTATTTTTACATATTATCGAACCTTCGATCGTATGATTAAAAGACGAGATAAACATTCATCGTATTACATTTTATCATATTATTCTATCGTATTCTTTAAAGTTTGTTTTAAAAAGGAAACGACCTAACTTAAAATGGAAGAAAAATTCAACTTAGGATTGGAAATTTAACACCATTAGTTCTTCCACTCTCCAACCACCAACTTGCCACTACTAATCAACCTGTCTTTTCAACAAATCTAATTATTATGGCACTTAACACAACAGTAATAGACATTGACACTTCCGAACACAATATTTATTTTTTAATCAAAACATCGTATTTATCAGCGGTGAAATTCGACAATAGCTATTGAAGGACTTATTTAAAATTTTAAATTTAGAGAACCAATAAAGAATCATATGATTTCTAGGGTTAAAAAACGATTTTATCATAAACATTTTACTTTTAAATATTTTCTAGGAATTGTGACCTCATTGGTCATTATTATGTTTCTCTACCTACTTCTTAAAATAATACGGATGAAATTTTTTTGACATAATAAATGTTTGACTATGAAATACGTTTTTTTAGTCGATACATCTAAAGGCGGATTCATAAAGTTTTTTGAGAAAAGGAACAAGTTATAAAAATTTTAAAATTTTAGAGTGGGCACGAATCATAAAATTTAAAAATTTTAAGGTGAACACAAATTATAAAAATTAAAGATTAATTCATAAAAATTAAGAAAATTGAAGCCAAATGTGAAAACTTTGAAAAGTCCAGGGTGGGCCCCACCCATCCTTAAGCATGGATCTACCACTGAAAACATCGTATTTATCTATAACACCCTCAAATCAATATGGTTTACCCGATCCAATATGAGGTATCACATTCGGGTCACTAGAGCGACCCATATTGGGGAAAATCACCTTGTCCGAGCTTAGTTAACTACTTCATTCTTTACGACTTGCATGACTAAATCAGGTTCAACTTGAAATCTTGCTAAAATCCGTCATACTCCGTCTCACACAATCTAACAATTATTTTCAATCTGAATTAAATCTCCAGCATCACATGCACCAACTATTTCATGTACTTTATCCGAATTCAAATCCATCACGTGAATTCAAATCACAATTGAACGCTAACGACATTTTTTGCCAGATCAAATCGAGCATTAACAGACAGAATACTTAGAAACACTTATTACAGAGATGGAGATTCAACATCTGACTCAAAAGAGTACGATTATAACCTAAGGGAATGTATTCACCAAACACTCTACAATAGACGATCAATCGATCTACCAAAAAAACTCAACCTTAAGCTCTGATACCACTAAATGTAACCCTCAAATCGATACAGTTTACCCGATCTAATATGAGGTGTCACATTCGAATCACTGGAGCGACCCACATTAAAATTTCAAATAAAACCATTTGTCAAATCATTTAAAACCATAAAATAGATTCCATATTTAAAATGCAAGCTCAAAAATTATTCATTTAACAATAGTGTCCATAAATACACGTATAAAAAGAGATTTAGACTCAAATATAAAACTGGACGTGACATACAAGCCCCCTAATTACACAAATATCGTACTCCATATGTAGTGTCGAAATGACTCTCATGCTGATTTCGATAACCGCACCATAACCAATCTTTTAACCTATGATGGTAAAGAACAACATGAGCTTGAAAAAGCTTAGTAATACATAACTACCAAGAAGTACTGAATGCACAAGCAGATATATGTCAAAGCATAATATTGTCATGGTATTTCAGATTTGGGTAAATTAATTCATTAGGGTAGATTTTTATAAGATACAAGAAAATTTTATTTTAATCACCTAACTACCCTTCAATCGAACTCCAGTGTGCAGTTCCCCAGAACTACATCTATAAAAGCTTTAACTTAGGCCCGTTGGGCGTAGGTGCTGACTTAATGGGACATCTTAAGTCCTGTAGAAATCACCTTAGTCGAAGCGTATGAACCTGATACAGTATGAATTATCCTAGCTGAAGCGTAGGAACCTCATACAGTAGGAATTACCCTAGTCGAAGCATAGGAACCTGATACAGTAGGAATTATCCTAGCTGAAGCGTAGGAACTTGATACAGTAGGAATTACCCTAGCCGAAGCGTAGGAACCTGATACAGTAGAAATTACCTAGGCCGAAGCGTAGGAACCAGATACAATATGAATTACCCTAGCCGAAGCATAGGAACCTGATACAATAGGAATTACCAACCTGGTTAAGGCTAAACTTGCAGAGACTTCATATCATATCCCAAGTATCCAGTGAAACAGTTTAGGTAGTATTAATAATAATGGTGTAAAAACAGGAATCAAACATGTATTTATTAGTAAAACATAAATCAGACATGTGTTTATCAGTATAACAGGAACCAAAGAGCATGTTACCACAGGTATTCTTTCAAATGGATATAAGTGGTGCTTTAGATCATAGAGACAATCTTGATTTTTAATTAGAGATCATTTTCATGTGCACGTGTAACAGACACCAGATAACCAAATATTTATCGGAGGTACTTGGTATTTACAAGAAAGAACACTGAACTTTTAACAATTTCGAACTGATTTCAGAAATAGGGTCCCTATCAAAAGGGGTTGTATAACCAACGTCTCTAACCAAATATTTGGGAGTTGGTACATTAGGATCATTCAGGATATCAGATATATTAAGAATTTTACAATCATTTTGGCCAACAAAGATATTTTTGGTCAGGGGCAATTTCATAATTCAACTAATTAAGGACAAAAATGGTGATTTGCAGAATTGAAGATTTCTACAATTTATTATGTTTCCAAATTCATTTGAACTAATAACTAAATATAACTTCTGCAATCTAAATAACTAAACATAACTTTTAAGGAATCTAATACATATTACACAAAAAAGAAAAACCAAATAGACCCATGGCATCAATACTTGCACAAGAAAGTCAATAAAGTTGAGGCATGAAACTATACAGATAGGTCGACCAGAGTATCAATACTGGGGCTTCAACTAGAAACCAAATTAAAAATGGAACTTGCACATTTTGAGAACAAAGTTTCTGCTCGAATACATTTAAAAACCCATCATGTTCTAAATCAATAATTATTTCCAATTCCAAACTACTATAAGTTCCCAACAAGCTCCATAAAATTTAAATGAATCCATCAAATGCAATCTCTGTCTAATGTAAACGGTGATGCACCATAACCCAAATGAACACTCTGCATCCATTTGGGGTTTAACTTTCTTTTCACAGAAATAGGCAACGAACTTCACATTACAATGACAATTGAACAAGAGAATATTTTCACTAATAAATAAAAGAATTGTAGATTGAACCAACCGAAAGTAGAAACTAACATACCAAAACAAATAATCAGAAGGTGAAAACAAACTTATGAGCACTAACAACAACGTTCTTTCAATTTCTTTGAATTATATCAATAAAAAAAACACAACAGATTGCAAAATTCTAAAGACCCAGTGACATGGGTATTCCATTTAACACATTAATCAAAAACAAGGGTTTGGGTTCTGTAAACTACATTGAGAGGACATTACCCCATTGAATCAAAATGCAAAAATTTGAACAAAAATTGAAATAAGTTGATCAGATCCCAAGAACTACTCAAAATTACTAAACAAAGAAAAGCAAGAAGACAAGTATTAAGGAGATTGAGCTGCTATGAAGGACAGATGTGAAGACAATCTAGAACTAAAACAAAGCCGGACAAGACATTTACCTTAGCTCGCCTCGGAACGTGGAGTCCGTTGATGAAGGTGATGACTCGCTCCGGCGTTGGAAAATCGATAAACAGCAACGGTGAAAACTTGGGCTCAATCTAACCTTCAAGACGATCTCCACGCCGAACGACTGTGTCAAACGGCGAGTGGCTTGCAGCGGTGCGGTCGGGGTGCTTAAATTATATATATTAGGATTAAAAAACAATTTTATCATAAATATTTTTATAAGAATCACGACCTCGCTAATTCTTATTGTGTTTCGACCTGATATTTATCTACCTGCTTAAATTAACACGAATGAAAAATTTCCCGACACAATAAAAAGACTTTGAGTCGACCATCTAATCCCAGTCCACAACAATTTCATAGTGATCTAATCCATGGCTTTCTCACTAGTTTTGGTCAGAACTTCAATTCGAAGCAGGTCAATTTTTTTTGTCGGGCATAATTTCAATAAAAAATATCCCAAATGTTTTGTAGAATAATTATTAGTTTTTATTTTTTTTTTAAGTATTAACATTTTATTTTTAGTCAAAATGACTTTTTCGTAAATAAAAAATATTAGTCAACTAACAAAAAATAACTTGAAATGACGAAAAAATCTACATGATAATGCACGTTGACATAACAATATCATTTAAATAAATATGTTGACTTTATGAAACATCACGAAAAAAAGTAACTTTATAAAACTGTAAAAAAAATATACAATTTTTTATGGTGTTTTACTTTGTTAAGTTATTTCAAGTTATTTATCGTTAGTTAACTGATATTTTTCATCCACGGAGTGGTCATCTTAACCCAAAAAAAACTTTCAGGGTTAAAACGCTTCAATAACAGAATATAGACCAAAATAACTACTTAGTCAAACGATAAAGACATATATTTAATTTATTAATTAATTAATTCAAATCGAGTATTATAAAAATTTAATTTTGGAAACATAAGTTTTGTCAGAATATGTGAAGATATTGAATGATTCCCAAATTTTTAGAAGAATCCTTTGGAGATGGAAATTCTAATTAATTTTGGCTAATTTGAGACTCATTTTTGAAGTTTCCACTTTTACATCGACTCTTTTATAGGAAGTCATATCTTGATTGATCTTATAAAATTAATGTGACCTGTTGGAGATTGAGATTAATGATTGGAGATCACCTTTAACTCAATTAAATTTCTAGTTTTGCTCCAAATTGGTTACTGACCCTTTAGTAACCGTTAAAAAGTTAACGTGACAGTTAAAATATTATGTATAATAACACATGTAGTCTTCTATGTTTGCACATTCAAACAATTTTGTCTTAATTTAAAAAAAAAAATGACCCTAATTATTTACAAATTATTTCAATTTGGCACTAATTTAATTAAAAATAATTTAACATTAAACTCAAAACCCTAAAATCAAAGCCTAAACCCTTAATCACCAAATCACAATAAGCAAGCCATATAAAATTATTTTAAATAACAGAATAAGTGGTGTAATAACAAACTGGGTATGAAAGACAAGTTTGTGTGATCTGATTCTGGCTAATAACATCTCTCATCTTTGAATCGATCAACTTTTACCCAACCACAGTTTAACTTCTTTTCAAGCCTTTTCATCTTCACCTATTTGCGGTTTGGTCAACTCGAGAGTTTCAATGCATCTCATAACATTTTGAGTGGCCAAATTTCAAAGAACTTGGGAAATATGAGTGTTGTCTTTTTGTTGGATTTGCAAGTAAATGTATTTCGAAAGAAAATCAAGTAGTATTTCTCAAAGTCAGCGAGAATAGATTGGAAGGAAAGCTACCAAGATCATTAGCGGGATGAACTCAGCCTTTTTTTTTTGTCAAAACGGGATGCACTCAGCTTGAAATTCTAGACGTGGGAAACAACATAAGTGATACATCAAATCGGGGAGATAAAAAAAGATGTTTTTTTCACATTTCCTCCGCAAAACTCGAAAAATGCTAACCCTAATGTGGGTGCTGGGGCTAAACCTAGTGTCATCGGTTTAATGATTCCGGTGGCCGACCACCAGGGAAGGAAAGTTGAGTACATTCTAAATGGCAGGGGCCTCTAACCCCTATTGAACCTCGTAGGGATCTAAGGTCGACTCACCATGAAGGGAGCCTTCTCCCTATTATCCCTGTGATTGACACCATGCCCGCGCTGGAACGTCATGGTTCACCGATGGCTACGTCGGATCAGTGCGACATTAAGAAAGTTAAGAGTGGTACTCTAGAGGAAAGTGCACAAAAAATGCTTGATGACCAGTCGATAGTGTCGACAACATTTCTATAGATGATACGAACGAGACAACTATGAATGTGGATCCTAAGATCAATGTTGTAGGTTCTTTCCTAGCTTTGTCTATGGAGCAACACCGGTCTTATGCTGCTGTAGTGTCTGGATTGTGCAGAAAGTCTACGGAGGAGTTTTATGGGGTTTCATATGAGGATATCGTGGTTCAGGATAAGGATCTTTTGATTGATATTGCATGTCCGTTTCCAGTTATTCGTTTCTCGGATCGAGTTCATGACTTGATTGATTGAAGTATGAGCAAGGGACTAATTGTTCGCTTGCTTGGACGGTCCACTGGATATAGGGTGTTATGGAATCGAATCCAATCGATGTGGCGACCATGCAGCCGTTACCAACTAGTTGATCTTGCAAATGATTATTTCCAGGTGAAATTTGAAAATACAGACGACTACACAAAGGTGATGACAGAAGGCCCTTGGACAATCTTCGAAAGCTATCTTACTGTCCAACCATGGAGCTGGGTTGCAATTGCATCCTCCACATGTTGTGGTCTGGGTTCGATTGCCAGGTTTGCCAATCCATTATTACACTAAAAACCTATTTCAGTGAATTGCTGATGTTGTTGGTCGAGTGATTAAAGTAGATTACAATACGGATGTTGAGTAAAGGGGTAAGTTCGCTCGGCTTGTTGTAATGGTGGATTTGAACAAGCCTTTACTCCATTGTGTAGGGATTTATAATTTTGTGCAGAAATTGGAGTATGAAGGTCTCCATCAAATATGTTTTCATTGTGGTTTGTACGGGCATTCGCAAGACTTGTGCACGAAAAAAGTGAATGACTCGAATAAAACTAATACCACAACCATAAGTTATAAAGAGGAACATATACGTCCCACTGATACCTCAAACCTATATGGCCCTTAGATGATCATGGATAACCAAAAGTGTCATCCTCGTAAGTAGAATGGTACTACACCACCACAGAGATCTATGGTTGGTAGCACTAAAGCTTCTTGATTCGCCATTTTGTAGGAGAAAGTAGAAGATGACACAGCATAAGAAGTTAGATGTAATGGAAAAGGAATTATGGTTAAACAGGATTCTTCAGTTCCTGTGGGGAATTTGACTAAGCGTACTCAGAAGGGCAATGGCAGGACTCCCGGTTTGTTTCCCTCATGTACTAATGTCTGTCTAAGTGGCTCGAAGAATGGCACTATTGCAGGAAATTCTACTGATAAGTCTTCCTCGCATTCCAGGAGTAATACTATAGTTGTGGAACCGGTTGTTCCGGGTAGGAAACCACATGTTATGGAGCGTGTAACTCGCGATGCTAATCCTAATCATGTGGCGGTGGCTATATGGATGATGGACGGAATGTAAACACAACTCAAAAGTGTAATGGCAAGGTGAAAATTCAGGGAGTACATAAAAATATAAGGGGCTAGCGAGGCGTTCGCAACTGATGAAGAAACGTTCAGACTCAAAATCACCAAGCATGCCTTTGTTTTACGCCTGGGTCCAATCTGCAACTCATAAAATTGATAAGTTACATCCTCAGCTGAATCAATTTGACGCTCATCCCAGAGATCCTATAGACCCATCTACCTCTTCGGATAGTAGTGTCAATAAAGATAATGGTCAAGCTCAAGGCACTACTGCCACGGAGCAGATTTCAGATCGTGCTTCTCCTTCGAGCATGCTGGAGGATTAGGTACCATTCTCACCCTCTCATTTTATAATGATTAATACTATGATATGGAATTACCAAAGAGCGGCTAGCTCCCCTTTCATGATTCATTTTAAAAGGGTTGTTACGGCCACGGATCCCTCTTTTGTTGCTTTATTGGAGACACGTGTGAGTGGTTTGTGGGTTTATGGTGTTATCTGAAAGCTTGGTTTTTCTTCACCATTTCGTGTGGAGGCTCAAGGTTTTTGCGAAGGAATTTGGCTTCTTTGGAACTCATCTTTAGCGGTTAATGTAATCTCTATTTCCAACCAATTTATACATGTCCAGATCTAGTCTAATACTCTACCACGATCTATTTTTCTCTCGGTGGTATATGATGGTCCGAACATTTTTTTACAGGAAGCATCTTTGGCAACAACTATCCAGACTTAACCCAAACAGTGATTGCCCTTGGTTAATTGGTGGCGAATTTAATTCCACTCTGCATCTTAAGGATCGGAGAGGTAGAGCTGTGCATCGTTACTGTGTGAGCAGACGTTTCGCAGATTTTGTGTTTGATGAAGGCCTTACGGAGGTGGAGTTCAAGGGTCCCCAATTCACGTGGTCTAGAGGGGATCTCTTTCAATGTCTTGATCGTTACTTATGAATGTGGCTTGGGCTGATCATTTCCCTTATTCAGTGGTTCATCATCTTGACATGATTGGGTCGGATCACAGACCGATTCTACTCAATACTATGCCTCGTGTTCAGTCTGTAGGGGAGAAACCTTTTCGCTTTGTCTTTGTATGGCAGAAGAATGCTGATTTTGAAATGCTTCTATGAAATTCCTAGGATCCTATGTTGTCGCATGAAGCTAATATTGATTTGTTACGACAAAACTTAGTCTATTGGAATGCTAGTAGTTTTGGGCATATTAGTAAGAAAAGAAGGTTGCTAGCTCGGTTAAGGGGCATTGACAAGTCTTTGAGCATCCTTCATTCTGAGTTTTTATGTTAGCTTGAGAGAAAGCTGAAATCTAAGCTCGATGAGGTCCTTGCGGAAGAGGAGAGCCTTTGACGTCAAAAAGCGAGATATAACTGGATCCTCTATGGTGTCCGTAATACTAGGTATTGCCATGTTGTTGCCAAAGGACAGAGGAGGACCAACTCGATCACGCTTCTCAAGGGTGACGATGGATTATGGTATTCGGATCAAGAGGTGCTTAAACAAATGGTCATCTCTTATTTTACGCAGCTTTTTTTTTCTAGTGTAGGAGATGTTGGTTATACATACAATGTTCATGGTTGTTTTTGGACAGGTTGATAACAGTTCTAAGGGTATGCTTGAGATGCACATTTCTGATGACGAAGTTAAAGAAGCACTCTTCCAAGTACAGCCTTCAAAAGCCCCAAGAGTTGATGGTTTTCATGTTTTTTTCTACCAACGTAACTAGAGTGTTATAGGTGCGACAGTGTTCCGTGTTATTCAAGATATGTTCAATAATGGGGAGATCGACCCGAATTTAAATAAAACTCTTATCGTTCTGATTTTCAAGGTGGACTCACCAGAATCTATGTCACAATTTTGGCCCATCAGCCTCTGCACTATTGTCTACAAAATTCTAAGTAAGGTAATCATGAATCGGCTTAAGCCTCTTATGGAAAATTGGGTCTTAGAGAATCAGACTAGTTGGATGGCCCAAGAGATTATTCATTCGATGCAGATGAAAAAATGTAGGAACAGTTGGATGGCCATAAAGGTGGACCACAAAAAGGCCTATGGCCATTTAGAATGGTCATTTATCAATGACATCTTGACTGAATTGGGGCTTCCTACACAGTTTAAAAAATAATCATGAGTGGCATCTCATATGTCTCTACGCAGATCCTATGGAATGGTTCCAAGACTTCTGAATTTAGACCCACACGGGGTATCTGCCAAGGGGACCTCATCTCTCGTTATATTTTCATTCTCTGTATGGAACAACTGGCACACGCAATTGAGCAGGAGGTGGAATATGGTGTATGGAAACCCTTCCAGTTCGCGAGAGGTGGACCAAAAATTCGCACCTATTCTTCGCGAATGACCTTGTTTTTTGCTGAAGAAACTTTAGACCAGCTCGATGTTATTCATCGTGTCTTGGGTGAGTTTTGTAATAGTTCTGGGCATAAGGTGAGTGTTGCAAAAACTAGTATTTTCTTTTCTCATAATGTCTCGACGCTTCTTCAAGAGGATATCAGCTCTTTTTTTGGGTTTTATTGTGTCAGTGATTTGGGCAAATATTTAGGTGTTCCGTTTTTCCATAGAAAAGTGACCAGAGCAACTTATCAGTGCCTGTTGCAAAATACTTCGAATAGGTTGTCTGGATGGACAACAAAATCTTTATCCTTTGCCAGTCGAATTGTTCTCACTAAGTCTGTTTTGGCGGCTATCCGATGTACACGATGCAATCTACGGTGCTCCTAAGAAATGTAGTGATGAATTGGAGTGCATGATTTGGAATTTCATATGGGGTCATACAAGCGACTCACAAGGGCTACATCTTGTTAATTGGGCGAACGTTTGCACTTTTGTTAAAAATGGGGGTTTGGGGTTTTGAAATCTCGCTCATCAGAACGAAGCTTTCTTTTATGTTGATCTCATGCCCGAACAAACTCTAGGTTAAGGTGTTACGATCAAAATACAAAATCAAGGATCTTGTCTCCACATCTTTACCGCATGGTAGAAGGCTCTTGGCTTTGGAGGGCATTAGGCCTATTGGGGACGATGTTCGTCGTAGCATTCATGAAGTCTTAGCGATGGGTCTTTGATAGATTTCGGGATGATGCTTGGGTCAATGACCTTGGTCCCCTACGACAACTATAATCCCTAAATTTCACCTAGAAGAAATAGGTTGAATCTAAAACGTCTTGTTTGAAAAAAAAAAAAAACTAACCCTCAAGTAATAAATCTTAGGTTTATAAATTTTTATAATTCAAGGTAATTGATTAATTAAGTAAAACTCAATAACTATTCCAATTATTATAAAACTCAATCTTTTAAACAATATTACAGTAGTTAATAAAATATCTAAAAACAAATCCATAAATGCATGCAACCAATAAATCCCAAGTTATAAATAGTCTCAAAGTCCAAGTTACAAAAATGTCCCCAAAATATTATTCTGAAATAATTGAAAAGATTTCATATTGAATAATAATAATATCTGAATAAAAGTGAAATGCTCCAAGTATCGAGTCACCTAAAGAGTCTGAGTATATATGGAAGAAGAACTAAAGGGGTAAGCTAAAGAGTTTAGTGTGTTTCTAAAGTGCAAGAAAATCATAGTCGTAAAAGCATAGTATTATTTTCTTCAAAACCTTTAAACTATAACACATAAATCACAAGCGCAATGTAATGCAATGCACCCAACTACAACCGCCAAGAGAAGAGGAAAGTTCCTCAGAACTCCTCACTACAACCGCCAATCCAAAGTGGAATTCAGCCCGAAGGTGAAACCACTGAACTTCCACGTACAAATCTCAACCCATGCTCATACATATATGATGTTTAAAACTCAAATTCATAAACACAATTCCATAAATTCGATATTCCATAAGACATACTTTATAAATCATGGTTCATAAATCCGTAAATCATAGTTTCGGAAATCCGATATTTCATAAAACAAATGTTCCATAAATCATAATTAGAAACAAATTCTGAAATCGTATGCATGTGATTTCAACCATACAAGCCATAATGCATATAAATAATCACATAAGGTGTAAATCATCAACACATAGAAAAATAATAATTTATTTATAGCACCGAAAGAAACACACCTTAAACAGCAATAGCTCTGATGTCGATAAGAACATCTCTTACGTTCAGGTCTAATACTGGGCCTAGCTGAATCAGAACATTCGATATCAAACTCCACGTCAAAAATCTATTACTGTACTACCAAACTAAACACTATATTAATATGAAAGAATACTCACGTGTAGCTTTCGAAGATCAAGTAAAATAAATCTTATCGAATAACTCCACGATATGGGATAACATATCAAATCAATTTTAAAATCACAACCACATGCGGTAGTAAATAAATATAGTGTAATGATGAATAACTTAAAAACAAGTAGTATTTCTCTATTAGTTTCTCTACGAATGGTATTTATAACTTGTTAGATTACCTTCAGCACTGCTGGTGAAAACTAGGTCCTCTGGCTGAGAAATCTGCAACTCTAGGAGATATCCATTTCCCAATGTCTGTCTTTGGAATACCCAGCTTGGCAATTGGAGACCTTAACTTAATAATAAACCAAATAGTAATTATAATAATATACTTAACCAAAGGGAAAAGGATTCAATCATTGGGTTTTGGTTTCCATGGGTTGGCAGAAGGTGGCAGAACCACGTGCAGCACTAGGCATGGGTGGAGGTTTCCGAGTAGGCCAAAATGAGGAGATCTCGAGAGGTAACGAGTGCAACGAATGAAAGGCGTGAGGTGAAGGAAATTGCCATACTGGAGACACACAAGCGGTGGTGATTCTGGTGAGAGGGTGAAAGCTAGGAGCGCGGCGCTGTTAGGAGCGGAGGCAAGCTAGGTTTCAGGTGACTTTTCTATGGGAAAAGATGATACGGTTTTCAAGTTTTAAAATAAAACATATATATGATTAGTAAAAGTATTAAAATAAAATAAAATAAAACAGTAGGGAAGTTTAAGAAGTGTGAAACGCGTAAGTCAAAATTTTGCAGAAGAAAATAAGAATTCAGTCACAATTTCTAGGGTTTCCAAATTAATGCTTTGGAGAATTTACAAATTAATGCTTGAATTTGTCAAAAAATTTTAATTCAGCTCATACTTAAATTAGAGTTTCCAAATTAAAAATCCTCAAATTTTAGTGTTATGAATTGGGGGCAAATTCGGGTGTTACAACAACATAAGCTCGATGGGGTAGTGGTATAGTGCCACGTGTTCCGGTTGATGCTATTGCTCAACTCGGTGGGGACTGCTTTTGGAATGAATTTGTTGATATGGTTCCCCGCCAAGTTGCGCTTAATATTGCTGCGATAAAACCGCCAATCCCTATGATTGGGAAGATTTATCAGGTTGAGCTGTTTAAGCTTCTCGGAAGTTTACGGTGCGTTCTGTGTATCAGTTGCGTGCAGGTACAGTTGCAGTGGAGCATGATCGGTTTTGGGTTTCGCTTTCCAAGTATAGAGGGCTACCGAGAGTTAGGATGTTCTTGTGGACTGTTTGCAAGAATCAGATTATAACCAACGCGGAACGTGTGTGACGACATCTTGCCAATGACCCTCGGTGCACGATGTGTGATGCCGCTATGGAGGATTCATCTCATGTTCTTAGGGATGTATGGACCACCAGGGAAGGAAAGTTGAGTACATTCTAAATGGCAGGGGCCTCTAACCCCTATTGAACCTCGTAGGGATCTAAGGTCGACTCACCATGAAGGGAGCCTTCTCCCTATTATCCCTGTGATTGACACCATGCCCGCGCTGGAACGTCATGGTTCACCGATGGCTACGTCGGATCAGTGCGACATTAAGAAAGTTAAGAGTGGTACTCTAGAGGAGAGTGCACAACAAATGCTTGATGACCAGTCGATCTCCCCGGTGCTGAGTGTCGACAACATTTCTATAGATGATACGAACGAGACAACTATGAATGTGGATCATAAGAACAATGTTGTAGGTTCTTTCCTAGCTTTGTCTATGGAGCAACACCGGTCTTATGCTGCTGTAGTGTCTGGATTGTGCAGAAAGTCTACGGAGGAGTTTTATGGGGTTTCATATGAGGATATCGTAGTTCAGGATAAGGATCTTTTGATTGATATTGCATGTCCGTTTCCAGTTATTCGTTTCTCAGATCGAGTTCATGACTTGATTGATTGAAGTATGAGCAAGGGACTAATTGTTCGCTTGCTTGGACCGTCCACTGGATATAGGGTGTTATGGAATCGAATCCAATCGATGTGGCGACCATGCAGCCGTTACCAACTAGTTGATCTTGCAAATGATTATTTCCAGGTGAAATTTGAAAATACAGACGACTACACAAAGGTGATGACAGAAGGCCCTTGGACAATCTTCGAAAGCTATCTTACTGTCCAACCATGGAGCTGGGTTGCAATTGCATCCTCCACATGTTGTGGTCTGGGTTCGATTGCCAGGTTTGCCAATCCATTATTACACTAAAAACCTATTTCAGTGAATTGCTGATGTTGTTGGTCGAGTGATTAAAGTAGATTACAATACGGATGTTGAGTAAAGGGGTAAGTTCGCTCGGCTTGTTGTAATGGTGGATTTGAACAAGCCTTTACTCCATTGTGTAGGGATTTATAATTTTGTGCAGAAATTGGAGTATGAAGGTCTCCATCAAATATGTTTTCATTGTGGTTTGTACGGGCATTCGCAAGACTTGTGCACGAAAAAAAGTGAATGACTCGAATAAAACTAATACCACAACCATAAGTTATAAAGAGGAACATATACGTCCCACTGATACCTCAAACCTATATGGCCCTTAGATGATCATGGATAACCAAAAGTGTCATCCTCGTAAGTAGAATGGTACTACACCACCACAGAGATCTATGGTTGGTAGCACTAAAGCTTCTTGATTCGCCATTTTGTAGGAGAAAGTAGAAGATGACACAGCATAAGAAGTTAGATGTAATGGAAAAGGAATTATGGTTAAACAGGATTCTTCAGTTCCTGTGGGGAATTTGACTAAGCGTACTCAGAAGGGCAATGGCAGGACTCCCGGTTTGTTTCCCTCATGTACTAATGTCTGTCTAAGTGGCTCGAAGAATGGCACTATTGCAGGAAATTCTACTGATAAGTCTTCCTCGCATTCCAGGAGTAATACTATAGTTGTGGAACCGGTTGTTCCGGGTAGGAAACCACATGTTATGGAGCGTGTAACTCGCGATGCTAATCCTAATCATGTGGCGGTGGCTATATGGATGATGGACGGAATGTAAACACAACTCAAAAAGTGTAATGGCAAGGTGAAAATTCAGGAGTACATAAAAATATAAGGGGCTAGCGAGGCGTTCGCAACTGATGAAGAAACGTTCAGACTCAAAATCACCAAGCATGCCTTTGTTTTACGCCTGGGTCCAATCTGCAACTCATAAAATTGATAAGTTACATCCTCAGCTGAATCAATTTGACGCTCATCCCAGAGATCCTATAGACCCATCTACCTCTTCGGATAGTAGTGTCAATAAAGATAATGGTCAAGCTCAAGGCACTACTGCCACGGAGCAGATTTCAGATCGTGCTTCTCCTTCGAGCATGCTGGAGGATTAGGTACCATTCTCACCCTCTCATTTTATAATGATTAATACTATGATATGGAATTACCAAAGAGCGGCTAGCTCCCCTTTCATGATTCATTTTAAAAGGGTTGTTACGGCCACGGATCCCTCTTTTGTTGCTTTATTGGAGACACGTGTGAGTGGTTTGTGGGTTTATGGTGTTATCTGAAAGCTTGGTTTTTCTTCACCATTTCGTGTGGAGGCTCAAGGTTTTTGCGAAGGAATTTGGCTTCTTTGGAACTCATCTTTAGCGGTTAATGTAATCTCTATTTCCAACCAATTTATACATGTCCAGATCTAGTCTAATACTCTACCACGATCTATTTTTCTCTCGGTGGTATATGATGGTCCGAACATTTTTTTACAGGAAGCATCTTTGGCAACAACTATCCAGACTTAACCCAAACAGTGATTGCCCTTGGTTAATTGGTGGCGAATTTAATTCCACTCTGCATCTTAAGGATCGGAGAGGTAGAGCTGTGCATCGTTACTGTGTGAGCAGACGTTTCGCAGATTTTGTGTTTGATGAAGGCCTTACGGAGGTGGAGTTCAAGGGTCCCCAATTCACGTGGTCTAGAGGGGATCTCTTTCAATGTCTTGATCGTTACTTATGAATGTGGCTTGGGCTGATCATTTCCCTTATTCAGTGGTTCATCATCTTGACATGATTGGGTCGGATCACAGACCGATTCTACTCAATACTATGCCTCGTGTTCAGTCTGTAGGGGAGAAACCTTTTCGCTTTGTCTTTGTATGGCAGAAGAATGCTGATTTTGAAATGCTTCTATGAAATTCCTAGGATCCTATGTTGTCGCATGAAGCTAATATTGATTTGTTACGACAAAACTTAGTCTATTGGAATGCTAGTAGTTTTGGGCATATTAGTAAGAAAAGAAGGTTGCTAGCTCGGTTAAGGGGCATTGACAAGTCTTTGAGCATCCTTCATTCTGAGTTTTTATGTTAGCTTGAGAGAAAGCTGAAATCTAAGCTCGATGAGGTCCTTGCGGAAGAGGAGAGCCTTTGACGTCAAAAAGCGAGATATAACTGGATCCTCTATGGTGTCCGTAATACTAGGTATTGCCATGTTGTTGCCAAAGGACAGAGGAGGACCAACTCGATCACGCTTCTCAAGGGTGACGATGGATTATGGTATTCGGATCAAGAGGTGCTTAAACAAATGGTCATCTCTTATTTTACGCAGCTTTTTTTTTAGTGTAGGAGATGTTGGTTATACATACAATGTTCATGGTTGTTTTTGGACAGGTTGATAACAGTTCTAAGGGTATGCTTGAGATGCACATTTCTGATGACGAAGTTAAAGAAGCACTCTTCCAAGTACAGCCTTCAAAAGCCCCAAGAGTTGATGGTTTTCATGTTTTTTTTCTACCAACGTAACTAGAGTGTTATAGGTGCGACAGTGTTCCGTGTTATTCAAGATATGTTCAATAATGGGGAGATCGACCCGAATTTAAATAAAACTCTTATCGTTCTGATTTTCAAGGTGGACTCACCAGAATCTATGTCACAATTTTGGCCCATCAGCCTCTGCACTATTGTCTACAAAATTCTAAGTAAGGTAATCATGAATCGGCTTAAGCCTCTTATGGAAAATTGGGTCTTAGAGAATCAGACTAGTTGGATGGCCCAAGAGATTATTCATTCGATGCAGGTGAAAAAATGTAGGAACAGTTGGATGGCCATAAAGGTGGACCACAAAAAGGCCTATGGCCATTTAGAATGGTCATTTATCAATGACATCTTGACTGAATTGGGGCTTCCTACACAGTTTAAAAAAATAATCATGAGTGGCATCTCATATGTCTCTACGCAGATCCTATGGAATGGTTCCAAGACTTCTGAATTTAGACCCACACGGGGTATCTGCCAAGGGGACCTCATCTCTCGTTATATTTTCATTCTCTGTATGGAACAACTGGCACACGCAATTGAGCAGGAGGTGGAATATGGTGTATGGAAACCCTTCCAGTTCGCGAGAGGTGGACCAAAAATTCGCACCTATTCTTCGCGAATGACCTTGTTTTTTGCTTAAGAAACTTTAGACCAGCTCGATGTTATTCATCGTGTCTTGGGTGAGTTTTGTAATAGTTCTGGGCATAAGGTGAGTGTTGCAAAAACTAGTATTTTCTTTTCTCATAATGTCTCGACGCTTCTTCAAGAGGATATCAGCTCTTTTTTTGGGTTTTATTGTGTCGATGATTTGGGCAAATATTTAGGTGTTCCGTTTTCCATAGAAAAGTGACGAGAGCAACTTATCGCTGCTCGTTGCAAAATACTTGAATAGGTTGTCTGGATGGACAACAAAATCTTTATCCTTTGCCAGTCGAATTGTTCTCACTAAGTCTGTTTTGGCGGCTATCCGATGTACACGATGCAATCTACGGTGCTCCTAAGAAATGTAGTGATGAATTGGAGTGCATGATTTGGAATTTCATATGGGGTCATACAAGCGACTCACAAGGGCTACATCTTGTTAATTGGGTGAACGTTTGCACTCTTGTTAAAAATGGGGGTTTGGGGTTTTGAAATCTCGCTCATCAGAACGAAGCTTTCTTTTATGTTGATCTCATGCCCGAACAAACTCTAGGTTAAGGTGTTACGATCAAAATACAAAATCAAGGATCTTGTCTCCACATCTTTACCGCATGGTAGAAGCTCTTGGCTTTGGAGGGGCATTAGGCCTATTGGGGACGATGTTCGTCGTAGCATTCTGTGAAGTCTTAGCGATGGGTCTTTGATAGATTTCTGGGATGATGCTTGGGTCAATGACCTTGGTCCCCTACGACAACTATAATCCCCTAAATTTCACCTAGAAGAAATAGGTTGAATCTAAAACGTCTTGTTTGAAAACTTAACCCTCAAGTAATAAATCTTAGGTTTATAAATTTTTATAATTCAAGGTAATTGATTAATTAAGTAAAACTCAATAACTATTCCAATTATTATAAAACTCAATCTTTTAAACAATATTCTGGTAGTTAATAAAATATCTAAAAACAAATCCATAAATGCATGCAACCAATAAATCCCAAGTTATAAATAGTCTCAAAGTCCAAGTTACAAAAATGTCCCCAAAATATTATTCTGAAATAATTGAAAAGATTTCATATTGAATAATAATAATATCTGAATAAAAGTGAAATGCTCCAAGTATCGAGTCACCTAAAGAGTCTGAGTATATATGGAAGAAGAACTAAAGGGGTAAGCTAAAGAGTTTAGTGTGTTTCTAAAGTGCAAGAAAATCATAGTCGTAAAAGCATAGTATTATTTTCTTCAAAACCTTTAAACTATAACACATAAATCACAAGCGCAATGTAATGCAATGCACCCAACTACAACCGCCAAGAGAAGAGGAAAGTTCCTCAGAACTCCTCACTACAACCGCCAATCCAAAGTGGAATTCAGCCCGAAGGTGAAACCACCAACTTCCACGCAAAATCTCAACCCATGCTCATACATATATGATGTTTAAAACTCAAATTCATAAACACAATTCCATAAATTCGATATTCCATAAGACATACTTTATAAATCATGGTTCATAAATCCGTAAATCATAGTTTCGGAAATCCGATATTTCATAAAACAAATGTTCCATAAATCATAATTAGAAACAAATTCTGAAATCGTATGCATGTGATTTCAACCATACAAGCCATAATGCATATAAATAATCACATAAGGTGTAAATCATCAACACATAGAAAAATAATAATTTATTTATAGCACCGAAAGAAACACACCTTAAACAGCAATAGCTCTGATGTCGATAAGAACATCTCTTACGTTCAGATCTAATACTGAGCCTAGCTGAATCAGAACATACGATATCAAACTCCACGTCAAAAATCTATTACTGTACTACCAAACTAAACACTATATTAATATGAAAGAATACTCACGTGTAGCTTTCGAAGATCAAGTAAAATAAATCTTATCGAATAACTCCACGATATGGGATAACATATCAAATCAATTTTAAAATCACAACCACATGCGGTAGTAAATAAATATAGTGTAATGATGAATAACTTAAAAACAAGTAGTATTTCTCTATTAGTTTCTCTACGAATGGTATTTATAACTTGTTAGATTACCTTCAGCACTGCTGGTGAAAACTAGGTCCTCTGGCTGAGAAATCTGCAACTCTAGGAGATATCCATTTCCCAATGTCTGTCTTTGGAATACCCAGCTTGGCAATTGGAGACCTTAACTTAATAATAAACCAAATAGTAATTATAATAATATACTTAACCAAAGGGAAAAGGATTCAATCATTGGGTTTTTGGTTTCCATGGGTTGGCAGAAGGTGGCAGAACCACGTGCAGCACTAGGCATGGGTGGAGGTTTCCGAGTAGGCCAAAATGAGGAGATCTCGAGAGGTAACGAGTGCAACGAATGAAAGGCGTGAGGTGAAGGAAATTGCCATACTGGAGACACACAAGCGGTGGTGATTCTGGTGAGAGGGTGAAAGCTAGGAGCGCGGCGCTGTTAGGAGCGGAGGCAAGCTAGGTTTCGGGTGACTTTTCTATGGGAAAAGATGATACGGTTTTCAAGTTTTAAAATAAAACATATATATGATTAGTAAAAGTATTAAAATAAAATAAAATAAAACAGTAGGGAAGTTTAAGAAGTGTGAAACGCGTAAGTCAAAATTTTGCAGAAGAAAATAAGAATTCAGTCACAATTTCTAGGGTTTCCAAATTAATGCTTTGGAGAATTTACAAATTAATGCTTGAATTTGTCAAAAAATTTTAATTCAGCTCATACTTAAATTAGAGTTTCCAAATTAAAAATCCTCAAATTTTAGTGTTATGAATTGGGGGCAAATTCGGGGTGTTACAACAACATAAGCTCGATGGGGTAGTGGTATAGTGCCACGTGTTCCGGTTGATGCTATTGCTCAACTCGGTGGGGACTGCTTTTGGAATGAATTTGTTGATATGGTTCCCCGCCAAGTTGCGCTTAATATTGCTGCGATAAAACCGCCAATCCCTATGATTGGGGAAGATTTATCAGGTTGAGCTGTTTAAGCTTCTCGGAAGTTTACGGTGCGTTCTGTGTATCAGTTGCGTGCAGGTACAGTTGCAGTGGAGCATGATCGGTTTTGGGTTTCGCTTTCCAAGTATAGAGGGCTACCGAGAGTTAGGATGTTCTTGTGGACTGTTTGCAAGAATCAGATTATAACCAACGCGGAACGTGTGTGACGACATCTTGCCAATGACCCTCGGTGCACGATGTGTGATGCCGCTATGGAGGATTCATCTCATGTTCTTAGGGGATGTATGGAAATTAGTGCAACATGGTTCCAACTTATCAAACCGGATAAAACTCAGGAGTTTTTTGCTTTAGACATACGAACTTGGGTTCATAAGAATCTCTAGGAACCTACGTACTTTCCCCTTCATTCGGATGATTGGGATTTGCTTTTTGGGTCTCTTTTATGGAACACTTGGCTGCATCGAAACCAACGACTTTTCAACCCTGATGAGTGTATGTCTGAAAATTTGCTCCACCAAAGCATTCATATGCGAGATGAAGCTCGGCGAGCCCATAGCATGCAACCTGTGGCCATTCGAGCCCAGTTCCCTAGGACTATTGTACATTGTTGGAATAAGCCTTCTCTATGGTGGATTAAAATCAACACTGATGGTGCTCAAAATCCTAGTATCAGTGTTTCCATTTATGGAGGAGTTGGGAGAGATGAAAATATGCGATGGTGTTTTGAGTTTTCGAAGAAGATTGGTATTTGTTCTACTTTCGATGTGGAGCTTTGGGTCTATATGAGGGTTTAATGACGGCTTGGTCTATAGGGTATTCCCGCGTTATTATTGAAACTGACAGTAAGAAGGCCTATAAATGTTTGGTAGATAGTAATCCAATGTGGATAGCTTCCTCTCTTCGGTCACACATTGCTTCGATGGTAAACAAAGATTGGGGGGTTTGTTTCAAGTGGGTGAGTCGTAACTGTAATTTGGTGACTGATAAACTAGCCAAGATGGCTAAGGACCTCCCGATGGTCTACCACAGGTTTCTGGATCCCCCTCCCTCTATTCTCGAGTTGCTTAATGGTGATGCTGGTGTTGGCTCATCTAGTGTCCCTAGCTAGACTGCCTTTATTGTGTATTTAAGTGTCTTGATTTGGTTTTGATTATTTGTTGCTTTAGTTTGAACTCTTGTCGAGTTTGTCTTGTTTGCCTTGTAAATATTACGATGGGTACTCTTTTTCTCCATTTAGGTTTAGGGTTTTTTTAACGAGGCTCATGGTAATATTCTTTTTTATTAAAAAAAAAACATAAGTGATACATTCCCTTTTTGGTTGGAGAAATTTCCTGATTTGACGGGTTATAATATTGCAAGAAAATAAATTTTATGGTTAAATTAAACATTTGAACCATAAGGAATGTTTTAGTGTTTTAGTGTTTAGGGTTGAATTACTTTAGATTATAATAGAGTCAAATTGAAATAATTTGTAAATGATGAGGGTTAATTTTTCCCCTAATTAAGACAAAATTGTTTGAATTTGCAAATATGAAGGACTAAATGTGTTATTATACAAAATATTTTAATTGTCATGTCACCCTTTTAATGGTCGTTAACTGGTTAGTGACCAATTTGGACCAAAAACTAAAATTTTAATGGTAACATTGAAGTAATTGAAAGTTTAGTTACCAAATTGAATAATTTATCAAAGTTTAGTTACCCTTTGTGTACTTTACCCAAATTATCTAAAAAATAATATACAAATTAGTTTTTTAGATTTTAGTCTAAAAATGATAATAAAACTTTCAATCCCTATGATTTCAAAAATAATTAAAATAGTTAATGGTACATTGTAGTACATAAGATTAGTAGTATATAGCAGTACATGACGTTTATTGTAGAATCATCCAGCATAAATATGCATTATTGTTTTATGATTTTGTAGAGAGTGAACAATTGTTGGCTTTGTCTTATGGATGATTCTACAATAAACGCCATGTACAACTATGTACCACTAATCATATGTACCGCAATGTACCATTAATTATTTTAATTACTTTTAAAATCATAAAGACGGAAAGTATTATTATTCGTTTCTAGAATAAAATCTAAAAATAATTTTTATATTATTTTTTGTTTTGGGTAAAGTACATAAATGGTAATTAAACTTTGGTAAATTATTCAATTTGATAATCAAACTTTCAATTGCTTCAATGTTACCATTAAACTTTTAGTTTTGGTCCAAATTGGTCACTAACCGGTTAACAACTGTTAAAAGGGTGATGTGGCAATTAAAATATTTTGTATAATATCACATTTAGTCCTCCATGTTTTGCACATTCAAACAATTTTGTCTTTATTCAAAATAAATAAATGTAACCCTTATTATTTACAAATTATTTAAATTTAGCACTATTTTAATGAGGGTTAATTTTTTTTCAAATTAGGATAAAATTGTTTGAATGTGCAAACATGGAGGACTAAATATGTTATTATACAAAATATTTTAGCTGTCATATCACCCTTTTAACGTCTGTTAACGGGTCAGTGACTAATTTGGAGCAAAACTAAAAATTTAATGGTAACATTCAAATAATTAAAAGGCTGGTTACCAAATTAAATAATTTACCAAAATTCAATTACCATTTGTGTACTTTACCCAAAAAGAAAAAATAATATAAAAATTATTTTTTAGATTTTATGCTAAAAACGAATAATAATGCTTTCGGTCCCTATGCTTTTGAAAGTAATTAAAATAGTTAATAATACATTGTGTACACATGATTAGTGGTACATAGCGGAACATGACGTTTATTGTAGAAGGATAATTTTACAGTAAATGATATGTACCGTAATGTATCACTATTCATGTGTACCGCAATATACCATTAACTGTTTTAATGAGTTTAAAAATCCTAGGGACAGAAAGTGTTATTACTCTTTTAAAATAAAATCTTAAAAAATAATTTTTATATTACTTTTTCATATTTTTTTATTTTTTTAATTCAAAAAATAATTAAACTTTTATTACTATAATAATTCCTACATTCATTTTAATCTATGGGTAAAGTTCACAAATGATCATTAAACTTTGATCAATTATTCAATCTGGTATCCAAACTTCCAATTGAAATAAAAAATAATAATTTAGCCCTAACACTAAACACTAAACCTTAAATCCCTAAACTCAAAATGATAAAAATAATTTAACCCTAAACCTTATTTTGAAATAAAAATAACTTGACCCTGTTTCAATTTTTTCATCCATGTTTGTTTGCCATCACCTGATAGACTTGTGCTTTTGATATACTTGTCTTCGACCGATTTACTATGTTCTCTTGATCTCTTTTGAGCCATGCAAAATTCTAACATGTAAAAATTACAAATATTAAAGAACCGATGAAGCGTGAAACCAACAAAAGTGGTGGTGGTGGTCTGTCATTCATGCTTGTTGCATTGATCGGCTTGGTCAGATTAATTATGAAAAGATCGTGAACTGCTACTACTCTGATCGGCTCGTCTTCATATAGAGAAGTAAACTGCAGTAAAAGGGGAAAATAGAGGGTCTTCTGCTCATACTATTCGACCTGCGCGATAAAGTCTGGTCTAGTCCTAAATATTATGCAGATGATGATGAGAAGGGAGAATTCTAAAACAATCCAAAATTTAGAGGATCTTGAGTTTTTGTATCAGAAGAGCCTCAAAAATAATTTTAATTAAAAATAAGGTTTAGGGTTAAATTATTTTTATCATTTTGATTTTAGGGTTTTGTCTTGAGGATTTAGAGTTTAGGATTAAATTATTTTATTTTATTTCAATTGGAAGTTTGATTACCAAATTAAATAATTAATTAAAGTTCAGTGACCATTTGTTAACTTTATCCTTAAATTAAAGTGGATGTAGGAATTATTATAGAAATAAATGTTTAATTATTTTTTGAATTATAAAATAAAAGAAAATCTAAAAAATAAATATAAAAATATTTTTTAAGATTTTATTCTAAAAGGGGGATAATATCACTTTCGGTCCATAAAATTTTAAAACTAATTAAAACAATTAATAATACATTGTTGTACATGTGAATAGTAGTACATTGCAGTACATGTTATTTATTGTAGAATTATCCATCGTAGAATCATCTAGTTTGATCTACGTTATAAGACATAGGTTAAGAAACATTTAATGATTTTGATTAATTAGAGATTCCTTTAAAAATAATGTCCATATTAAATAAGATAGCAACACCTTTGTATTTTTTATTTCCTTATTTAATATTCTAAATTTTAAACTCTAAAATTAAAATCCAAAACATAAACTCTTGAACACCAGACCATAAACGTCAATCTTAAACTCCAAAAACCCTTAAAACACAAACCATAAAACCCTAAACTTTAATATTAAATTCTAAACCATAAATTCTTAGACACCAAACATTAAACAATAATCCTAAACTCTAAAACCTCTAAAACCAAGACCATAAAAATCATAAAATCCTAATTCTAAACCTTAATTCATAATTCTTAAAAACCATAAACACTAAAACCTCATAAACACCAATCCTTAGTCCCTAGACTTTAAAATCCTAACTATAAATCTCTTAAAACGAAAGGATATTTTATTATTTTAAATAATTAATTTAATATTTTATTAACAAACCGTTATTTTTATTGTTTCATTTAGAAAATCCCTTAAATACAACTAAAATAATAAGAAGCGACTACAAATTTATAAGTTTATCACTTGAGAATTTATTAAAGTTGTAAAGGTAGAATTTTATTATTTTAAATAATTAATTTTAACCAATTTTAGTTTAATTTGCTTAACCAATTTTTATTGTTTCATTTAGAAAATCTAACTTAAATGATAGTTAAAATAAGTCCGATAGCTGATCCGCCTTAAAAAATCAGTTTATCACTTGAGAATTTACTTTTGGCCTGTAAAAACCAGAAGATCGAGTGTTAATACTCCATTGATATTAGAATATGTCTTTAAAGAAAATTGGTAAAAAGCTATTGGTAAGTGTAGTGTTACAGTTTTCTATCTTTAATAGGTTTATGTATCCCTTCCTCTTGATATAAAACCATGTTGTATGAATATCAGAGGTCAGGTCTTTTACAATGAAATAAAAAGTAAATTTCTTCAACAAAAAAATCCAACCAAAGTATGAGTTTGAGCAAAGTAACTAGACACTCTAAATTCTAAACTCTAATCCAAGCTAAATTAAATTATTAACTACTAAATTTGGTAAGCATATGCAAACTTTAATTTACACGGACTGTATATCAAAGTTTTTCTCTTCTAATATTCCTTATATAATGCTTAGGTGAGAAATTAGTTGATGTGAAATATTTTGAAAATTTAAAGTAGTTATTTTTCACAAACCTATCATTTTTAGAAATTATATTTTTAATCCATTCAAACATATATATATTTATTAACAAATAGAATCATTTTAACGGTATTGATGATTTAAGCTGAAACATAATATTAATAATAAATTACATCGAATTAAAATATAACAATTAAATAAAGATTATCATTCTTGGCTCGGAATCATTCCAATGTTGATAAGAATCCCCAAATTATATATTCAGATTGCATCTAATAAATTACATTGGTGATTTTCATGCATAATATTGGTGCTGGTCTCAATTGAGTTTATTTTCATTTTAATATATATTTTGATTAAGTTTTTTTAGATGATGAATTCGACAGATAGATGTTTTTTTTAACTCGTGAACAATATTAATGAAAAAAAATTATGAAATGTATCTGACTCACCATATCATTCGACAGATAAGTATTGAATAATTATTTGAAAGTTGTTTTGATATGAATGAACCTTATTAATTAAGACCACGAATGAAAACTCTCATGCGAACTTTCAGTGACTATTGGTATGTTCGGTAGGCAGTGGTACAACAAAAGTTTGTTTACATTTGTGTTGACAAGTTTTTGTTTGACTTAGTTTACTAATTCTTGGCTATTTATTGTTGGGAATTTTATGTTTGAAGAATTATTATGTACCATTCAAGAAAATAATGATTTTATCATTGTATTAAAAATCCTGCAGAATTAGCCTTAAAATTATTCAAAAGAGTTTTTAGTTATTACTTGAAAAATATGTACAAATAACTGCAGACCAACATTCCTAGCCCTCTCCACCAAATCATGATCATCATAGAGACAGTGCTGTGCTCAAGTCCATGAACTTGGGGGCCTCAGCCCTCCATTGAAGCTCAATATCTTCAGCCACGTTTTGAGCATCGAACGATGCACCGAGCAAGCCACGCCTCGTAAACCCTACAGCATATAGCCCGTCCTCTCCTTTCCATCCCTTCGGAAATGGCTCCCGTGGCATCCCGTCTTTCTCCGAAAACATATCCGCCCCCTGCACATTCAATACGGACAATATATCCTCCGATCACATTGCAATGCCGAGTTACTCGGTTAATTGTAGTACATGTGGAGAAGGGAACGTAAGGGGAGTTACCTTCAGCCATTGTGGTACATTGCTTTTGAAGCCAGTGGCAAGAATGATGGCGTCCAAGCTCTCCTTTCGTCCGTCGACAAACTCCGCCCCGAGGTAAGTTATTCGTTTTATTTCCGGATAGACCTAACATATTATGTAACACGAAATTTAGTTCGATTAACATCACTTTATTAATAGAATGCAAGATTTGTATAGTGAACCTTAATGTTTCCACTCTTGATCTTTGCAACTGTCCCAAGATCCAAAACCGGTGTCTTGCCGGATATGCTCTTGAGTTCCAGGGGACCGATTTTGGGACGACGGAAACCGAATTTCTCCGTGTCCCCGAGCACGAAACGCGACGCCAGCAGCAAAAACCGGTCGACGAGGTGAATGGGGAACCACTTGAGCATCCATATAAACAATCCAAATGTTGATATTCCTAGCATTTCATGAGGCAAGACGTGCACCTGCAACAAACGATGGCATGTTGCTTAGAAAAGGCTAAAAAGAGATGGTTAAGAGGAGAAAGAACGACAGAAGCAAAGCTTGCCGAGTCTCGAACGACGAGTGATGTCCGAGCATTGAAGTTGGCAAGATCCAAAGCAACCTCCATGCCGGAATTCCCACAGCCAACCACCAAAACATCCTTTCCTCCATACGATCTTCCGTTCCTGTAGGAGCTTGTGTGAAGTACAGCCCCACCAAAATCATCCATTCCTTCAATAAACGGCACCACTTCATCGGCATTCTCTCCGGTGGCCACAACAAGCCACTGTGACACATACTCAATCTGTTCTTGTTCCGGCCCCGAGGTGATGACTCGCCAAACCCCGTGCCGATGATCGAATTCTGCACTCACAACAGTCTTATTAAAAACTGGATCCAAACCAAAATGATTCTTATAGGACTCCAAATAATCCAAGAACTGATCTTTCGTCGGGTACGTAGGGAAATCTGCAGGGAATTGCATAAAGGGCAGCTCACAGAATCGCTTCGGAAGATGAAGGCGAAGACGATCGTAAGTTTTCAGCTTCCACAACGAAGCTATGCAATCATCCCTCTCGAGGATTAAGCTAGGGATGCCTTTCCGTTTGAGACATGCAGCGGTGGCTAAACCTGAAGGGCCGGCGCCGATCACGATCGGACATGTCACCCATAAACAACTTGCTGACTTTGTCATTTTTTTTTTCACGTTAAAGATGGTGGTAGATGCTTTTTTGCTTCAAGTTCATACTCCATGAACAGCAAAACACCGAATATATGGTGTAAAAAACGGATAAGAGATGAGAAAAAGGGGTTTTGAATGTAGAACGAAGATTAGGGTGATGATGACATGGTTCTTAATCTTATGGATAACAAGATATACTGGAGAGAGAAAATGTTGCTGCAAATTCCTGGATTATTGGAGGGATGAGTTGAAACAGTCTATGGATATCTACAGACAGGTAGTTCATGGAATATTACAGGGCTTACTAATTAATTAATTGGATTGGCCTAAGAGTAAAATATATTTATACAATATATTTATTTAACGAAAAAATATTTCATGTATTATCGGCACAGATTTATTTTCTATAAGTAGGTTCAATTTAGGGTTTAATTGTTTAAGAGTTTAATTTATAGTTTAAGATTTAGAGGTTTAAAAAATTAATCGTTAAATATATATATATATATTGTTTTTTATGTGGTAGAGATATTCAATTTGTAATTTATACATGTATATATAAATATATATATCGATAAACTCTGATATTTAATTTTTAAACTTGGCTTATCTAAATGTCTAGTTTAAAAGATTGTTAGGATTTGGTTATTACAATAAAATGGACAGTTTAATAAATGAAATTGGAAAAAAATCATATCCAGTAATATTTATTGAAACAAAGCTCGTAAAAGTATAGATTGGTTTTACAAAAAAAAAAAACATATCTAAACTAATCTATTAAATTTATTTTATATATTTATCATTTTAATTTAATTCAATTTTTAAATAATTCGAATAAAATAAAATTCAATTCAAGTCGAATAAAAATTTTAAACTAAATAAGAAAAATAAATCAAATTAAAACCTTATTAACTATATGACTAAATTCTGAGCTAGAACATATAAGTTTAATACCACATAAACTTGAAAACGTTTTCAAATCAAAAAATAAAATAAAATCAAGATGATTATGGGTGACAATCGGGTAGGGAATAACCGAAAATTGTGGGCATCAAATATCTAGTTTAAAAGATTGTTAGGATTTGGTTATTACAATAAAATCGACAGTTTAATAAATGAAATTGGAAAAAAAGGCCATCTTACGGAAAAACATCATATCTAAACTAATTTATTCAATTTATTTTATATATTTATCATTTTAATTTAATTTGAATTTTTAAATAAGTCAAACGCAATAAAATTGAAGTCAAATCAAATAATTTTTTTTGAATTAAACAAGAAAAATAAATTAAATTAAAACCTTATTAACAATATGACTAAATTCTGAGCTAGAACATATAAGTTTAATACCACATAAATTTGAAAACTCTTTCAAATAAAAAATAAAAACAGGATGATTATGGGTGGCGACAGGGTAGAGAATAACTGAAAATTGTGGGCATCCAAATTGATAGGGACGAAAATAACCGAAATCTTTACTCACGGGGACATGAGAAATTATATTATAGGTCATTTCCGCTATCCATGAGACCAACCAATAAAAATTAACTATCTCATTATTTTTTCTATGTCATATTTTTACCAAGTATGACATGGAAAAAATAATAAGATAGGTGATTTTTATTGATTGGTCCCATGGATAACGTGGCGATAATGACCCGTAATATAATTTTTTCAGGGACAGAAAAATTGTATCACCGAAACTCAAATGAGGATGGAAACGAAAATTACCATATATATTATTTTTTATGTGATTGATATTCAATTTGTAATGTTTACATGTATATATAATATATGTTTACAAACTACATTATTAACATTGATCTCTCGTGGAGCTTTTTTATCCGGATATTTAACTTTTAAACTTGGCTTATCTAAATATCTAGGTTCAAAGTTTGTCAGGATTTGGTTATTACAATAAACTCGACAATTTAATAATTAAAATTGGAAGAAAAAAAACCAACCTTATTCGATAATATTGTTTGAAATATTTGAGCTCGTAAAATTATAACTTAACTTTATAAAATGATTTTTCATTTTCTTTCATTTGTTCTAAGACGGTTACAAGAAATTTTTAAATTTTAAAATATTTTTTTGTATTATTTTTTTCGCCGGCGACGGCCGTTGACCTTTTTGTTGGTTATATACATAAATAAAATTCATCTTTGTTGATGAATTTTAATTTCATGTTTTTCTTATTTGTTTCTTTTATTTTATTTAGTTAGATTTATATCATATCTGTTTTTATGGCAGTTTTTTATCTGTTTGTATGTCAGTTCCTTTGTTTGTTTTTATGGCAGTTTCAGTCTATCTTTTAATAGTTTAGAGTTCGGGTGACAAGTATCATCGAATTTCTTTGTCAACAAAGGAAGCCGAGCTTTACATGTTATGATCATCTTTTTTGGTTTTGCCGATACGCCAAAAACAGGTAGCCGAAGAATTTTGCTTTCTTCAAAGAGCACCCAAGGCAAAGTAATAGTTTTCTTGATTTAATTTTAGAAGCTTTTTCAAGTTTTTCTGAAGGTGTTACGTTTGGTATTTTAACGTCTTTCACACCCCTAAATTTTACTGCATTTTTTATTTTGTACTGAACTCCCAATGTTTGAGGTGTAATTCCTTTGTAATCATTTCATTATTGAATATAATCCAATTCCCAAAAAAAATTATAAAATGATTATATCTAAAATTAATATATTCAATTTATAGTTATATGTCATGTTTTATCATTTTAATTTGATTTGATTTATTTTTAAGTGAATACAATGAAATGAAATTAATGTCAAGTTGAATAAAACTTTTCGAGATAAAGAAGAAAAATAAATCAAATTAAAACCTTATTTACAATATGACTAAACTCTGAGCTAGAGAAGATAAGTTCAATACTGCGCAAATTTAAAACTCATTCAAAGCAAAATAAAGTAAAAACAAGATGCTTTAGTATGATAAATTAATTTGTTTAACGCCTATAATTTACCCTTTTGGATAAATTTAAAATTCTTATAATTTAACATTTTATAGAATGCATATTTATATAAGGTCTAAATCTATATTTGGTACATTAATTAGTTACATTCTCCCAAGTTGGTACTTAAAGAATTTTTACTCCCAAATTAGTACCTAGACTAGACACTTTTTTCCAAGTTGTTACCTAAAATTTTTTGCATTTAAGTTGGTAACCAAACTTTAATTTCATCCATTGTTTTGGAATTTTTATTACAAGTTTTACTCCTCAAAACTTATACTTGCTATTAATTTGATCCTAATTCAATAAATTTAACCTTTTATATTTAAAAATTACATCAACGTTAGTAAAAAAATTATGATGTTATCAAATCGATTGAGTCTAAAATTGAAAAACTGCACTCTACGATAAAACAAGTTATTGTTAAAATTTTATTTTACCAGGAAAGTAATATAACATTCATAGGAGATGTACAAACAATTTAGGAGAATAAAAAGAAAAAATAAATTAATAGAATTTTTAAATATAAAAGGTTAAATTTGTTGATTTATTTCGAATTAGGACCAAATTGATAGAATGTATAAATTTCGGTACCAATTTGAGAGAATGTGTCTAGTTCAAGTACAAAAGGTATATATAAGCCTTTATATAATATATGTTAATTTTTTATAATATTTTGTGGAAAATTTTTGTGCGAATATTTTTATTTTTTATCGAGAGTGATCAATTTGCACGTTTTTGAAACTAATAGGGACCTACGGGGTATTTACAAGAACTTATTATTTGGTTTATTCAAGTTGTAAATTTCAACTCGATTCAAACTTAAAAATCAAACAATTCGATTAGAAAGATTAAATAATTAAAATCATTTAAAATATATTTAGAGTGGAATTGAGTTTTAGTTGCCTTATAATCATAGAACCTGATTTTACACATTGAACATGTTCTGCTTTCCTTCTCTCTTCCTCTTCTATTTTACTAGGTGGTTTTAAGCAACACAATTGAGTTTTACCTCTCATATACTGGAAAGTGATATCCATCTCTTATCACACTAATCAACTTGAAAAAAAATTAAGAATAATTTTATTCACAACACCATAAAGTTTTACTTTTACT
The DNA here is from genome assembly GCA_019671005.1 of Hibiscus mutabilis. Lineage (NCBI taxonomy): Eukaryota > Viridiplantae > Streptophyta > Magnoliopsida > Malvales > Malvaceae > Hibiscus > Hibiscus mutabilis. The sequence continues at coordinate 52,217,290 of CM033745.1, forward strand.
ATAAATTTTTATGAAAAAACTTTGACACAGACCGTGTAAATTTTAGTTTACACGTGCCTTTTAGTTTTAGGGGTTAGGATTTTAGTTTATGGTTTAAGGTTTAGGGGTTTAGGTTGTAGGGTTTAGAATTTAAAGTTAGTATTTAGAATTTATTGAATAGGGTTTAAGGTTTAGTGTTTAGTTTTTTACGGTTAGGGTTAGGAATTTAGGATTTGGGTTTTTATAGTGTTTAGTTTTTTAGAGTTAGGGTTAGGAATTTAGGAATTTTATACAACCTGTGTATCAAAGTTTTATCCAATTTTATTATTATCGAGAATAATAAAAGTGTCTCCGCGATAAATATTATATTAATTTTTTTTTAGAAAAAACATTTAAATATAGAAATTCTAATCACAAACTTCATTTTATATATAAAATAATTTATTATGGAGTAACCTATATGTTAACTATTAACCATCACTTCTAGTGGTTGGTTAACCATAACTGTTTAAAACTTTAACGGTTAAATTAATAAACATGTAAAATGTAACGATTATATCAGTTAACGGTTATGATTTATTTTGCACACCTCTAATCCTCGGTGTACAACATATTTAAAATGGTCATCCATGCGATCACAGAATGCCTAGTAATATGAAAAACGTGCCAAACGGTAATCCATAAGCATATAGCCACGCAATCCAAATAGACCCCTCCCTTTGCAAAATAGCACAATTGACATGTGCCGCAGCTATGTTATCATTCTTCCAAAGAAATAGTGAACATAATTGATCAATTTTGAGTAGCACAATTCTAGGAAATACTAGTTATCGGATAAAAATTTTCTGCTTTTTTTAATATTTTTTCTGTGCCCCGATACTAAATATATTTTATATATTAATTTTAATTTATTTTAAAAAATATAAAATAATCACCAAATTTTAAATTTTGAGTACACAAATGGTCATTAAACTATTTTAAAAAATATAAAATAATCACCAAAATTTTAAAAGTCATATAATAGGCATTAAATTTTAATTTTTGTTATAAAATGGTCATTGAGTCGTTAAATGAATGATGTGACATTTAAAAAATTTTGAATTATAGCATATTTAGACTTTCAATCAATTTAGAATTCACAATCTTTTTTTGAACAATTTTTACCTAAGGAGAAGGGGAAATTTTGCTTTTAATGAGTGTATAACTCATAACCTAAGGGAAGGGAATGTGTTAACTGAGTGCTTTTAACCACTTGCTCTAGAATTCAAAATCTTTAAAAGGTATCAATAGAACTAAAATTTAATAGGACAAAAATCTTTTGCCTTTTACTATGCCCCAACACTAAAAAAGTAAATTCTAAGCAATAACTCTAAATTCTAAATCATAAACCCTAAACTTTACAAAATACACTCTATCACTAATTCCTTAAACCCTAATCTTAAACTTAATTTTTTTTAATGTGAAGCGTAAATAAGAACATCAAAAAGAGACAACAAATTTTTATTCAATTTAATGACACAATAATAGTCCTATTATTAGTTGGCTCAACTCAAAATCCATACCGAAGAGCATTTTAGTCGGAGAAAAAAGAATATATTGGTTTAGACATTTATACCCGACCATTACCTATGTCACTCCTCCAAGTCCCCACCGACATAGGGATCCAAGGTAACCTCAAAAACATCAAATCCAACATGTCTCACAATCACGAGTCCAATGGCATCACTCGAAGGTATAAAGAGTGAAAATGGAGTAAAAGTGCTGCATGATTAAATCGTAATAAAAGGGAAAAGGATCAAAGGTAGTAACAAAAGACTTGGAACCTCCATGAAAAACTCCTCGACGATTCCGACATAGGCCGGAAACGTGAGGCGAGAATAGTAACAAAGAACCTCTTCGGCGTCGAGAACACGATCCACGTTGCTCACATCCATCATCTTTGTCTCCTCCAGCTTCACACCCAATGTTGAAGAAAGACTTGGAACTTCACATTCAAATCCCATGTTTATTCCAAGCTGTCTTTGGGAATGTACACATTCAGACAAGTAATTCTATGTTTTTCCCATTCCTAATGTACTTGTCAAACATTCAAACATGTTTGAATATGGTTTTTCCAGATTTGTATTATTCATCACACATGGAAGACACAAGATTTTATGTTATGAAAAACCTATAAAATTTTAGAAGGGCAAATTTATAAAATTTTAAAAGAAGAAAAATAAATTTTTAATAAAAAAATTTAAAATTACATACAAAATTCAAATTTTCACGAGGGTGTATGCCCCTGTCCCCCACGGTCTATCCCTGCCAGCACAATTCACGCATAATGTCAAACAGAAGCAACCCAAAGAGATAAAAGAGAAGTATTGCCAAAACAACATAGGATGGGCTTAGCTAATAAGGTTAAAGGGCTACACCAATTTGTCCATGGGTCCCATCCGTCACCAAAAAGTCTGGTTTAAAAGCTTTTAGCTCAAGCATTATTGATGATCAAATTCAATTCAAAAACGTACTCTCGGATTTTCGAAGTTTAAAAATGATGGACAAATTATGGGTTTTTGTCCCTACAATGCTTAAATTTAGAATTTAGTCCATGTATGTTTTATACTTTTCCTCAATTACCCATATCTCAAAACTCTAAACTAAATAAATCGGATCTGAAGTGTTCTTAAACTCACAACCCCATATTGATGCAACAATAACAATGCTAATCGAGCTGTGACTCATTTAATTCAGTTCTCGTGCTTTATTTTGATATGATTTGGTTAGTCTGTTTTTATAATGATCTTATTAGTTAACCCAAATAATTATCATCGTTAAGGATTTCAATTAAAATGTTGTTTGTATATATTTTTAAAAATATCCCTTCCAACTAGGGTCGTAAACGAGACAAATCACGAGCTACTCGAGTTCGACTCGGTCAAAGTTTGGTCATCACTCGACTCGACTCGATCAAAGTTTGGTCATCACTCGACTCGACTCGATCAAAGCTCGGTCACCACTCGACTATACTCGATCAAAGCTCGGTCATCACTCGACTCGACTCAAGCTAGAATTCAACTTGAGTTCTTAAGGAGCCGAACAAAGCTGAGCTACTCAATACCAGACTTGAAAAGCTCATGAGCTACTCGAAAATATTATATACTAATTTTTTAAAATTTAAAGTGAAATAAAATTTATGTTGTTGGAAAATAATAATATTATTAGTATTATTGTTATCGTTATTGTTGTTGTTATTATTATGAATAGGCTGTAAATTAGACGAGACAAATCACGAGCTACTCAAGTCCTCAGTTAAAGTCTAGTCAACACTCGACTCGTTTGGACTCGACTTGAGCTTCGAACTCGGCTTGAGTTCTTAACGAGTCATTCATGCTCAACATAATTGGGCTCAACTTGAGTTCAAACTCGACTCGAATTCTTAACAAGCCGAGTTGAACTCAATACTACTCGAGCTCGACTCGGCACATCTACACCTCTACTTCCAACACAAAAATATCCTTAAAAGCATGGTAAAAAGTGTTTTTTTAAAATGTCATCATTTTAACCGAAATAATGTAAAACCTATATTTGATTTTGATATAACAAAGTGTTTAAGGACCAATTTCTAATATTGAATAAATTTTTAAGCATTCAAAAAGTCTCACAAAATGACAAAGAATCGAACTTAAAATGTTTCTAAGTCAAAAACTTAAATCCCAAAAGTTTTTCTAAGTATTTTCATACTCAAATAACCAAAAACACTCAAACGTATCGATACACTATTGAGTGTTTCGATACGACTTTTAACTACTAGAATTTTATTTGTAAAATCGTACGATACGGTTAAGCTCGTATCGATACAACCTTCATCTAGGTTTATATTTTTGGTTACGAGTATCGATACAGCTTCACTTGTAGCGATACGGGATATTGAGTTCTTCAAAATTTTTGCATTTAAAATATGGCTGCTGCCTTGTCAGTTATTATAATCACCAAACTTTGAAAATTGGTTACACTGTATCGATACGCCCCTTAGGCGTACCAATGTATTTTTCAAAGGACTTTTGCCTCAGATTCCAATGAGCAAAAACCGTACCGATATGGCCTATCCGTATCGATACGCATATGTTTTTACACTATTCTCGTTTTGATACGCCCTCAAACTTATCGATACCCCTTTGTACAATGGATATTTCTTCTTATGATAGGTACCAATATGGCTCCTCGTGTATCGATACGGTAGGTGTTAGGCTCGAATTCCTCAACCGATTTTTCTTACCAAGTAGTGAAGAAGATGTATTTTGGGTGATTGGTGGTGGTAGGGAAGATAAGAAAAATAGACACAAGAAATTAGAGTGGTTCGGCTTTCTAACCAAAGCCTACATCCACTACCTTAGTTTCTCCATTAAGGATTTCAACAATTCACTAAGAATTCTTCCCCTTTTAACAAGATTAGGAGGAAACCTTTACAACCTAGACTTATACACCAAGCCTAGCATCCAAAGCTTACAACCCAAGCTTTGGGAACCCTCTCTAACAAGAGAAAAATAAAGCAAACTGAAATAGCTCTTTTAGGTAGATGTTTGCACTCCAAAGCTCTCGCCCAAACCTAATACACTTAAGCATACATTCACAATTTAGCTCAACAAGTGTAGTCTATTCAAACATATGAATTTAAAGCACAAAGGACTTAATTACAATCATAGACATGTTGGCATTTTTATCATTCGTTGTTACTGGTGCTTCAAGGGTCTTTTTATACTCCAAATTGAGTTTCTAGCTGTTAGAGACCGTTGGGATTGGATTGGAGTCGTTGGTGGCTTTATTTCCTACAATAAATGCAGTTTTGGAGCAGTTGGTATCGGTATGTAGGTAGCTGTATCGATATCGATTCTTTAGAAACTAGTCGTTAAGTTTGATGTAGCCTACCTATATCAATACCCTTGGCACGTATCAGTACTAGGGATCGGTACGCCACAGTCTGTTTTGGTACTAGAATCGGTATGGAAGATCGGTACGTTGCAGGAAACTAGCCGTTAAGGATTTGAAAACAGGGATCGGTACGCCTTTACACGTATCAATACGACCCTCTCTGTATCAGTACGCCTAAGCCTAAATCAATACAGGTTTTTGGTTCTAGAAAAAAAATATTGTAGTTGAAACCCAAAAGGTATCGATACAGGGTATATTGTATCGGTACGGTTGTGTTGAAAAAATGAGTTTGGCTACTTTTAAGCATTTTAAACACTTCCAAAACCTTATAAAAACATCTCAAACTTGTTTTCAAGTTGTTTGGACTTAAAATCATTTTTGAAATCTTTTCAATTTAGTCCAAAACTATTTTTCAATTATTATATCAAAATAAATATCCTAACAATCTCTCACTTTTTGATATAATAAAACTAACTTGAAAATTTGTTTTTGAGATTGCCCCCTTAGTAAAATAATTTTTGAATAAGAGATTATAGATTCAAAAAGTTAAAAGCTCCCATTACTCATTTGAAAATTTAATTTTTCAAAACATTCTCCCCTTTTTGTTATATCAAAAATGATTCAAACTAAGTTTAAAAACTTTTAAGAGCCATAACAATTGAGAGTTTAAGACAAATTTTGAAAAAAAATAAGAGTTATGTTTAAAAATAAGCCCCCTTACTCAAGCATCACATAAATGTTAGTCCAACAAATATATGATAAACTAGTTGAATTAAATAAAAAAACCAAATTAAAACAAATAAATTCAACTAATTTTACCACTTGAATCAAAGGTAGGATGTTAAGCCTCCTTCTTCAAGTGTTTTTCCTTGTGTGCATAGAGCTTTTATGGTTCATCACTTTGTTGATCAATGCTCCATCACACCTATAAAAAGACAATCAAGTAATTTTTGGTATCCAAATTGCTTTGGATCCAATGACGTTAGTGGCACAAACTTCTTTCCCATTAGGAATCCATTTTACAATTTCATGCTTTTTATTTGAAGTAGTTAGTATTTTTGGGACCCAAATACTTTTAAAACATTTATCATTCAAAAATCTAGGGGCACTAGATTGTCTTTGATAAAAATTTGTTTTAACAAAATTTGATTTGGAACTACCTCCAACTTCACATTTTTGAGCATTTTTGTTAAACAAATTCTTTTTGAGGTCATCAATTTCCCTTTGATCAAATTCTTTTGTTCAAATTCTTTAAGCCTTGCTTCAAGTTTGAGATTGGTTTTAGAAAGCAAATCATTTTCTATTTTTAATTTTGAAAGCAACTTTTTTGTTTTTAGAAAATAAAGCCTTGAATTCGAAAACCAACTCATCATAGGATTCTTGTAACTCATCAAAAGTAGAGGAATTAGAAATAGATGAGTTAGAAGTTACCTCACCCTCTTGGAGGGTCATTAAGCATAAGTGAGATGCCTCATTGTCGGTGGAGTCTTTTTCATCACTCTATGTTGCCACATATGCATTCTTTGAAGATGATCCCTTTTTGTTGAAACGTGGGCAATCGTATTTGGTGTGGCCTTGCTTCTTACATTCATAGCTCTTTAGGGAATCTTTCATCTTCTTCTTCGATTCATGCTTGGATTCTTTCATTTCGCTCTTCATGAATCGAGTGAACTTCTTGAAGAGATAGACCATCTCTTCACTTTCACTTTTCTCCTCACTTGAATCTTTTTGATGACTAGTGGAGGATTGGCGAGCAACAATGTTTTGATCTTCTATTTTTTGCTCTTTGATCTTCTTCTCCTTCTCTCTTATTAAAGGATGAGACGTCAATTCATGGATAAGTAAAGACTCAATGAGCTCATCAAGCTTGAGCTCCTTTAAGTTTTTAGCTTCGATGATTGCCATCTTCTTACTCTCTCGTGATTCGGGAAGTGAATAGATCAACTTTCGAACGAGTTTGTCTTCCAAAATCTCTTCTCCAAGACCTTTGAGTTGCTTAACGATTGTGGAGAAATGGTCGAACATACTATTGATGTCTCTATCTGGGTTTATCTTAAAGTTTTTATATTTGAGGTTGAGTAGACCAATCTTTGTCTCCTTCACCTCGTTCGTTCCATCGTATGTGACTTCAAGCTTGTCCCGTACCTCCTTGGCATTCTTATAAGAAAACACATTTTCATATTCTTCTGGCCCCAAAGCACAAAATAGAATATGCAAGGCCTTGCAATTTAGCTTCATCTTCTTGCGATCATCCGCACTCCATCCGCCTTGCTTCGTTGTGGCACAAACGGTCCATCGAGAACTATATCCCAAAAATGATAGTCCAATGCCTTTAAGAAGAACATCATCATATTCTTCCAATAGGCATAATATTGACTGTTGAAGAATAGTGGCGTGTCAATAGATTGCGCCATGGATACTGGTTGATTGATAGTTGATCAAGCTTGTTGAGATTATCTAAATATGATGTTAATCCTTCATGATTGAGCATCGCTCTGATACCAATTGTTGGGCTTGAATTCCTCAACCGATGTTGCTTGCCAAGTAGTGGAGAAGATGTATTTTGGGTGATTGGTGGTGGAAGCAAAGATAAGAAAAATAAACACAAGAAATTAGAGTGGTTCGGCTTTCTAACCAAAGCCTACATCCACTACCTTGGCTTCTCCACTAAGGATTTCAACAACTCACTAAGAATTCTTCCCCTTTTAACAAGATTATGAGGCAACCTTTACAACCTAGACTTATACACCAAGCCTAGCATCCAAAGCTTACAACCCAAGCTTTGGGAACCTTCTCTAATAAGCGAAAAATAAAGCAAACTGAAATCCCTCTTTTAGGTAGATGTTTGCACTCTAAAGCTCTCACCCAAACCTAATACACTTGAGCATACATTGACAATTTAGCTCAACAAGTGTAGTCTATTCAAACATATGAATTTAAAGTACAAATGACTTAATTACAATCATAGACATGTTGACATTTTTATCATTAGTTGTTGCTAGTGCTTCAAGGGTCCTTTTATGCTTCCAATTGAGTTCCTAGCCAATGGAGACTGTTGGGATTGGATTGTAGCCGTTGGTGGCTTTATTTCTCGTAGTAAATGTAGTTTTGGAGCAGTCAATATCAGTACTATTGATGATCGTCATAATTTTAAGCATTTTAAACACTTCTAAAACCTTATGAAAACATCTTAAACGTATTTTCAAGTTGTTTAGACTTAAAATAATTTTTGAAATCTTTTCAATTTAGTCTAAAACTATTTTTCAATTATTATATCAAAACAAATATCCTAATAGTAGGTTACCAAACAATATTTATTGCGGGAAAAAAGTAACCCAATGGCTCTATTTATGATCCCAACCACCCAAACAGTTAGAAATCAATGAGGGGATATAAAATCAAGTCTCTAGATCTTAAACAACAATAATTGAACATCCATTGAACAACTTTCAAGCATTCAAGCACAAATCCAACACTTTGAGCTTATTAAAGTCAAATCCTTTGTAAGCCACTTGAGTGAGCATATTTGTAATTCTTTCTTTCAAGTTTGGGTTGAGTGAAATTGTAATTGAGGCAAATTATTTACCTTTGAGAGGTCGTTCATCTTTTGTTACTCTTTCTTGTAAAATGAGTGAGCTCGATCAAGCTTTGGGTAGAAAGCTTTTATCTTTGTAAAAGTTTCCTCCTAAGCCTAGAAAAGGGGAAGAATTTCTTAGTGAAATTGTTTGAAATCCTTAGTGGGGAGCTAAGGTAGTGGATGTAGAGCTAAGGTAGTGGATTTAGAGCTTGTTAGAAGCTTGAACCACTATAAATTCTTTGTGTCATATTTTTCATTTATCATTTTGCTTCTCTTTAATTTTTAAAAGTGTCAATTCACCCTATCTTGGCCAAACCGAGTTGATTGATCATCCTAATAATTGGTATCAGAGCCTGGCTCATTTGAGAGATTAACATCCACTTGAGACGATTCTAGAGGTGATTCAATCAATCGACATTCAAGCCATGACGTCTACTTCCGGACATAACTTGTACGAGTCTCAATCCGATACCAAATTACCCTATTTCAATGGGGATAATTATCCCTATTAGAAGAATCACATGAAGATCTTCACAAATCTAACGACTACCTCCTATGGGATGTTGTGGAAGATAGACCAACCATACCGATGAAAAGAGAAAGAGACCAGTTTGTTCCAAAGTTCAAGCTTGAGATGACCGATGAAGAACAAAAGTGCTTACAAGTCAATGATAAAGTTATGCACATACTCTTTTGTACGCTTGGACCGGACGAGTACTCAAATATGTCTTCTTGCACGAGTATAAATGAGATATGGGACAAGCTCGAGACCACATATGAAGGTACAAACGATGCCAAGGAGACCAAGATTGGACTCATCAACTTGAGCTACGAGAATTTCAAAATAGACCCCGATGAGAGCATCACCAAGATGTTTGATCGTTTCTCTGTCATCATCAACGGTCTCAAAGGTTTAGATAAGTCGTCCTCGAAGAAAAACTAGTCCGAAAGCTCTTCTATTCTTTTTTGAGTTATAGGATGGAAAGATGACTGCCATCATCGAGACCAAGGACCTCAAAACCTTGAAGCTCGATGCTCTTATGGGATCTCTTCTAACCTATGAGATCATGAAAAAAAGATGAGAAGATGAGAAAAAGAGAGAACAGAAGAAGGTCAAGAAGAAATAAGTGTCAAAGAAAAAAATGGGAATTACTCTCAAAGCTTCACAAGAAGAGAATGATTCGAGTGAGGAGGAAGATGAAGAAATAGCTATTCTAACCAAACGATTCACTCGATTCATAAAGTCCATCTGGGGAAGAAAGTTCCACCAAAGAGGAGACTTCAAGAACAAGAACAAGGAAGAGGGGAGGGATTAACTCATTTGCTTTGAGTGCAAGAAGCCGAGGCATATAAGGACCGATTGCCCCTAACTCAAAAGAAAGAGCTTCGGGAAGAAGATGAAGCTCAAGGTAAATGTTGCTACTTGGAGTGATGAGGAATCATCCTATGAAGAAGAGTAAGAAGTTGCCAAACTTTGTTTCATGGCTCTTGAATAAGATCCTAAGGTAACCTCTAACTCATCTTTATTTGATTTATCTTTTGATGAACTTCAAGAAGCATATAATGAGTTACAAGAGGTTTATGACAAGCTGGTGAAAATTTTTAAGGAATCAATTTTAAAAAATAAGAAAATGATTTTCGATTTGAAAAACCAAAACGATTCTCTTTCTAAAACCAATTTTGAACTTGAAAAGAAGGCTTTTGATTTACAACAAAAACAAAATGATTTTGAAAAGAAAAATTATGATTTAAACAACCTTCTTTCTAAAGTTCATGATGATCACCACAAGGACGTGAGTGATCTTAAAGCTTCTCTAAGCAAGGTTGGGAAACAAAGTTTTGAAAAAGCAAGTTCTTCAAAACCCAACTATGTAAAGAGAAACTTTAATGGGTACAAACAAAGAGACTTCTAAAGGCCCTCATATGCTAAGAATGTTAGAAGTGTGTTGGTTCCTAAGGAAATAATTGCTTTTAACAACATTAGTGCTTTGTCTTCTTGGATTCCCAAGGGAACCAAGATTTTGGGAGCTAATACTCATGGACCCAAAATGGTTTGGGTACCAAAAACCAAGGCTTAATTCTTTGTTTGTAGGGGGAGCATTGCTACAAGGCTAAAGCTACATGTGCAAACTCATGGTACCTTGATAGTGGATGCTCGAGACACATGACTGGTGACAAGAGTTGGTTCTTAGAGCTAAAACCAAAGAGTGGAGAAGTAGTGACTTTCGGTGACAACTCCAAAGGCCATATTGAAGGAATTGATTCCATTGGTAATCACTCTTCCATACTTATTGACAATGTTTTGTATATCAACGGTCTAAAACATAATCTTTTAAGCATAAGCCAACTTTGTGATAAAGGTTTCAATTTTCATTTCGATTTAAATGGTTGCAAAATTTTAAACATTGAAACTAACAAAATTATACTTATTGGTTATTGCATAGGAAACATTTACATGGTGCATTTAGATGACATTCATATTTCAAATGCATATTTTGTTGCAAAAGATGAACATGACTCATGGTTATGGCATTGAAAACTAGGGCATGCAAGCATGAGTGTTTTAGAAAAATTGGTTTCAAAAGATCTAGTAAGAGGTTTGCCAAAAATAAAGTTTTCTCTTGATAAAATTTGTGATTCTTGTGCAAAAAACAAACATAAAAGAGTTTCTTTTAAACTTATAAGTAATGTTTCTATAAGTAGAGTTTTACTCTAGAGCTTGGGTGGAAAGTCATATTCATTTGTTTTAGTAAAAGATTACTCTAGATACACTTGGGTTCTATTCTTAAGGATGAAGCATTGGCATGATAAGAAGCTATTACCGCGACAATTTCTGCCTGTGCAATTAGTTCTTCTCTTCAACTCTCGGCTAAAACTTTTCTTGGGAAAACTGAAATCGAGATGGTCCGGGCCCTTCGAAGTCGTAAAACCTTTCTCCCATGGTGCCATGATAATCAAGTCCACCATTGACGGACATGAGTTCAAAGTTAACAGACAAAGATTAAAGCACTATGTCAGCAACCATATTGAGTGTGAAAAGGAAGTGGTTATTTTAGGAGATGCATAATCATGCTCTCCTTTAGTATTTCTTATTTATTTTCAGTTTTATTTTCAAACTTATTTTATTTTTAGATTTTTTTTCGATTTTAAGATTTTTTTATTTTTGTTTTTGTTTCCAACCACAACCACAAGATCATCCATGGCCCAAAACATCAAAACAATCCACTGCACCCGAAAATGCCTCGGCAACTAAAGATGCCTCAGCAACTGCTGCACATGCTAAAGCAGACAGATGAAGAAAGTGAAGCACGCGATGAAGTTCAAGAGGCAACACCAGCCACACGCACTCAACCATCACGAATCGGCAACAGAATCAAGCACAAGGCTTGAAGAAAACTCATCATTCAAGGTGACAACCTTTTCGACTAACTCATTTGCATTTTATTTTAATTTTTGCATGCATTGAGGACAATGCTTCTCTTGAGTTTGGGGGGGTGTTTGTTTCTAGTTAATTTCATTCTTAGTTGCATCCATCTTTAGTAATATCATATAGGTTGCATGTGTTACTTGACATGCCTTTGATTGGATTTAATTGCTTGAACTTGTTGAATATCCGATGATGAATTTTTGCCACTACACTTAATTGAAAGAACCTTTAAATTTTAGCATTGCATGAAAAGAACTTAGAACTTTACTATGATGCTAGATATTATGAACACGGTTGTGGCTTGTTGATTGAAAGAAACTTGGTGAACTTAGGTTGTTTAAAATTTGGGTAAATTTAAAATTAAAAGTTAAATTCTTGATAGAGGTGCCCAAATTGGCTCTAGTAGTTACAAATTAAAGATATCGCTAGAGGTGCCTGAAATTTGCTCTAGTCGACCAAAAAAATTAATTAAATGAATTAAAATAAGAAATTGCTTGCTTTATTAGAGGTGCCCAAAATTGGCTCTAGTAAAAAGGTGAATAAATGCCCCAGTAATTAACTTGATAAAAGCCTATTTTTCACATAGAATCTTGAACACAACTACGCACACACATTGTCATAAGCATTATAGTTTGGTTCCGGGAAATTTTTGTGCCATCCGAAAAATTCAAAACGTGATCATACTTTGTGCCATGGTTTTGAGGTTTGAAGGCAAATTTAAAGCATGTATTTGATGATTAAAGTCTTGGAAGGTAATTGTTAGTTTTGCATTACTTGAGGACAAGCAATAATTCGAGTTTGGGAGTGTGATGAGTGTTCAAAAGTACTATTTTTATAACCCTTTTTACTCATATTATTGTTAGACTTAAGCTCATTTTAGTTGCATTATTAGGCATTCATGCATGTTTTCATGATTTCTTTCACTGTCATGCTTGATTTCATAATTTAGTTGATTTTGTGGAAAAAGGTACTGTTAGTGTGTGTTTTTGTGTGTGCAGTATCTAATTGCCCAAGTAAGTTGGAGATTGCCGCGACAGTTAGGGAAAGAAACTGAAGGATCGGCCAAGGCATTATAAGCTGCTTTCCAAATACCAAAATGAAGGGTCTGCCAAGGCAATCGAAGTTGTCTTCTACATGCCATGCTGAGCAGATTGCTGAGGCATGTCGGGACAAATCCGCCTCATTAGGGATAAGCACGAAAAGCAAGAGATAAATCTCAAAGATTTGGATTTCCATGCAGCATTTAATGAAGATTTAAATTCAGATTTATGAGGAGTTCTTGGAGATCAAAGTGATATTAAATTCCAAGAGTTTTAGGAAAAGTTTGGAGGAATTAATATATAATAAAAGAGATCTATTTCTTTTATTCTATTTAATTCCAACTTAACTTCTTCCTCAAGAAAGACTTTGACCTAGCCAACTCCTATAAATAGAAGACCTAGCCGCCTACTTCAGGGGATGTGCAATTAGGAGAGAAAACTAGGGTTGCATGATAAGAAGCTTTTACCGCGACAATTTCTGCCCGGGCAATTAGTTCTTCTCTTTAACTCTCGGCTAAAACTCTTTTTGGGAAAACTAAAATCGATATGGTCTGGGCCCTTCAAAGTCGTAAAACCTTTCTCTCATGGTGCCGTAATAATCAAGTCCACCATTGACGGACATGAGTTCAAAGTTAACAGACAAAGATTAAAGCACTATGCATGCAACCATGTTGAGCGCGACAATGAAGTGATTACTTTAAGAGATGCATGATCATGCTCTCCTTTAGTATTTCTTATTTATTTTCAGTTTTATTTTTAAACTTATTTTATTTTTGGATTTTTTCGATTTTAAGATTCTTTTATTTTTGTTTTTGTTTCCAACCACAACCACAAGATCATTCATGGCCCAAAACATCAAAACAATCCACTACACCCGAAGATGCCTCGGCAACTAAAGATGCCTCAACAACTGTTGCACATGCTAAAGCAGACCGATGAAGAAAGTGAAGCACGCGATGAAGTTCAAGAGGCAACACCAGCCACACGCACTCAACCATCAAAAATCGGCAACAGAATCAAGCACACGGCTTGAAGGAAATTCACCATTCAATGTGACAACCTTTCCGACCAACTCATTTGCATTTTATTTTAATTTTTGCATGCATTGAGGACAATGCTTCTCTCGAGTTTGGGGGCGTTTGTTTCTAGTTAATTTCATTCTTAGTTGTATCCATCTTTAGTAATAGCATATAGGTTGCATGTGTTACTTGTCATGCCTTTGATTGGATTTAATTGCTTGAACTTGTTAAATATCCGATGCTGAATTTTTGTCACTCCACTTAATTGAAAGAACCTTTAAATTTAAGGATTGCATGAAAAAAACTTAGAACTTTACTATGATGCTAGATATTAACACAGTTGTGGCTTGTTGATCGAAAGAAACTTGGTGAACTTAGGTTGCTTTAGGAAAAGTTTTTGGAGGAATTTATATATAATAAAATAGATCTATTTCTTTTATTCTATTTAATTCCAGCTTAACTTCTTCTTCAAGAAAGACTTTGACCTAGCCAACTCCTATAAATAGAAAACCTAGCCGCCTACTTTAGGGGATGTGCGATTGGTAGAGAAAACTATGGTTGCTCGACATCTTTATTATTTTTCCTCTTTGTTCGATTAGATTCATGTTTAGGGATTTTGTTCTTGAGTTTATTTTGTGCCCAACCATGAACTAAACTTATTTGTCTTGGGTTATTGTGTTTTTGTGGTTGTGAAAACGATTGGATTTGTTTAGGTATTAAGTTTGCAATTTTACTTCAAAATTTGTTCATTCTTTTTTCTTAAATTTTGCGAGTGAATTGGGAGAGGATCTCGTGAATTCATCTATTTATCTAATATCAGGAGAGTTAGATTCAAGAAACGAATGAGCATGGTCTTTATTCAATCGATCGATGGTGAAGACTAATTCGACTTAGGGATAAGTTACGAATTTCAATGGCTAAAAGGAGCGCAAGATAGGTTGTTGTCCACCTTTGGTTCACGCAGGGATGTATTATCAAGGCATGCACAATTAACAAGCGTTTCGAGTTAGGGATAATGAGAAACCATTAAAGAACGCTTCGCCGAACTTTGAAGGTTGTCGCCCAATTGCCCAGGCAATTGTAGACCTGCCCAGGCAATTGTAGAATTGCCCAGGTTGTCGCAAAATTACCCAAGTTGTCGCAAAATTGCCTCAGCAATTTGACTGGATTCAATTGTTGAAGCAATTAAGCTACTCTAGTATTCAATTACCACGATGATCCATTCAATTACCACACCATGACTCGCGATAACTCGACATACTTTCTATTATTCGATTACATCTTCTTTTTATTTAATTGCTCTTTTATTTTCTTGTTAATTAGAATACCTACAATCATCAATTTGTGTTTTTACTTTCAGTGCGAGAAGTTAGATTCCCGAAGTAGCACCAATCCCTGTAGAGATGATATCTATATTATACTATAACTTGCGACGTGTACACTTGCACCAATTGCGAAGTACTTAATACGCGCAACAGTAGGTTGACATGTGCCGATACAGTGTCGTGTATCAAAACGGATAAACACTATTTCGGTATGCTATTTCGATACGCATATGTGGTGTATCGATACGCGTAGCTTCTGGTATTCAAATGAGTCTTTAAAGGGGTTTTCACTTTAATTAAAACTCTCCAAACCTAGATAGGATTTTCATCTATAAAAACCTCTCAAACCCTCTTGCTTTTCACACAATTCTTCGAAACTTTTGAGGGCTTTTGGGTTTCTCGTCAAACCTAAGCAAAATCTACAAGATTTGTGCATCATCATCTTCTCATTCATCCTCAATCCTAATTCAAATAATAAATCCTACTTACTTTTATTTTTGTTTTAATCTTTATTTGTTTACTGTTTTTCATTAAAAATTGTATATCTAGTATGTATATAACATGTTTTCAAAGATTTTGTGAAAAATTTTCAAAACTAATTTTTTTTGTTCGAATATAAAATTATACCCTATATTTTTCAACATTATTTTTCAAACTTTATTTTACCAAAAATCCTTTTATATGATTTTAAACTACAATATATAGGTTTTTACAATACCTTGATCATTGGATTGTTCATTAGATCGAATGTGATGATTTATGCATACATATTTTTTGTTTGATTTTGATTTCAGGTTTTGTTATGGCTCCTAAGAAAAGAGCAATAAGAGAATTGGGGCAATCCTAAAATTCTAATCCTGAAAACGATGGCACCAAACCCAACCTCACTTATATATTTCAAAACTGTTTTAATGAACCTCGTTTTCCAAATGCAATGACTCACTTTAAACAATATCAAGCTTATAAAATTTGTCGTGAGTGCGGTGTTTCAATCCTTTTTCATCCGAACATTTTAAATTTAAATATCTTGAGTTGATGCATCAATGGAAATTTATGACCTTTTTAAGTATACTCGAGATTTTATACTGAAACTTTGTCTTTATCTTTTATTCAAATGCCTGGTGTGTTTATAATCAAGATAGATCTGAGGTTGTTGCTATTGAATCCTATCTTTTTGGACAAAAATTTCAAATTGATTCTTCAGTTTTAACAAATGTTTTTGGTTTTGAGGATGTGGGTATTGATAATGAGGACTCGTTGGGACATGTTCTTGGTGGCTCCGTGACCGTGCTTGATGCTCATGAACGCATTCTTCATCTTATGATCACTTGGTGACTTTGCCCATCCGGTGAAAAATTCTCAACAATATGCCAAGTCGATGAGTTTTTGGATTCGTTGCTTTCGTGAGGGTAAGTGTCCGAACCTTGCTCAAATTATGTTTGCTGAGATAATCTTCCATGTGAAAAATTGGCATACAACTCTTGTTTCATCCTTCACCTATGGCACCGCTTTGAGCTACTTTTTTGCCAAGTTGGAGATTGGTTGTTCTCATGATGTTGTCGGACCTCTCACCAAAACGGTTGACGAGCGTTCTCTCCACCGTGCAAAGTTCATATACTACAATGAAGAATGGGTCTGTATTGCGGATCTCCCTTAAGATGTTCAACCCGATCTGGTGGAGGCTCCTTAAGAGGTTCCTCAAGCTCCGGTAGCCCAACCTTCCATTGATACTCTCATGGCTTATCTTGACGGGAAGTTTGCTTCTTTGGGCACTAACATTGCATCTTTGGACACTACCATGACCTCTAGGTTTGCCGCTATTGACACTTGTTTTACATCTTTGGAGGAGAGAGTTACTACCGTTGAGAATCACGAAGGTTCGATGGATATATCTCTTATCGCCTTTCATGGAGAGTGGTGACAATCTCTTGGAACCCATGCCAATGATGAAGATGAAGGTGATTCTTAGGCATCTTGCATCTCATGACATATCATATCATATTAGGATTTATGTTTTATGCACCTATGTTATTTGTTTTTGAAATCCTATGCTTTGGCTTATTTCCTTTGGTTTATGGTTTTAGGAATTAAGTTGGATTTCTTTATGTTGCTTTGAATGTTATGCTTTGGATTCTTAATGATAATTATGTTGTTTCCTTTATGCTTATAGCTATTTAATGTTTATATCTTGCTATATTTATATCCTAATGATTTTGATCTAACAAAAAGGAAGAAGTAAAAAGAGCTATTTTTTAAAGTTTCTCAAAACTATATCTTTTAGTCTTAAAGAAATATGGAGTATTTTTTCCTACTTAAAAATTTACTTTGGTTTTGTTATATCAAAAAGGGGAAAATTGTAAAACCTATATTTGATTTTGATATAACAAAGTGTTTAAAAAACAATTTGTAAAATCGGATAAATTTTTAAGTATTCAAAAAGTCCCACAAATGATAAGGAGTTGAACTTAAAATGTTTCTAAGTCAAAAACTTAAACTCCAAAAGTTTTTCTAAGTATTTTCGTACCCAAATAACCAAAAATGCCCAGGTGTATCAATACACTCTTGAGTGTTTCGATACGACTTTTGACTACTAGAATTTTATTTGTAAAATTGCACTGATACGGTTAAGCCCCTATCGACACAACCTTCATCTAGGTTTATATTTTTGGTTACGAGTATCGGTACGGCTTCACCTATACCGATACGAGGTATTGAGTTCTTCAAAATCTTTGCATTTAAAATATAACTGTTGCCTTGTCAATTATTGTAATCACCAAACTTTGAAAATTGGTTACATCGTATCAATACGCCCCTTAGACGAACCGATGCATTTTTTCAAGGACTTTTACCTCAGATTCCAATGAGCAAAAACCGTATTGATATGACCTATCCGTATCGATACACGTATGTTTTTACACTATGCTCATTTCGATACGCCCTCAAGTGTATCGATACCCTTTTGTACAACAACTATTTCTTCTTATGGCAGGTACTGATACGGTAGGTTACCAAACAGCATTTATTTCAGGAAGAAAGCAACCCAGTGGCTTTATTGATGATCCCAACCACCCAAACGATTAGAAATCAATGAGGGGATATAAAATCAAGTCTCCAAAGTGTAGCGACTAAAAATTACCATGGATCCCACTTTTTATAAAAATTATTTTAAGGGGAATTTGAAAAAGTTTGTATTTTAAAATAAGGACTTGGAGTCACCACCAATCACTTGGGTAAGGTAGACCGGACATCGAAAAATGAAACCAGAGATTCTAAGTTCAAGAGTCAATTACGAGTGGGGAAGAGTTTGCACCCCCACCACGCCCGAAAACCGGTACCTAAGGATTCATATCGTATTTATTAAGAAAAATTTAAATTTTGACCAAACTTAATTAATAATTCCTAAGATGCATGAACGCATGACCATACGAATCGAACAACCTAACCCGCAATCCCGATACCAAAGGAGATGACGCCCGAATACTTGGGACGACACTCCCACTAGAATATCGGGACCTCGAGTACTAAAATAAAATAAAGCGATAAATTAGACATGGCAATTAATCATGTATGAACTAATATATGAACATAAACAAATGATAACGTAAATGAAATAAAGAAAGAACAAGCATATACATATGTTAAAAAAAAAAATATAGTATATAATAAAATATGACATAATATTATGTTATAATATATGAAAATGAGACATGTGGGAAATTTACCTACTATTATATATATGATATACATACTAATATACAATAATACGTACAAAATGTTGATGTACTATACCGCAAATATACATATAAATATAACAATAATGATAAAATATGGGTAATACCTATATATTTAAAATAGAATATATACATAAAATGTGATAATATACAAAGATATCATAGTATAGTAAGAAATATATGTATATGTACATGTAAAACCGTTATATATATATGTATATATATGTATATTATAAACATTGAAAATAAACATGATATAAGTATGTAAATATGTAACATAGTAACACATAATATAACAAGCGTAAGCTATATAACATATATATTCATATTACATATCATACATGTAATATATACTAACATATCTATATCATATCTATTATATACTACATGTCATATATCACCACATACTTAGTATACACATAATATATACTAAAACACAACAATAAATAACCGAAAATAAATGAAATAAATAACATGTATCGAACAAGTAAATAAATACTTGAACAGAAATACACAAAATAAGAACTGAAATTAAAGAGATTAAATTAACAATGCAGAAATTAAATATGCATGATTAATTGGAGACTAAATATAAAATGTACCACTGGATTTAGGCTTTAATCAAAAGAAAAAAATGAAACTGAAGGACCGAAAGAGGAATTACCCCCACTTAAATATGGACTAAATCAGATTTAAGGATTTGATTGAAAACATTTCAAAAGTTTCGAAGACCAAGGGCCTAATTGCAAAACACGAAAGGGGTGATAGGGCGATTAAAGAGGGACAAAGGGATTTATGAAGCAATTAGACCATTTTTAAATCTAAAACCAGGTATAAAACATACCTTTCAGCCCAAAAATCGATTCCTTTCTCATTTTTTACCCGTTTTCAAAGTTTCCCCCATTCTCTCTGGATATCCATCTTCTCTGATAGATGTCTGGGTATAAACCCAGAAGCCACTGTGGCTTGGTCGTGTCAGCCGCCAAGAGCTACCACCATCCGCCACTCGCTGGCGTCGGTGGCCTCTCGAAACTCATAATTTTTTTTTCTTTTTTCCTTCTTGAAAACAGATCAACCATTCATTTTAGCCATTAGTCTCCAAAACCTTTTTTTTTGAAAAACATCATTTTTCAAAGAACAAACTGGTGTTAGAAATACCCATCTAGTTCACCATGCACGGTTTAAGAAGAAACCGAGAGGCTTGTCACCGGATAATAGCCATCCTTTATCGGGAAGAACCCCCGGATAACCGGGAACCAAAATGACGAAGTAATAACCAAAAAACCTGCACTCTAATGTTGTGTTTCTTATTTTATGCTTGATATCAGAAAGATGATTCAGAGGATACCTTTTGAGTTCTCT
This sequence comes from Hibiscus mutabilis, assembly GCA_019671005.1. Classification (NCBI taxonomy): domain Eukaryota; kingdom Viridiplantae; phylum Streptophyta; class Magnoliopsida; order Malvales; family Malvaceae; genus Hibiscus; species Hibiscus mutabilis. The sequence continues at coordinate 52,237,664 of CM033745.1, forward strand.
TTTTTTTATTGTGGAATCTCTTTGTTTTTTTATTGATATGAAAAGTGAGTACAATGGATGGATTTTTTATCATATATATCTGATTACATTTGTTTACATTCATAAGCAACTTTAAATGAAATCACTATAGCTGATGTTGGTTCTGATAATCCCATATTTTTATGTTTTTGCGGATTGAGAAAGATCTAGTGGTTGTACGGCGACAGCGGGTTTTTCGGTGGCGAGGAGAGCCGTTGATGATGACACATGGCGGTCATCGGTTGAAGAATTTATCGGCCATATGAGATCTGGACCGTTGGATCAGATCTGATCTAACGGTTAAGGTCGCTCGAATATGGACGATCTTGATGATGGCTAGGCGATGACGTGGCAGCTCCAAATGGTGACGCGTGGCGCATAGGAGCGGAAGAGTCTTCGGCGTGTAACACACGCGCACGTGGAAGATGAATAGCTTGAATGTGTATCTCACGCGGCATTCGAAGGGTCTCCTCGCTTTGATCATGACTGTTGGATCAAATCTGATCCAACAGTTCTGGTGTGGCTGCTGCAAAGAGAATAAGGTGTTTTTGGATTAGGGTTTAAATAAGTTTGGGCCTTGTAAAAAAATATTGGGTTTATGTAAATGGATAGGACTAAATAATTTAATTGAGTTTTCATTTCAAATCCCCTTTTTATTATTATTATCTTAACAACATATATAATAAAAATGATATTAACACTAATAATAATAATTAATAATGATATTAAATAATATTAATCATCAATATTAAACTAGTGATAATACATATACAAAGTCGGATAAAAATTAGCGATTACACAAAGCTTCAACAACAACAATTGAACATCCATTAAACAACTTTCAAGCATTCAAGCACAAATACAACACTTTGAGCTTATTAGAGTCAAATCCTTTGTAACCCACTTGAGTGAGCATATTTGTAATTCTTTCTTTCAAGTTTTGGTTGAGTGAAATTGTAATTGGTGTAAATTATTTATCTTTAAGAGGTCTTTCATCTTTTGTTACTCTTTCTTGTAAAGTGAGTGAACTCGATCAATCTTTGGGTAAAAAGCTTTGATCTTTGTAACAGTTTCTTCCTAAGCCTAGAAAAGAGGAAGAGTTTCTTAACGAAATTGTTTGAAATCCTTGTGGGAAGCAAAGTAGTGGATGTAGAGCTTGTTTGAAGCTTGAACCACTATAAATTCTTTGTGTCACATTTTTCATTTATCCTTTTGCTTCCCTTCATTTTTAAAAGTGTCAATTCAACCCCCTCTTAGTCAAACTGAGTTGATTGATCATCCTAATAAATAGTCAATTAGATCAACCGTTTAACTAACCAAAGGCATTATAAAAAATAATAAAGGAATCAAAACTATAACAGATTTAGAATATAAAAATAACAGAGGGAGTGAAACCAAAATTTGACCGAAAACAAACCATCTATAAGTTGTTCACGTGGTGATAAAATGACAGAAAAAGGAAGGGTGGTTGCTTTTGGTTATTGGGGGAGTGGCTCAAGAACCCAGAAAAAATGCGACAATTAATGAGAATGTTAGGTTTGCTGCCCAATGAAAAAATACATATACATATACATAAGCATTTTTATGAAAAAAATTTAATTTAAATAGTTATTTAGAAAAACAATCTCACTTAAAATTATTTAAAAAATGACACTCAAATCTACCACGTATTGCGTTCTTACTTTTTATAAAATAAAAATGTAAAAAATTATTATTTTTTCTTTTTTATCAACTCTTTAATAAAAAAATTACTTTTTATAAAAAGCGAGTTTCAGTTTCAAATTCGTTTTTCACAAAAAACGAGTTCTTTATTAAAAAAATACAGATTTTTTTGACCTACTTATTTAAAATAAAACTCAATTTCTCTAAAAAAACGAATTTAAAATTTAATTTCTGTAAAAAAACGATGACTGCTAAAAATCGGGTAATGTAGTGCTGGAAAACCTGCAGCGGAATTTAAACACGAAAAGGGTTGGGGGAAGGAGCCATAAATGCAATGTCACATAGCTTTCCGACAGGGAATGGTGCAGAATACAGACAGGGGTTCACATTCTCTGTATTTTTGTCTTTCCTTAAACCTCAATCACCCTCTGCTTTACCACTAACCTTTTTGTCTCTCTCTCTCTCCTTTCACTTTGTCATTCTTTTAAGTCTTTTAAGCCCCCTGCAATTTAGGAATTTCTATTAAATGTTTGGTAGTTTACGTAAATTATAATTTAATTTTACACTCTAAACTTATTTTTTAAAAATTTTAAAATATTTAATTTACTCAACGATATTTAAATATTAAATATTTTTTGTCATTCTTTCGTTAATTTTTTGACAACAACCATTTACTGGTAAACGAAAAAACTTCTTCAAGATCTGAACGGTGAAAAACTTCATCGGTAAGAAATAAATAATATACTGAGAAACAAAGCTTCATTCGACGATGAAAGAGGAAAGTCAGCGATAGAGAAATTAAAAGGCTTTTACCCGATTCATGAACTTCGAGATATTTTTTGATGAAATGGTGGTCAGATTCGAACTCAGAGGTTGAGACAAAACGATTGGTGAAATTTGGGACGGAACGACCACTGTCGGCGGTGGCATCAGACGACAGTGGACAACGTCCACGTCATAACGTTGTTAAAAAGCTAACAGGGGAGTGACAAAAACGTTCAATGTCTAAACTTAAATGAATAAATTGAACACTTTGAAACTTCATTAATTTTAGGTACTAACTTTTTCATTTTGGTATCTAAAGTAATTTTTGGTCAAAATAAGTACCTAAAGTATATTTTTTGGTTAAATTAGGTACCTAAAGTATGCTTTTTGGTCAAAATAGGTACCTAAAGTATTTTTTCGTCAGAATAAGTACCTAAAGTATATTTTTTGGTCAAAATAAGTACCTAAAGTATATTTATTCATTAAAATAGGCACATAATGTATTTTTTTAATTAGGGTAATTTTTTATACACAAGCACTTGTGGAAACTTTTTTACACAAACGTCTTAGTTTTAGGGGTTAGTGATTCTGTTTAGAGTTTAAAGTTTAGGGGTTTAAGTGTAGTAGTTTTGAATTTAGGGGTTGTTGATAGAATTTTGGGTTTATGGTTGAAATTTAGGGTTTATAGGTTAAAAGTCAAATCCCTACCCGTATTACCCTAAATCCTAAATTCTACCCATGAACCATACACTAAAACCCTTAAACTCTAAAACCCTAAACCCTATAATTGAGGCGCTCGTGAAAATAAAAAGTTTTCGCTGATAGTATATAGAATAATAATCCTTTTAATTAATGTCACATAACAATTTTTAGGAATCTATATTAAAAATATATATATACTTTAAGTACCTATTTTGACCTAAAAAAAATACTTTAGATACTTATTTTGACCAAAAATATACTTTAGATACTTACTTTGACGAAAAAATACTTTAGGTGCCTATTTTGACAAAAAATTATACTTTAAGTACCTAGTTTAACCAAAAAGTATACTTTAGATACTTATTTTGACCAAAAAATATTTTAAGTACCAAAATGAAAAAGTTGATATACTTTAGGTACTAATATGATATATAAGCCTTTAAATAATTTACCCTGTATGTTTTCACGGATGTCAACTAAACAAGTACTCGTATTATATGTATATTGTGTTGTATTATCGACATGTTTGAAAACCAACTTATATTAATTCTACCTCTTATTTTTATAAAAAAAAATGATCTAAAATTTTCTAGCAACAACGTAATAAAAGTAGGCAATCAAGATAAGTTGATCCAAAATTTGATCTAAATTTAATAAAGCACTTATGGGTACATAAAATTATAGTGAATGAATCGATCTGATCGCATACTTGAATATGAAATTCAAATAAATCAAATAAAAAATAATATTATAGAACTATAATAAAATATACGATCCTCACTTTTGTTTTTGAGAAATTCAAATTTAGTATATCCAAGTCGGTAGCACCGTTATCGCTGCTGCTAAAGTAACGATAACTGATGATATTATCAATTTAAACGTACTAATAGTATTATAAAAATAAAAAAAATCAAATAATGACAAATTAAAGTAGAGATTAAATCGTAAGTTTTAACATAATAAAAGTACCAAAACCATTATTTTTTTTTCTTTGCTGTCCCAGCTTAAATTGCCACTTAATTTGAAGGAAAATTCCAGTTTAAATTGGAGTTTTCATCGAAAATATCAAATTCGCTTTTAAAACAGGGAGAGAAAAAAAAAACAGCCATATGCTTTGATCAGTGTTGTGCAAGTCTATAAGCCAGCTACAGTCGACAGACAGAGAAAAAAAACAAAAGATCAATGGGTCATATTCTGTTTTTAGTCCCTCTACTACACTAAAATTTAATCTTTTATAATAGGTTCATTTTTTTAAATCAGTAATCAAACTATATTTTCTTTTTTCAGTTTAGATGTCTAAAGTTTTTTCTTGCCAAAGCAAGTGTAATGTTTCATTGTTTTCATTCCTGTTTTTTTTTCCAATATGAGACGATCCTTTTAATCTAATTTACTTCATCTATAACGTTAAGATTCGAATCGTTGACTTTACTTAATAGTTCTTAACGTTTCATCTCGTTAGATTAAATTTCAATACTGTGAATCAACTAACATCATATTTTGACCTAGAGAAATAGGAATAAAAATCTCATGTCCTTTTTAGTGCCTCTATTTATGCATCACATTAAAAAATTAGGTTTAGTGTTTATATTAAGGTTTAGAGTCAGGGTTTAGGATTAAGTTTTAAATAATTGGGGATATGATGTGTTTTTAAAATTTATGATTAAGAATCTAAATTAATGCTTAAATTTAACTTATTCAGTGTTTAAGCATAGAAAATGACAGCGAAATGTGACAAAAGATTTTTGTTCGAGAAATAGAAACTCAAAAAGCTTATCTCATTAATTAACAACGTTAATTCGGAGTTAGAAGTCTAAATCCAATTAAAAGCTACTACATTTCTTGAGAACATGCAGTAAAACAAGGAAAAGTTAAGACAAGTTTGTCTTGTTTCTTCTACAATTTCAAGACCAGTTACAGAACAATGTCTCCCAAATCTCTGTAAAAACCTCTACGATAATCCTATGATGGTGATGAGAGTTCAACGACAGAAAACACTGCAACAGCTGTTCCAGATCCTCCGCACCAAACAGCTGTCTCTCAACGATCATCTCCACCATTGATGTCCGAAAATCATTGTACGGATCACTCGAACGTTTCACCACCGCAAAGCTGTCTCTCACTTTGCTATTATTATTATCGTCGTCGTCGTTATCGGCTTCTTCCAATGGTAAAACCCCCATGTCGCAGCTCCGATTCTTGGCCCTTCTCTGGCGAGCATTGCTACACCTTTTCCGGTCATAGCGCCGCCGGTGGTGACGGCCGGTGAAGGACTCGGATGAATCCGACGAGAGGTCCCTCGAAGAGAAAAGAGTCTCGGTTTCATCTTCACTGCTAAACCACGGCCACCGCCCACTGTGATTATAACTGTAATAATTATTAGCACTTTCTTGAGAAGATGAGCTGAAAAACGTGGCGACCCTTTTCTTTTTCTTCTTCGTTTTGTGTCTGGCGATGCTTTTCTTCTTCTCGTAGAACCCAAAGTCTTTACAGCCGGAGAAAATATTCAATGGCGACAAAGGGTTAGTACCGGTAGGGCATTTCCGGCCATCAAAACCAAGGGCTGAACCTGAAACAACAAACGGAGGGTAACGAGCCAACGCTTTACGTCGTGGGACATTTTCTCTCGGTTTGAGCATGACGCAGTCACAGTTAATGGCGCTTTGGGTTGACTCATGGTGTTTGGGTTTACAAATGGAAGGGAAAGGTCGAGCCTTTGGTGGTGGCGACGGTGGCGGTGATGGGTTGAACAATGGGGAAGTGTCGTGGGTTTGAGGTGTGAAAACTGGTTTTTCGATGACGTCGGAGATTTTCCGGGTCCGGCAGGATCCGAATGAGGATCGGAACATGCGGGAGATTCGTAGTTTGAAACGATTTTCCATTTATGGAGAGAGTGAGAGAATCTGAGAATGTGTGGGTTGTTTGTTTTTTTGAAGGTAGATAGTGGCGGTATATATAAGCAAGTGAAAACTTCTGTAAATACATGTAAAAGCGAAAGCTTAGGAGGGGGGACTTTTTGTTTTGGATTAATTAATATTTAGTGATATAAATTATGTTGAAAGTTACATCCGTCAACTTATTTTATGTACTTAATTTTAAATTTGTAGGTAAATGAGATTAATATTAGGAAATGAGAATACTATCACAAAAAAATGATAAGAAAATAATTTAAATTAGTTATTTTATTTTATCTAACAGTTCAAAAAATGAGTAAAAGTAATTGAGTTTTATATTGTATAAGTGGATTTTAACTTATTTTCTATATATACATATATAAGTTATTATTTCAAGCACCGAAAGTGGAAAAAATATTTTCACAAGTATGTCTAACATCATTTTTAAAGTTAAAATTTAAATCCTTAACCTTAAACCTTAAATCTTAAATCATAAACTCTATTCCCTCGACTCTAAAATTTAAATTCTAACCATAAATCATAAAACCTAAACCTATAAACTCTAACCCATAAACCCAGGGATGAAGCTAGAATAAAACATTCAGAGGGATAAGAGTCTATTAAGCTTTTAAATTTAAAATTTGAGAGGGGCAAATGCCTTATTTAATTAATATTAAAACTAAGAATGACCTACAATGCTATTTTACCAAAAATTTTGGGAAGAATAAGAACCTTTCCCCAACACATACATAATTCCGTCCTTGCCTAAACCCTAAATTGAACTTACTTGTAAATTCTTTTCCCTTACAAGTACATGTAATATTTTATCTATCTATCTATATTCAATTATTTTTCATCACAAATATCACAAGTGTAATAAAATGTAACATAAAATATTATTTTATGTATACTATTTTTTGAAATAAAGTTAAAATTTTATGTTTTAAAGTAACAAGGGAAATTATAATTTGAAAAGGATTAAAGTCGCTCATTTTATTTTAATGTTATTTTTCAAATACAACCGTTCAGTAATTTGAAAAGAAAATATTGTTCTTTATAGAAAATTTGGGGTGGAACAATTTTGCATGTAAGGTACGTGTTTATTAAAGGTTAAAAATAAACGGATATTACAATAAGACCAAATAAAATGTAAAAAAAGTATTTTTTGATTATCTTCCTGGTTTTTTAAGACTTTGTTCTGACTAATTTAAACTGATTTGTGTCGCATATTTAATTTTAGTGAGAGTCTCTCAACGAGAATTTTTAACATACACAAGGTCTCAAACTCTAAACTTGCTTAACCGATACCACGTTATTTACCACTTGAACCAATCTCCCTGGCCGCTATATATATATTAATTTGCTGCTAAACCATGAAATGGCATGTCAAAGAATTTGAAGGATAAAGAGGTTATATAATAATTGTTAAAAAGGCTAGGTGGAATTGAATGTGAAGAAGCTTATAGGTTAGAGGAAAAAATAGTGGGTAATATAATGAATTGGGCAGGCAAAAACCCTGATTTAGGAAATGAATTCCTTGCATGGTTTTGGCATGGTTAAAAATATAGTAATTGCCAAACCAACCCTATTTTAGTGAGGGAGAGTACTAGGGGACCAAACTATTGAACAAATTTAATTAAATGTTGAAGGGATTTTGGGTTTTATTTGAATTTCAAAATATTGCATCCTAAGAATATATCTTTTAAAGGTAAAAAGAAATGGAATTTGTGTTGCTTAGGAAGATGGGTAAATACATTAATAGTTATTAAACTATAAAAAAGTAATTGTTTTGATTATTGATCTTCCAAAAATTGTAAAATAATAATTAAATTTTAAAATGTTACAAAATAGTAATTGTACTTATAAAATAGTTTAACATTTCTATTAATTTTATGACCACTTTATAATAATTTAATGAATTTAATAATTATTTTATAATTTTAAAAAAATCAGTGATCATAAGATTCTTTTATGTGATTATTTGTATAATTTACCCATAAATAACTATAGAAAAGTTACCTGTTGAACATTATTGAATAATTGATTGGAGTTGTTCATGATTTGGGTAATTGAGTAATTCTAGCTTTTGTTTTTATTTTGGGTAGTGGGATATTTAAAATAGTTAAAAGAGATTGTTAAATAAAGTCTGGGAAAATCCACTAGATTCTACCCACTGTCTCTATTATTAACACTTCTTTTATTTTATTTTTTTGGAAAAAATAAGGCCATTATTAGTAGCTTTTAAATTTAAGTGGTTACACTTAAATATTCTATAATAATTGTGAAAATACTTATTTTTTTGGCCCTTGAAATTTGAAATGCGCCGCAAAAATTTCCATAGCCCACTCAAGATGATCATCTTTGCATTGTCATGTACCCACGTATGTCCCAATAAAAATATTCTGCATTCACAAAGTCGAGTTTAAAGTTTATTTTAATAATATTAAGCTGCTTATTACTTGGATAATTTTATTAGTATAATTCTCTTGGCTTTAATTTAAAAGAAGTAGAATAGTCGATGAAGATTTAAGATAGTCCATCGGTTCTTATTTGTACGAAGAGTCGTAATAATAATAATGTTAAATCTAAATATGATAGACATTTTTTAGAACGAAGATGATTGTTCTCGCAAAAGGAGACGAAGAAAGTCAAGAGAGTGTGAATGTGAATGTGAAAGATCCCGTATTGTTCGTACCCTTAAGTTAAGTGTAGGATGTAAGAGTGTTCAAAAATATTCGACACGGCTCGTTGACATGTCGAACTAATCAAAAATATTCGGGTAATTTTTTAAATCTTTTATCTCTAAGGTCAAATACCCGGCCTGCTATTTTCTGGGTCGGGAATCACAAAATTCTAAATTTTCAGGTACCCGGATACTCGAGTATCCGAATATATTTGAAATTAAAATATTTTTATATTTAATAAATATATTTTTGTATTAAACTAATAAAACATCTTAAAATATTTTATATTTGATAAATAAATCTTTTTATATTAAATTAATAAAATATTTTTATATTTAATAGATACATATTTTTATATTCGGATATCCAATACCCGATTTTACGAGTACCCGTAACATCTGAGTATCCGACCAACACGGACAGACCAAACTACTATCCGAAGATCTGAGTACTAAAAAATTCGGGTATCTGATTTGAACACCCCTAGTAGAATGATTGAGATGATGACGGATGAAAATTCTAGTAAATCATGCTAATATGTATTTATTAAAAGATTAACCTATATAAATATCTTGAACTCAAGTTCAATGGATTAAACATTATGTATACTTTTTTTTTGAAAAGAAAACATTATGTATAGTTTCACATGCATTGTTTAGGCATTTTTAGTATTTCATTAAGTTAAAATAAAATAATTCAAAAACCCTACCTATGATATTTTATATATAGTTTTTTTTCCCACTAAGAATAGTATTGCTACAAGGACTTCCTTTGATTCCCCGTCCAAACCCATCAATGGATGATGCTTTAAAATTAACACCTATAAATATGAACCGAGTCTAAATAACGACATCTTAATTTACAGTTAAAAACGGCAAATTTCAAAAAAATGTCTGAATAATCTAAAATGTTATATTTTTTATAATATTTTAGATTAATTTTTATATTTTTTGATAAAATTTAAAATATACCATTTTTAATATTAAATTAGGATATTATACCATAAATACATGTTCATGAATGAGCTATGAAAATTGAGACATTGGCCCTATTTCCTAAGCTATGAGCTACATATGATAATACCTACTCCTAGCAAATAACTTCATGGTATGGTGTTATTAATGCCGGTAGATGGATTAGAGTTAATATCCAATGGATTAAATTTGAAATTAAAAAATGATAATAAAAAAAAGGAACTAAATGGGATTATAATAGCAATCAAATCATATTGCAACAACCAAAATTCGACCTAACGTTGAAGATTTAAAAATGTGATTTACTCTTCTTTCGGATTTCTCATATCTTCCTTAATATTAGTTATGAAATATTATCACTATATATCTACCTACCTCCTCCACATTTACACTATTATTATATCTGCCACTACTATGCTAAAAATTTGAGATTTAGTCCTTGTATTTTAGTTACACTGTTCGATCAACTTACTTTTTCTAATGTTATTAGTTACTTCGAAGAGTTATGATTCACTTATATAGCGTAAAACTATTAAGTTTTATACGGTTATTAGATCGTTGATTTAACTGAGTTTAATGGTTGATGTTAAAACTTTTAAATTGAAGATAATCGACTTTTATTTTTTTGTAAAAATCTCATCATTTCATATTGTTAATTTTATCTATCCATTTTCAATCATCCAGCGATTTTAAAAATATGTAAAACTAAAAAAGTTAGGTCCTTTTAATTTTTAAAAAATAATCAAATTAGATCATAAGCCTCCATTTTTAGTTTTAAGTTGATGGCTTAAGAGTTACAATATGACCATCATTTTATTCATGTTAAAATTTGTCGGAAAAATTCGATAATTTTAGAACTTTGGATGAGAAATTGATTCAAACGTTGTTGAGGAAAATGTGGAACCAATTGTTGGTTTGTAAATGTGCAGACGTGCACGATGTGGGTAACGCAAATGTCTGAACTGGTCTGGTCCTTCGTGGGCTTGCAGATATTTTGACCCAAATTTGAAATGAATTTTTTCCTCAAATAAGAACATATATTTGCCAAATTTTATCTTGGAATTAAAAGGGTAAATATTGAAAGTTACCTTTAATTCAGATAAGTAATTTTGAAAATTGCTCTATAAAAGAATCAATTGATTCTCAATATTAAATGCTCCATTAGGTCACAATTTCCACTTATGCCCTCATGACACTCCTATGAATAGGGAGTAAGCCTTCTAGGTTTTACACAACTGAAAAACACAAAAAATTTTCTATTGTTTCACTATGTGAATTTAAAAGTAGTTTTTGGTGATAGGAAAATTTTATCTTAGAATTAAAAGGGTAAATATTAAAAATTACCTTTAATTCAACTACTTTTGAAAATTTATTCATCTTAAAATTAATCAGTTTTATTTCTTATAATTTAATCATAGCTCCGTCCTTGACCAAAGATATTTAACCCAAAAAGTTATGATTTTTTTGAAATTTTCACCCAAACAAATTGAAGCGTTATAGTGGAAGCGTGGATGAGTGCTTCCACCTCAAGCTAAGGAAAGTATATTAAAAAAACAAAAAAGATGATTAGATTCAAAAGTGGAGGGACAAAGGCAATTTTGTCACCTTTTCCATGTTTGATTCAAAAAAGCTACCACCACTCATTTGTTTATTCACATCAAGTTTTGAATCAAAAGTTTGTCCACATGCTAACGTCTGGTTTGAAGCTCGACGTTAAATGACAAACGAAGAGGTTGAAGGGTTTGGCCAAACCAAGGAGTTGAATCTCATATTATATGTGTAAAATGTACAGATCTTGTATTTCCCATACTCTTTGAATGCGCAAAAACAATGTCAAGGTATCTCACTGTGTAGGAAGCTTCCAAGCAGCAAAGATACATATAAAAAACCTGCATTTCAAATCCGAGAGCTACCTGACAGGACTTCTCAGTTGTTGAGCTCAGCCTTTTCAAGTTTGAGGTTTTATGTTGAATGAAGTAAACTAAATCATTAATTAAGTTTTTGGTCTCATATTTTATGTTAATCGGTTCATGTAATGTGTACACCATTGGTATCTGTCATTGTTATGAATGACCATCTCTGCGTTTCTGATATGGTAATATACTAATATTATTGTTTATTACTACCTCGGATACCACCTACCGGGAGGTCTGTGATACAACAGCCTAATTTAAAGTTAAAAAATAGTAAGTTTCAGAACTTCATTTTTTTAAAAACTTATTGAAAACCCACAAACCTAAAGAAACCAAGTTCCAAAAATTTGTTGAAAAAAAAAACCTAAAATATTATATTTTAAATTACTTGAGTAAATTTAAAAACTTACCATTTTTAGCCTTAAATTAGACCGATGTATCGTAAGCTCACCCCTTTCCAACCATGTCTTTTGTTTTACTGCTTTTTAGTTCAACCTTTTGCATTGTAGAATGTTGATTTGCTCCATCATGACACAAGTCTATTAGAGATGTCGTACATTGAAGCTCTCAAGTTCGGTGATTATTTATGGCCCGTCATTAAAAAAATAAGTTTAAAGTAAGAGTTAAGGTTTAAAGTATTAAGTGTAAGATGTATTTTTAAGGTTTAAAGTTTAAGATTAAGACAAAGACTTAGAATTTAAATTTTCTTTATATTGGAACATAAAAGAGGGCAAAAGATTTGTGCCCTCTTAAGTTAGGGTCGGTTTAGTATTATTTTTTGAAAAGATAGGTGAAAATTTGTTTTAAAAAAATACTTATTGTTTTGTTTAAAATAAAAATGTTTAATATTACTATTAAAAATATTTTTAAATATATAAAATATCTATTTTAGTCACTATTTTTAGAACATAAAAGAATTAAAAATATAAACGGGAATAAAATAATAATGTTACATTTAAAAGTTTGATTATTTTGGTTTACTTTTCCAGGTCTTTCAATTTTAGATTCCTTATGATTAAGATCATTTCAAGTTTCCATTTTAGTTGCATGTTATTTTGATTCAAATCATTTTTAGTTGAATATATTTTCGAATTTTGGTTGGACGTATTCAAATTTTATTTAAAAAATTATTTGAAAAATAAGTGTATGCATGTTTTTTCGTATGATCACATGCGTTTTCATTTGTTTTACGGTCTAAAAAAAAACCTTCCCAGAAATTATGAATGTAGAGCTAGAACTTGGTTTCAATACCAGTGAAAGACTTCTTTTACATTCTCTTGTTCCCTAACACCAGCTATATCCGAATTCCAAAGTGTTCGTATTTACGCAGGCACGAATACATATCGGTGTCGAATGTCGATCAAAACAATTTATCTATCAAGACTGACATCACCTGTGCTTTATCCACATATCGAGCAATCTCGGAAGCAATTTCAGACATCCAGTTAACTGCAGTGCCACAAAAGAGTTCCCAAAACCAGAGATCTAATGCAAGGACCGAAGAAAAGATGAGTAACGCCAATGTCTGGTACCGGTTCAATGGCCACCCGGAAACTTCAGCCATTGTCTTCAAAAATGGAAGGGAACTGCTCTGGAAATCTTGTTTCGTAATGGACCAAGCCGTTACCCATTGTACCCTGGAAGGAACCAGGTCGAACTCCTCTCTTAAGCGTCTCCCTAAGTCCGGCATGTGGCCGCCCCCATATAGTATGGCTATCTTATTATTACCATCATCGATCGCCCGTCTTAGTGCTTCTATAGCAGCCCTGTTCCTCTCGCCAATGATAACCGATCTCTCTTCCACATCAGCAGTCACTTGTTTGAACCTACACATAATATTTTTCTCTCTTTTCAAAAATGCTTGTCACATGATATATATGAACTTATGTTCAATTCGAAACTACCCAAATACAGAAAAGCACAGCTACGAACATCCAAAGCACAGTAATGCGGATAGAAGACTCCCAAGTTGAGAAAATAAGTTTCCTTTTCTAAAACTTACTCGGAGGTTAGTCGTTTAGCCAGGAAAACCTTCATGGCAGCACCAAAGTCGAGCCTCGATAAAGCTTCTAGCTCTGGATAATCAGATGCCTGGCTTCCCACATCCGCACAAACACCGCTGATAATGAGAAAACCTACAAGTGGCATAGGAAGCACACGAGAGGCCCATAGAAGCTTGGATCTCCATGGATCAAGGTCCTCTGGGATTGAAGCAGTCTGAACTAAAGCTTTTGTCGATTTAAGGGTCATATCCCGTGCAAACGAGAAGAAACTTTCACCTTTTTCAATCTGGATACAATAATATTCGGAACATTAGAAGTATGAGCATGATGATAAAACTGACCTCAGATTTCAAATCATGAAAGCATCCAACAATGTTATCTTACCTGAAGTAACTTGAAGGTCTCGTAGTCGAGATCCGCATGGTACCAATTATCAGCCTGGTAATCAAGACAATCTAATTGGAAATCGAGCATAAGTATCCGAGCCATCTGCCGCTGAATGCATCCCAAAATGTTGAAACCTCGTGACCGTGAACTTTTGAGCCTTATTGCTGCAGAAGGGTTCCTTCTATTTTCCAAACTCTCTCTGCTAGCCACCATCTCATAAAGAACACAATCATATGGTGCAAGCTCCTTTTGAAGGGTTTCAAAGTACCTGCAGCCAAGATTAGTCATTCAACCAATTTAGCTAGCAAAATCCATGCAAGCATACATAGCAAAGTTGCTACCAAGTAACCCGATATTTTAGCCATGCTCGCACAAACTCAATCCATTATACTCCCACGAAAGTTTCAAATTTCAATCGGAATATTAAGAAAAACTCTAATCTTCAACACACTTCCATCAGTCCTTCCGTAGGAAAGCCAAACCAAAATCAGATTTTCATCAGCAGAGTTGCATTCTCTCCGTGCCATTTCTTGTCCTTCGAGCATACAGGGTTACAGACTTACAGTCCAGATGATGCTCAACTTCATTCATTTTTCTTTTTCCTTGAAACAGAACATCATTCAATTTCATTCATTAACATATAATAGCTAGATTTCTGTTTTCTCTTCATAAAGAAAGCATTCGATTATTATTTCTTCGAATCTGTTTTCTGGAAAATAAAAGAAAATAAACTGCAACCAGATAACCAAGGAACAACCCTGCATTCAAAACACATAACCATGGCCAACAAAACATAAATTAATTGTAATTTCATAAAAAAAAATCTACGTTTGACTTAGCCTAACATACTCTGTATCCGCTATATGAATCGTTGAGACCAAATCAACCTGAAACATCAAATTAACAACAAAAATCCCACAATCAGAACTCAGTAAACTGAATCTTCTTGAATTATTCATAACTCGGAATCAAAGCTGGAGCGGTTGTATAAGTACCCGAAGAAAAGGGTAAAGAATAGACCAAGGGAACCTCTTACTATAACTGACGATAGCCGTCTGCAACTCGCGGCTGCCGCTTTGACTCCCTCTCTTGAATCTCATGAAATCCGCTATCGAATTGCTGCTGAAGAACTGCTCCGGCGATCCATCTTCAACGGTGGAGGAACAACCCAAGAGCTTGAACGATGGGTATTTGAGAGGCTTTGAGAATCTGGGATTGGGTTTCCAAAAAAATGGAGAATTGGGAGATGAATCAAGGTTTGAAGTCGAAGGAAATGAAGATGTGGATGAGATAAGTGAGAGAGAACTGGAAACCATACTTCAACAGAGTGAGAGAATCAAGGGAAAAGAGAAGGATTGGGCTTTCGTTTCTTCCACTCAATAAAAATAACCTTGTTGAGATATTTTGCACGTTAAAGCTAAGTCCTAGTTTCTTGGAAGAAACTAAAACCAATTAGTCTCAATTATTCGGACAAGGAAGTCAATGAACAATTCAAAACTAGATTAAATAAATAAGTATGAACAAAATTTTTTATATATGTTTAATAAACAAACGAACACGAATAAAAATATGTTCGGTTTGTTTATGTTCACGAATAAATTCATTTATATGCTCGTTTATAAGGTCATATATCAACTCATTTATAAGCTCGTGTATCGACTCATTTATAAACTTGTTTTTCGGTTCCTATTTTCATTTTATTTTGTTAAATTTTAAATATTTATGAAGATATGGATTAACTTGAACACAACATGAACTTTGGAGTTCAAACTGTGAAGCCTAAGGAGCTTAAGGATTAGTCGTGTAATTTTACCATTTTGGCTATAAATGAACATGTAACAAACATGTTCGTAAACGTTAAACGAATTTGTTCATGAACGTTAAATGAATATGTTCAAAAACGCTAAATAAACGAACATGAACACTTTTGACAAGCGTCGTATATTGTCAAATAAATATTCCTAAATCTTAGAATAAATATAAAATAGCATAGTATAGAGAAGAATGTGTCGGTCCACAGGGACTTAGGAGTTTCTGAAATACTATTGTTCTGATCCTGACTGTTGCGAGATAATTTAGTGAATGGGGGGTTTTGATCGAGATAACTAGAGAATAGGAGTAAAATTACTTCGAAAATAATGAGGTGAAAATAAACTGATTAAAATAATTAACCTCAGGCTTTTGTTCCGCTTCAATTCAAATGATCATCGAAAAAGAATTTTTCAACTCCGGATACATGTCGGTTACAGTTTACAAGGCCCAACCCTTGTAACTTGTTTTTCTCTCTGGTAAACCGATAATCTAAAATCAATTTTTAGATTCCAGTTTTATGGTTAGACTAACCACGTCTATAGCCGTTAGAATAAAACATTTTAAAGTTTTGAAAAAACTCGACTCGGATTATGTTGTCTCGATGAGAATCGAATCCGATCTTAATTTTTCCTTAGCGAATCCGTCGCTAAGTGTGTTCATAGGAAGTTGAAACCACGACTATCGTCGATTCTTCATCCCACTGTAAATCTCAACTACAATCAAATCAACGCTAGCTTTTTGAAAAGAAAGTGAAAAGATTTTAATATAAAGGCCGATTGCCGATCTAAGCTTTTAAAAAAATCAAGAATGTAAAACAAAGTTTATTAAGTACCTTTTTAATTATCACGAGGTGAATTGAAGCTTCGCTTTAAGCCCTTGGCTAATAGAAAGTTTAGCTAAGCATGATTATGAAAGAAATCATACTTAGCATTTTAAAACAAAGTAAAAAAACAAAAAATGAAGAACGAAAAGAAAGAGATCTTATAAACTTCAAAGGTAAAAACAAGCCAAGAATGAGAGATGATTCTTGAGTTCACCCCAAATGGGGTATTTATAGTATTTTAAAAACCCTAAAATAACTTAAAGTGATAAAATATAAATCCTAAAATATTCAAATTAAATAAAAAAGATAAATCCCAAGTTTAAATTTAAATCTCAGCTAATAAGTTATCCGAATCAAGGCTGATACCGGCGCTGCTGACGTCATCTTCTAGAAGCTGCTGACGTGCCGTCCAATCAGCCCTTTCATGCCCAGATTCATGCCCACTAATCCAGCCATGACTCCAGAAAAATAAAAACTATAGAATTCAGCCTCTTTTTAATGTATTTTCCAGATTTTAAGACCTGCACGAAAAATTACATAATAAATCCCAAATTGACACCATATTCCTACCATTAGAGGCATAATTAAGATGAAATAGTGACCAATTTAACTACTCATCAAATTCCCCCTCACTTATTCGATGCTTGTCCTCAAGTATCTCTTAACTAACATATCAAAGTTCAAGTCATTATCCTTAATTTCACGAAGTCTCTAAGATTTCGGTATGAATTAGTATCTAAACATGTATGAAATTAAGAAACATTCGGAAAATGGCAAGACTAGAAGCAGTTTAGCAAAAGTTAGACATTCCAATAACCTGTCAATATCAATGAAACAAACCCTAGTAGCCTCACAAGGTTTCACTCATTTCGCTTAAAGTGTTTAGGGTAAAGTAAATCGCTCAAACCAAAATTAATTAAAGCATTACCATAGGCTTGTAACTAAATCCTATCTTCACTACTAAGTATGAACATAATGCAAAAATCAAGAGGTCTTTAAAAAGGGTTGTAATGGGGCTAAGGTTCGGGTAGGATAAAAGGCCAAAGAACGGGGTTAATATTCAAGACAAAGAAAAATTATTCCAAAGAAATCAAAATCAATGCTCATTCTTTCTTCTTCTTTTTTTTTCTTTCGAACCTTTTTTTTGTTTTTTTTCGAACAGTTTACTATTCTGCACTGCTTTTTTTCTTATTCTTTACTGTACTTTTCTGCAGTGTTTGAACCAAATGTATTGTTGTTCTTTTTTCTGTTGTTATTCGAATCATTGCTGCACTTTTTCTGCACTGATTTTTTTTGCACAGTGTTTTTTCTGCATTATTTTTATTTTTCCTGCACTACACTGTTCGAACCAATTCGAATATGATTTTCTTTGGAATAACTCTAACTTTGTCCTGAAATGGGTGACAAAAAGAGTGAAAAACAGAAAATTGGTTCGGGTTTAAAATGTGGTGAATCAAAGAAAAGGATACGACTCAAAATTGGCTATCTAAGGGGTAAATAAACAAAGGGTAGGCCTTTTTTGGGAAGAGAAAAAGATTTAATCTTAATGCCTCTATCACATTAAAGCATCACATTCAAATAGTATAGTCTCGACAAGCATTATGCTACAAGTTCTAGAATGCAAAGAATTAATTTGACACACTCAATGAAACAAAGAGCAAAAATGAAAATATATGCTCATTAGGCTCAAAACTCACATGAAGTGTTCAAATTGTACCAAGGTAAGTATCATATCAACTTAACAAATCAAGGAATGTCAAAGAGGTTCTATCAGAAATTACTAGTCAAGCCACTATCTATCATTGATCCTAAAATTAATTACAAGTAAGATATCAAGTCATAGGGAAAGCAGAGAGACAAGGCGAAATAAAGGATATGCAACACGAAACTCTAATGAAGTATAATTAAGAAGACACAAAGGCAACCAATCGAATAAGGGAAAGAACTTGATGTAAATCCTACCCCCCACTTAATCATAATGTCCCATTATGGAAAATAAAGTGCAAGAAAGGGAATAGAATACTCCCTGAGCTAATTGCGGCCACGCTCATGGCCACGTCCTTGACGAGACGTGCCTGGACGAAAGTAGGAGAGGATTACGACAATATTGGTCTCGATGGAGTTCAGACACTCGTTAACATCTGGCTGCGGATTGTTTTCTCGTGCTGGTCGAGGAACATGCCTCTGGAGGAAAACACGCTTATTACAAGGTGTATTAGTGCCTGGAGGAATAATATATGACGCGCCGGGAGTACCGACTAGAAGACCCATTGTATCCAAGCACTCAAAGTGGAATAAGTGTCATTACGACCTGAATAGTTGTACGCAAGGAAGTGATGTATGTAGTGGAGTGCCGGATTATGAATAACCCATCCCTTTGTCTTACGAGGATCGTATTTGGAACCCGCCAAGCCAGTAAGAGTTTCATAGCAAATGTCATTGTCAAAGTCCTGCAGAATCTCAAGTAGAGCAGTCAAATACTCAAGATCTGTGACGTCTATCACGAATCCCATATAAAAATTAAATTCTGTAATTAACATTCTAAAATACTAACCAAGCAAGCGAAAGGATAGAACATCAGGAGAATGTATAGAAATAACACGTTTTTTATGAAATAAGAATGTGGCATAAAATTCAAAAACTAGTTCATAATACGTGTTACAACGAATCTCAGGATAAGTTGTCCACCATATCGCATTAAAAAATTGCATAACAGATTCGCTCAGGTGTAAACTTTCTAAAGTTTGGGGAGGAATATACTTACAGACTTGAAAATGACAGTGTCAAATACGATTAAACCGCCTCAAGTCGTCGCCATCAAACTCCAAATAGCCATGTAAAACCTCTTCGATCGGAACTGAATACCTACGGCCACGTCGATAGCGTTCTGAACGCTATTCTTGATTGGGCTGTTTGTTCAGAATGGCACTGTCCCCCGGACTTGCTGCGAGCGGCGGTGATTCTGGACGTTCATTGGTCGAATGAGGTGACGCATGATGATCATTCTCAATATTCGGCTGATCCGCTCCCATGTGAAAACTAGTGTCAAAATTTTCTGCGTAACCATAAATCGGATGGAAAATTAGTAATGGTGGAATGGAAATAAGAGTAGAGTTTACCTCGTCCTCTTGGTTGGTTGCTGCCGAGGGCATCGACAATGAAGGGGCAGCGTTCGTAACCGAGTGGAAGGATGGCGTCACCGTCATCCGTAAATGGTGGCTCTTTTGTGATTGGAAACTCTGAGTGGTGTTGGGCATAGATTGGAAGGAGACGACGGTCGGCATAAAGTGAAAAGATGGGGATGATAGCGCCGGCTGAGTACGTGGCGGTCGAGTACGAGAGGAACCAACAGCGTCGTTGCTGTCAATCGACCGAGCAGATCGGCTAGCAGAAGGAATAGGTGCCAGTTCTAGTTTGTGCGGCTGAGATGCGGCTGCCTGCTGTTGTCGTCTTCTGCTGCGACGTGAGAGAGGCGGCGGAGGTGCAGGAAGCGAGTCGGAATCGTTGGGGATGGGAACAAACTGAGGCAGTGTCATCCGTCGATGGCTGCCGAGAACCAAGGGTGGTTGTGTCTGCGGAAGCCGGGGAGCTTGGTCTCTCGTTCGAACCATGGTGACAGGTCGGGTAAAGACGGAAGAGGGAAGTCGAAGAAGATGAATGCGGCTAGTGAAATCAAAAGGAAAAGTGGGCTTAAGAAAATTAGGTCACGTAGGGGGTTATTATTAAATTTGTTTGAAAAAGAAAATGTGATGTGGTTTAGCAAACGGGGTGGGGTCTACGGAAAAATTTTAAATGGGTTTAAAATGGAGATGGTCAGATGGATAATGATAAGTTTTTTTTGGTGGAATTTAGTTTGATAAGGGGGTGGGACTTGACCGGTGGAGGTTTAAGAATTTGGAAAATATTAAATTCATCATCAAAAAGATGGGTTCTACGGTGGAAGGGAAAAGTGTAAAAATGGATTGAAAGATGGTGGACATGAACGGGTCAACTCTGAAAAAAACAGCCATGGTTATGCTATCATGCGTTGGAGATTGTGGGTTTTGCTAATGTGAACCATTAGTGCAAATAGCGTGCATGGCTACTGGGCATAGTGAGTGAAATATTTTTCTGCAGATGGCTCATGCAGTGACGTTTCAACTCGACTAAATACTGTAACTGTGAATGATTCAAAATATACTTCGGTACCTGAAAATTCAAAATTAAATTAAATTAAACAAAACAAAAATAAAATAGAACAAAACTAAACGAATAAAAACTTAGCAAACGAAAATGGGTTGCCTCCCATTCAACGCTTTATTTAACGTCGTTTAGCTTGACGACCTGGTTCAGACTACAAGTTCCTCTAAATCAAATTCTTTGACTAAACCAATCGGAGCGTTTTCATAATACGGTTTCAGTCGTTGACCATTAACTTTAAATTGGGCTCCCATGTCATCTTTAATTTCGATCGCACCATGGGGAAAGATTTGAACAATTGTAAAGGGTCCCAGCCACTTGGATCGTAGTTTTCCTGCAAAAAGTTTAAGTTTGGAGTTAAACAACAAAACTTTTTGACCGATAGAAAAAGATTTATAAGCAATGTTATGATCATGAAAATCTTTAGTTTTTTCTTTAAATATTCGTGTACTATCATAAGCTTTTCTACGGATTTCCTCAAGTTCCTGGATGTGCAATTTACGCGCTTCGCCGATTGCATCCATTTCCATGTTACATTGTTGGACCGCCCAATGCGCGCGGTGTTCCAATTCAGCCGGCAAATGACACGGCTTACCGAAAATAAGGCGATATGGAGACATTCCAATAGGGCCTTTATATGCGGTACGGTATGCCCATAATGCATCAGTTATTTCACACTCCAGTCTTTTTGATCTGGCTTGACGATTCTCTCAAGTATCGATTTAATCTCTCGGTTTGAAACTTCCGCTTGCCCGCTGGTTTGCGGATGGTAAGACGTTGCAATTCGCTGAGTTACGCCAAATTTCTTCATGAGAGCGTCAATTACCCGATTGATAAAGTGCTTCCCTCTATCGCTTATTATCGCCCGTGGTGTGCCAAACTTAGAAAAAAAATAAAATCTTTAAGAAAATTAACCGTGGTTTTAGCATCATTATTTTTGTTTGCCTTAGCTTTCACCCACCGGGACACATAATCTACAACAAGAATAATGTAAAAATTCCCAAATGAAGAAACAAAAGGACCCATATAATCAATTCCCCACACATAAAAAATTTCGCATACATAAATCGGGGTAAGAGGCATTTTATTTCTACGACTGAGATTTCCTACGCGTTGACATCTTTCACTAGATTTACACAATAAATATGTGTCACGAAAGATGTTAGGCCAGAAGAAACCGCATTCAAAAATTTTGTACGCAGTTCGCTTTGGTCCAAAGTGACCGCCACAAGAATAAGTATGACAAAAGTTCAGGATTGAATTTACCTCATCTTCGACGATACATCACCTAATTACCTGATCCGAGCAATGCTTCCAAAGGTAAGGATCATCCCAAATATAAAATCTGGACTCTCGCTTTAGTCGGTTAATTTCAGCTCTCGGTAAATCTTATGGTAACTTATATGTGGCCAAGTAATTGACCATATCCATGAACCATGGTGTAGTTCCTTGCGCCATCATCAACCTCTCTTCAGGGAGCTCATCGTTAATCGGTGAATCTGACGCGGAAAGGGGAATGCGACTCAAGTGATCGGCTACGAGGTTTTCGCATGCCTTTTTATCTTTAATCTCCAGATTGAATTCCTGAAGAAGCAAGATCCATCGGATGAGTCTCGGTTTCGCCTCCTTTTTGTTAATCAAGTATCGCAAGGCTGCATGATCAGAAAACACAATAATTTTAGTGCCAAGAAAATATGATCAAAATTTTTCTAGAGCAAAAATAATAGCAAATAGTTCTTTTTCTATTGTAGAATAGTTTCTCTGGGTTGGATCCAAGGTGCGAGATGCGTAAGCTACAACATGGGGTTCTTTTCCAATCTTTTGGCCGAGAACGGCTCCAACGCTAGTATCCGACGCGTCGCATATGAGTTTGAATGGATATTCCCAATTGCGCAGTTGAACAATTGGTGCTGACACGAGTTTTGCTTTAAGTACATCGAATGCATCCTTGCATTTCTCATCGAAATCAAAGACTTGATCCTTTTGAAGTAATCCGCATAACGGTTGAGCCATCTTTGAGAAATCCTTAATGAACCTACGGTAAAATCTTGCATGACCGAGAAAAGAACGAATTTCCCTCACAGTTGTGGGGTAAGAAAGTGAGCGTATAATATCAGTTTTTGCCTTATCGATAGCAATTCCATTTAAAGAAACTATATGGCCTAGAACTAACCCTTTGTCGACCATAAAATGACATTTTTCGTAATTCAGTACAAGATTGAACTCTAGGCAACGTCTAAGTATATTAGTTAAATTTAAAAGGCATTCTTTAAATGAACTAATGTACACAGTGAAGTCATCCATGAAAACCTCGATTCCTTTCTTGACGTAATCTGAAAAGATGCTAAGCATGCACCTCTAGAATGTTGCAGACGCGTTACAAAGGTCGAAGGGCATCCTTCGATAAGCGAAAGTGCCGAAGGGACAAGTGAAAGTCGTTTTCTCCTGATCTTCTGGTGCTACCGGGATTTGGAAAAAACCTGAAAATCCATCAAGGTAACCGTAATGAGATTTACCGGCTAAACGCTCTATCATTTGATCTATAAAAGGAAGTGGAAAATGATCTTTCTGAGTTAAAGAATTTAACTTCCTTTAGTCGATGCAGACTTTCTAACCATTTTATACTCTTGTTAGAACTAACTCACCTTCCGGGTTTTGGATTACTGTAACTCCTGTTTTCTTTGGAACCACGTGGATTGGGCTTACCCAGTCACTATCTGAGATTGGGTAGATTATATCTGCATCGAGGAGTTTTTGCATCTCTTTTTTCATAACCTCCATCATTGGTTGGTTCAATCGGCGTTGACCTTGTCGTGATGATTTTGCCCCTTCTTCAATTTTTACCTTGTGCATACAAGTTGAGGGACTAAGTCATTTTATATCTGCGATGGTCCATCCGATGGCCTCTTTGTGTGCGCGTAACACCGTCACTAGATCATCTTCCTCTTCTTCTGACAACTTATTTGAGATAATTACCAGTAATATTTCATTTTCTCCCAGAAACACATATTTGAGGTGATCTGACAATTGCTTAAGCTCGACTTCTGGTGCCTGCAAAACCGGAGGTAAAAGTTTAGATTTCGATGGAGTAAGACTTAATTCATTATTAATTGAAAAATTTTTCTTGCACTCCATGATTTCGTCTTTAAAGTTCTCGATTACTCTGTACATATCATCAATAAAGTTAGATGCAAAGAATTCTTCAATGGCAAGTTCAACACTATCAATAAAATTTAAACTAGCGACATTATCAGGGTATCTCATTGCTTTGTGAACATCGAATTTTACCACCTCGCCATCGAATTCCATCGTAAGAATCTCACTTCTTACATCGATTTTTATATGTGTAGTGCTTAGAAAGAGACGACCGAGAAGAATCTCTGAAGAAGTGTTAGACTGATCGTTTTCCATGTCTATCACATAAAAATCTGCTGGAAAGATAAGGTCATTTACCTTTACTAGAACATTCTCGATGAGTCCTTCCGGGTTTATTATGGACCAATCATCTAGCTGTATAATTACCTTTGTATCCTTCAAGGGCTCAACAGATAGTGAGTTATAAAGTGAAAGGGGCATAACATTAATAGAAGCCCCTAAATCGCAGATTGCACTTTTTATACCAACATTACCAATTTTGCAGGGAATGGCAAACATACCTTGGTCCTTCAACTTTGGCGGTAGCCTTCGCTGGAAAACAGTAGAAACGTGTTCTTCTAGGTTCACTTTCTCGATTCCGGTAAGCCGTCTTTTATTAGTGCATAGATCTTTTAGGAACTTGGCATACTTAGGTACTTTTCAGATCACGTCAATAAGTGGGATGTTGATTTCTACTTTTCAGAACACATCAAAGATCTCATTCTCTTCAGCTTGTTTGTCTCGTTTTAGTAACCTCGATGGGAAAGGAGGTGGTACGACGTAAGGAGAAGGTTCAAGAGGTGACTCAGAAGTACCTTGCTCGGTGGTGGATGATACTTTCTCTTTGCCTTTCTTTTTAGTATCTACCTCCGTGGTTTTTGGTTCAATGACAGTGCACTTCAGAGTGTGATGGCGTTGATGTTCTCCCTTGGGTTCGGTTCAGTTTGTGATGGAAGTTTACCTTGAGTCTCGAGTCGCCCTACTGTTTGGGCCAGTTGGCTCATTTGCTTGTCCAACTCTTGTAGATGGGCCTTGGTGTGGTTCTGAAACTTCTCTTGGGATATCTTCAAACATTCAACGATGGACTCTAAAGATGATTTTTGTTGATGATAAGGCTGTTTCTGCTGGTATGGTTGATTTTGCCTTTGGTTTTGCGCATAACTGAAATTCGGGTGATCATTCCATCCCAGGTTATACGTGTTTGTGTTGGGATTATATTGTCTCTAGGGAGGTCCGGCATAATTCCCTATGGCATTTGCTTGTGCAGTATCTTCTTCTTGAATCATCGGGCAGCAATCCGTTGGATGTTTTGGACTCGTGCATATCCTGCAAAGTCTAGCTGCATTTCTTTTATCTACAACGAGGGATTGAACAATGTCAGCTAGTCTATCGATTTTATTTTCTAAGGAAGCAGTACTTGCCTCGTAAACTCGTCGAGAGGGTTCACTTGAATGGTGAAATCGTTGTGAGTTAGCGGCCATGGTAGATATCAAGGACCTTGCCGCGGTTGGAGTCATGTTAACAAGTGCTCATCCACTTGCCGCATCGATCACCTTCATATCCATAGGCTTTAACCCCTCGTAGAAATACTGGAAAAACATTTGTTCGAACAAACCATGTTGTGGATAGTTTGTGCATAGCTTTTTGAAACGCTCCCAGTAGTCATACAAAGATTCGGTATCCTTCTGTCGGATACTCAAGATACTTCGCCTTAGCTCGCTTGCCTTAGCTGCTGGGAAAAACCTGTCAAGAAAAAGGCGAGCCATGTCAGTCCAAGTTGTAACCGAGTTGGAAGGTAAATCAAATAGCCAATCTTTGGCAATAACAGCTAGGGAAAAGGGAAATGCGCTAAGTTTTATTTGATCTTCAGAAACTCCCTACGGTTTTGTACTCAAACAAACCATATGAAACTCTTTGAGGTTCTTGTGAGGATTTTCACTAGGCAAGCCGTGATAAGTTGGTAGAAGGTGTATCAAACCCGTCTTGAGTGCGAATGGCATTGTGCCATTCGGGAATGTAATACACATCGGCTGGTTATCATTAGGCGCCACCGTGAGTTGTTAGATAGTACGATCGTCGTCTCCCATCGGAACTTGTTCTTCGTTGGTGTGGTCGAATTGTGTTTCGGCTTCAAATGCTAATTTTAGATCACGTTCTAGTCGTTGTTGTCGCAGTCTTTGTTTCTTTTCCCGAAGTGTCTGGGTGTGCAGTCTTCGGGCTAGTGCTTCGATCTCTGGGTAGTAATCTACTATTTCTCTCGGATTTCTCCTGGTCATAAATCAAACAAAAATAATCAGTAACTTTGCCGAAGTCCCCGGCAACGGTGCCAATTTGACAAGCGTCGTATATTGTCAAATAAATATTCCTAAATCTTAGAATAAATATAAAATAGCGTAATAACTTTGCCGAAATATTGTTGTTCTGATCCTGACTGTTGTGAGGTAATTTAGTGAATGAGGGGTTTTGATCAAGATACTAGAGAATATGAGTAAAATTACTACAAAAATAACGAGGTGAAAATAAACCGATTAAAATAATTAGCCTCAGGCTTTTGTTCCGCTTCAATTCAAATGATCATCGAAAAAGAATTTTTCAAATCTGGATACATGCCGATTACAGTCTACAAGGCCCAAACATTGTAACTTGTTTTTCTCTCCAGTAAACCGATAATCTAAAATCAATTTTTAGATTCCAGTTTTCTGGTTAGACTAACCACGTCTATCGCCGTTAGAATAAAACAGTTTTAAAGTTTTGGAAAAACTCGACTCGGATTATGTTGTCTCGATGAGAATCGAATTCGATCTCAATTTTTCCTTAGCGAATTCGTCGCTAAGTGTATTCGTAGGAAGTTGAAACCACGACTATCGTCGATTCTTTCTTCCACTGTAAATCTCAACAACAATCAAATCAACGCTAGCTTTTTGAAAAGAAAGTGAAAAGATTTTAATAGAAAGGCCGATTGCCGATCTAAATTTTTAGAAAAATCGAGAATGTAAAACAAAGTTTATTAAGTACCTTTTTAATTCTCACGAGGTGAATTGAAGCTTCGCTTTAAGCCCTTGGCTAATAGAAAGTTTAGCTAAGCATGATTATGAAAGAAATCATACTTAGCATTTTAAAACAAAGCAAAAAAAAAAAAAAAATGAAGAACGAAAAGAAAGAGATCTTATAAACTTCAAAGGTAAAAACATAACAAGAATGAGAGATGATTCTTGAGTTCACCCCAAATAGGTATTTATAGCATTTTAAAAACCCTAAAATAACCTAAAGTGATAAAAGATAAATCCTAAAATATTCAAATTAAATACAAACGATAAATCCCAAATTTAAATTTAAATTTCGGCTGATAAGTTATCCGAATCAAGGCTGATAAGCTATCCGGCGCTACTGACGTGTCGTCCAGTGAGCCCTTTCATGCCCAGATTCATGCCCACTAATCCAGCCATAACTCCAGAAAAATAAAAACTGTAGAATTCAGCCTCTTTTCAATGTATTTTCCAGATTTTAAGACCTGCACGGAAAATTACATAATAAATCCCAAATCGGCACCATATTCCTACCATTAGAGGCATAATTAAGATGAAATACTCACCAATTTAGCTACTCATCAACTTTAAAAAATAAATAAACGAACATGAATATGATATTGAAAATTTAAACATATACGAACGAACATAAACACCTTCACAAATAAATAAACGAACGCAAACATAACCTTATTCGTTCGCGCTCGGTTCATTTACACCCGTATTCAAAACCAAATGTAAGCATCTAATGGCACGACAGAGCTGTAATTATTCACAAACAGACCTGAGAATTGAATGGTTTTGGATTGCCTTAAATTAGCTATGCTGAATTTGATGACATTCAATTCGAGTTATTTTCGAATCCGGGTCGAGTTGAAATTCAATTTACTCAGTCAAAACCACAAACCCTGGTGCATACAACAAGAGATGTCTGGAAATGAAATTTATTACTGCACTGTTAAAACAAATGAATACTACTGCAACATGAAGAATGTCCCTTAGGGAAAGAATAGATATGTATGAGTTAATCAATGTTTACAACAAAGGAATGAATTAAAGCAAGCAAAATGAAATGCAAGTTCTTCAAAGCATAAGCTACATGACAAATATAGCGCCATTACCAGCTTCCTAGTTTCCAGCAGCGCTTGCAACCCCACAAATATACTCGGAAGAAGATTGAATGAAACATTCTAGCTTTGATTCAATGAGATCCCTGTCACGGTCATGTATTGAAACCCGGTATCATTGTGCAAGAAGCTGAATGCCTGCTTCTAGATCTTCCAAGGTTATTGTGCGCAGTTCATCGGCATCTATACAATCGAAACTGAGCCGAAGATCAAGGTTCTCCCTAGCATTGACTAGCATCGGATCGATTAAACCGCCATTCATCTCCTTACGCTGCTTTTCTGTTGTTTCTCTCTCTATTAGTCTTGCTATGGCATCTAAACTGCAAGAACTATGCAACTTAAACCCATACAACAAACTCTGCTCTGTTTGATTGTTCATCTTGATATGGAGTATGTTGGCTAGGTCTTCGGAGTTGAAATCACTAAAGTGAAAAAATTTCGTCACCCTTCGGCAGAATCCTTCATTAGAAGCAATTACACGCTTCATTGGTTCGCTATATCCAGCAAATATGACTACAATTTTTCCGCTGTCCATTACAGACATGATCTCTTCTAAAGCCTCCAATCCATAGTCTTTATCATCTGATTTTTGCATAGGTATTAACCTATATGCTTCATCGACAAAAAGGATTCCACCCTCAGCTTCTTGAATCTGCAAACGAACAGTCCATAGTTCATCAGAAAAAACATAAAACCCTCGACCAAAAAATTAAATAAATAAAACCATAGAGCACAAGGAAACACCTTTCTCCTTGTCTTTGGCCCTGTGTGTCCGACAAATTCACCAACCAAATCTGTCCTTTGTACTTCTGTTACCTTGTCAGTGGGTAGAATTCCAACCATATGAAGCAATTTCCCAAGAACACGAGCAATCATGGTCTTACCTTTTAAGACCAAACACCATAAGAAGTGTAAAAACTACAGGTTTTACGTAGTGTTGCTAAAATATGGTAATCAATTTCGAGGCATATGATCCAATTGCATTTACCTGTTCCAGGATTACCAAGGAATGCCATATGAGGAGGCCTTCTAGTGCCAACTTTCAACCCTAGAGCCCTGCGCCTTTCATCCAAGAGCATACCCTTTGCCCATTTCTGAAGCTGTACTTTGAGTTCATGCAAGCCCACAATATTCGATAGCTCCTTCTCAAGTTCGCTCATCTTTGCCTTTGCCTCACTGCATGCTTCTAGCGATCTTCTCTTTCGCTGCTCTTCAAGATGCCTAAGTAATAATTCCTGTAACTTCTCACTTCCAGGGCCTTTGGAGAGATGTTTTATAGGAGTCATACCCTCCTGTAGGTCAGGTGTATCAACTACCATGAGTTTACAATAAACGATAAATTAAGCATTAAGAAATACATCAAGTAATACGATGAATATTACTTCGTCCTCAGTACTACAATCAGCATTGTAGTCAAGAAGCGTCTTGACAGTCGCATGGTTGTCAGATCGAATAGAGTCCCAAACAGCTAGGTGTAACGGTGTCATTCCATTCTGCATAAATAACATGGAATTCTGCCATCTTATTCTAATAAATAACCTTAATGATGAAAGGAAAATAAGGAGCCGAGAAAAATCACATTAGCTTTGGCTTCAATGGAAGCACCATGCGCGAGAAGCAACCGCGCAGCTTCATTACATCCGTTCTTGGCTGCCATATGCAATGGGGTCTCACCGTACTGCAAAAACAACAGATAGCACTTAAGAGGAGGAATCTAAAAGGTCTAAATCAGGAGCACCATTAGATTTCAGAACAAAATTTAACTGAAAAAAGGCAGTGAACTTTTCTGTATCTACCATATTCTTGGCTTCCAATTCAACCTTTTCTGGCCCTTGCCAATCAAGCAGAAATTTAACTATCTGGTCTCTGTCATTTCCAGCAGCAACATGCAGTGGTGTCTGTGCCATCTGCATTTAAGCCAACTGAAAATTCTAAGAATACCATGGAATAGAATTCATCCACATACATATATGTTAAGAATTTGATATGCGGTAAATAACCAAAGCGATAATAACATAAAATAAGACATGCACAAGAGCCGAGATTTAACGTAATTTGGCCTTGCCTACCTTCACAGATGAGAAAAGCAAACAATTCGCTATCAACGTAGAGAACACGAAGAGTAAAAATACATAATATCCCAAGCATCTCAAAACTCGTTATATATCCAAGAACCTAGTGTATTCATAACACTCATCCCAACTTACCTACAATACTCATCTCTACAACATAACATAATCGCTATAGTTGCAGAGATATTAAAAGTGGTTAATCTCTCCAAAAATAATTCTATCTCTCATAATTCTTCTAAAAGTTAAACCTAGTCTATATATAGATCCAAATACATGTGGCCAAGAAAACTTATTATTCAATAAGATCTCTTATTAGATATTTACTCATCAAAATAATCTTTGGCCACTAGAACTACAATTATGAATCAATAATTGGCTCAAACATAGTTTGCCTCAGTTAAGATCATGAGCTGATTCCCCCATGGAATAGCTTCAATAACTCATTTCTAACACCCACAATACCAGAGCGCCACCTTTGATTGATCCAAGCTAAAGATTAAAACTTTACCATAAATGCAATAAAATGATCAAAACATAACAAGAATCATGGGTAAAAATGCAATGAAATTACCAAAGGAATGGAACTTACAACAGGGTTTCTCTCGTTGAGAAGAAAAGGCTTGTCAATAAGCAGCTTTTGGAGAGCAACAAGATCCCCAGACTGAACCAACCCATGAACAGTGATGGGCTTAGCAGATCTTGACCGTTGATCCTGGCGCCTCTGCATCATTTCCCAGAAGTAAAAATCGTTTCTTTCCTCCTCCTTTTCCTCTCTGCCAAGTCAAAGGAAGAAGGAAACAAAAGAAATGGAGAGGAAAAAGGAGAGGAATTGGATTTCGTGTTTTATAGAGGGATCGATTGGCCCCGAATCCGACTCTCGCGCCCTGAATCCAACACTGGTTTTTTTTAGCACTTTCTCTTGTTATATATATTTTGTTAAAATTTTCCCAAAATTTCGTGGTTTGGATTTGGGCTAACTGCGGACCTCTTCTCTACTGTGGGCGGCGGAGCTTCCTAGTTGCCACCGTCCACCAGATGGCCACCTATTTTTAAGCTGTCAACAATCAACGGCTCAAAAATAGAGTTAATTCCATAAAATCCCCCAAGTATCATTTAAATTCTAAATTGGTCCTTATTCAAAACATTCTAATTGAGTCCTTAAAATATAATATTGTATCAAGGCTTATAATACAAATAAGTACTTAAAGTATACTAATTTTTTATTTAGATATGTAAAGTATTTTTTAGTTAAAATAAGTACCTAAAGTATATATTTTGGTTAAATGAAGTACATAAAATATACGTTTTGATCAAAATAGGTAACTAAAGTATTTTTCGTCAAAGTAAGTACTTAAAGTATATTTTTTTGTCAAAATAGGTACCTAAAATATTTTTTGGTCAAAATAGGTAGTTAAAGTTGGAGGATTTTAACAAAAAATATATACTATATGTAACTATTTTAACAAAAAGATATACTTTAGGTACCTACTTTGACGTAAAATACTTTAAGTGCCTATTTTGATCAAGACGTACACTTTAGGTACTTAATTTAACCAAAAAATATACTTTAAATACTTATTTTGACCAGAAAATACTTTAGGTACCTAAATCAAAAACTTAGTATACTTTAAGTACTCATTTTTGTTCTCTCATTTCTCTTAGGTCATGAGTTCTAGACCCACCAGGAGCACCACTTTCCTTCTCTTAAAAGTCTCCAATTCCTCTCATCTCTAGGTAGGATTAGTATTAGAATTAGAATTAGAATTAAGCTTTGTAAAAAAAACTGTCAATTTAGACGTTAAATATTAGTTTAAATTTGATAGGAACATGTTATAATGCATGGATCAAATTGTAAATATAGGTGGAGCTTTATGATAACAAGCTAAAAAAATTATATTTAGAAGGTTGAGATAAAAAAATATTGGGGCCAAAGCTAAAAGTTGTGTTGAGATATTTTGAACTTTTTTCTTTTGGAATGGATCAAAAATGTTATTTCCCCAATTACTAAGAGGCCACAACGAATTATACAATTTTAATTAGGGGCTAAAATGTGATCCATTAGGTTTATATATACGTGTTTGTATTCATCTTGTACTTAATACGTTTCATTCCCGTATAAAAAAAAAACATTTGTAATATCAAGAATAGAATTGCTAGTTGTATGTTGATTTTCTTGAAATTTTTTTCTTCATGTTTTAGGTTTTAGATTATTTGTTCTAATATTTAGTTTCACAATTAAAATTTATTCTATTTCTGATTTTTAGTTATACATATGACAAGTAGACGTATTTGCAATTTGATCCGTATATTTTAAATATATTTTGGGTAATTATATCATGCATTGACGACGGAATTTTTTTGTTTCTACAAGCGTCATAATTTTAGGGGTTAAAGATCTAATTTTAGTTTAGGGGTTTATGTTTACTAGCTTAGAATTTAAGGGTTGTAGTTTGAATTTAGGGTTTAGGGTTTAAATTTAGGGCTTTATAGATTAAAACCTAAATCTGTTATATATTACCCTAAAACCTAAACTCTAATCTATAAACTCTAAATTCCAACCATAATCCCTAAATTATAAATCTATAAACCAAAACCCCTAAACTAGATCTTTAACTCTTAAAAATAAGGAACTTATAGAAACAAAAAAAAATCGCTACCAATGCTTATGATATTTTCTCATATATTATATGTCAAATTTGAACTAACATTTTAATGCTTATTAATTAAACTGATATCAAAATTTGATTAATATAATATTAATACTTTAAGATTTAATTAAAATATTATAAAATTTAATGATGAAGATAAAGTTAGGGTCATAGATTATGGCGAGTGTAACGTGTGGCATGTCTAGGGTGAGGGTAAAAAATGACAAGTCTCGAAACTTGTCTTCGAACTAAAAATGCTAGACTTTTTTATAATATTTTCGGCTGATATTTTGAATATTTTTGCAAGTATCGATACTTATTTTATATGTTTCAACACTTTGACTCAAACTGAAAATTTATCAAAATGAAAATAAGTATCGAACTTGCAAAAAAAAAAAAAAATTGAAAATGTTATTAAAAAGTCTAACATTTTCAGTTTGGAAACAAATTTTAAAACTTGCATTCTTTTAAAAAGCCTTTAGACTTTTGACAAAAAAAAATCAATTAAGGCCCTCAACTTTTTTTTGCACCCAATTAAACCTTTGAACAAAGAAATATAATCAATTAAACCCTTGAACCAAGAAATATAATCAATTAAGCCATTTGACCAATTTTGATTATTAATTTTTGACGATTTTTTTTTCTGTTGGTACAGTGCGTCGTATCACAATGTCTCCGCCTGACATTTTCATAAACTTTTTTATTTTATTTAAAAATTTTATTAAAAGTTATAAAAAATTTAAAGAACTTATAAAATTTATAAAAAATATTTTAAAAAAATCTTTAATTGTAGCATAAAATTATAGTATATCATATGTCAATAATATCTAAAAAAATTATCAAAATTTAATGGTCAAAATTAATAAAATGGCTTAATTAATTTAATTTCTTGATTTTAAAAAATAATTGATTAATTTTTTTAATTCAAGAACTAAATTAAATACAAAAAATTTCAGTAACTTAATTAATTTTTCCCAAAAATTTTAAGGCTCTTTGTACGCCCTCATTTATCTTTTTAGAGGAGATAAACGTGTAGGGTTTTCTTTGTTTAGCTCACTGTTTCTGTTTAATAGTTTGGAGAATATTAGCTCAATATTTGGTTTGATGAGCTGTACTCCAGCTCATCTTCAATCATTTCCCGTGTTCTTCAAGTAATTGGTGGAAATAATAATTGGAATTTATTATTTACTGTATTTAGTTTTTTTATAATAATTGATATTCGATTTTTAATGGATTGATCTGGATTCAAACTATTATAAAGATTTATCGTAAGATAATTTTCTTGACTTAGTTTACTTCATTTATCGCATTATAATTTAAATTTTAAATATTTTCTAAAAAGGCATAGAATAAAAAATTATAATATTTGACTGACTAATTATTTTGATTTATTTTTAAGCAATTTAACTATCAATTTTTTATTTTTGGTCAAAATAATTCTTCTAAGATAAAAATTGTTAGTCAACCAATGCTTAATATAAACATACAAATTCATAAAAAAGTTAAGGCCGAGGAGATAAATAAATAAATATGTCATGATCAAGCTAGAGATGAAGACAATACTCAAGTGCGAGATTTTTTTTTTAGTTTTTCAACAATCTTCAATGAATAACAAAATAGACGATGCCTTGAGGATTTCGAAGTTTTAACTTTTAATCGTACTTTTTATATGAGTATCGAAGAATTTTTCATTTTTTACTTTTATACATAAAGTAATAATAAAAGAAAAAAAAGAAATATTTTAGTAAAAAATGTTAATTATTATAATTTAATTCTTATTGATATAAATTTAAATTTTGAATTCTCGAAAAGTACAAAATATTTTTGATATTTAAACTAAATATTTTATGTGTAAAATCTATAATTTTTAACCAGCATTTTAATTTTTTGGAACATATTTTTTTAGGTAGTAACCAAAAAATTATAAGAAAATAACGAGCTGCTCGTGAACTTATTGAGTCGAGTTGGGCTTTGTTCAACTTAACTCGCTAAGATCTCAAGTCGATCGTTGACCGAGTTTTGACTGAGTCGAGCTCAAAGCTATTCTAGTTGCTCAACTCATTTAGCAGCCTTAGCAGTGCACACTGACATGTCAGTGTTATATAGACAAATATATTAACTTGAAAGAATATCACATCAATCAAAAAATAATTTTATAAAATTATATAAAATATAAAATTATTTTTCTGCTGACGTGTTATTTTGTTTAGTCATTTCTAAGCAATTTTTATTCTAATATTGGTTAATTGTGACGATACTTTGGTCTTCCTCTCGTCTTACATGCTATTAGATATATGGATCTATCCAGGTTTAACTAATTGCTATTTTTTAGCTCAACTAGGGGTGAGCGTTCGATTGAGTCGAGTTAAATTTTTTTGAATTATTCGAGTTGATGCACCATATTTTACAACTCAACTTTATTTGAAGTTTTTTCAATTCGAGTCGAGTTTTCGAGTTCCTATACAAATTTAATTGTAATTATTTATCATGTTATAGTATAGTTTGATTCTAATTTAAACGACTTTCCATATTCATATAAGATATATATTTATATTTCATCATATTTTTTCATATGCAACATATATTTTTTTTTTCATATTTTTTATATTTGTATATACATATCAGGAAAATTGAGGAACTTGACTCGAACTTAAAAATCAATCCATTAGCTACTAAAAATTTCGAGTTATTCGAATTTCTATTTTACAACTCAAACTTTATTTGAAATTTTTTCGAGTCGAGTCGATTCAGAACGAGTCGAAAATCTATATTCAATTTATGTGTTCATTATTTATATAATCAGTTATATTGACATACCGATTTGTTTAGTGATCAGTTTATTTAGTCTTGCAATGTTGATTATGAATTGATTTTTTTTAAATGTACGACTAATATTTAATAATTGCTTCGCCTCTTTCTGAAAAAGATTAGGGTTTGTTAAATTTTAGGCCGCGTTGCTGTTTGTTCTAAGCGGTTGCCACTCCTCACGGCTTCACCTTCGTTTTTCTTTCTCCTTCACCTCAGGTGGTAAGCGCTCCAACATTGTTTCTTTCGTCGTTCCTTCAACCTTCGTGATGCTTCATATCTGACCACAATGCTTGCTGATGATCTCTCATTGCGTCACCTTGAACACCTTATGCTTTTGCGACAACATAAATGACCATGCAGATTGATGAGTAGATGTTGATTCCGTTTCTCTCTCGGTCCCCTTCGATGGATCTTCTTGTTAAAACAAAGAAATATAATGATTCATTCATTCTATTTGCATCACAATATATATCCTTAGGGAAATAACCACCATATTTTGGAACTTTTCACATAAAGGTATCCCTCCAAAATGGGTTTGTTGTAACAGCTGAACATATACAACTATTTGTTATCCAGCTCAGCATATGATTATTCAATATTTCCTCCACTCTTCTTCTCTTGAATTTCTGAAAAGCTTAGATCATTGAGTTTTCTTCGACATTCTTCAAATTGTTGCACTGGTATAGGTTTAGTTACCATGTCCTCCAGTTGATGTCGAGCAAGAATATAATTAACTTGAATTTTTCTACTCGAAACCTTTTTTTCCGAATAAAGTGCAGGTCCAAATCAACATGTTTGGTCTTGACATGCAGTATGGGATTGGTTGCCATGGATACCGTACTTGTATTATCACACCATACTTTTGGACTATCCAGCAATGTGATCTTCATATCAGATAAAACAAAAGTAATCCAGGTAAGGTCAGAAACAACATCTGCTAGACTGTGATATTCCGCTTTAGCTATAGATCGAGAGACAACTCGTTGTTTTTTGGAACTCCAGGTGATAAATGCTGACCCAAGCATATGCAAAAACCTGTGATTGACCGTCTTTCACCAACGTCACTGCCCCAATCAGCATCAGAGAAGGCAGTAAGCATAAGTGACTTAGTTGGTCTGAGATGGGAACCATAGGCCTAGGTCAATTGTGCCCTTGAGATAATGTAGAATTCGTGTAACAATATTCTATTGAGGGTCTGAAGGGTTTTGCATGAATTGTGATGTAACGACCTAATTCTCGGGTTAGTAAATCGAGTCTTGGGCCTGGGTTATGGGCCTTTATCTTGGAAGACTAAGTTAAAGGCTTTAAGGTTTGCACCCATTTCATTGGGGGAGAAGGTTTGAATTTTAAAAGGATGAGGATAGGAGAAAATGGAGGAGGAGATAATATTTTGGGAGAGAGAAAAAGTAAATAGGAGAGAGGAAATGGAAAAGGGGGATAGAAAGTAAGGGGAGAGTTTTAAACTCTGATCTACGGAGATCCAATTGTTTGTTTTCGACACCTCTACTGCCATTGTGTTCATCTCGTCAAGACGAGTTCGATGGTACCAGCAACGTCGCCGTCGGAGGGGGTGAGAGAGAAGAAGTTTCAGATTTTCCAATTGAAATGGTTAGAGTGCTCGAATCGAGAAACTAAGGCCATCACCGTGTCCACCGATGTCAAGATAGTCGAACTAGGCGTTTACCGTCATTGCTCGGCCACAGAAAGCCGCCTCTTGAGCGTGGGCAACGTCCAGTCGGTCAGGCTATTATAACAGCCGGGCTCAGCTATTGGGCTTGAGCCGTTGGGCAGAGCCGAGCCGGCCTGCCAAGCCGGTTCCTCAAGCTAGCCTTTGAGCTGAGCTAGCCGCAAGCCGTACCGTCAGTCGCCACGCAGCCATTGACTAGCGTTGACTTTTTTGAGGGACCCTACCCAGGGGTTTCTCAACGTTCTAAGTCTGATGGCATAGTCTATTACGTGAGATTCGAACCCTATAAGCTATTTTTACCCATTTGACCTCGTGAATTGAATAGAGGATGTATGCAATTAATGTATTTTCATATTCGTATATTTATGAGGGTTGTTCGGGCTCGAATACCAGATCAAAAGGAGCATTTGAGAAGATCGAGTAAGGATCTATTTTTAACCGCTTAAGGTTAGTACACCTCGAAATCCTACTGCTTCATGAGCATCATAAATGTGATTGCCTTGCTTGTTAGTGTTCGCAAAATAGGTCGACGATAAATAAGCATGTTGTGAGACCAGTATCATGAGACTTTATATATCTATGAGATGCATGATGATGTTACGAATATGATAAGACTCGTAGAGGCTTTAGAGACCATATAGGGTCGTTTGATATGCTCGTATGATTATTTGATGATTGTCTGATTGATTGAAATAATTTTGATGCCTTGTACGCTTGCTTGAATAGATTGATGAGATTTGATGTGAATTATGCTTAAGGGTTATGTAATCACTAATTTTGTCCGGGGTTGACCCGTTTCTTTTATTTTTGCAATAATAGCCTTATATGTATTATTAGGAGATAATAATATTGGGCTCATGTGTGTTATTATATGTACTAGGTATGTATCATGAGTGTGTGTGTTTATTATGTATGTTTATATAAAACATGGACATATATGTGTAGTTTGTCAACCTTGCATGTGATATACAATTGTATGTATGTGTTTGTTAATGTGTTTACTATTGTCTTAATATCATTAATGTCAAGATGTGCATTGAATGTATTGCTTGCGTGTATGTATGTATGTATGCATGTATTCATTATTACTTCAATTACGTTAAGGTTTAACTATGAATGTATGAATATTGCATGTATGATTATATACGTATTATGTGTGTATTAATGTTAGTGTGTTATGTATAAGTATAATTGTTTATATGTATATGTGTTATATTATAAGAGTTATTATAACATGGGCTGATAACTAATTAAAAAGATAAAAAAACAGATCAAATAAATAATTAAAACCCAATGTTTATATATAAGTCTAGGTCCATTTACATATCCATTAAAACCCAAAAATATTAATACATGTTATCTGGCCCAACAAGCCCAGCCCTAAGTCTGATAACTATCTAAAAGAAACCCTAATCTGATGCTCTTCTCATGCGCAACCAAATCTGGACCGTTAGATCAAGGGCTGCTGATCGAACGATCCAGATCGAATGGAGATCTTTCAGCTCCCATCGCGCCACGTGTCATCATCTAGCGCTGCCACGTCAACCATCAAATGTAATCTGGACCGTCCATTCCAAAAGAGATCTCAGCCTATGCACCGGCACCGGTTCATCTCCCCATCCGCATGATTACAACACCGGGATTTCCGCTGCCACCACCGGCTCTCAACCACCGAACATGCCGAAACACATAAAAAAAGAGAGCATGTCAGAACATCATCATCTACAGTGACAACATTTAATGTTTGCTTAAACATGTAAACGATATGATCAATAGGCAATGAGTAATCTGAAAGATATAAAGCAATGTAAATCAACCATTTGTAAGGGCAGAAGCTTTCGAACGGAAAAAT
Source organism: Hibiscus mutabilis (assembly GCA_019671005.1). NCBI lineage: Eukaryota > Viridiplantae > Streptophyta > Magnoliopsida > Malvales > Malvaceae > Hibiscus > Hibiscus mutabilis. The sequence goes on from CM033745.1 coordinate 52,276,832, forward strand.
CCAGAAGCAATAAAAAAAGAAAAAGCCTTTCAAGGTATTTCTTTTTCCTTATATATTTGAAACATGCATATATGTATATAAAAGAAATAGAGTTTAGGGTTTACCCTCGCGCCACCATGTTGTCTTCGCCGGTGATAAGCTTCATGGTCTCATGAGACCGTCCGATGGTGAACCAGTAAGGAAATAACAGCCAGAGAGCGGTTCCAGAGTGGGGGGTTTTTAGCCCTAGATTTCTTTTTTGGTTTCGGCTTAGGGTTTTAATGGCGGAGGAAGGTTGATTTTGGTAAAATTAGGCTCGAACCTAGGTTTAGTATAGAAAAAAGGGTGTTTTGTAAGCGGTTTAGGTTTGCTCGGCGGCGGCCGACACGACTGAGGGATGGCTAGTTTTTGGAAAACGCGGCGAAGGGATGCCGAAATCTAGGTTCATGATGAACCCAGATGAACTGGAAGAACAAATAAGAGCATTTTGGGGGAAAGTGTTATAACAGAGGAAAAATGGCTAAAAGGGTTGGATGTTTAGATAAAAGGGGGATTTATAGCGTTATAATTTTTTAAATGGTATAATTACATTTTAAGGACCTTCGCCCTAAAATAATTGCGCCAGAGGGGCTTCTGTATGGTCCAATTGCATAATTAGTCCCTCCGCGTGGTCTAATTACGAGAGGAAGCCATTCTACCTATTTTAATTATTCCCGGGTCCTCCATAGTTTTTCAAAATTTTCAATTACGCCTCATTATTTCTTTTAATTTTGTCCTTGTATTTTATTTCCTCACAATTAGGTCATTTTCCAGTTTTTAAATTAAACTATTTTATTTATTATTTTTCATGTATTTTTAGTTTAAATTTTGCACACTTATTTCTAACAATTCCAATTTAATTTTCATGATATTATTGCTCGTTTGTGATCGTGATTTTATGGATAGAATTAGTTCGAATGGTATATATATTAGGGATTTAATATGCACATAGATTTAGTACAAAATAGAAATGTGACGTATAATTTTATGTTTAATATGCATTTGTTGGTAAAGTATAAATTGGTAAAATAAAGTGTATATTTCTCAACTTATAATCGTTTTAGAATAAAATAGAAATTTGTAAAAAATTATAAATGTTTTAATATATAATATATATTTTTAGTATATAGTAATTTTTTAAATATATATATATATATATATATATAATAGATACTTTCGATGTATAATAGTTTTAAAGTATAAGATAAAAATTTGTAAAATGTAATATATATTTAGGACCTATAATACATAGTTTTCAAAGTATATAGTATAACCTTACAAAATAATGTATATATGTTTTTGATATATTTTTTCAAGGTATATGGTATGATTTTGAAGAACGTAACATATACATTTTTAGTATATAAAGTATATAGTTTTTTTGAAGTATAGAATAATGTTACGTGAAAATGATATATATATATATGTGGTGTATAATATAGTTTAAAGTATATGGAAGAGTTTTTACAAAATAATAATAATAATAATAATAATAATAATAATAATAATGCATATTTTAAATAATAGGTTCATATATATTTTAATACATAATGTATTTTAATGTATATTTTTAAATAATAGTTTTTTAATATATAATTTTAATACCCAATGCATCTTAATTTATTTTTTGGGGCCTTTATTAGGTAGTATCCTTGGGCTTTAGGCCTAGTTTTGTCTTGGGCTTGGTTTTATGTTTTCGGGCCTTAGACCTTGTCTTTTTTGGGCTTTGACTAGATTAAGTAAATCGACTTCATTAATTTAGATCGTGTGCCAGTCTCATAGAGGCATGATCCTAGAATTAACAAATTAGCCTTAGGTCTTTTAGAGCCTTAGTTAGATTAGGTTTGGATTAATTTAGTGAATTTAAATTTATCCTTGGCTTATTGGGGTAAATGTTAAATTTATTAAATTAACCGAGCATTTCTTAATTATTTCAGGGGGTAAAATCAATTTTAAGTTTAACTTAACATCAAATTACAAATTAATCACCATAAACTGGGTTTCTTAATCTTTTAGGGCTAAGTATATAATTGTGCCATATATAAATTGGGCCTTTCTTTCGTATGTTTACATTCATGCCTTAATTGTCATTCATATGGTCTTTAATCTTTATCACATTCAAAATTAATCTAAATCGTAAAAGAGAGGTACTTATTAATTCCAATATTTGTGTCATAACAGTCCGAGCTTAAAAGGATGTTGACCAAATATTCGAATTAATTCTTACCATCCCAAGGCAAATGGATTAAAAATTAACAAAATCATCTCATCATACTTAAATGTTTGCATCATGCATAAAGGTGACGTATGGAAGTCGAACCATAAATTAACACGACAGTCGGGCTTATTTGATGTCGGTTTAATCTGTGGTCCGATATATCGTTAGCCTTATTAATTAAATGTCCAATTAATTTGAATCCACCAATTCGATAAAGCCCGTACAACAAGGTTAATTTTCATCTAAAAACTCCGAATTAAATTCAATCTAAATTTCAATAATTTTCATCATTTTAAGAGCAACAAATGTTTTGGTATCGAGTTCAGGGCGTGATGGGGGTGCTAATCCTTCCTCACGCATAACCAACTCCCGGACCCTTTCACAACGAATCTCTGGTTTCTTATGGTGTCCGGCCTACCTCACCCAAGTGGCCGGTGGTGACTCCAAGTTTTCATCATTTTCAAAAATTTAAGGTTCTCAAAGGAAATCCCTAATCTTCCAAAAGATTTTCATTAGTGATTTAAGGGATAATTAGTAGCCGACTTCTTTTCTAAACAAACACCCTTAAACGCCATTTCCTTTTTCAAAAGGAAGAAAAAGGTTGCTACAAGTTAAATACTCGATTTAATGATTATGAAGTCAGTAATTAATATTAATTGATTGAATGCTTTAGTAAACAAACCTTAATGACTTTCATAAGCTTTAGAGACCGAATAAAGTGTTATAAACCTGTAATTCAAGAAAATGGTGCGAACCCATGAATAGGGTATTACGAGCTTTGGCTGTACTGGTACGTAATTGAGGACTGTATCGGTACGGGTCGACCCTGAAATATAAACGCGACCCTTATCATCCAAACACTGATACCCCAAATGCTTTGGTGAGAATCCAAGGAAAAGACATGGTTTAGAATGACAATCAAGTTTATGCTGATCAAATAGTCGAGTGTGTGGATAACATTCACAACCAAACACCTTCAAGTTGGAATAATCAGGAGCTCTGACATGCAATTTCTCAAAAGGTGACCGATTTCCAATTCTTCGAGAGGGTAAACAATTGATAAGATAAACTGCATGAAGAACATCATACGACTAGAACTTAAGAGGGAGAATTGCCTGAGCCATTAAAGTGAGATTAGTCTCCACAATGTGACGGTGCTTTCTCTCAACTACACCATTTTGTTGAGATGTATGTGGGCAAGTGTTTCTCTACTTAATACTAATTTGAGACAAGGTTGATTCAAGAAAGTGAAATTCCCCTCCTCCATCTGTTTGAATGGCTTGAATAGTGGCTTGAAACTGATTTTTAACAAGTGCATAGAATAAAGAGAAAGCTGTTGAAGCTTTAGATTTATTTTTGAGTAGATAAAGCTAGCAATTGCGTGTGCACATGTCCACAAAATATATGTAGTATTGAAAACCATTGGATAAAATGGGTGAAGACCCCAAAGATCTATTTCAATCAACTCAAAGGGACTGTTGTACACTATATTAGAATCCGTGAAAGGAAGAGAGTGACTCTTTCCCATTTGACAAGCTCTACATACAATGTGCTCATCAAGTACAACCTTTTTATTCAAAACAGTAGTAACTATGTCCTTAACTAGGTGACCTAAACGCTGGGGCCAAAGCCAAAACGTTGAAGTAGACTTAGAATTAGTAGTGTAGGCTTTAATTGAAAGCTGGGAAAGATCTCCTGAGATACTGAATAGACCACCATCTCGGGAACCTCTTAAAAGAGTTTGACATGTCTTTTCATCCTTCACGCAACAATAGCCAACACGAAATTTAATAAACACAGAATTTTCATGTGTAAATTTTGAAACTGACAGAAGGTTCTTATTGATTTTAAGCACATGCAACAATTGATTGATATAGATATCTCTGGTAGATGTATGAAGTTTAGATTGTCATGCATGTGATATATGTACGAATGAACCATCTCCTAAATTAGCTTGGCCCTTACTAAAGTATGGAGAAGCCGATGGCATGAGAGAATCATCATTGGTCACATAGTGAGTAGCACCAGAGTCAGGGAACCAGACCAAACCATTTATGCCAAAGGTTGAAGCCACAAAAGTGTTTACTTGAACAACATCCAGAGGCTGATCAGGAGAGGATTTTTCAGTATTGGGTGTAGCACTGATAAATGGGTCATAAGCCACTTCGATTGGATCAACATTGAAGGAGCATGCAGTGGCATGAGTATCCATAAGAGGTCGAGATGGCCTGGAAGAAACTCCTTTGAAGTTTTGATGAAAACGGTGCCAACACTAATCAACGAGATGACCCAACTTCCCACACAGTTAACATTGTGTCCTGGGACGCCCTTTGTAACGACCACCAGAATATTATGGCTCTACACGCCTGGTTTAAGATAAACCAATTGGAAGACCTCCACAAGTGTCATCCTGATCGACCACTCTAGTATTATTGATTCCAATTGGGCAATGCAATTGATTAGAAATATGAGATTCAGGTTCTCAACTGGCAGAGATAACGGCGACAAATGGATCATACTCCAGTGAAAGTCCATTGAAGATCGTAGGTATCTACTCAACAGACGATACAAGACTGCCACAGGAAGCCAACAAATCAAGAATCTCCTTGATTTTTATGGTCTAAGGTCACATAGAGAGAGAGGCTTTCTTGATCGAGTGGAGCCGGTAGTGTAGATGCATGAAACTCGTGGTGGACAGCTAATAATAAAGTCGAACAATAGTTCTCCAAATTGTTGCCGTAGTTTTAGCACCAACTAGTTGTGGCAAAATGTTTGGACTTACTGTAGAAAGAAGCCAAGAAGCAATGAAACTATCATGTTTAATAAAACGAAGATAGGCTGGGTTAGGAACTCGCTCACCATCATCACCGAGCATAGTTTTGGCTGGAGGAGAAACAAAATCATCAAGGTAGGATTCAAGGCCCTGCCCACGCATCATTAAGACTCATGTTGTTTTCACAACAAAAAAATTAGTTTTATCGAGGCTTATACTAATTCTTTTGTTAGAAAAAGAAGGATTGGCAGAATCAGGAAGGAATGTAGTGTCTTCTTCTACAGGAAGCACCATGGTCGGAGATAAAAGTGAAGCAATAAATAAGCGCAACAAAGAGAAAAAATAGGATTATGTCTGGGCAACTGATACCATGTTAAAACAAAGAAATATAATGAAAGAAGATAAGAAGGAATGAAGGAGAAATCGTGATTCATTCATTCCATTTGCATGACAATATATAACCTTAGGGAAATAACCACCACATTCTGGAACCTTTCACAAAAAGGTCTCCCTCCAAAATGGGTTTGTTGCAACAACTTAAAAAATTCAACTATTTGTTATCGAGCTAAGCATATGATTATTCAACACTCCTTGCTCTCTCCTCCAGGATTGGTTGCTTCCTATTCTTGCTGTTTTTGTGTTGTTCTGATGTTTCTTGTGCTTTGTATTGTTTCTATTTTATGTGTTCATTGTTGTTTTTCTTTTCTTGTTCATGTGTTTCCAGTGTTATCTTTGTCTATGTGATATTCTTTATTTTAATAAACGTTGACTTTATTAAAAAATGTCAGACTTGATTCTAACAATCGAAATACACAGAAATTTAGAAAAAGTAGTAGAAGTAGAAGTAGAAGTTTTAGATTCAAAAAGTATTTTCTTGAAAAAGTTCATAACTACTTACATCACATAATTCTAATTTATACTAGTCTAACATTAGTGCAAGACAAAATCAGTTAATCCCTTGGGTAACTTCCTTTCCCAGCCACTCTTACGATTTTCTTGCATTCCCGTTGGCAATCCCTCATCATTGGCCTTGTGCTGTTGACTCACAAACGTTGCCTCAACTTCACTGCTCGTGACATTGCCTTTCTCTTTTTTAAGAAACTTGTCATCAAGCTTTGACTCAAGTGTTTCTGCTGCTAGATTAATAGTCTCCAGCATCAATGGTAGTGGCGTGATTTGCTGCATTGGTTTTCATCTACAGGGTTTAAGCTAGCACACGACAGGGTCCAAAAAATCGCGGACTCAATTTTTGATGTCGTCTCAATTGAAAGTGACAATTGTCGGTATGGCTGCAACCGAGGTATGGCTGTAACCGAACTAAAGCCCAAGATCCTTCCTCAAGTTCCATTTTGCAATGATGTTTGTCGGACTAATTTTCCATCCTTGTTTGAACGTGGACTAGGTTTCTTTTAATTCCCTCAACAACATATCTCTTTCTTGTAACTCCCTTACCACTTGCTCATTCGCCGAGCTGCCTTCTAGATAATTCATAATAGTCGGAGGGTTGCGTCCATAAAATGCCTTGAACGGGGTCATACCTACCGATGCCTACTACGCAATATTATACCAATATTCCGCCCACGCAAGATACGTCTCCCATTGAGTTGGCTCATCTCCTGCTAAGCAACGCAAGTACATCTCAAGACATCGATTTAAAGCCTCGGTTTGCCAATCAGTTTGAGGGTGGTATGTCGAGCTCATACACATTTCCGTTCCTTGTAATCATTTTATCTCTTTCCACAACTCACTCACAAAAATCCTATCTCGATTGTTGACCGTTGAACGAGGAATTTCATGTAGTTTAATTACCCATTGAACCATCACTTTGGCAACATATTTTGCATTGAAGTGTCGAGAAAGTGCGAAAAAATGTCTGTACTTAGTTAACCGATCCACTAACACTAGTATGGCCTCCTTACCACTAGACTTTGGCAGACAAATAATGAAATCCAATGCAATATCTTCGAATACCTGATTTGGGATGCTTAGTGGTTGGAGCAAACCTGTCGGGGATAAACTATCATTTTTCATCCTTTGGCACACTTGGCACTCACTAACAAAGCGTCATACATCCTTCCTCATATTCTTCCAATAAAAAATAGCCTCTAATCATGAAAGGTTCGAAGAGTCCCAGCGTGTCTTCCGATCGTCGAATCATGAAACTCCTGAGTATTTGTGAACGTAGTGTAGTCTCATTTGGAACCACAATATTTCCCTTAAACAACAACAACCCCTCTTGTTCAATGTACCCTGAAGGATTGTTGATTCTACTTGTTATATGCTCTCGTATAACTTGCAACTCAGGATCCTCTTTAGTTGCTGCTCGGACAACTTCAACAATACCAAATGTCAAGTGCGATATGGCCATCAAACTTGCGTTCCCTTCCCTGGACAGAGCATCTGCTACTGAATTCATCTTTCCGAGTCGATAACGGTTCTCAAAATTATATCTAATCAACTTCGATAACCAACGTTGTTGCTCTGAAGTTTGTATGGTTTGTTGAGTGAGTTCTCGCAGAGATTGTTGGTCTGTGAGAATAGTAAATTTCCTTCCCAACCAGTATTGTCTCCACTTTCCCATTACTTGAGTTACGACGAACATATCGCGATGGTAAGTCGATGCTCCATGCATCCTTGTACTTAATTTTGACTGAAGTATGCCAATGGTCTATTATCTTGCGTAAGAACGGCCCTAATTCCAACTATTGACGCATTCGTTTCCACAAAAAAATCCTTATCAAAACAAGGTTGACCCACAAACGATACTTCAGTAAGGAGTATTATTAGTTTTTCAAAGGCCAATTGAGTTGCCTCGGTCCACTCAAATTGTTCACCCTTATGCAGCAAATCAGAGATTGGCACAGAAATGGTCGCAAACCCTCTAATGAAACGACGATAGTATCTAGCTCTTCTAAGAAATCCTCAAACTTCTTTGATATATTTGGGAGTTGACCAATCTCGAATGGCTCTAACCTTGTTTGGGTCTATAGCCAAAACATTCCTTGACACAATGTGTCCCAAATATTCCACAGTTTCTTGTCCGAATATGCACTTCGACCCTTTTGCCACAAACCCATTATCCTGTAACACCTGAAAAACTTATCTGAGGTGACTCAAATGATCCTGTCAACTCTTTGTGAACAAAAAAATATATATTGTGTGATTTAATTACAACACAAACGTTGCTAGTATAAATTAAGATCATCTCCACAGGGATTGGTGAAACTCTGACTTCTAGCTTCTTGCACTGAAAGAGAATAGTATTGAAGGTAATAGATGGCGATAAATAACAATTAAAATAAACTAAACAAAATAAAGTAAGAAGTAATTGATAGAAGAGATTAGGCAGGGTTATCGTGAGTAGTGGTGCGATTGTTGAATGAATTGATGTGGCTAGTAATTGTTGAGGCAAGTGGGCTGCCGTGGCAACTGGGTTTAGTAGATTGTCGTGGCAACTGTGTTTAATAGATTGCCGTAGTAACTGGGTTTCCTCCTTCAATGTTCGTCGGAGTGTTCTTCAATGCCTTAATGTTATCCCTAACCGAAGAACTAATATTTGCGCAAGCCTTGGTGATATATCCCTACGTTAAGCTTGGGTGAGCAACACTGATCTTTGCACTCTTCTTAGCCGCTAAAATTTGTCCTTATTCCTAAGGCTAATTAGTTTCCACCAATGGTTGTTTAAATAGAAACTGTATCCACTCGTTTCGTGAATCTAGCTCCCCCGAGCCTAGATAAATGGATGCAACCAAGTTCCTTTCCCAATTTCCTTGAAGCAAAAATAAAGAACCAAAAATGGATAAACAATAAATTTATTGAATTAAAAACCAAAACCATTCATTCGTCTCTACACACCAATAAAACCCGATAACCCAAGCCAAATTAATCTAGTTTATGAGTGGGTAAAAAGAAAACACAAAGAAATAAAACCCAAACATGAGATTGCATGATACAAGACAAAAAAAAATGGATGTATGTGAATCCCTCTTGCGATCCGATCTCATTCTCCCAATCGACTCTCATATGTTTGTTGTTGCGATCTCCTTAAATATATGAAGAAAGAGAGTCCAAATGCGTTTAGAATCCGTGTAAATAGATCTCTAACTGATTGGAGATTTTAATTTGAGATAATTATCCTTTACGTTTGAATAAATCTACAGATAATGGCTTTTATCGCGACTTGCCACGACATCCTTCAGCAAGTGGTTCAGCTAGTCCTTATCCTTATCCTAACATGCTAGGGAATCCTTCGGCAATTGACTTGACAACTCGTCCTATACAAAATAAAGCAAAACAACAATGATTTCTCCACAAAAACCATCAAAATATAAAGCCAAGCTCAATAGACGAGGAAACTACGAAACTATGCATGAATGACTAAGTATGCAACTAAAATGAGCCTAAGTCTAAAAATAATATGAGTAGAAAGGGTAGAAAATATAGTACTTTTATACACATAACACAACCCCAAACTCAAACTATTGCTTGTCCTCAAGCAATGTAAAACACTAACAATTACATGCCAAGGCATTTACCACAAAAAACATACTTCTTACCTGACTTTAATCCTCAAAACCATGGCAACAAAGAATTACCTTTCGATCGTTGGAAAGTATAGAAAGTTACTCAAAATTAAACTACAATGCTAGTGAAAATGTGTGTGTGAAGTTGTGTACAAGTCAATGTCGCAACCCTTTTTAGGAGTCTCGATGTTTTGGAAAACTTTATAAAAACACGGAGTCGCCACCAATATTTTTTGAAGAAAGTGTGATTGGATCACTTTTAAAACAAGGTTTATTTTAATAAAATGTTTTATTTATCAAAATAACATTTTTGGTCCACGAAAATAAGAGAAAATAGGTTCTAGGGTCGGTTACGTGTGGGGAAGGGTTAGCACCCACACAACGCCCAAAAATTGGTACCTAATTGATTTTCAAAAAAGTGTTCTCAAAATTGGAATTTGCAAGTTCACAAGATTTCAATTTATTCACCCGCTTAGTGAATATAGATATATTTTAACGGCCTTATTGCCCGGGAAATGAACTTCAATCACCGCCAACACTCCTGGCGCTAACCCGTCATTCCCGTTTGATAAGGCACCACATTGATTTAGTTTTCACTTTTTTAGAACAAACCAAAGAAAATATTAGGTGTGTTATCATCTTTTTAAAATTAAAGCCTATTTTAATTAATCCCTAAAGAAAAGTCTAAATTTGTTTTATTATTAAGGTTATGATATTTAAAGTGTATTTTATTTCAAAACATGAAGAACATTTTTCATCATACAAGTTTCTATTCTAAGCTTTCAAAGAACCTAACCCTAGGGTTTTAACACACTTGCGCATATTTACATAAGAAAACAAGAAACAACTAATTATTTAACTTAAAATAAATAACTAAATAATTCCTAAATTTTAAAATAAAGAAAAGGGTATTTAGTTTTTACTTTAGAATAGAAAGTCTGAAATAGGGATTAAATTGAAAGAGAGCAAAAAAGTAAAGGTTAAAATTGAATAATGAGTGAAATTCGGTGGTTAATTTATAAGAAAAAGGATGAAATTGAAACAATTGAAAACTGAAGAGCTGCGACGCAAGATCTGAAGAAGAAGGGCGCGGGTCAAAGAGCGGGTATGGGCCGGGTCCCGGGTTGGTTTATAAGGCCTTTATCGGAAACAAAAAAACATTTTCCCCCTTTTTATTAAAATAAATCAATACCGATTCCATCAAAATTCTCTGAAATGTTCTTCGTGTTCTTCATGAAATGAAGAACACAATGAACATCCACTGTGCCGACGGCGGAATTCCTAGAAACCACCCGTTTTCCCAGATTCCGGCGACCCCAAATTAGGCTTTTTACTCACCGAAGCTACATCGAAACAAAATTCGCGGGGGTGCTACATAAAACTGAGGTTAAGACTTCCATTTTCTTTATTTAAAAATGAAACTGAACATAGAAAGAAAGAGTTACAAAAAAAATCTGCTTTTATTCTCTTGCAAATGCTTGAATACACTTGCTGAATTGCTACAACTTCTGGGTTTCTGAATGCTATATGTATGTATGCGATTGTGTATTTCTATCAGAAATTATTTCGCATGATTCTTGTTTTTTCTATCTAGTGTGTGTTACATAGAATTACAAATGAGGTTTATATAGTTTACAGAAATGCTTGGTTTTCAAGTTTGAATCTCGAATATTTTCCATATTTGCTCTTATCTCGGCTCTGATTTTAAGCTTATTGCCTTTTGTCCACTGTCTCAATCTGATTGCAGCTTGATTCATGCTAGGGCTTTATTTTAGGGATTAACTTTGCTTCATATTTGGGATCTAACCCCTTTTGTTTCCCTCTTTGCATGATTCTGATTGCCTTGATTGTCGAGGGAGACGTCGGTAAAGGGTGGATGGTGACGGAATTAGCTTGGGTGTTTTCCAGAGAAGACGAAACAGTCGGTCGAAGTTGAAACATCATGCGCATGGTTGTCACGCGCGATTGGTGATCTGCGTGCCCTGCTTTGGAGCGATCTGGGATGTTAGATCATAATATGATCTAACAGTCATGAAGAATGCAGTGTTATATCATCCCCAATTGGCGTGATCTATGCCGTTGGATCAATCCTAGATCTAACGGCTGCCCTTCTGTTACGCAATGAGCAAAGGAAGAATATTAGGGTTTCAGTTTTTTCATTAGAAACGGGCCGAACAGGCCCTCTTTATGTATACAAACAAGTTTTAATGTAATGGGCTTTGCTTAATGGACTCTTTATTATTTTTCTGATGGACCTTTTAATACAAATGGGCTGTGTATTTTTATATTTTGGGTTTTACTAACCATTTACACTAATTATATTAACAACATTATATGACACCTACATAATACTAATACTAATTACTACATTAATATTTTATTGCACTAACATATATCAATTACACTAATTATGAAAAACAATAACAATTATAACAAAAGTGAAAAATCAGTGACAACGGTCAATTAACAAGATTCCAGGCAAACTTTAGGTTTTATTATTAACTTGTTGAGGCATTTAATTCTGCCAGAGCCAGTTTAGGCACCTCTAGCAATTTCTTTCAATTAATTCAACTAGAGCCAGAATGACACCTCTAGCAATTTCTTTCAATTAATTCAACTAGAGCCAGAATGACACCTCTAGCGATTCTCAATGTGTGAAAACTAGAGCTAGATTAGCACCTCTAGTAATAAATTATCTATATCCATTATATATATATTGGCTAGAGACGAATCGACACCTTTAGCACATTTTCCAATTTTTTAATAATCTAAAATTCACTAGGTCTCCCCTAATCAACAAGTCATAACAATGTCAATATAAGTAGCATCATATTCAAATTTCAAGTAAGCTACATGCTAATCCTAAAATCTAAGGTCTTATCACCTAAGTGCAATGGAAAAATTCATCATAGGATATCACAGCAAGTTTTGAAAGTTTAACCAGACAATAGTCATGGCAAGTAATGTATACAAACTAACATGTGACAAACAAAATGAATGCAAATGACTATGAGACGAACAAAAACAACCCCCCCAAACTCGAGAGAAGCATTATCCTCAATGCTTGCAAAAAAACAAATAAAAATAAAATGCAAATGAACTAATCAAAGAGGTCGTAACCTCGAAGTTGTAGTTTTTGTCTCGACATATGCTTGGTTCATTTTCCAGCTCGTGGTGATTGTTGTCATGAAGCTGGTGCAGGGTCATTAACCGTAATTTCCTCAACCTCTTCAACCACCCCACCCTCCTTCTCGACCTCCTCTTGTGTTGAAACTTTCGCCTCGACGTTAGCTTTGATGATGCAACTGGAGGTGGGGACTTCAACGGTACAGAAGTGGTGTCGCCTGAATCTGAAAAATCATGTAAAAATTTAGTATGCTCTGGTTCATTAACAAGTTCTTTACCTTTGTACGGGATAGTGGTTGCCGTGGCAATGTTACTTGTAGTTGGCTCAGTATCAGTTTCCAGGGAAAGTAACTCGACAAGGAACACCAGAAAATGTGCACTACTATTGGGATAGTTCTCTAGGATAACTTGTGTTAAGGAAATATCGCGTTCCTTCATATATCGCCTAAGCAGAAGCTCTCGTGCCTCCATCCGATCTAATCGTTGGATCAAGGAGCGAAGAATATTGGCCATCCCTAGGATACTTGACGGGGACTACGCACTTGTCGTGGCATGTGCACTTGTTGGGGCAGAATCTGGAACAGGGGTCTACGCGCAACTACTGGTGCTTTTGGTGGCCCGTCTTGCATCATTCGCATATACTGAGTCTTTGTCCACCTAGTTTTCTTGGGTCGTCCGTAGCCTCGGTCGACACTTTCTCCTTCTCGTATAAGATTGAAATTAGATCAGGAAAATATAGTGCCCCATATTCTTCTTGTTACAAACATAAATCTCATCAACAATAATATGTCCAATTTTAATAGTACGATTATGCAAAATAGAATGCAGCAACAATAAATTAGAGTAAGAAACAATGTTGTTATGAGTTATGGGCATCAAACGGGTTTTGAGGAAGTTATTGCAGAACTTGGCCGCGGGTTTCAACGAGATTCAATTCACCGTGCCTTCCAATTCTTTATCATTTTATTCGGTATCCTCAACGATGAGATCCTTGAGGACTTTATCCACCTCTTCTACGGTGATATTATTCACAAACTTAGTATTCTCGTCACATGTAGAAAACAACCCATAGTATGTGTTGATAGCAGAGGCATCAAGAAGAATAGCCCTACCACGTACATAAACAAGGATTATCCGGATTATAAACATGAGAGTAAAACTCCCTTACCCATGAGACATTCCCCGATACAGGTTGTTCGCAAAAGATTGGCCACTTATGATCTGCAACAATGGTGTAGACGAAATCTTCATGACCATATTTTGGTTTGGAGAGATCATAGGCAAACCCTTGCTCCTCCCAAACCTTTCTATTGAAAAACTTCTTCTTGAATCTTTGCTCAATTTTTGGTGTAGCAAAATGACGAAATGATGGCTCGATTGCTTTTGAAGAACTTGCTCTGGGCATGGTTTTTGAATTCTTAATCATGGTGTTTGGCTCTTGATTGAAAAATAAAACAAAGAAAAGCTCTGAGAGTTTCAAGAGTGGGAAAAGAGTAAATGAAGAAGATGAGCTATAATGAGGATTTAATGGTGGAGTGAAGGGTTGGAAAAAAGGATGGATTGATGTATCTCTAATGGGGGAAAGAAAAACAATGATGGGCGATGGGTAGGATGTGTGGCTAGGGTTAGAAAGAGAGGGAAAGAAAATTTTGGTGAAAATTTCAAATGGGTGTTTAAATCCGCTAAAAATCGTCGACACATTCATTGAGATAGATTTTCATTCAAATGAAATTCTATCTCATAGCCCAACTCCTTTTCTTTTGAAACTCTTGTCTAAAATTAAAAAACAATAGGATAAATATTAAATAAAGATAAAAAACTAAATCAAACTAAATCAAAAAATAAAAAGAAAATGATAAAACAAAATTCAAAGAAAAATAAAATAAACAAAATAAAAATAAAAATAAAAATAAAATAACTGAACAATAAAATTAAAAATACTTAGAAAGAGCATTCTCATGCATCTTCTAAGGATATCGCTCTCTTATCACGCTCAACATGACTACCAACGTAGTGCTTCAATCTTTGTCCATTGACCTTAAACTCACATCCATCTGTAGTTGATTTGATCACAACAACCCCATAAGAATTGGGTTTAACTACCTTGAATAGCCCAGACTATCTTGACTTTAGTTTGCCCGGAATAGTCTAGAATTATAGAGAAACACCAGTTTCCCTGGCAAGAATTGTCGTGGCAACAGCTTCTTGTCATGCCATTATTTCGTCTTCTCTTTATAAAGTATGACATTGTCATAAGTTAATGCACTAATTTCTTCCATCTCGTTCAAGTCCAGTAAGCACTTTTCTCCAACTTTCTCCCAGTCTATGTTCATGGTCTTAATTGGCCAATAGGCCTTATGCTCAATCTCCGTCGACAGGTGGCAAGTCTTGCCATAGATAAGTTTATAAGGAGACATGCCTAGGGGCGTCTTGAATGTTTTTCGGTAGGCTCAAAGTGCATCATCGATTTTCGCAGACCAATCTTTTCGTGAAGGATTAACAACCTTCTCAAGGATAATCTTCAACTCACAATTAGAAATTTCTACTTGCCCGTTAGTTTGCGGGTGATATGCCGTGGCAACTTTGTGAGTCACTCCAAAGCACTGTAACATCTTGGCAAGAAGTTTATTGTCAACATTTTTGCCTTCATCGCTAATAATTTCCCTCGGGAACTTTTTGAGTCACTCCAAAGCACTGTAACATATTTTTGTTCAAGAAACGCTGTACATTCTTGGAATCATTTCTGGGAACTGTAGTTGCCTCAACCCATTTGGAAACGCAGTCCACGGAAAGTAAGATGTATAATTTGTCGAATGATGATGAGAAGGGACCCATGAAATCGAGGCCCCACACATTGAACAATTTGACCTCGAGAATGTTCTACAATGGTATCTCATGCCGCCTTGATATATTCCTCGTTCGCTAGCATCAGTCACACTTCTTTTAAAATTCATGAGCATCCTTATAGAGAGTTGGCCAATAAAAGCTTGACTATAAGACTTTCGTCGTTGTGCGAGTACCTCCAAAATAGCCTCTATAGGGTGATGAATGACATTGTAGAAGCACAATTTATTGTTCCTCCTCAAGAACACATAGTCGTATGACCTGATCTGTACATTGTTTAAACAAAAGAGGCTTGTCCCAATAATAATGCTTAGCATCATGTAGGAACCGCTTCTTTCCTTGGTGAGTAAGGTCATAAGATAAAATATCGCTCATAAGAAAATTTACTAGATTGACATACTAAGAAGTTGTCGTGGCTATCATAAATTGCTCATTCTGGAATACATCATGGATCTCTAAGTAGTCATCATCTTTATTGCCCCTTCCAGCTTTGACAAGTGATCGACAACCTGGTTCTCCGTTATTTTCCTGTCATTAATTTTATTATAAAACTCTTGTAAAAGTAATATCCAACAAATTAAACGAGGTTTGTCATCTTTCTTAGCAATTAAATACTTAACTTTTGAATGGTCAGTGTGAACAATTACCTTACTACCAATCAAGTAAGGACGAAACTTGTCAAATACGAACACTACTGCTAGCAATTCCTTTTCAGTCGTGGTGTAATTCAATTGAGCACCACTAAAGGTTTTGCTAGCATAATATATCACATGGAAAATTTTACCTTTCCTCTAGCCTAAGACAACTCCTACCGCAAAATCGCTCGCATCGCACATGAGCTCGAAAGGTAGGGACCAATTAGGGGAACAACAATAGGTGTTATGGCAAGTTTCTTCTTTAGGGCTTCAAATGTCGTGGCACAAGAATCATCAAAATTGAAGGCCTTGTCATGTTCAAGCAAATTACACAAGGGTTTAGAAATCTTAGAAAAGTTATGAATAAACCTTTTGTAAAAACCTACATGGTTGAGAAAACTTCGGATCCCCTTGACTGAATTTGATGGCGGCAATAGGATTGATAATGTACTATAAAAAGTCACCTCGGGTGCTGAGGGTTGTAAGGTACGAAAAATCCACCACGAGTACCCTAACGGTTAAGGGGTTATATGGTACCAAAAACTCCCGTTAGTGGATTATACACCTAACCAATGATTTGGGTTGTGATTGTGCTCGGTTGTAATTGTACCATAATTTTGGTTGAGGTTGTATGAAGTGTTGAGAGGATACTTGTTGAATTCATGTATCCAATTTAATATTTTGTAAAGTGGAACTTGGTTTATGATCACTTGAAATGCAATATAATTGTTTAATGTATCATGTTGATGGATATTGATGTATAATGTTGGTATATATATGTTTACTCTTTAGGCTTTGCATATGGGATGTTATGCACGTGAAAGCTTAAATTGAGGGTTAGCAAATGGGATTTGTTGTTGATCCATGATACATGTTGCATATGGTTTAATATGCTGGTTTTTGAAAGTGTTAAGTGCATGGTTTTTAAGGCATGATGTTTTATAAGATGATTGAAATGATATTTTCAATGTGGTTTTGGTAAATGTTTTAAATGCATTGATGGTTTGTTGTTTGAGCACTCCTCACTAAGACTAGTATGCTTACGATCTCTTTTTCCATCAATACAAACAGTTAAAAGGATTTGAGGCAGCAAGCAAGTGAGGGGAATCTAAGGACTTTGGTTAATAAACGTATGCTTTCGAACTAGACTAGTAGTAATAAAGGTAATGAGGTTCATTGTTGTTTTGGGAAGGTTTTGCTAAACTCCGTGTTTGAGGAAGTTTGCTATGTTATTTTGGAGTTGTAAATGGCCTTACATGTTTGTTTAATGCCTTGGATTTATGTTTCATGCTTTGAATGATTTGTATCTAGAAAGCATGCCTTTAGACTTTCAATTGAAGTATGATGCCATGTTATGATCGTGTTTCTGTGATGTTTTGATCTTGAGAGTATTTGTGTATATGTTTGAGACATGTTAGAATGTGTTTGAATCCATGAAAGCATGAAAAACCAGCAAAAGTGGACATTTCAGGTCCAGGCGAAACGATACATGGGGCTCCGTAACGGTACTGCCTAGTTTACTTTGTCAAGGCATACCGATAAGCAAAGAGCTATATCGGTAAGGTTTTGAGCTACTAGAATCTGGTTTTTGATTATTGTAGCCCACATATCGATACGCCTTGGGACCTTATTGGTACGGCTAGCTGTTATGGTAGTTATGGATTATTTTATTTTTGAGATTTTTCTATTTTGGTCCCTAATATTATGTATGCAATTGAATGGGTTTGGATGGTTAATTAAAGTTTTAATTTGACATGTGGACATGAAAATTGACTAATTATGTTTTGGTAACTTCAAAATGGATTAAGTCCCTATAATTTTCCAAAATTGCAATTTGGTCCCTAAATTGCATTTACGTGCAATTGAATGTCGATTCGACGCCCGATTTAGTTGAATTTCCCCTGCTGCTAGTATGAACACCATATGTTATAATGTTGTATCCAGATAAGATAAATGGAAAAAATGGATGTAATTCGAGTTTAATCTTTACGGGTTTGTTTCAGCAAACCCAATGAAGCTCGTTTGGTTCGGTCTTGCATCTAGATCGGGTCAAGGGGGTTTCATTTGGTGGTATCAGAGCCAAGTCTGTTATAATTGGGATGGGGTTATGATTATTGGAATATTGTAATTGGTTAATTTCCGGTGTATGCTATGCACGACAATTGTTATATGCACGTTGGTTGCTATATGCCATGTTGGGGTATGTTTTGGGGGACACATTGCCTTATTAATACAATCTGAAATGTTTTGATTTGAAATGGAAGTCTTGGATCATTGCTTAAAGCTGGCCTGATTGTATTGTTTTGATGTATTATCATGCCTTAGATATTTTGGCACGATAGGACCGAAGAGAGAGTTACGATCTGGTACGATTGTTGCTACCATCGGGCAGAGAAATCAGAAGGATGTTGCACCTCCAAGAGGGTTGCCACCCCCTCCACCTATTACACATGAGAATTTGGAACAAGTACCTTCTATGCTAGCTGGTCCAGTATTGGTGATATGGCGCCTTTGATTCAGGCAATGACTAGAGATTTCCAAGCTATCGTTGTTGGAGTGCATGTACCTGTGGCAAGTGTTGGGAAAACAGGGTTGCTGTTGGAACATCATTGTAGTTTGGGAGGAGTTGAGTACCGAAGGTTGGCACCCGAGGCATGGATGGCCAATACTATTTAGATTTTGGATCAAATGGACTATAATGATTCCCGTAAGCTGGGATGTGTTGTATCTTTGTTGCAAAGGGATGCGTATAGTTGGTGGACAACTATAACTGCGAGCATGGAACCCAATGAAGTGGATTGGGAGTTCTTTCAAGCTATCTTTAAGAAGAAGTATATGAGAGTTAGATACTTGGATAAAAAGAAATACGGGTTTATGGTTTTGGTTCAGGGTAGTATGATTGTGGCAAAGTATGAAGTTCAATTTGTTCGGTTGAGCCAGTATGCTCCTGAACTAGTACCAGATGAGAGGCATCATTGTGACCGATTCTGGCACGGCTTAGTACAAGATGTTAAGACCTACATGTTGGCTTCTAACTACACCGATTTTGTCGTATTGGTTAAATGGGTGAAGGATATTAAACAGAGCTTAGGTTTATCATCTTGTGTGGAAGGTTCTGTTTCATGCAAAAGAGTTGCGCACTCTAGTTTTGGTGGTGGTCAGTTTAAGAAGCATTGTGATAAGAGGTATCGCCCTGATTCACGATGGGGTAGAGGTAGTAATGGGCGTGGACCGTATGGTTAGAGTACCCAGGCTAGAGCATCATTTAGTGCTTGTTGGGTATGTGGATTACGTGATCACGTGAGGTGAGATTGTCCATGTTTGGCTTGTGAGGGATAGGCTATTGCTACTATTGTTGCTAACTCTTGTTGTAGTTATGGATCGAGCGATCATCTGAGAAATGATTGTTCATTGTTGGCTAGTGAAGGACAAGCCAGGGCACTTGCGGTTGCACCATAAAGGGCTCATGGTCTTGGCCGGGGACAATTTTAGTATAGGGACGAGGGTCCGAGGATAGTGGCTCGTACCATTGCTATTCAACTTAGGGGTGATGGTCCTGCGATGGTGTATACACATCGCGATGGACACAACGACACCGATGTGATTGCAAGTACATTTACATTGCAATCTTTGTTGTTATTTTCTTTGGTTGATTCTGGTTCTACGCATTCATATATCTTGTATGAGCATGCGCATTTGCGTAATATACCTATTGAGGTGTTAGATGTGAGAATGCAAGTAACTAGTTTCTTCAGTGAAATGGTTGTTACTAGAAGGTTGTTTAGGAGATGTCCTTTGTCCGTTCAAGGTCATGTGTATGTCATGGATTTGATAGAGTTATCGTTTCATGGTTTTAATGTATTACTGGGTATGGATTGGGTGAATGAGCATAGGGTTGTGGTTGATTTTGAATCCAAGCGAGTTACCTTGAAACTTGCTAATGATTATGAGGTGGTTTGATGGATTTTGGGTGTCAGGCATTTCTAACCTATGTTATGAATCCGAGATCAAAGGAAGTGTGTGTTCAGGATATCCGTATAGTATATGAGTTTCTGAGTGTTTTTCTAGAGGAGTTGCCAGGTTTGCCACTGAATAGAGAGGTTGAGGTTGGTATTGAGTTGTACGCAAATACAACTTCGATTTCTATTGCTCCCTACCGCATGGCTCTGAAGGATTTGAAGGATTTAAAAATGTAAATTCAAGAGTTGCTTGATCAATGGTTTATTAGGCCTAGTGTTTCGCCAAGGGGTTTGCCTGTGTTGTTTGCGAAAAAGAAGGACGGCACGATGTAGATTTACATTGATTATCAGCAATTGAACAAGTTGAAGATTAAGAATAAGTATTATTTGCAGCAGATTGATGATTTGTTTGATCAGTTTAGAGGTGCTTCAGTGTTTTCTAAGATTAATTTGAGGTTTGGGTACTATTAGTTGAAGGTGAAGGATGTGGATCTGCCCAAGACTACTTTTCGTATGAGATGGGCATTATGAGTTCTTAGTGATGCCGTTTGGTTTGACTAATGCCCCTTTTACATTCATGGATATGATGAATTATGTGTTCCATGAGTTTTTGGATCAATTCGTGGTCGTGTTTATTGATGATATTCTTGTGTACTCTTGTACAGAGAGGATCATGATAAACACCTGCGGATCATGCTTTAGGAATTGTTGGATAATCAATTGTATGCCAAGTTGAGCAAATGTGAGTTTTGGCTTAGGGAGGTTATTTTCCTCGGGCAAGTTGTGTCGACCGAAGAAATTCGGGTTAATCCGTACAAGATTGAAATAGTGATGGGTTGGAAGCCACCTAAGTTTGTACTGGAGGTTCGTAGTTTTCTTGGGTTGGCTGGGTATTACTATAGGTTTGTGGATGGTTTTTCGAAGATCATTTCTTTTTTGACTAAGTTTTTGCAAAAGAATGTTTGTTTTGAGTGGTCAAAAGATAGACAGCGAGCTTTTTAAAAGTTGAAAGAAGTTTTGACGTAAGCTCCTATCTTGATCCAACTTAAGTCGGGTGAGAAGTTTATTGTTTATAGTGATGCATCATATGCAGGATTGGGATGTGTATTGATTCAAGAAGGAAAAGTTGTGGCTTATGCATCTAGACAGTTGAAGGTGCACGAGTGCAATTATCCTACCCATGATCTTGAGCTTGCTGTGGTGGTGTTTGTGTTGAAGATTTTGAGACATTATCTCTATAGTGAGAAGTGTGCAGTGTTTATGGATCATAAGAGTTTGAAATATTTGATGACTCAAAAGGATTTGAATCTTAGGCAACGTAGATGGATGGAGTTGCTTAAGGATTATAATTTGGCGATTGAGTATCATCCGAGAAAGGCTAATGTTGTAGCATATGCTTTGAGTAGGAAAGTTGTGATGGAGTTTAGGGCGACGTTTGCATGGTTGAGTATGACGCGAGATAGAGGTTTATTGGCCGAGTTGCAAGTAAAGCCATCTTTTTAGTAATTGATTAAGGAAAAACAACCTTATGACGATGCGTTGGTACCGCATGTTAAGGATATTATGGATGGGAATCTGACGGATTTTCATTTTAATGATGAGAGAGTGTTGTATTTTAAGGATCAGATTGTGGTTCCTAATGATGATGAGTTGAGGCGTACCATTTTGACTGAGGCTCATGCTAGTCTTTTTTCTATGTATCCCGGTAGTACTAAGATGTATCAAAGCTTGAAAGGAGAATACTATTGGGTTGGTTTAAAGAAAGATGTGGTTGATTTTTTTGCTAAGTGCATGGTGTGCCAGCGTGTTAAGGCTGAGCATCAGTTTCCTTCCGGGTTGTTGCAACCGTTGAGGATATCAGAATAGAAGTGGGAAAGAATCACCATGAATTTTGTGTCTGGGTTACCTGTTAAGTGTCTAAAAGTACTATTTTATTCACCCTTTTTATTCATATTATTACTAGACTTAGGCTCATATTAGTTGCATTATTAGCCATTCAAGCATGTTTGCATTGTTTCCTTGGTGGACAAGCTTGATTTCATATTTTGCTTAATTTTGTGGAAAAAGATACTGCTTTGGTGTGTTTTGTGTGTGTGTGCAGAATCACTTGCAAAGCAAGGCTGGAACTAGTTGCTAGGGCAAGCATGAAGTAGATGCCGAGCTAGTTGTCAGGGCATTGCATAAAAGAGATGCCAAGCTAGTTGCCAGGGCAATTTTGATAAGGGATAAGATGATATGGTAGTCAAAATTGATGACTAGATAATCCCAAGATGACGCCGAGCAAAGTTAAATCCCAAAGGAGTTTGATTTCCATGAAGAGGTTAAAGAGAAATTAAATCACAAGAAGATAGAAGAAGTTCTAGAATGAATATAAATATAATAAAGAATTATATTCTTTAAAGATATTTAATTCCAACTTAACTTCCTCCTCAAAAAAAGACTTTGACCTAGCCCTATAAATTGAGGATTAAGCCGTCAACTCTAGGGGGAGAAAGGAGAAATTTCGACAAAGAGAGGAGGGAGATTTCAACAAGAGCAGGGAGAGATTTCGACAAGGCTTCAACCATTCTTTGTCTTTTTCTTTCCTTTTCAATTAGGTTTATGCTAGGAATTCTTTGTTTTGTGTTTCTTTGGAACCTAGCTATGAACTAAATCTATTTGGCTAAGGTTATTGTGTTTTGTGGTTGTGAGAAACAATTGGATTTTGTTTAGGTAATAAGAGTTTGCACTTTCAATTCAAGGTTTACTCATTCTTGTTTTTTTTTTTTGTTTGTGAGTGAATTGGGAGAGGATCTCGTAACTTCATCTGTTTATCTAATATCGGGAGAGTTAGATTCAAGAAACGAATGAGTATGGTCTTTATTCAATCTATTGATGGTGAAGATTAATCCGGCTTAGGAATAAGTTAAGGATTTTAACGGCTAAGAGGAGCGCAAGATTGGTTGTTGTTCACCCTTGATTCACGCATGAATGTATTATCAAGGCATGCACAAATAGCTAGAGTTTCGACTTAGGGATAAGAAGAAACCATTGAAGAACGCTCTGCCAAACCTTGAAGTTGCTGCCCAGCCGCCCAAACAGTTGCCCAGCCAGTCGCCCAGGCAACCGTCGATTAGTTGCCAAGGCAACCCCGCTGCGCAAGTTGCCACGACAACTGAGTTGCACTTGCACTCTTTTACCAAGACGATCCAATCGGCTATCACACCTCAACTCACGATAACCTAGCCTATTCTCTCTCATTTGATTACATCTTTTTTACTTTATTGCTTTCTAGTTTAGTTGTTAGTTAAACTCCTACAATCACCTACTTGTGTTTTTACTTTTTACAGTGCAAGAGATTAGATTCTAGAAGTGGCACCAATCCCTGTGGAGACGATATCTTTTATACTATAACTTGCTACGTGTGCACTTGCACAATTGCGGAGCACTTATTACGCGCAACAAGTTTTTGGTGCCGTTGCCGGGGATTGGTAATAGCAACTTTGTTTTTATTTTCTTGCACTTTTTATTTTTCTTGTTTAAGATTCAAAGGGCTAACAAACTTTGGTTTTGCATTAGTATATGACCAGGGCGAGACCGATTACACTAGAATATCGGACCTTGAAAAGACTCAGACAAAGGTTAAGAGTAGCAATGGCTAATCAAGACGGCAAAATGAATCAGGATGTTCCAGCAGGAGGAGTGATTCTTGCACGAAACAGAACTATTCGAGACTATCTTGAAGAAGATCTTGAATGACTTAATCATGGAGTTGTCACACCTGAAATTGAAGCCGGCCACTTTGAATTGAAATCGGTGATGTTCAATATGATCAACACAATTGGTAAATTTGGCAGCTCAGCAACTGAAGATGCACGACAACATCTTAAATCTTTCCTCGAGATTTGCAATTCATTCAAAATACAAGGAGTCACCCCCGATGTTTTACGACTAAGATTATTCCTCTATTCACTGAGGGATAGGGCAAAAGCATGGTTGAATAGTATTCCTACCGGATTAATAGGATCTTGGATCGATCTTTGTCGTGATTTCCTTGCTCGATTTAATCCTACAAATTTGACTAATAAGCTTCGTAACGAAATTACTTCTTTTCAGCAGGCAGATGATGAATCCATGTACGAGGCTTGGGAGCGATATAGAAAACTTCTACATAAATGCCCCTACACGGATTCCCAGGATGGACATAAGTAACAATGTTTTACAACGTTGTGACTACACTAACAAGGATGATGCTAGATGCCTCGGCAAACAACATACTCCTAGATAAGTCGGAAGAGGAAGCAATGCAAATTCTAAACAGGCTTGCCAAGAATGATTATCTATTCCCATCTGCTAGAAGAGGAGGAGTTAGACGCCAAGCCACAATACATGAACTGGGATCATCAGACTCAATTTCGCATAATTGGCCGCTCTAACCAAGATGGTCCAGAATATGCAGAAACCAAACAACACACATGAAGTCTAGGTAATGGATTCATTTTGTGAGTTATGTGGTGGTAACCATGATTCTTCTGAATGTATGTAGAATTCGGAATCCAGCTTTTATGTGGGGAATTACAACCGGAACAACAATGTGATGTCCAATACATACAATCCAGCTTGGAAGAAGCACCCAAATTTTTCATGGGGTAATCCCAACAATGCTCTAAACCAGAACAATCAGAATGCACAAGCATCGTGATTCCAGCAGAATATGTCACGACAACAGTTGCTGCAGCAACAACCGACAACATCTAGTTCTTTGGAAAATTCTCTCAATGCTTTTATGTTAAAAATCGAATCTTATATGGCTGAGATTAGTAACTTCATAAAAAGAACTGATGCTTTTATTAATAGGACCGAGATGAGATTGCAAAACCAAGAGGCGACAATCAAATCATTGGAAAATCAAGTCGAACAATTTGCTCAAAACCTAAATACTATACCGCAAGGAGGTTTACCTAGCGATACTGAAGTTGCATGAGGAACTGGCCATGAGCAATGTAAGGCGATCACCACTAGAAGTGGCCAACAACTTAAAGAGGCTCAAGCACACTCATCAAACAAAACTCCACAAAAAGATCAAGATGAACTCAGCGACAAAGCCTTAGATGCTGAACGAAGAATTGTCGTGGCAACCAACGATAAGCATGCCTCGGCAGCCAGCGATAAGCACGCCACGACAACCCCAGTTGACGATGCCTCGGCAACTCCAGTTGCCCCAACAATGCCATCAATCAGGTTCCAGACCAATGCAAGAATCAAAGATATCCGACTTCCACCACCATTCCCACAAAGGTTGAAGCGACAAAAGCAAGAATATCAATTCAAGAAGTTTCTTGATATCCTAAAGCAAGTCCACGTCAACTTGCCATTGGTTGAAGCAATTGAACAAATGCCGAACTATGCCAAGTTTCTTAAAGAAATTGTGTCCAAGAGAATAAGGCTAGGAGAGTTTGAAACAGTTGCCGCAACAGAGGGATGCATGGCCATGTTGCATAATCGCATGCCACCTAAGTTAAAGGATCCCAGAAGTTTCACAATACCTTGTTCCATAAGAAACCACTTGATGCCTAAATCGGTTTTCCAGAAACTAGGAATCGGGAAGGTAAGACCTACAACAGTTATGCTACAGCTAGCCGACAGATCCTGTGTGCATACAGAGGGAAAAATCGAAGACATACTGGTAAAAGTTGATAAATTTATTTTTCCCGCTGACTTTATTGTTTTGGATTGTGAAGCAGATGAACATGCACCTATCATTCTCAGGAGACCCTTCCTAGCAACAGGGAGAACCTTGATCGATGTTGAAAAGGGAGAACTCACAATGAGGGTGAATGACCAGCAAGTTAAACTAAATGTGTTCCAGGTACCTGAGGAGTATGAAGAACTGATTGATGAGGAACAACAAGAAGAGGGAAATTGGTTAGTCAATCGACCAGGTACATACTTTGAACCACTGGATTACTCAGGTAAGGAAGGTAAACTCGAAAAGCCCTCCATTGAACAACCACCGATTCTTGAGTTGAAACAGTTGCCAAGGCAACTAAAATATGCTTACTTGGGAACCGATAATACATTGCCTGTAATTATTTCCTCTAAGTTACAACCTGAGCAAGAAAAGAAGCTGATCAAAATGTTGATGCTACACAAGAAGGTAATAGGGTAGACAATTGCCAACTTGAAGGGAATTAGCCTGGCAGTGTGCATGCACACGATTTTGTTGGAAGATGATCACAAACCTTCGATTGAGGCCCAGAGGAGACTAAATCATGCCATGAAAGAGTTGTAATGAAAGAAATCATCAAGTGGCTTGACACCGACATTATATACCCTATCTCAGATAGTATATGGGTAAGTCTAGTATAATATGTATTGAAAAAGGGAGTTATAACGGTGGTAAGTAATGAAAACAATGAACTCATTCCAACTAGGACTGTGACCGGTTGGAGGGTTGTATGGATTATCGAAAGCTAAACAAAGCCACTAGGAAAGATCACTTCCCATTACCCTTTATTGATCAAATGCTTGACCGTCTTACAGGTAAACCCTTTTTATTATTTTCTTGATGGTTATTCAGGTTACAATCAAATTGCCATAGCACTAGAAGATCAAGAAAAGACAATATTCACATGCCCATACGGTACTTATGCTTTTCGAAGAATGCCGTTCGAATTGTGTAATGCCCCGGTAACTTTCCAAAGATGCATGATGGCACTCTTTTTAGACATGGTCGAAGATTTCCTTGAGATCTTCATGGATGATTTTTTTGTTTTTGGTAATGACTTCGACAGATGCCTTGGCAATTTAGAGAAGGTGTTGGCAAGATGTGAAGAAACCGATTTAGTCCTTAATTGGGAGAAGTGTCATTTTATGGTTGATGAAGGAATAGTGTTCGACCACAAGATTTCATCCAAGGGAATTGAAGTAGACAAAGCCAAGGTGGACGTGATCGAGAGATTACCCCCAACAAGTTTGATTAAAGGAATCCGAAGCTTTCTTGGACATGCAAGTTTTTATAGGAGGTTCATTCATAATTTTTCTAAGATTACTAAACCCTTGTGCAATTTGCTTGAACAGGATAAAGTCTTCAATTTTGATGATTCTTGCGCCCAAGCATTCAAAACCCTAAAGAAAAAGCTTACCTCGACACCCATTGTTGTTCCACCCGATTGACGCTACCTTTTGAGCTCATGTGTGATGCAAGTGATTTCGCGGTAGGAGCAGTCCTAGGCCAACACACACGTAAGGTCTTTCATATGATATACTACGCTAGTAAAACTCTTAATAGTGCTCAAGTGAATTACACAACAACGGAGAAATAGTTACTAGCCGTAGTTTTCGTATTTGACAAGTTCCGATCCTATTTGATTGGTACAAAGGTAATTGTTCATACGGACCATTCGGCAATGAAGTATCTATTTGCTAAAAAGGATGCCAAACCTCGTTTGATTCGTTGGATATTGCTTTTATAAGAGTTTGATATTAAAATTAAGGACAGGAAAGAAATAGAAAATCAAGTGGCCAATCATTTATCACGCTTAGACGCAATAGGGAGGAGGACACTGATTTAGAGATATGTGATGCATTCCCGGATGAGCAACTGTTAGTTGCCTCGGTAACCATGGACGCGTATGCCTCGATAACCCTTGACGCCTCGACAACCATGGATGTGCATGCCTCGGCAACCCTCGACGCCTCAGCAACTCTTGACGTGCATGCCTCGCCAACCCATGACGCGCACGCCGCGGCAACTCTAGACGCGCACGCCTCGGCAACCATAGAAGCAGTTGCCACGACAACACATGCCTCGGCAATACCCTGGTACGCGGATTTAGTTAATTTCCTTGTTTGTGGTATTTTACCTTATGGTCTTACTCACAAAGGGAAGAAGCGATTCTGCCATAATGCTAAGCATTACTTTTGGGATGAGCCTCTTTTGTTTAAACAATGTGCATATTAGGTTATACGCAGATGTGTCCCTGAAGAGGAATAACATAATGTACTCTGGCAATGTCATTATTTACCATATGGAGGACATTTTGGAGGAACACGTACCGCGGCCAAAGTTTTGCAATTCGGTTTGTATTGCCCAACACTGTACAAAGATGCCCAAGAGTTTTACAAGCAATGTGATCGTTGCCAGAGGACGGGCAATATCTCTAGACGACATGAGATGCCGCTCCAAAACATCATCTAGGTGGAATTGTTCGATGTATGAGGGATCGATTTTATGGGACCTTTCCCATCTTTATTCGGCAACCTCTACATTCTACTTGTCGTTGACTACGTGTCTAAATGGGTTGAGACAGCTGCAGTTCCCACCAAAGATTCCAAGACCGTGCAATAACTCTTGTAGAAAAATATATTTACACGGTTTGGGATGCCGAGAGCAATTATCAGTGATGAAGGCAAGCACTTCGACAACAAATTCATCGCCAAGATGTTACAACGCTTTGTGTATCTCACAAGATTGCCACGGCATATCACCCACAACCAATGGGCAAGCAGAAATTTCCATCCGGGAATTGAAGGGTATACTCGAGACAGTTGTAAATACCTCTAGGAAAGATTGGTCATTAAGACTAGATGGCACACTTTGGGCATATCGCACAGCATTCAAAACACCCTTAGGTATGTCCCCCTTCTGACTTGTCTATGGAAAAACATGCCATCTACCGGTGGAAATCGAACACAAGGCATATTGGGCAATCAAGACCATGAATATGGATTGGGAAAATGCCGAAAAAAAGCGTTTGTTGGACCTCAACGAGATAGAAGAATTCCGTGCACTCGCCTATAATAATGCACGAATCTACAAGGAGAAAACAAAGCAATGGCATGGCAAGAAACTATTGTCGTGGCAATTCATGCCAGGGCAACTAGTTCTCTTATTCAATTCTCGGCTAAAACTTTTCCCGGGAAAACTGAAATCAAGATGGTCTGGACCATTCGAAGTTGTCAAACCATTCTCTCATGGTGCCTTGATAATCAAGTTCATCACTGACGAACATGAATTCAAAGTCAACGAACAAAGATTGAAGCACTACAACGGTGCCCATGTGGAACGTAACAAAGAAGTAGTCACCTTAGGAGATGCATGAGCATGCTCTCCTTTCGTTATTTTGTTTTATTTTTTTCGAACTATTTAATTTTTTTGTTTTTATTTATTATTTTTGGTTATTTTTCTTTTTAGGATCGATTTATTTATTTTCTTTAAGAATAAGACTACATCTTTCTTTCATATTTATCTAATTGTTTTTAAAAAATTTAAGTTTAAGAATTTCTTTGCACATATTTATTTATTTTCTTTTATTAGTTTATCTTTAATTTTAATCCTTATTTTATTTGTTTTTGAATTGTAGGAAAAGAGTTCAAGATAAAGAGGAATTTGATTCAAGAAGGAAACTTCCTCAACAAGGGAATTAATGGGCTAAATCTAAGGCTTATATTAAGCCTCCAATTTACCCTAAATAAACCCTACATAACAGGCCAAACCCTTCCCCTTCCCTAAACCCCCTAGGCGTCACATTCCCCCAATCTAAACCCTTGTTTTCTTTCTTTCAAAATTACTCTCACCCACCATATTTACTACCTATCTTTTCTATTTAACCCATCACCCTTAACTTCCAAGAAACCTATTCCTACTTTTTACCTTGCAACTCTTTAGTTTCTTTTGCTTTCTTTTCTTTGTTTCTACCAAACTCACAACCAAGATCACCTATGGCATCCAAAATCGAATTTTTGGTTCATCCAAGTTCCTCCAAAGAACCAAGATACAAGAAGTTTGCTACACTGGTGGTTCAAGAAAGATTTCACTCCAAGTTTGAAAGCTGGAAGATTTGCGAAGAACAAGGCTTCGAATACTCCAACTCTCATCAAGATTTCAGCCTTGAACCATTCATCTTCGACAGGATTGTACATCAAAAGTGGAAAATCTTTTGCCGTCAATCAGAATTGGGTAACATCTCATGGGTAAGAGAATTCTATGCTCACTCACTTAACCCGGATAATCCTTATGTTTTTGTTCGTGACAAGGCTATACTCATAAGCCCTGAAAACATCAACACCTTTTACGGGCTCTACGTTGAGAAGGACGAGCGTCAAGCCTTTTTTGATCAACTCACGCCCAAGCAACTGGACAAGGTGCTTCAAGAACTTACTCTACCGGGAACTCATTGGAACGACGGTAAATACAAAGGCACGGCAAATCGCCTTCAGCTTAAACCCGAGGCAAAATTATGGAATAAGTTTGTTAAAACTTCTTGAATAACCACAACACACAATACCACCATTGATACACCTCGTCTTTTGCTCATACATTCTATCTTGCATAATCGCATCATTAACATTGGAAAAATTATTTGTGATGAGATTTTTGTATGTAGCACAAAAGACAAGGGTTCTCTTTTCTTCCCGTACTTAATTTCCAATCTTTGCAAAGAGATGCATGTTCCAAGTGAGTCCACTGATGAAAAGGCCCTACCAAAGTCCGGTTGGAATCGAGCACAAATCCAAAAGCTAATGGGAGAGGCACCTGTAAAATCTCTAACGCCTTCAGTTATCGCGGCAACTCCTGCCGCCTCGGCAACCCCTAATGCCCAAGCAACTGATGCCCGGGCAACTCGGCCAACAACCCTAGGACAACTTGAAGCACTCTTACAACTGTTAGCGAACCGCCTTAGGCAAATTAAAGACCGGCAACTAATGTTCATGCGGTACATGAAGGATCACAACAATGTCATCACCCAAGTCATCCTGGAAAAGTACCTGGATAGCCACGTGCTGTTCCCCATATTTCTTGCCAAAATACTTGCCACGGCAACTGCAACAGATGATGCCGCGGTAACCTACACTGCGCATGCCCAAGCAATTGCCACGACAACCAACACTGAAGATGTCGCGGCAACCAAAGCTAAAGATGCCCCAACAACCACTAAAAAAGCCAAAGGTAAAGCACCTATGCCCGAATCAACTCGTACTGAATCATTATCTGATTTTTCAAATTCGAACGAGTCCTCTATTGCACCAACAAAGACCGCACCAATCGAATCCACCATCAACAACAAGGAAGCAACCACCGCGTTCAAGCAAAAGAATCAAGACACCGACCAAAAAGAAATTAATCATCCACGGCGACGAACTCTCAGAGTAAGTCATCGTTTGCATTTTACTTTTCTTTATTTTTATTTTTATTTTTCTTTGTTGCATGCATTGAGGACAATGCCTCACTCGAGTTTGGGGGGTTGTTATTAGTTAGTTACCATGTTTAGTTGCATTCATCTTAAGTATTGCATTTAGGATACATAAATTGCTTGCCATGCCTTTAGTTCGAACAATAATTGCCTAGATTTGATAAATATCCGATGATGACTTTGCCAATGTACTTAATTGATAGAACTTTTTATTCTAGGATAAACATGGAAACACTTAGAATTGTAATATGATGCTAAACTTGATGAAACACTGTTGTGGCTTGATTGATTTAAGGAATTCTAGCGAACTTAGGTTGATAGTTAAAAAATTGGGGGATTAGAATAAAAATTGGATGAATGCTAAAGGTTGCCGAAATTGGATCTAGTATGTGCTAAAAAATTGATCGCTAGAGGAGCCCGAAATTGGCTCTAGTATGTGCTAAAAATTGATCGCTAGAGGTGCCCGAAACTGGCTCTAGTCGAATAAATTAATTTAACTTAAGAAAACTAAAAAAAACACTAGAGGTGCCCGAAACCAGCTCTAGTTAAAACATGTTAAAAGAACCCAATGAAGTAATTTGAAAACCTCTTGTTTGCATAGAATTTGAAAAATCAACTTGCACACAACTCCGTACACACTCACAAGCATTATAGTTTGATTCCGAGTAACTCCTAAGTTTTCCGAAAAATGAAAAGCAATCATACTTTGTGCCCCGGTTCTGAGAATTGAAATCAAGTTCAAAGCTAAGTTTGTGAAAATTGAAGTCATGGTGGGTAATTATTAGTTTGCATTGCTTGAGGACAAGCAATAGTTCGAGTTTGGGGGTGTGTTAAGTGTCTAAGAGTACTATTTTATTCACCCTTTTTATTCATATCATTGCTAGATTTAGGCTCATATTAGTTGCATTATTAGCCATTCATGCATGTTTGCATTGTTTCTTTGGTGGACAAGCTTGATTTCATATTTTGCTTAATTTTGTGGAAAATATACTGCTTTGGTGTGTTTTGTGTGTGTGTGTAGAATCACTTGCCAAAGCAAGGCTGGAACCAGTTACCAGGGCAATGCATTAAGGAGATGTCGAGCTAGTTGCTAGGGCAATGCATGAAGGAGATGTCAAGCTAGTTCCCAGGGTAATTTTCGACAAGGGATAAGATGATATGGTAGTCGAAATTGATGACTAGATAAGCCCAAGATGACGTGGAGCAAAGTTAAATCTCAAAGGAGTTTGATTTCCATAAAGATTTTAAAGAGAAATTAAATCCCAAGAAGATAGGAGAAGTTCTAGAAGGAATTTAAATATAATAAAGAATTATATTCTTTAAAGATATTTAATTCCAACTTAACTTCCTCCTTAAAAAAAGACTTTGGCCTAGCCCTATAAATTGAGGACCAAGCCGTCAACTCCAGGGGGAGAGAGGAGAAATTTCGAAAAAGAGAGGAGGGAGATTTCGACAAGAGCAAGGAGAGATTTCGACAAGGCTTCAACCATTCTTCATTTTTTTTTCTTTCTTGTTCAATTAGGTTTATGCTAGGAATTCTTTGTTTTGTGTTTCTTTGGAACCTAGCCATGAACTAAATCTATTTGGCTAAGGTTATTGTGTTTCGTGGTTGTGAGAAACAATTGGATTTTGTTTAGGTAATAAGAGTTTGCACTTTCAATTCAAGGTTTACTCATTCTTGGTTTTTCTTCTTGTTTGCGAGTGAATTGGGAAAGGATCTCGTAACTTCATCTATTTATTTAATATCGGAGAGTTAGATTCAAGAAACGAATGAGTATGGTCTTTATTCAATCTATTGATGGTGAAAATTAATTCGGCTTAGGAATAAGTTAAAGATTTCAACGGCTAAGAGGGGCGCAAGATTGGTTGTTGTTCACCCTTGATTCACGCAGGGATGTATTATCAAGGCATGCACAAATAGCTAGAGTTTCGACTTAGGGATAAGAAGAAACCATTGAAGAACGCTCCGCCAAACCTTAAAGTTGCTGCCCAGCCGCCCAAACAGTTGCCCAGCCAGTCGTCCAGGCAATCGTTGATTAGTTGGCAAGGCAACCCCGCTGCGCAAGTTGCCCTTGCACTCTTTTACCAAGACGATCAAATCAGCTATCACACCTCAACTCACGATAACCTGGCCTATTCTCTCTCATTTGATTACATTTTCTTTTACTTTATTGCTTTCTAGTTTAGTTGTTAGTTAAACTCTTACAATCACCTACTTGTGTTTTTACTTTTTACAGTGCAAGATATTAGATTCTTGAAGTGGCACCAATCCCTGTGGAGACGATATCTTTTATACTATAACTTGCGACGTGTACACTTGCACAAATGTTGAGCACTTATTACGCGCAACATTACCTTTGACGCCCACCAAAAAAGATTCTATTTGGGTGATTGTGGATCGGTTTACGAAGTGTGCACATTTTGTGCCAGTACATACGACGTATTCCTTGGATAAATTGGCGGATTTGTATATTGTTGGGATTGTGCGTTTGCACGGAGTGCCTAAGTCTATAGTATCGGATAGGGTTCTGCGATTTACAGCAATGTTTTGGAAGTGTTTACACCGGGCTTTGGGTACACGGTTGAATTTCAGTACCTCGTATCATCCTCAAACGAATGGTCAGCCTGAACGTATGATTTAAGTCTTGGAGGATATGTTGAGGTGTTGTATTAATGAGTTCCAAGGAACCTGGGAAAACAGTTGCCTTTGGTGGAGTTTGCCTATAATAACAGTTATCGGGCTAGTATACAATGGCACCGTATGAGGCCTTGTATGGTAGGAAGTGTTATACACCTTTGTGTTGGGTCGAGTATGAGGAAAATAATGTTTCCTTGCCAAATGTGTTGAAAGATATGAATAAGAAAGTGAAGCTTATTTGTGATCGTTTGAAAGCGGCTTTAGATCGCCAAAAATCCTAAGCGGATTTGAAGCGCAGAGAGATTGAGTATGTGGTTGGTGATCGCGTGTTTTTGAAAGTGTCATATTGGAAGAAGGAGATGTGATTTTGATGTAAGGGTAAGCTTAGTATGAGGTTCATTACACCGTATAAAGTTGTGGAGCGTATTGGTCATGTTGCTTATCATTTGAAGTTACCTCCTAAGTTAGAGAAGATTCATGATGTGTTTTATGTGTCGAAGTTGCGGAGGTATCTGTAGGATCTATCACATGTTATGCGGGTAGAGGATATTGAGTTACAATTAGATTTGTCTTATGATGAAGAACCTATGGAGATTTTTAAATCTAGTAGTAGAGTTCTTCGTGGGAAGACGATTGAGCTTGTGAAGGTGTTGTGGCGACATCGTGGAGTTGAGGAGACCACGTAAGAGAGCAAGGCGAACATGTTGAAACAATTTCCGCATTTGTTTTCTTTAAGTAAATTTCGAAGATAAAATTTCTTAAGCGGGGGAGAGTTGTAACACCCTAATTTTGGGCCTAGTAGTTTTTAGGCTGATTAGATGATCTGATGGGTCGAGATTAGATATTCAAGTCAGATTTGGGATTTAAATCGGAATAAATATTTTGATGCGTAAAAAATATTGGAAAATATATAAAAATAATTATGGAAAATTTGTATATTTTCGAATTCCATTTTCCAATTTCTTAAGCGGGGGAGAGATGTAACACCCTAGTTATTGATCCTTTATATATGTTTTCTACTGAGTTTTGATGATTTAATTATGGAGAATTTGTTTAATCAAGGTTTAATTGATGAGATTATGTGATTTTCGAATTGGATATATTTTTTGAGTTCTCGATTGAATTTAATCATTATTTTGATGTTATATAATGTTAATAGATGGATTTTAACATTGAAATCCTGGAACTATGTGAATCTCTAATTTTCCAAGTTGCTAGTTATGAGTTTTTGAGGAGTTGTGGTGGTTTTATGTATGATGGGGGTATAAGGATTATTTTTGGATTGTTTTTGGAAGTTAATTGAAGGTAATTAATGGATTGAATGGCTAGGTTATGGGAAGTTTGCGTTTAGGTTAAATTGAAAAGTGTTTTCAGGTGTTTTCGGAAGTCGTTTGCTGGTTTTAATGAGGTGAAGTTGGGGAGTTGTGTTTCTGGGTTTATGGATGCATGATGATGCATTAATCCTCTGTTGTTATATGGTTAAAACAAGGGAGATTGATCCTATAGCTATCAGTGAGGTTTCGGAGGCTTCAGATGCTTGATTTCGTATCAGCGAAAGAAGTTTTGCATTGTCGGTGAGTGAGAACGTGGATTTTAGCTTTGAAATGGTTTAGAGGTTATGTTGGGAGTTTAAAATTAGTTTGAAACACTGGTTTAAACTCGAAAGTAAGTATAAAGAGATTTCTCCCTCGGTCGTACTTTTACGAAATTGGTTTTATGCACTTGTTTTGAATTACATGGTACATACTATTTATGCATGATTTAAAGTATCTTATATACTATTTTTGATCATACAATAATGATGTATGCATTTAGTAAATGATCCATATAAGTATGTGGAATACTTGTTTAAAAGCATGATTTGTTTCTTTGGAAATGGTTTGATTTGATGCATATAAAAACAGCGAGGTACATGGTTAATAATGAATTATATTGGCAAGTGATGTTGTTTAAATTGTTATCGAATATAGTTGGTCGGCCATAGGATTGATAGTGCACTATAAAAAGTCACATCGGGTGTTGAGGGGTTGTAAAGTACCAAAAACTCTACCACGAGTACCCTAACGGTTGAGGGGTTATATGGTACCGAAAACTCCTGTTAGTGGATTATACACCTAACCAATGATTTAGGTTGTGATTGTACCCGATTGTGATTGTACCATAATTTTGGTTGAGGTTGTATGAAGTGTTGAGAGAACACTTGTTGAATCCGTGTATCCGATGTAATATCTTGTAAAATGGAACTTGGTTTATGATCACTTGAAAGGCAATATAATTGTTTAATGTATCATGTTGATGGATATTGATGTATAATGTTGGTATATACATGTTTACTCATTAAGCTTTGCATATGGGATGTTATGCATGTGAAAGCTTAAATTGAGGGTTAGCAAATGGAATTTAGTGTTGATCCATGATACACGTCGCATACAGTTTAATATGCTGGTTTTTGAAAGTGTTAAGTGCATGGTTTCAAGGCATGATGTTTTATAAGATGATTGAAATGGTATTTTCTATGTGGTTTTGGTAAATGGTTTTAAATGTATTGATGGTGTGTTGTTTGAGCACTCCTCACTAAGCCTAGTGTGCTTACGTTCTCTTTGTCCATCAATGCAGAAAATTAAAGGGATTTGAGGTAGCAAGAAAGCGAGAGGAATCCAAGGACTTCGGTTAATAAATGTATGCTTTTGAACTAGACTAGTAGTAATAAAGGCAATGAGGATTATTGTTGTTTTGCTAGGGTTTTGCTAAACTCCTTGTTTGAGCAAGTTTGCTATGTTATTTTGGAGTTGTAAATGGCCTTATATATTTGGTTAATGCTTTGGATTTATGTCTCATGCTTTGAATGGTTTCTATCTAGGAAACATGCCTTTAAACTTTCAATTGAAGTGTGATGCCATGTTATGATCTTGTTTCTGTAATGTTTTGATGTAGTTTGATCTTGAGAGTATTTGTGTATATGTTTGAGACTTGTTAGAGTGTGTTCGAATCCATGAAAGGATGAAAAACCAGCAAAAGTGGACATTTCATGTCCAGGCGTACTGATACGCGGGGCTCCATATCGGTACGGCCTAGTGTATTTTGTCAAGGCATACCGATACCGAAGAGCTTATCGATACAGTTTTAAGCTACTAGAATCTGGGTTTTGGTTATTGTAGCCCGGGTACCGACACGCCTTGGGACCGTATCGGCACGGCTAGCTGTTATTGTTGTTATGGATTATTTTATGTTTTGAGATTCTTCCATTTTGGTCTCTGAATGTAATGTATGCAATTGAATGAGTTTGGATGGTTCTTTGAAGTTTTAATTTGACATGTGGACATAAAACCTGACTAATTAAGGTTTGGTAACTTCAAAATAGATTAAGTCTCTGTGATTTTTTAGAATTGCAATTTAGTCTCTAAATTGCAATTGGATGTCGATTCGATGCCCGATTGAGTTGAATTTTCACTCGTTGCTAGTATGCACACCATAGGTTATAATGTTGCATCTAGATAAGATAAAGAAGGAAAAAGTGGTCATAATTCAAGTTTAATCTTTACGGGTTTATTTCGGCAAACTCAATGTAGCTCGCTCAGTTCGGTCTTGTGTCTAGACCGGATCAAGGGGCTTACACTGATTGCCAACTAGATCAACAGATGGATCTGCCATTGCTGCTCTTAGCTCTCTCATTCTTCGGTGAAAAACTCTCTCAGATTCAAGTAGGTAGTCTTGTGATGTTGGTCTCACTTTGGTCATGCACAGATGCAAAACCAAAATTGTTAGCAACTTGAAACCAAATACAAAAATAAAATAAAAAGAAGCAACGGTGCAAGAAATTAAAATAAATTTGCTATTTCCAATCCCCGACAATGACGCCAAAAACTTGTTGCCTAATTTAAGTGCAACGCAAACGGTGCAAGTGTACCCTCATATAGCCAAAACATCTGTTGACACAATATGTCCCAAATATTCCACTGTTTCTTGTCCGAATATGCACTTTGACCCTTTTTCCACAAACCCATTATCCTGTAACACTTGAAAAACTTGTCTAAGGTGACTCAAATGATCCTGTCAACTCTTTTTGAACAAAAAAATATATGTTGTGTGATTTAATTACAACACAAACGGTGCAAGTGAACATGTCGCAAGTAATAGTATAAATTAAGTCGTCTCCATATGGATTGGTGAAACTCTGACTTCTAGCTTCTTGCACTGAAAGAGAATAGTATTGAAGGTGATAGATGGTGATAAATAACAAGTAAAATAAACTAAATAGAATAAAGTAAGAAGTAATCGATATAAGAGATTAGGTCGGGTTATCGTGAGTAGTGGTGCGATTGTCGAATGAATTATTGTGGCTAGTAATTGCTGAGGCAAGTAGGCTGCCGTGGCAATTGGGTTTAGTAGATTACCATGGCAACTGGGTTTAGTAGATTGTCGAAGCAACTAGGTTTCCTTCTTTAATGTTCGACGGAGTGTTCTTTAATGCCTTCGCATTATCCCTAACCAAAGAACTAATGTTTGCGCAAGCCTTGGTGATACAACCCTACGTTAACCTTGGGTGAGCAACATCGATCTTTGCGCTCTTCTTAGCCGCTAAAATCTGATCCTTATTCCTAAGGAAAATTAGTTTCCACCAACAGTTGTTTCAATGGAAACCATATCCACTCGTTTCGTGAATCTAGCTCTCCCGAGCCTAGATAAATTGATGCAACCAAGTTCCTTTCCCAATTTCCTTGAAGCGAAAATAAAGAACCAAGAATGGATAAACAATAAATTTATTGAATTAAAAACCAAAACCATTCATTCATCTCTACACACCAATAAAACCTGATAACCCAAGCCAAATTAATCTAGTTCATGGCTGGGTAAAAAGAAAACACAAAAGAATAAAACCCAGACATGGGATCACATGATACAAAATGAAAAGAAATGGATGTGTAAATTCATCTCGCGATCTGATCTCACTCTCCCAATTGACTCTCATATGTTGGAGATTTGAATCCGTGTAAACAGATCTTTAACTAATTGGAGATTTGAATTTGAATATGGGATAATTATCCTTTGTGTTAGAATAAATCTGTAGATAATGACTTTTATCGTGACTTGCCACGGTGTCTTTCGGCAAGTCCTTATCCTCATCCTAACTTGCTAGGGCATCCTTCGACAATTGACTCAGTAAATCATCGTGCACAAAATAAAGCAAAACAACAACAATTTCTCTACAAAACCATCAAAACATAAAGACAAGCTCAATAGACGAGGAAACTACGAAACTATGCATGAATAACTAAGTATGCAACTAAAATGAGCCTAAGTCTAACAATAATATAAGTAAAAAGGGTAGAAAATATAGTACTTTTACACACTTAACAATATCATCTAAGAATATTAGAACAAACTTCCTTATATATGGCTTGAATATTTCATTCATGGTTGCTTGAAATGTAGAAGGCTTGTCGGTGAGCCCAAATGACATTACGAGGTACTAGTAGTGCCCCTTATGAGTGTGAAAAGTCGTCTTCTGGACATCATCGACTTTCACCCTGATTTGGTGATACCTTGCCAACAAATCCAATTTAGAGAAATATTGTGATTCCCCTAACTCATCAATCAATTCATCTGCAGTAGGTTTCGGGAACTTATCTTTGATTGTTATTGCTTTGAGTGCCCGGTAATCCATACAAAACCTCCGTGTTCCATCCTTTTTTACTAAAAGAACCAACGATCGAAAATGGACTTTTACTCCTTTGTTTCGACTAATTTGCCAACATATGTTGTACTTGTCGTTTAATCTTGCCTTTTTGGGAATATGGATAGCGATATGGTCGCACATTGACTGGTTTCTTCCCCGATTCCAAGTGAATTGCATGATCGGTGTCCCTTACTAGAGCAATCCTTGCGGTATATCAAACACCTTGGTGAATTCTCGCAGTAATTGCTGGATTTCCTCTCAATTCTCCTTGCCCTGGACCTCATTTTCCTCTTGTGACTACATTTGAAAATAACCAACCACTCCCTTGATGTCATTGAGTCTTCACAATGTTTGGATTTGCACTGGTTGTGGCCCCATCAATGATTTACCTTGCCATTGATGTTCCTTAATGCCTTGCTTAAATTCAAAAGTTAGCTTCGAAAAATCCATAGTAACCGATCTTAAAGTGGCCATCCATGCTACCCCGAGAACCATTTCTGTCCCTTCTAATGGAAGAACATAAAAGTCGGCAATAAATTCCATACCTTGCACTCCCACCATCAAATCCTACACACAACCCTCATTACGCAGTGTCTCACCATTACCCACCAGCACTCGGAAGTTCGACGTAGCGGCTATCGGTAATCCCAAATGTTTCGCAACTCATGTCTAGATAAAATTATGGGTGCTCCCTCCGTCGAACAAGATGCGTATTTCACGGTCTTTTACCCTTCCTTTCACATGTATCGTGTTCGGAGTGTAACACCCGGCAAGGGCGTTAAACGAAACCCATGGCTGCTCATTCAATTCCTTTTTTTTAGCACCATCTCTTCTTCAACATTGCATTTCCCCTCATCAATTTCTTCGTCAATAAGGAACAATTGGGGATTCTTACACTTGTGCCCCGGTACGAACTTGGCATTACAGTAATAGCAAAGACCCTTTTTCCAGACAAGATTGTGCCTCCGCGACAGTTAATTTTCGTGGTAGTGGATTTTAGGAATTCAGGACAGTTTCACCTAGAAAAGGTTGCCTTGGTAATCCCTTGGGTCCTGATGATGAATAATTAGGTATAGGTAAAAAGGGACGTAATTTGGGCCCTCCACTTCGACCCATTACTCGTTTTGCTTCAACCATCTTAGCCTCATGGAAACGGCTAATACCTCATTTTTTATATCGACCCGTAACCCCGAAATAGAACATTGTATCAGAAATACCTCAGGTAGATTGTTAGTCCTCAACGCCATCTCTTCGAATCTGGTTTGGTATTCTTCTACCGTTGTCGTCTAGATCAACTTGGTAAGCGGACCTTTCGGTGATTCGATTTCCGTGACGGTGAACCTCTTCCTTATGGCTACCAGATGATCCCAACCAACTAATTGTTGACGACGCTGCATTCACTGGGACCATCTCTTGGCGTTACCGTCCATCCTGAATGACGCCATGGTCACACGATGGCAATCCTCGGTCCCGTAGAAATCAAAGAAATCTTGGGCCAAAGCAATCCGTTCTTCAGAATCTTTTCTGATGAACAAAGGAAGTTCCACGTAAACTGGTCTCGAAGGGAACAAAAACCCTTATTTGTTCTCGTCCCTAATCTTTCCTTTACCTCGAACCATTCTCACTTCGCTTGATCCGTCTTGGTCCACAGTGGACTGCAACTGTTGCCCCAACTGCTCGAATAGGGTGGTCAGTTATCGCAACACATCATGGAGCGTGTGTTTGTTGTCTGTCATAGTATTCTGAAGTGTTGTCAACGCCTGTTCATGGCGAGTTGAAGCTTCCTAGAGTGTTTAATGGCCCCAGGGTTGTTAACCATAGCGTATTATTCTCTCAATGAAAGCACCAAATGTTAGACTTGATTCTAACAATTGAAATACAAAGAAATCTAGAAGAAGGAGAAGTAGAAGTTTTAGAATCAAAAATAGTTTCTTGACAAAGTTCATAACTGCTTACATCACAATTCTAATTTTTACTAGCCTAACATTAGGACAAGATAAAATCAGTTAATCCCTTAGGTAACTTCCTCTCCCTAGCACTCTTACGATTTTCTTTCATTCCCGTTGGCAATCCCTTATCATTGGCCTTGTGTTGTTGACTCACAGACGTTGTCTCAACTTCACTGCTCGTCACAAAAAAAAAAAAAAAAACTACTTATTGCGACAGATAACTTACTCTGTGATCGACAACCAGTCATGCTAAGTGCCTGAAATCGTATTAGGTTCTTTGGACCGTAACTTGTACAATCATTAAACTTTAGCATTACTCATATGTTAAAGTAAAACTTATAAATTTTAAATTGACTGAAATTGGCCATGAGTATTGACTAAATTAATATCGACACCATTGAATATTCTTAGAAAATATGAATTCAATATATTTCGGCACGTTTAAAATAAATATAATTACAAGATATAACATTATGCCGACCCATTGCAGCAAAATGTTATATAAGCAACTAGTAGAACACTGCAAAAGGCCCAAAAAGCTAGACCCAATGGATCAGTACTCTGGGGTCAACTCTGCCAGCCCAAATATATATACCCAGTAGAAAAGATGACGTTGTTATCACTAAATACTCGAGTTCGAATAGTTGTTTGTACAATATATGTGTTTCTAAAAGACTAAAGATAAAAAAACAAATACTACCACATAATTACACCAGAATATTAAAAAAAAACTTGTGTAGCTAAACTTACTTCATGTAAGATTAATCCAAGATTAACAAGCCAAATAATTATATCAATTGATTCAAGAAAAAACTACATATTTAGTACCCACATATATTTTTGGATAAAATAATACTAATTTTAGGTTTCGTTTTACATTTTCGTACCTCGCCATTTAAAGTTAACAGCAGTAACGATGTGACTTGTTTTTAATTGAGATAATAACAGTTATAGTCCAAAAATTTATATATTTTTATCAGTTTAATCTAAATTTTATCAATTTAATAATCATCTTTAATATTTAGATTAAAACCGCAAATTTCCCTATTCTTTTTTTTTCTTTTTTTTTCTTTCTTCTTTCCTCTTTCCTCTTTCCCGAAACCCTGGCCCTTCCTTTTTTTTTGAGTCACCCGTAGGTGTCAACTATGAGATTTGCAAATCAATGCTTTTGTTAGTGTATTTTGCCCAGTCTAACATGTTTCCCTTGTTAGCGGACATTACCGTAGGAGATGTAAATTGTAATCCGTTTAAACATCATTTTAATTTTTTGAATTTAAAAGGTAAATTCCTCATTTTTCTTTTTTTTTTTTACCCCTCAATCTCAATAACGAAAAATGATGTTTGGGGACTAGGAACTCTGTATTCGAAGAGCGTGTTTCAAGATTCAAAATCCAAAGTTTTTCTGGTAATTTCATTTCTTTGTTTCCTCTTTCTCTGAGTATCTTAAGCTTGATATTTTCATTTTAATTTCCAGGAAAAAAAATGCTTGCTCTGTTTCGATGTTGAGAAAGACATGTATCTTTTTCCGTGATTTGAACTCGCCTGTCGCAACCACTGCTCATCCCGCCTCCACCACTTTTTATTTGAATTGATTTAGCTCCCCTGTTTTCTTCAAGCTTTATAAAAGGAGTTGCTTCTATTAATTTCAAAGATTGTGCAAACGACATAATTTCTCAAGAGAAAAAGAGGGGTTAGGGCTTTAAGGAAGAAGACAGTAATAAGGGCGACATTTGTAGTTTAAACCCAAATATTTAAGGTAATGATCAAATTAATAGAGTTATGGCCAAATTAATAAAAATGTATAAGTTTTAGGACTAAAATAGTTAATGTCCCAATTAAAAATAAGTTACATTATCACTACCGTTAGGTTTTAACGGCGGAGGTACCAAAATAGAAACGAAACGAAACGTCATGTACTATTTTGTAAAAAATATAGTTGGGTACCAAACTAGTAATGCGAAATAAGGGATGTATTGAATATGTAATTTTCCCTTAATTCAAATATGCAATACAAATAGGGATGGTCATGAGACGGGTTGGATTGTGCTTTTGGCTGACCCGCACCCAACCTGAAATTTAACACATCCACCAAACCCAACCTGTAGCGATGTCCCTCTCGCTAAAAAATGTGGTTTTTATTTTGAAAATAATGTCTTCCGCGTGGGATTTTAGAAGAAACCGTGTTTTATTTAAAAATGGAGTCGCCACCGGCCACTCAAGGTGGACCAGACACCGTAAAAACCATAAATTTTAAAAATGTCGGGTTCAAGAGTCGGTTACGGATGGGGAAGGATTAGCACCCTCACACCGCCCAAATTTGGTAATTTAATAATTACCGCTTTATTAATATTCGACTTTCCGGATTAAAGTGACGATTAATTTAAAATTTGGTTATAAGTGCGAGTAGATTTTAAAGGCCCGTTATCCGAGGGTAAACGCACAACCACCATCACTACGCCTGATGCTGGCCCCGTTTACGCTCGGATAAAAGAGCACCGCATTGACAATTATATATCCGAAATGCAAACTTAAAAAACACGACAAACATAAATAAATACAATGCGATAATCAAGATAAATA
Organism: Hibiscus mutabilis; assembly: GCA_019671005.1. NCBI lineage: Eukaryota > Viridiplantae > Streptophyta > Magnoliopsida > Malvales > Malvaceae > Hibiscus > Hibiscus mutabilis. The sequence goes on from CM033745.1 coordinate 52,320,946, forward strand.
CTAACATTATAACATACTAATCTAACATAAATAAAATGTTAATCTAAAAAGCATAGCAATTAAGGTAAAATATTTAATACTTATACCTATCCGAAATATCTAGATATATTTAAAGTTAATAGTTTATATATGTTATTTTTGCAAAAAAGGGATATCTATTTATATTATATATGTAGTAATTAAATAAAATACTATACATATTTTTACAAATAAACATAAAATCATATACATAATATATAAAAAAAGTTATTATACATAAAATGTGACATAGATAAAAACATATATAAATAGATATACACATATATGAGATATCCAAAATATAGATAAACGGAAATGAACATTAAACGGCAAAACCACGAACTAAACATATGCTATTACAAAATAAAGCAAGACTACATATTATGTACATACCACAAACATACATACGGTAAAGGAGAACATACATACCCCACATATTGCAAATAAACAAATAAAAACTCAAACATGTGAGTAACCATGCAATCAAAGAAAAACTATACCTATGCATGCATACTAGATACATACAAAATACTCCTATTATTGTCCTAATAAAAGAACGAAAACGGATGAAATAAAAAAGATACATACATGATGCTACGACATTTAAAAAAACATTCGAACAACACATATATTGAATATAAAAAGACGAAAAAACATGATGATAGAAACGGAAATAAAATAAATAAAAAAGGATTACTAATAAAACATAAATGGGAGTGAATCCCCTTTTTTTTCTTCAATAGCAGAGAGCTCCATTGTTTTTCATTCAATGCCAAGAGCACCCTCTGTTTTTCTATTTGCCGTCCACACCCCTTTTGCTTCTAATTTGTTCTTTCTCCTCCCAATTGAGAATGAAAATGGCTGGCTTTCCTCTCTTTCAATTTGTTGTGGTTCTTTAAATGGATTAGGGGAATGGGGAAATAAGGTGATGGTGGGTTGAGTGTAGTGTGGGGAAACACTTGCAAAGCATGGGGCAAGGCATGGGAGGCAAGGTGGCAGGGGAATGGCATGGGGCATGTGTGCTGTAGGGTATGGGGAAGCATGCCCATTTTAATTAATTTTTTTTTGAATTTGGTATATTTTTTGGAATAGGGTAAATGCTTCGAATATGATTTAGGGCCCGGAAAAAAATGGGTATTACAGCTGCCCCTCTTTACTCATTGTTGTGTAACATGAATAGAGCAGAGACAAAAATAATAACCATTTTTGTCCGGTCTGGCTAAACTTCTCCCCTTTTGACGTGTGTCTTCTTTCTTCGGTAGATCTTCATCCTCTTTGTTGCAGACCTTTTTTATTGTTTTGGTTGATCCACCTTGTCACTCTCGGGGAAGCAAAATCTTCAAAACAGAAGGTGGTCTGTTGGAGAAGCAAAATGAGTCCAACTTGCTACATTATTGATAATAAGCTAATACCTAAATAGAGTTCGACCCAGCTGCAACACCGACGAAGAGGCATGGTCTACAAAATTTGATCCAGCTGCAACACTGACGGGGAAGCAAGACCGATGGATGAAAGTTCTGATGTCTGATCCAGCTACAACTCTGACGAAGAGACAAGACCAGAAAACTGACAACTTCTTTCTTTTCTCTTTTTCTTTTTCTTTTTTTGCTTTTTTTCTTTTTTTACTGCTTTTGTTTCTTTTTTCATATTTTTTTCTTCTTTTTTTTGATTTTTTCTTACAACATTGATAAAACTTGAAAGTTGGTGAATTTTGACCAAGCTACAACACTGACGAAGAGGCATGGTCTAAAGTTAGTAATGTCGATCCAGCTACAACACCAACGAAGAGGCAGGATCAAGAGTTGGTGAATTTGGTCTAGCTACAACACCGACGAAGAGGCAAGACCGGAAGTTAGTGAATTAGGTTCAGCTACAACACCGACGAAGAGGCAAGGTCCGGGGATTTGATCCAGCTACAACTCTGACGAAGAGGCAGGATCGGATAGTTGTTCTTTTTTGTGATCAAGCTACGACTCTGACGAAGAGGCATGATCAGAATTTGGTTGAAAGCTCATTTTTTCATTTTTTTGATTTTTCCTTCTTCTTTTTTTCTCTTTTTTCTTTATTCTTTTCTTTTTTTTCTCTTCTCTTTTTTTTAGATTTTTTTCTTTTTCCTCTTTTTTGATACAACATTGATACAACTAGAAAGTTAGTAAATTTTGACCGAGCTACAACACTGACGAGGAGGCATGGTCTAAAGTTAGTAATGTTGATCCAGCTACAACACCGACAAAGAGGCAGGATCAAGAGTTAGTGAATTTGGTCTAGCTACAACACCGCCGAAGAGGCAAGTCCGGAAGTTAGTGAATTAGGTTCAGCTACAACACTGACGAGGAGGCGGAATCGGCAGTTAAATTTGACCAAGCTACAACACCGACGAAGAGGCAAGGTCTGAAGATTTGATCCTACTACGACACCGACGAAGAGGCGGAATCGGAGTGTTTTTTCTTCTCATTTTTTCTTCATTTTTTTGATATTTCCTTCATTTTTACTTTTTTCATTTCTTTTCTTCTTCTTTTTTTAAATTTTTCCTTTTTGATTTTTTCTTCTTTTTTTTGTTTTTTTCTTTTATTTTTTCTTTTTCTTTTTGGATTGATTTTTTAGCTACAATTATAATAAAAAAAGGTAAACTCCGAGTAAAATTTAGGTCTAGCTGCAACACCGTCGAAGAGGCAAGACCTGGATAGGATTTGATCTGCTACACCACTGCAGGAGAGACTAGATCAGCAAAAAGTGAGACCCGCTACACCACTATCGGAGAGACAAGACCGAATGGAAAATTTGATCTGCAACACCACCGACGGAGGCAAGATCTAGTTTGGATTTGATCTGTTTCACCACTGACGGAGTTACTAGATTAGCAGAATATGGGATCCATTACACCACTGACGGAGAGACATGACCGAATGGAAAATCTTATCTGCAACACCACCGACGGAGGCAATATCTTCATTAAGTTGGCGTACCACCACTGACGAAGACATGATTTGCAAGATGTTGGAGGACTTCGCCACTGACAGCGAGATAATTTTTTTGAAAAATTTGCCCGGCCTTTCTATCAACAGAGGGTATGATCTAGAAAGAATTTTTGTTGGCATCCGTCACACCATCGTCGGAGGAATCAAATCCTACAAAGGAAAAAATATTGGTCAGTAATTGTTAACGATTTTGTCGTTGATACCTTTTATTTTGGGTGTTTCAGCATCTTCTTCGTGTTTGGCCTCTTTCAAGATTAGGGTTAGCCCTCTCGTTGTTGCCCCCACGGATGAGGATATTCGGTCTCTTTTTTAACCTTTTTGTAAGCAAAAATGCATGAATTTTATGCCTAAATGCATGATGACTTAAATGTATACACCTAATCTAAATGATATATGCAAGATGAATGCAACTAAATGCATGAATGTGATATGATTTTTCTTGCCCTCAAAGGGATGCCCCTGACACCTCACTGGTCTCGTCAGGATCTTGGTTTTTTGATGCGGTGGTGCCCCGACTTTGTCTTGAGTTCTATCAGCTTTCATCTGAGTGGATGCCCCAAAAAAATTTTCATTACATGGCATCATCTAACAATGTTCTCGTAATATTTTTAAAACTTTAGGGTGATGTATTTTGGATATTCAAGACTCAGATATGAACAAAAGATGTTTGCATTGCTATTTGTAGTTTTGATCCCTTACAAAATACTCTCACCACTATTGTACTTAAGTCGATGAGGTTGGTTTACAAAAAGTATTACTCTAAAAGTGATAAAAACTACAAGGGGACCTACTATGGTCAAGACAGTGCAATACTTAACATGGTCCAGTTCAAAAAACCTTCAACACACCCTCAGTTGGCATCTTCATGCTTCGGTAAAAGGTCTTTGCCTGTATCCGTTCTTGTTGAGTTATCAAATCTTACCACCCCAAGCTTAATGATTTTTTCCACCAACTTTTTGAAACTGAAGCAGGTTTCAATGGTGTGGCCAACCTGCCCCGCGTGATAATCACATTTTGCATTGGGATCATACCATTTCGGAAAGGGAGGTTGTACTAGATCTCGGTAAAAGGGTGCCACCATGTGGACATCATACAGCTGCTTGTACAATTCTCTATAAGAAACTGGTAGTTGAGTAAATTCTACGTTTTCAGTGTTCTTCCTCTGACCAGAGCCTTGGCTTGAAGAACCGTGAGCACTTGGCATGGCCTGAGGTTGCACAACTATGATAGGCTTAGAATAACTGGCATTATAAACTCCCGCAGAGTTTACTTCATGATCTTTCTTTGCATGGTAGGGCTTTTTCTGGGATGAACTACCTCCGTCATCAATTTTGTCAGTCTTGACGGCATTCTCAATGAGCTCCCCTGATAACACGAGGTCGGCAAAATTGGTAGTCGCGTTGCCTATCAAGCGACCTAAGATCGGACCTTCCAAAGTTTGTACAAATGTAACCACCGTCTCCCTCTCACTGAGCGGGGGTTGGACCTGAACTGCTATATCCCTCCAGCGCTGAGCATATTGCCTGAAGCTTTCATTATGCTTTTGTTTCATTTGTTGCAACGTCCACCGGTCTGGCATCATATCATTGACGTGTCAGTACTGCTCTAGAAAAGCTTTGGCCAAGTCTCTCCATGACTTAATCTGACGGCGGCTCAACTGATTATACCATCGGGCAGCAGATCCCGATAGACTGTCTTGAAAGTAGTGAATTAACAGCTTGTCGTCTCGGCCGTATCTTGTCATCCTCCGACAGAACATAGTAAGATGAGCGCGGGGACAGCTTGTCCCATCATACTTCTCGAACTCTGAGACCTTGAATTTAGGAGGTAAAACCAAATCCGGGACCAGACTGAGTTCACTGGCATCGAATCCACTGAAGGTATCCTCTATTCCCATAGCCTTTAACTTCTCTTTGAGTCTTTTACATCGATCTTCGATTTCCTTTGAAGCTTCTACCTTCGGCCCCTCGGTCTCAAATAGATAATCCATTTCTGAGATAAAATTTTCAGCTTGATTGCCCCCAGGTTTAACTTTCGATGTAGATGGCTGATTTATAGGGATCAAAGTACCGGCCTGATGTAGATGAGACTTTCCCCGAGAAATAACCACCTAGGGTTGAGTTTCTGGCTGTATCCTGGTTTCAACGGGCGTGAACCCCGAAGGATACATAAGATCCTCGTCCCCAGTAGTGGGTCTAGGATTTGTAGTGAGATTTACAACAGAGGCCTCTCCAGGCTCGGGAAGCTTTATTCCCAGCATTTGTGCCATTTGGCCCATCATGTCTTGTTGTGAATTTGTAAGTTGTTCCCTCATATCCTGTTGGGCTCTCGCTAACTGTTCCTCAACCTGCTTGGCTATGTTTGTTTGCAATTCTTTCTGATCTTGCTCGATTTTTTTCAATCTTTCATCGTTTTCCATCTTTGTTTTATACCGGGTTCCGTATAGATGCTGAGCTGACTGATCTTCTACTTTATCTAGTATCACTGTCATAGGGCACCCCTAGAGTCAGTTTTCTTATTTTGAAAATGAATGTATATGCATGCAAAATGTGTCCTAAATTGATGCAATGCGAAATCAAGATTGCGATGATATTGTGCAATGATGCAGATGAAACGAGTTAGAACCAAATAAAACGATTAAATAAAATAAATGAAAAATAAAGTAATAAAAAAATGTACATAAACAAGAAATAAGGCACCAGAGCTTAAATAGGGTAATCACTAATCGGGCAGAGTTTTGCGTGGCTCTAAAGGGTTGGCTCATACGGCTCATTATATGCAGTTTTGGTGCTAAGAGGTACCCGAATTGTCCTCGCTGTCCTCTACTAAGAGTAACAAGGCCTCCGGTCATCACCCATTATAGGCTTCTTTCAACCGGGTTCAATTCAGGGGACCCATTCGCTTATGCCTGCACGAAGGAACGATATCCTTATGAAAGCATAAGGTACTCGAGCCCCGAAGGTACTTGCTAGGCCTACACGGGAGAACGATATCTCCACGAAAGCATTAGCGTTTTCCCCTCACTTAAAAATGGTTTATATGCCATATTTTAAATGCGTTAAAATAAACGTGCAATTATAACCGAATATTAGTTTAATAGTCACTTTAATCCAGAATTTCTGATATTAATAAAGCGGTAATTATTTGAAAAAAGCTTGACTCTCATTTGCTTTTGAAAAACAAAAATGTCCCCAGCGGAGTCGCCATCTGTAGCGATGTCCCTCTCGCTAAAAAAAGTGGTTTTTATTTTGTTTTACTTTATTTTGAAAATAATGTCTTCCGCGTGAGATTTTAGAAGAAACCGTGTTTTATTTAAAAATGGAGTCGCCACCGACCACTCAAGGTGGACCGGACACCGTAAAAACCAGAGATTTTAAAAATGTCGGGTTCAGGAGTCGGTTACGGATGGGGAAGGATTAGCACCCCCACACCACCCAAAATTGGTACTTTAATAATTATCGCTTTATTAATATTAGACTTTCCGGATTAAAGTGACGATTAATTTAAAATTTGGTTATAAGTGCGAGTAGATTTTAAAGGCCCCGTTATCCGAGGGTAAACACACAACCACCATCACTACGCCTGATGCTGGCCCCGTTTACGCTCGGATAAAAGAGCACTGCATTGACAATTATATATCCGAAATGCAAACTTAAAAAACACGACAAACATAAATAAATACGATGCGATAATCAAGATAAATACTAACATTATAACATACTAATCTAACATAAATAAAATGTTAATCTAAAAAAACATAGCAATTAAGGTAAAATATTTAATACTTATTCCTATCCGAAATATCTAGATATATTTAAAGTTAATAGTTTATATATGTTATTTTTGCAAAAATGGGATATTTATTTATATTATATATGTAGTAATTAAATAAAATACTATACATATTTTTACAAATAAACATAAAATCATATACATAATATATAAAAAAAGTTATTATACATAAAATGTGACATAGATAAAAACATATATAAATAGATATACACTTGTATGAGATATCCAAAATATAGATAAACGGAAATGAACATTAAACGGCAAAACCACGAACTAAACATATGCTATTACAAAATAAAGCAAGACCACATATTATGTACATACCACAAACATACATACGGTAAAGGAGAACATACATACCCCACATGTTGCAAATAAACAAATAAAAACTCAAACATGTGATTAACCATCCTATCAAAGAAAAACTATACCTATGCATGCATACTAGATACATTCAAAATACTCCTATTATTGTCCTAATAAAAGAACGAAAATGGATAAAATAAAAAAGATACTTACATGATGTTACGACATTTAAAAAAAACATTCGAACAACACATATATTGAATATAAAAAGACGAAAAAGCATGATGATAGAAACGGAAATAAAATAAATAAAAAGAATTACTAATAAAACATAAATGGGAGTGAATCCCCTTTTTTTCTTCAATAGCAGAGAGCTCCATTGTTTTTCATTCAATGCCAAGAGCCCCATCTGTTTTTCTATCTGCCGTCCACACCCTTTTGCTTCCAATTTGTTCTATCTCCTCCCAATTGAGAATGAAAATGGCCGGCTTTCCTCTCTTTCAATTTGTTGTGGTTCTTTAAATGGATTAGGGGAATGAGGAAATAAGGTGATGGTGGGTTGAGTGTAGTGTGGGGAAACACTTGCAAAGCATGGGCAAGGCATGGGAGGCAAGGTGGCAGGGGAATGGCATGGGGCATGTGTGCTGCAGGGCATGGGGCAGCATGCCCATTTTAATTAATTTTTTTTGAATTTGGTATATTTTTTGGAATAGGGTAAATGCTTCGAATATAATTTAGGGCCCAGACAAAAAATGGGTATTACACAACCCGACCTTAGATTTTATGATGCTCCACCCGATTCGAATCGGACCCGAATTTTAAAGTAAAAACTCAAACTCAAACCTAACTCGACCTGACATAAATAAAAATTATTATTATTATTTCATTATTATTCGATAAAATAGGGAGTTAATTAAAAAAATAAAAATAGAGAGGGGAATAATAATAATTATTCCATTTTTATTAGACAGAATAAGGAGAAAATTAAAATATATATAAAGAGAGGGGCATTATAACAATTATATCTAAATATTTAAAATAAATTTAAACTATTATTTCAAACTGAATAGAGTATTTTCACCTTAAACCAAACTTGACCTTGTCCGGCTTCATCCTAAAAAATTCAGACATGATCCTGACCTCAAAATTTTCTTTAAAAAACATAACCCTATAAAATTGAATCAGATCGCAACCCATCGAGTCTGGGTAAAACAAACGTCTCTAAATGCAAATCTTGATATCGTCAACTCAAAATTATGTCTTAATTCTAACATGGCGAGCTTCCCATGTATGTTTGAAAACATCCTTCTCCGTCGTCCCAATTATAGACAAGTTGCCGGCGGCTTGCTTCTTCCTTCCTCCTCCCCACAATTATGATATATATATATGTATGTACAAATTCAAGCTTGATCGAATTTGGTTTTTATTTGATAATAAAAAGTTCTATTTAAATAAATAAATAAATAAATCAAGGACATTTTATTTTGTAGGAAAAACGTCCCTTTCTTATCGTTGCAGATGAGCGTTCGATGTAAGCTGGGCGTGCCTTTACTTGGAGTTGCAGCTACAACTAACAACCTTAAATAGCCTTCAAAGTTCAAAAAAATGTCAATAAATATTATATATTACATATATATATATTCTAACTTTTTATAATTATTGTATCCAACCATTTGTTGACCCATTTAAATTGGTATTATAGAAATTTATTATGGAGTGATCCTCTCAATTTATTTTATTTTATTCATAACGTTAAAATTTAAATATTTAACTTTACTTAAAAAATTTAATATTTTATCTCATTACATATATTCTATTTAGACATCACCTAATGCTTGACTTGCAAAAATGTATGCTTCTGCCATTTTGGTTCCGGACAAAGAAAGGTGGTCTTGACAGAAATGGAACAAAAGAATTTAGGGTCACATCATAATGGGAATCTCTCAACACTTTTTCAAAGTTTGTCTTATGAACCCCAATTCTTGAAGCTACTTACACGCCACTTATGACCAAACAACAGATAAATAGATAAACAATTTTTAAAATAAGTGGTTAAAAATTTTCGGTAGATATTATTCTTTTTCTCTTATGTTTTCGATTTAATAAATATTAAATAGGTAAACAACAGCTCTTGATTAAGTAAAAGTTTGGGTACGGAGATTATCGGAATTGAAGAAGTGGTGGAAGAAATGGTTAGGATCGAGCTACTCAGCCAATAAATAGTTGTTAAGAAAGTATTTGATCAAGATGAGCCTATTCAGTTCTGCATGGAGCTTCGATCGTGGCAGCCTTGTAGTTGCTTTGGTTTGGGTCTGCGTAATCATCCATGGCTTGCTGCATTTTGGAGTTAGGTGGAGCTTTGTGGGGGGTGCATTTGATTATGTTGCTGTCGATTTGTTTCATTTGATTATGTTGCTGGTTATGTTTGAGAGTATGTTGCTATGGTGTGTAGCTTGTTTGGGGGATTTATTAAGACTTGCTGTTCTTATGGAGATTTATATATTTTCGGGTGTAGCCTGGTAAAGGTTAGGGTAGCTTATTAGGATGAAGTTTTGGGGGTTTATTTTGTTATCCAAAAAATGGTTTAGGTGATGTTTGACTGTTAGCTCTTATTTTGTAGAGATGTTTGTGGTTGTGTGTTGTACCTCGTTTGTGTGTACTTTTTTCCTCCATATAAGTTTAGGGGGTTTTTAATGAGACAAACAATGTATGTTTTGGCTTTTTTAACTATTAATAAAATCTCATCTCTTTTGCTGAGTAAAAAAAAAGTAAAATTTTCCTTCCCCTAGATAGGAATTGTTAAAAAAAGATAAGTCATGTTTGATAAACAACTTTTTAAGTTAAAAATAGAGGTTTAAACTATTTTTAGAGATTTCATCAGTCAAATCCGTTAATATAGATGTTTGGTAAATAGACAGTTGGAACAACGGGTTGGGGTGAGGTTGAAACCTCTCAAATTAAAATACTCCTTTTAGGAGCTTTTTGAGTTAGATAATTGAATATAAGAGTTATAAATACTCTTTTGCTATTGACAATTACAAAAAAAAATTCTCTAAATAAACTAAAATTTAATAATTAATAAATTAAATAAATAATTTTATAAATGAGAAATTAATCTATACATCTAAATTTAATAATTAATGAATTTATATTAAAAATATAATTTTATAAATAAAAAATTAATATATACATGTTACCAAAACAATAATATATACACCTAAATTTAATAATTAATAAAATTATATTAAGAAGATAATTTCAAAAACAAGAAATTAATATATATCCTTCAAATATAATTAGTAATGTTATATTAAAACAATAGTTTTTATAATCTAATTAATATTAATAGATACAAAATATTAATAACTAATAAACTATTCAAACAAGTATTGAATATAATCATGTTTTTATATGTCATTTTGCTTGTTCAAATAATCAAACATCTATCAACTATCAGTTAATTTTACCAAACACTTTTATACAACCAGCTAATGCAATCTAGTAGTTAAATCAACTAATGCGACAACACAAGTGTGAGATGGCGTGGGTACAAAAAATAAAAATAGAAGAGTTTTCAAAGGCATTGGTTAGACATGTTTCGTATACAGATCAATTTGACTTTGTGTTTGCAGTTTTTGTTTGCGACAATTGTTGGGCGATCTGGGGGTATGTTAGGTTGTTAGGAAGGCGATGCGTTTTCGCATGGAAGCATCATTTTTTAATCAAAATTATGTGGCTATATGGGGTACGTGTGTAGTGGAAGATTGGTGTTGTGGCATGATGTGTGTACGCTCTGTGCATTGTTGATGGCTAAGTCTTACAATGGGAGCAAGTACATGATACTTCACTTTTTATTTCAGTCTCGTGGTGTTTATGAGCAATTTTAATGTGATCAAAGCGGTTGAAAAAAGGTATGGCTGCTCAGGTAATGCTAGAGGTCGATGGTGAGGGATTGGTCGATGTCAGCTCCGAACGAATCTAGTTGGTGCGAGGGGTTATGCAACACATGTGCCTTTGATTTGGAATGCCTTTGGAGCATGGTTGTTGGACGTGAGCTATAGTGCGTGGGAAACTGTTCTTTCTTGGCTTTATTTTGTAGTGTTCCATTTATGTTTTGTGTGTTCTCGTGTTTAGTCATGCATATTTAGGTTCTACAATTATCACGAAGTACTATTTTCCTCCATTTAGGGATAGAGAGGTTTTAATTAGGCTCCCAATAATATATGTATGACTTTCTCCTTAATAAAATCATACTTGATGATAAAAAATTAGCTAATGTAATCCGCTAGTCAAACCAGCTAATGCAATCTGCTATCATTTATCAACTAATGTAATCCACTATATGCTAATTGCCAAAAATGACCAATAGGACAAAAATGTATTTGTGGTATCTAAATTTAATTTTAAGATTTAATATGGTATTTAGAGTTTTTTTTTTCTAATTGGATATTTGAATTTGGTTTTTTTGTTGAAATAAGGTCAAATGATGATGACTATAAAAAAAGAAGTTTAAATTAATTTGAAAAAAAAGTCTAAATTAATTGAAAAAATAAATGGTTTTAGTGAAAAAGCGGATGATGTTCACCTTAGGAGATTCTAGTTCAAATCGTTTTGTTTGCAAGGTGTATGTGAATTGTCAAAGGATTAAGAATATGTATGAGCATATGCTCTCTTATAATCACACTAAAACTATCGAAAAAGAAATTTAGATATCGAATTGAACATTGAAGTAACTTTTAAGTACGGAAAATAAACGTGTTCCACGTTATAAATGATATGTGTGAAAAAGTGGATGATGTTCACCTTATAATCACACCAAAGTACGCCACAAATATGACATGTTCCTGGACCTCACTATATGCAGAGTGCGAGGTCCGTTAATTTTTTTTTTTTTATAAATTAAAATTCCATCATCTACAAATTGTATGAGAAAACCTAAAAATGGTTTGCGTGAATCCATATTGATTGGTGTAACATTTTTGACACTTGTAATTGTAATTATAAGTAATTAGCATTTAAAATTGAGAATTGAAATTATAAATATAGTTTTGCAATGTTAAGCAATTGCAATTATAAATGATATGTAATTCTAGCAGGTGTAACAAACGTGTTGAAGATGGTTAGGAAGCTTGTTTTTGTGCATGAATAACAATGTAAATTTATTACTTTTCAAACTAATACATAAAATGAAGAAAATGGATTATGACATTTTAACCGGTCAAAATACTCCTAAACATGCTTTAATGATGTGGACAATCCCTGATAAGCTTCGTGGATTTCTTCATAGCCAGTAATCATCATATGAGAAGAAATTCATATTTGCAATCCTGATCCCGACCAAAGAGGGCATCTTGTACATCACAACCCTAAACATATGGTTCGTGGATGTTGAGGTCTCGTCATAGTCGTCCGATCCTACCCCATACGCGACATTGCTCTGCTTTGAGCTGAAGCACATAGGCTAATATTGGTATATACGAGACATTGTAACCGATCAAATATACCCATAAACATGTTTTCTTTGACGATGTGTGCAGTCGAGGATTTTGAAGTCCCCCCGAAGGCTGCAATTGTGATCCACTTTCATCATCATCTGAAATGGTAGGGGTTTTGACTATGATTACATGTTGTGGTCTTCACCTAGCCTCCACGATTAAGGCTTAAAAATAAGTTACTCGCAACCTCCAACAAAAGTTGAAAAAGATTGTTGGCACTTTAAGAAGACCACGTTTTTTCTAATATTGCAACTTGTCGTTCATCATCTGCAATGGTAGGGGTTTTGACTATGATTACATGTTGTGGTCTTCACCTAGCCTCCACGATTAAGGCGTAAAAATAAGTTACTCGCAACCTCCAACAAAAGTTGAAGAAGATTATCGGCACTTTAAGAAGACCGCGTTTTTTCTGATATTGCGATTTGTCGCTCATCTTGAACCAAAACGCGTAATAGTCGTCTCACAAAAATTGTAAACCCGTGAAAAGCCTATAGTCGTCATATAAATACAACTACAAATCCCAACGAACCACAATAGCAGAAAAATATCTTTGAGTATAATTTTCCAAATACGCGGTTTGTTCTCATTACTAGTTGTAACATAATTTTTTCTTCGGATATGATGGCAAGTGGTAGCACTTTAGACAAAGTTTGTAGCCTATGATTCTGCATTATATAGGGTTATATTCGCATCCTCCAAAATGCGAGAGATTTTGGCACGTTTTGAGAGACCTCACGGTTTGTGGAACGCGACTATGCGAGGTCCATAAGGTTTTCTGACGTGGCAGGATAGAGTAGGCTGTAGATCTGACATGTCACTAGACCTCGTTTTTTTTTGCAGAAATCAAGGTCCTTTTAATTTTTATAATTTTTTAAGAGTAATTCTAGTGTAGAAAGATTGTGGACAATTTGTATCGATTGGTATTGGAAAATAAGATAGACATTTTCAAAGTTGGAAAAAATTGCATTGTTCAATTGTACCCCTAAACTGTAACCTTAACGAAGAGATTTTATTACTCAAGAAAATATTAGTACAATAAGTAAGTATAATTAATTAATACGGGGGCATGAGCGATTAAGGGACAATAAAATTATTACATTTGTAAGTGGTAGAAAATCCTCAACTTGTTTTGCTCTCTTGGTCTCATCCTTGGTAAATTTATTCAATTGTACCACTAAATAGTTGATCTTCTTCTTCAAGCTCCTTCGCGTATTTGGAGTTGATATTGGCATTGTAACCGGTTTATTGTACCCCCTAAACATACTTTCACGAAGTGGGCAGATAAACAAGCTTTGTGGATTTCATGTGCCCACAAAGACGGTTAATTCTACCCACCGATCACCATCGTCTGCAATGGTAGAGGTTTTAACTTCGATTACATACGGTGGTCTTCCTGCAACCCTCACAATGAAGGCATAAAATTTAGTTTCCCGTAGCCTCGAACAAAAGTGTAAGGGGTTTGCGGGCACTTGAAAAATACCACCAATTTTCCAGATATTGCGATCTGTTGTTTATCTTGAACAAAAACACGGAAAGACACATACCACCAATATTGTTAACCAACCAAATGAATGTAGTCATTGTATAAATGCAACTACGTATACCAAAAAATCGCAATATCAGGAAAATGTATTTATAATCAAATTTTCTTGATACATAGTTTGTTAGCATTAGTAGTCACAACTGAATATTTTGTTACGTATCTGAAAGTAATTGAACATAAGAGGTTGATCCATTAAAGTTGGTAGCAAATGATGGTGGGTTTGTTTGCCTTTGCTTCTGCATTATATAGGATATATTCACGTCCTTCAAAATGAGAGGAAGATGTTTAGAAGTTACACTTATTTCAGGAGCACAAACATCGAGTTGACTGTAAAATTTGATGAAAGTGCATCTTCATCAACAAACGCATCAGCAACTCCGGTGGCAGTAGAAGAAGACGAAGATGCAGTTCTGATACGTAACTACACCAAACGAATGGATAAAGATCAAAAAATTAAGGAGCTAAACTTAATATTAGACTTCTCCACAGACTATGACTACACAAAAACTGACTCATCGCCTATACATTTCAACTAAGCGTAGCTTCATGTATCTTGTTTACAAATATGTAATCCTATGTGTCTTTTATTCATGTATCTTATTCAACTCAGCAAAAATTTTAGTTACAAATTTTAAAAATAATAATAATAAACTCTAATCATTACAGAGCTATCTAATTATATTTGTAGTTGTTAAGTAATTATAATTATAAACTAGCTTTAATTGTAATTATATATTTAGATTCTACTTGTTAGGTATTTGAAATTAAAATATTATAATTGTAATTATAATTTTTAGTTCTTTAGTAATTGTAATTATAAATTATCTTCAACTAAGACATAAATCTATTCCCTACTAGTTAAATAAAAGTAACAACATCTACAACGGTATAATATAGTTTTTGGATAAAATGTTAACAAAGTTGTTTTACATATATCAAAAAATAATTACATATCCATTCTAATGACGTTTATGTCCACTCATACCGCACTGTCGTAGACGACGATCCCAACATGAATTTCTTCGAACAATGTCGTCGTCGCCGCCGCCACCACCACCATCATCATCCATACATGCATCTAGCGTACCACCGCTGATACTAGGACCGGTGTAGAATAGGCTCTGCGGCGGCGTCTGATAAACAATACCGGATCCGAACTGTGTTGCCGTTGGTGAAAATGATAAAATGAAAGAACATATGCAGATAATACTGATGGATAGTAGTGCACTAGAGAAACCGTCATAAGCGAATGAAACATGTCCTTGAAAAAACCTTTGGATGAACTCCCTATTTGCTGAAACGATGGGGATAATGTGTTCAGCTAGGCTGCTGACTGGGCATGTGTCTGTGCTATTCCTGATGACGAGGCCCCGAGAGCGTGTTCTCGTCTTCTCTAGCTTTGTTCCCCCATGCTGGTACCACGTTATGTTGGCGGACGATTTAGGGGAGGTACATCTATTTCTCGTTCTCGCTCCTCCGGGGTTAGTATATACGACTTCCCATTTTGATGGTACCATTGTATATACTCAAAGGTAACGTTGTGGTAAAAAATGGGTTCCAAAATAGTGGGTCATCTACCGTATCATGTCATCCACAGCTGCATCCACGTCGCGTGATGATGCCCCCAAAGGAATTTTGTCTTGCCTTGTCGTGTTAACTTGTGCGATTCATCCAAATTGAATGGCTCGTCCGAATCCTTTGGATAAAGTTGAATTGCCATAGCACACAGTACAGGATGCCACTCGGCTATCTTATAATGTATGAGCGAGACTATCAAAATCCAAATGGGCTCAGTTAATATTATTTTTGGAGGAATGCAATCCTTAATATCATCATCCTCGTACGGCGTCCACATAAACTACAAAAAAAATTGTAAACTAAATTAGATAAACGCGATTTAAATTTTTTTATTATTACATTAGAAAAAATGTAATTGATTAAAAATATTACCTCATCTCTCTTGTCAATCAACAATCGATAATCTCGTTGGGTTGTTGGTAGTCTCACGTGAGATAATCTAGATGGCCACCTATAATTCAAATAAAAATCTAAGTATTCTAATATTATAAAAGAATATATTATAAAGTTGTTTTATTATTTATTAGTACCTCCGAATAAGTAGAAATTGGAATGAGCCTGGTTGTCTATGCGTCGGGCGTAAAAACAACATTCAAAACCATGCCCAAGACTATAGCAACAAAAGACACCCGCCAATGGCACGTCTGTCTGGGTCGACGGTTCAGTATAGCTCCCGAAATAGAAATGCCAAAACTGCCGCTCCTCAACTCTTATTTTTAGATTCCACAAAACTGCTTAGATGAGTCAACCACATCAAATGGACTTTGTTGTGGGATTTGTCTGACATCAAAACCCCTCCAATAACTCATAAAATATGGGCACGAGCAAACCACTACAAAAACAAAAAAATAAATATATAATTATTTATAATGAAATAAAATATTACAATAAATGTTCATAAATAATAATATTTATTTATACCATCTTTGTGACTTCATCAACGTCTGAGGTATGTTTGTAAAATTATTGTCCAAAAAGGTAATTTTAAGTTTACCACCATCCAAATCGTCCTCTTCCAGCACCATTCCGAGCAAATTTGCACACACGCCAACTCGGTCTCCCTCTGCAATACCGGTAATAACTTCGTCGTCAACGGGCAGACCAAGATGAAGTGCAACATCTTGCAAGGTGATAGTTGTTTCACCACATGGAAGATGAAATGTATGTGTCTCGGGCCTCCACCTTTCTAGCAACGCATTAATCAATAAGTAGTTTAACTTCGTACTGCCAAATATGGTGAAAACATGGACAAAGTAGCTTCATGCAAATACGGAACAATATTCGGATGTGGTGCTCCCGTACAGTTTAGGTAACAAGTCAATGCATGTTCATACCCCTTCAAATAAAAATTTAAAATTAATGAATGAACCAATAAAATATATAGTGACAACTAAAATAATTAAATAAAAAATAACATCGTCGTTTGAGCGCTAGTAGTCAAACACGTGTCTTTTTCCAATCTCAATAACCCCTCCATTTTTATCGAATATTCGAACTCTTTAAGAATATAAACAATATAGAATAGTAGTTAAAGAAGAAGATTCAAAGAGAAGATGTTAAAATTAGGAAGAGTGACCCCTTATTTATAAGAGTCCTCGCACCCCTCACGAAGCGATTTTAATGGAACTCGCTACCTGTGAAACGCGAGGTTTCTTTGAAAAGACGCAACTTTTGAGTCCCAACGGATTCAAACCGGCCATAAAGGACCTCGCGTTCTGCAGAAAGCGAGGTCCAATGGTTTTGAAAGTTAATTTTTTAAATTGATTCTATCCATATTTTATGTTAACATGTTATTCGATTAGAATTTTCAGATTACTAGACTATTTATTTTTATTATATTATATACCAATATAATTTAAAATTTTAACAAATTTTTAGTTAGTAATATAACTTATATATTAATAGAATTTAAATACTATTTTCTCCTAAATATGCTATTTTTAGACAATATCATTATCCTAATAAATATGAAATTACTTTATATTATGACTATTCTATTTTAAATATTCTACACTAATTAGGATTTTAATTTAAAAAAATAAGGATTTGAAATCAAAGATTTTTATTTAAGAAAAAATATGTCAAATTAGGATAATTATGATCTTCTCAAATAATTAGGATTTTCCATATCCTTAAAACCTTTTCCAAATAATTACATCAAATAATTACATCATATTATATATTTGAATAATTATAATTTTTTAAATTGAATATTTAAAAAATTATATTATGATTATGTTATTCATAAATTAATTAATAAACTATATATTTATTTTATTATTTTATATTTTTATTAGGTAAATATTTACGTAAATTAAATTTATAAATAATTTTTGTCAAATGAAAATTTAATTAAAAAAAACATAAATATTAATAAAATAAATACATTTTGTTAATTGGTCAAATAAAAGACATTTTCAAAAATGTTAGCATTAGAAGAAAGAAGCTTCTAATGCTGAAATCACGCTCCAAATTCTCAATTAAACAATTTCCTAAAACATGGAATATTTTATTGGGATTTTGTATGTGTCAAAATTTATTATTTTATATCATTTTAATTATTATTTTCCTGTCGAAGTAAACCCAATTTCCCGCAATTTTTTAATATTTCCCCAAACATTTAATCAAACACCGAAAAAGGTTTTTTATTCCTTGTAAAACATAAAGAATGTCATCATCCCCTTCACCGGGTACTACTCCGGCTCCGTCATCGCCGCCACCCTCCACCAACGTTACGTCTCCACCGCCTCCAGCCTCCTCAGCTCCGCCTCCTACTAGTCCTCCCTCCCCAGCAACTCCTCCTCCAACAACCACTCCCTCCACCACACCACCACCAACAGCAGCAACTCCGCCGCCAACCACCACTCCCTCCACACCACCACCAACAGCAGCAGCTCCGCCGCCAACCACTACTACTCCCTCCCCACCTCCCGCTACCCCATCTCCACCTCCAGCCACTCCATCAGCTCCTCCGCCTTCAAGCACCACTCCGTCCCGTCCTCCTCCTTCTACTTCATCACCTCCACCAACATCATCTACCTCCCCTCCGCCTCCAGAAGCTTCAACTCCTCCCCCATCATCGTCCAATCCTTCCCTTCCACCTCCTTCTACAACAACTCCATCGCCACCTACCCCGAGAAGTCCAGCGACTCCATCGCCACCATCTCCTAGGAATTCAGGAACTCCATCTTCTCCGACGCCACCGTCTTCTCCCGATTCCAGCAGTGGAATTTCATCCGGGCTGGTGGTGGGGTTAGCTATAGGGGGAGTGGCGATATTGTTGGTCTTGAGTTTGCTGTTTATATGTCTTCAAAAGAAGAGGAGGAGAAGAAGAGACGACGAAAGTTACTACGCGCCGCCGCCACCTCCTGTTCCTCCTAAAGGTCAGAAAATTTGATTTATTTATGCATATATTTTATTGATATCATTAAATTTTTGGTGCAGAAAAAATGGGTTTTGTTCCTTTTTTATGTTTCCTTTTGGTTGCATGATTTTTCTGAAACAAAAATTTTTTTTGTTACGAGAGTCGAACATATAAAATTGATAGAAAATATATATAGAATTTTTAAAAATCATATATGAATTTTAAATTTTTAGGTCCAACTGCCCCTTTCAGCCCCTTTGGCTCCATCCCTGGTTATGGCTTGATCATAATTGTTGATTTTTTCCTTCCAGAAAATCCTCATGGTGGCCAGCAGTACCGGTGGCAGCAAAATCCTCCCTCGGGTGTCGATCGATACGGTGCAGTTCCGCCTAATCCAACTCCTCCACCGATTGCAGCATGGGGACCTCCATCTGCGGAAAGCTCTTCGACGCCTCCAATGCCATCGCCTCTGCCACCGTTCATGAGCAGCAGCGGAGGTTCTGGCTCTGAAAACGCGCTTCTTTCACCATCTCCTGGTATTGCATTTGGTTTCTCGAAGAGCAAATTTACTTATGAGGAATTAGCAAGGGCAACGAGTGGCTTCTCTGATGCAAACCTTCTTGGGCAAGGTGGTTTTGGTTATGTGCACAAAGGTGTTCTTCCGAATGGGAAGGAAGTGGCAGTCAAGCAACTGAAGACTGGAAGTGGGCAGGGGGAGAGAGAATTTCAAGCCGAAGTCGAGATTATCAGTCGTGTTCATCACAAACATCTTGTTTCATTGGTTGGATACTGTGTCTCTGGGACGACACGGATGCTTGTTTACGAGTTTGTTCCGAACAAGACTTTGGAGTTTCACTTGCATGGTAATATTGTATTCAGGGTATCGTGAATGCTAATAGATGTTTGATTCTTATGGTAAACTGATCTGAATATCGAATGCTAATTGTAGGAAAAGGGCAACCTACATTGGACTGGCCGACCAGGATGAGAATTGCTTTAGGATCCGCAAAAGGACTGGCTTATCTTCATGAGGATTGTATGCTCTCCGACTCTCTCCCATGCATGATTGGTCAGTTGGTCTAGATGTAGGATCTCAATTTTACTTTTGATAACCATTATCAATGTTTTCAGGCAATCCTAAGATCATCCATCGTGATATTAAGGCGGCTAATATTCTTTTAGATTTCAAGTTTGAGGCAAAGGTATTGGTTTCATTTTGATTTCTTGACATTGCTAAACATTGAACCGATGAAATGTTATCGTCTTGCTTCATTTGGTTGCTGAACATATATGTATTTTTCTCATGCTACATTGTCATTGAGATCTTCATAAAATTCTGTTTTCAGGTTGCTGACTTCGGACTAGCCAAATTCTTTTCTGATGTCAACACTCATGTCTCCACCAGAGTGATGGGTACTTTTGGGTAAGAAGACTTTATGCATTCACGTTAATTGGTTCATCAGATAAGTAATTGGAAGTATTTGTTAGTTGCTTTTATTCACTTGAATCTTATTCTCTAAGGTACTTGGCTCCCGAGTATGCTTCGAGTGGAAAACTCACGGAAAAATCTGACGTTTTCTCTTTCGGAGTCATGCTTCTGGAGTTGATTAGTGGACACAAACCGGTTGGCTCTTCTTATGCGGAGGACAGTTTGGTCGAATGGGTTAGTTATTACTTGGTTTATAATGGTCTGGGACTTGTTGCAGGCTGCTTGAATCTTTTTATCAAGTAAATCTGATTCGGTATTATAGGCTAGGCCTTTGCTCCCGAGAGCACTGGAGGATGGCAACTTTGACAGTTTGGTTGATCCCAAGTTACAAGACGAATATCACCAAAATGAGATGGCTCGCATGGTTGCTTGTGCTGCTGCTTCTGTGCGACATTCAGCACGACATCGACCACGAATGAGCCAGGTAATTGTTAAGCTGGTTTACCTACCTGAAGGTTCATGAGTTACTTTCTTTGTTCCACTTGTGATTTGATCCCGATCCTAAATTCGGAACCAAGCAGATAGTACGTGCTTTAGAAGGAGAATCATCGTTGTCAGATCTCAACGAAGGAATGAGACCCGGACAGAGCAATGTGTACAGCTCATACGGAAGCTCGGACTTTGATGCAAGCCAATACAATGAAGACATGAAAAGGTTCAGGAGGGCATTAGGCTCACAGGAATATGGTGCTAGCAACGAGTACAGTGAGCCGACCAGCGAATATGGTTTGTACCCGTCCGGCTTGAGCAATGAAGGCCAAACCACCCGGGAAATGGAGACGGGAAGGATGAAGAACAACCAAGATTATAGTGGAAACTCAACCTCTTGACCGTGGTATACCTCTATCTTGTTTGTAAATATCACATTCCTATCCACAGTGTGAGTATTGGGCTAATTTTTTATTATTATTTTGAAGTGTGAGTATTTATCATTTAACTTTTTAAATACAAAAACAATCCCAAATTTTACCAAAATACAAAGTGTCCTCAAATTTTGCCAAGATACAATCTCCTTTTTGAATGATTTTTAAACCCGGCGAAATTGGTTCAATATTGTACCTAAAAAAATATTTTAATCTATTGTTCCTGTTAAATTATTTTTGAATTTATAGCACTTTGAATAGTATTTTTTAAAGTCGGATTTCTTGTAATCTGTCTTTAAATTAATATTAAAAAAAGGTTTAGATGAAAAATAAATACTTAAAGTATGCTTTTTTTGAACTTTAAATGCTCAAAGTATTTTTTTAAAGTATGCCTAAAGTTTTAAAAAAATTGTTAACCAATACAAAATTGACATGTGTCATTTTTTAATTTTCAATTTTTTTAAATTAATTTTTTCTTTTTAATATTTTAAAATTGTACGAAAAAAATTTTAAATTCTAAAACATTTTAAAATAGTCCTCTAATCCCAAAATCCTAAATTCTCAAATTCTCACAGCAGTCGTCATCATCTGCCATCTTCGGACCTACTCTTTTGATCGCCGGACCCACCTTATCATTTCTTTCCACTCGTCGTCGCCGAAAATTGACGAACGGTGTGTCAATCGAACATTGAACGTCGAACGTAAAATAACCGTTCAATTGGCATACGTTCGTCGATTTTCGGCGATGACGAGTTGAAAAAATGGCCGAATGAGTCCAGCGATCGAACGAGTGGGTTGGCGCCGGCGACAGCACGATGAAGATTTAGGGATTTAGGATTTAAGAATTTTTAGGGATTTAGGGACTGATTTGAACATTTTTGAAAATTTTAGAATTTTTTTAAAAATTTAAATTTTAAAGTTTTTTCAATAATAATTAAAAAAATTAATATTCTTACCATGTGTCGCGTTTTAAATAGATAACGATTTTTTTAACGGTCGAATACTAAAATTATAACTTTTAAAATTTTAAACATTTATTTTTATAAAAAAAAACTTTAAATACTTAAAATTCCAAAAAGATATACTTTAAGTCCATATTTTTCATTTAAGCCTTAAATAAATTATGAAGACTTGCTTCTATTCCGTCTTCATGAAGACTTGGAAATAATCTGTTATTTACCCCTTTCTTTCAGCCCTTCGGAACAATTTTTTTCAGCCCTTCACAGCCTTATTTCTCAGCCTGCACAGCACTTTGTTTTCAGCCTGCATGGTCAGCACGCCATGCACAGTGCATGAAGACAGAACCAAAGCCTCCGGTCTTCAATTTTTTTTTCTCATGAAGACGGAATAGAAGCACCAAGCCTTTATGATTTTTTTAATATTAAAAATAAAATTTTTTATGAAGGCAGATTGTAAGAGATTCGACTTTAAAAAGTACAATATTATAAATTTAAAAATAATCTATCAGGTACAATAGATTAAAAAATATATTCTTTTGAGTACAATATGGACCCAATTTGGCCGTCCGTGTATGAAATTATCATGCCTGAAAAGAGGTGAAAACATTAGTTTCAAATCATAAAAAAAAAAGATGTCATGAGATTTATAAGCTGTAGAGCTATATATCTGTTACAAATTATTTCATCTTGAAAGAGACAACGACATTAATCCCACATCGAAAAGGAAAAAACGAAATGTCTTAAATATATAGTTTCGTCATTTGCGATATCGGAACAACTCTTTTACTATTCAATTTCACGCCGAATGTCTATGAGTAAAGATAGAACTCATGACGAGTATATCACGAGATTAAGTGAGAGAGAATGTCACGCTGTACATTTATATTTATGACTCATAAGCAAAGGCCAGAACATAAGCTTCAAATTTGTTTTAGGGTGAACCGTGATGCATGATACATAAACTATTGAGACCATTCTACACTTGATAGCAAACAGTTTTACATCTATGGATACTCAAAGTTACAGATGCCACCAAAACGAGACACTACCATCAAATTCTCATAATCTAATCCCGAATCCTGCAATACTAACACATAGATTGAGTGGCCAATCTGGTGACCAAAATCCGAAGCTACCGAAAATGCAATGAATAATGAACAACGATACAATTGTCACCTTCTATCTCAGCTTCACCCAGGTCTACTTCTTTCCAAATGAGTATCTAGTGTTGACAGGATCTGAGGCATGGACATTCCCCCGGATATAACGATTTCTGCCGTGGAAGAATGAGTACGATATAAGTTAAAACATCAAACAATATACATTATAACCATAGCAATGGGAAGAATTACAACTTAGCATTAAGGTTGTCATTGAGCAGAGCCAAGCTCAAGCTCGATTTGAAACTCACTGTTCAAAACTCGACTCAAGCTCAACCCAGCCCCACCTTTTTCCCTTTCGTTTGTAAATAACAGCACAGAAGAATCTGAATGCCTCACCAATTCCTTCACGAACTGAAAGATTAAGTCTGAAGACATCCTTGGTATTGACGAGGAATATATCACCAATGTAAAGATGATTTGTGGGAACAAAGACGCAGCATAGCTCTTCTTCACCAGAGAAGCTCTGCATTAAAAACAAAATGAATAAAATGGCGTCTTAAATCCTACTTTTCCACTAAATATCATTTAGATGTTAAATGTTTACAGAACAGCGAAGTAGATGATGAGATGTCAAATACAGGGCACAAGCAGTCTTTTCGAACAAGAATCCCATAAAAACGAGAACCCAACTACTCGGAACCAGGCAGTCTCAAGAGTTTTTTGGGGAAAAAAATTCATCCAGACATGCATGCGAATAAGATCATATGAAGCATGAACATTATGAATCAGGGAAATAACAAAAAGAGGGAATGCACGCCAGAATGATAATTTAGGAAGCAAACTTCATTTGCCTACCTGCAAAGTAACAGATGAAGTGATGAATCCAAATGCATATTCACCGACACGTGGATGCCTTATGATGGCTACTTCCTTGAAGGCCTGTGTGTTCTGATCTGAAATACAGTAAAGATGTAAACAAAAAAAAAAAAAAACTGATGTACCATACAGATTGTCATTACCTGAACCAATTTTAATAATATGATCGGGCAAACTAATTTACTTCACGCGGACGAAAACCAGCAGAGTGGCATACCTGGTGATATAGCAGAACTAATCTGCTTGGAAGCATTGTATATGTGACGAACAAATGGCATCAGCTTGATAAACCACTCACCAAGGCCCAGGACAGATGCTCCCAACCAAGATGACATGAATACCCCAACCAAGAAGATGAATGTAAAAGAAGTTACAAATCCAAGACCTATCCAGGAAGAAAAAGGAGGTCAAAACATTTAATAAACCTGCTAAGTTAACCAGATGGCACATACTCTTAAAGAATAGATTCTTGATAAAAATGTTAGAGATAAAATATATATGTGAAAATGGTAAATAATTTGCAAAGGTCACTGCCTGTAAACCAACTTAGCTTTCTTTTAGAACATATCATGTGAAAGATACATAAAACTAAAATCTAACTAAAGTTTTTCCTATGTTAAAAGGTACTGAACATATACATGTATTTGTTTCCATGTTATTAAGTGCTAAGTAAGCTATAGGCATCAGAGAAGTTTTGGCAATGACGAAGAACCACAAATAAAGATTCCTCCAGTCTTGAAGAATATATCACCCTCACACTCATAATTATCATTCTCCAAAAACCACAATCTTGTGAAATTACAAGGTACAAAATCCTATTCATTCATAAGCCTTAAGAAAAGAAAAGAAAACACATTTACAAACTCCAAGATTCAATTAAAGGGTGAAAAAGCGTAAAGGCTTAACAATAACGAAATAGGTTCATCGGACTTCATAGAAGGGTGGGGGGTAAGATTCTATCTGAATGAGATGCTCACCAAATATATTAATTCCAAGTTGAGCATAAATCGGAGAGAAAAAGCCATCCACAAAGTGAATAAACCACCATGTTATGTAGAAAGTGATTGCTATGGGAAACAGAATAACACTGCAAAATAAATATATGATTCAGCAATAACAACATTATGAATGACAACAGAAATTCTATTAAATTCCATAGAAATATCAAAACTAGAAACCAAAGCTACTAAGTTTTTGAGTTCATCAAATAAAAGTTGGCAGAAATCCACGGTAGCTAGAACAAATATTTTGTAGGATGATAAAGAAGTAGAGGAATTGCAAGAGATTCATTTTATGAGAAGCTTATGGAAAGAAAAAAGTGGAAACAATTTTCTTTTAAAAAAAATTCTAACATAATTAATTGTGTTACATCCATTTCAATTCTCATACTAAGATTCCAACATAACTCTCCCAATAAAGCATTATGAATGAAGATACTTGTTATAATGAGTGATGTCTGAATAATTATGAGGGGCAGCGTATTCATCACAGCTATTCGAGTGAAACACTTGGTTTCCACCAAGCACTTTTTTATGAAATAGCTTATAATTGTGAAACATTCAAGGTATTTATATTTATCTCTCACTCCAAGAATTAATAGTCTCTAAAGTTCTAAAATTTACTGTAATTATACATAAAAGGTAAAATCTAAAAAACCAAATTAGGCTCGATACATTAGGGAAAGCATTTTCACTCATGATCAAGGATATAAGAGAAGAAGCTGAACTTGAGGCATGTTTGTATCACTTTTTCTCTGTAAGAAGATAATAATAGCACTATCCAAATCATTATCATACAGATGAAAATTGTAGGAACGTCCCTCATGAGTCCATAAAGCTAAAGAAAGGAGAAGAAAGAATGCTACATACCATCCTGTCAAGAACTTCTTTGAAGCCCAGCTCTGGACAATTTTGTAGAAGGTCTGCATAAAACGAAGCTTGTCAACATTTCTTTTGAAAGATTTCATTGGTAACCCACTCCATCAACCAGAAAATGATAATGTCATAACATCGGGATGACTTCGAATTCAAGCCTATGGTTCTATACCCCATATTTGTTCGAGAACATTAACATTCTTCACACATCATTTTAAGCTGGAAAATTAAATCATAGATGCATAGAAAGCCTCGAAAACGAAAACATGACCCTTTATTATTACAAATGTAGTATGTAACCCTATCAAGTCAGTCCAGTTATACCCCAAATGGTCTCATCTTCTAATCATAAAACAAAAACCATTTCCTCTTCCTCCCAGTAAATTATGCAACGTTCTACATCACAGTACCAAGTCAAACACAATTAAAAAACAGTTCAATTTCCAGACCTCTTCTAATATCAATAACTTCCAGCTTAAACATGAAATCGAACATCTTATTTCTCTCTATTAACAATCAATTCGGTCACAGAAAGCCCTACAAAGCTCTATTACATGACTATAAATTTTATAAACTTCAAATCCAATCTTACAAATAGCAACCAGAAAAAAACTGCAAACAAAATCAAATCTAATTCAAACACATTCGTAAATCCAATTTAACAACCAAAAATCTGTTTATAAAAATAAGTTAAAAAAGAAGGAAATTAGAGAAAGGATACCTCACGGCCGGCGTGTTGCGAAGAAGATGAAAACGACGAAGAAGAAGCTTTGGAGGAATCATCGCGTATGGAGTCAGCAACCGGAATTAGAAGTTCTCGATCTCTACTCGGCATCTGGACCGTCGATTTTTCATCTGCCATCAGCAAAGAACGCGCTACCAATATCCTTATCAAGAATCTCAAAAACCTTAACTCGCTTTGACCTTTCTCTCAACTCAGTGTTTACCAGTCAAGAAGAAGAAACACAGAAGAAATTCAAAGCCAGCAGAAAATTCAATTTTGGCAATTTGAGATGAGAGACAACTCTTTTGAATTTGCTTCGTCAATCTGCCATTTCTTCTTAGTTTAGTTTTGGGTAAACATCACCAAAACTATTCTTGATTTACTATTTTAGTGGCCGAACTATTATTTTGTACAAAATCAACATTAATATTACGATTTTTTTATTTTGGCCACTATTTTATTTTGGTCAAACTATTTATATTTTCTTATTTTTTCGTAAGTTTTTAATAACGGGCTACTAAAATAAAAATATAACAATAATGATTATTTTGTCAAAATTAATAGTTTAATGACCAAAACAAAAAAATAAGAATAATCTAGTGACTAATGATAATGTTTATCCTTTAGTTTTTAAAATTAATTTTAATATAAAACATTAGGGTTCGGGTCAGGTCGTCACGTTGGACGGCTTGTTCGAATTAAGCAAGCTTAATTATAGATTAAAGACTTAACTAAAAAGTATTAGTTTATATTTAACTTAACAAATTGGTATCTAAACCGTATCATAAAGATACTGTCGTCGTCTGTCTAAACAAGTTTTATAATGTAAAGCAAAAGCAAAATAGTGCAAATAGTATGAAATTTGATTAAATTATGATTTCAATTATTATTGAATAAAATTATTTCATGTATTAACAATAAAATAAATTATTTATAAAAATAATTATGTGATTATCATCGTTTTATACCATTAAAATCACTCCCTTCAAATTGTTATTAAATTACTTTAATATCATAATTATTAAATAAATATATATACATGACTAAACGTAATTGACTTGGAAGTGCGAAGCTGAATTTTATGAAAAAAGAACGTTCAAAATATGGAAAAAAATGATATATAGGTTAAATTTTATCATTAGTGTCTGTACTATGAATAAATTACAAATTTAGTCTATACATTCTATTTTAGTCAATTTTAATCTATACATTTTTGGAATTTTAAAAATTTAACTCAAAATTGACGGTATATGAGCAGTATAACTAATTTACAAACACTTAAAATGATTAAATTTGATAACAAAAGCTAAATTAAGAATTCATGTATGTCATATGAATTAATATTAGAATTTGACTTATTTAAAAGCCAGCGTTTAAGTCAAGACCTAAGTTTAAGGAATAGGCATAAAGCAAAAAATACTCTTAATGTTTGACTGAATAGTCACTTTAGTCCATATTATGTTTTTTTGGAGTAATTCAACTTTTAGCGTTTCATTTTAAGTCAAAATGGTTTATTTGCGGATGAAAATCACCAGTCAACTAATGGTAAACGGTTTAAAATGACATGACAAACCTATATAGCTTAAAATGAAACGTTGATGGTTGAATTGCTCCAAAAAAAGAATAGGAGCCAAAGTGACTATTCAATTAAACGTTAGGAGTATTTTTTGACTTTATGCTCAAGGAATATAGAGATTGAAAATGATCAAATTAGTCAATTAATATTAGAGCAAGTGATTAAGGCTCCTTTCGGCTCCGCTGCTGAACTCTTGGTTTATGTTGAGAAGCAGCAGTTGGGGAGAACCTGAAATTTTCAGCTTCTCTAAAAGCCGCGTTTAAGAGCAAAAATGGTGGAAAAGTTAGGTGATGAGAGTTGAAAGTTGGGTGTTCGACGACGCTTCTCCAAAAATGCAGTGGAAAAGCAGCGCCGAACGAGCCCTAAGTCTCTCGTTGACATTCCCTTCCTTTTCTAAATCTTAGGTTCAATATAAGGGTGCGCAAAAAATTCGATCCTATTGATCCGATCCGTTTTTTTTATTTTTTAGATAATTTAAATCGGATATTCAAAAATTTTAAATCGGATACGGATAGTTATTTTACACTCGAATTGGATATCCGATATCCGAAAATTCAATTTTTTATATATATCAATCTTGTTATATTTGATATTTTTACTTGTTATATATAAAAAATTAAAATTTTCATAGATACAAATCTTGTTATATTCAATAATTTGTTGATTTTTATATTCAAAAACCTAAACTTTTCAAGGATGGAATCGCCAAATTAAAAAATAATTAAATCAAGTCTTAAATTCGAATTATCGGATATTCAATCTAATTTTTAAATATCCAAAAATTTCGAATCAAATATGAATCGTTAAATTACCTATCTAAAATTTTTAAATATCTGAAATACACAATCCTAATTCAATAAGTATTTTTCCCTTCCCTCCTCCTCTAAGTTGTACATACAGTTAAATAAAATACTAAATTAGAGGACCGGCGCTAAATTCTTAATTTATGCATGAATAGGGGAACTAATAGAATAATTTGACCAAAATATATTGACCTAACAAAAAGAGGCGAAGAAGCTGACAAAAAGAAGAAGAGAAAAAAGGGTTGGAATTACATGCCGGAAATCACAAAAAAAGTTCCTCTGATTCACACGCAATACATCATCATCTTAACTTTCTCTTCTGGCTTTCAGCTTTGTTTTCATATTTATAGGCTGTTCAAGGCAGAACAGAACATCAAATGATATAGCCAAAAGTTAAGGAACCGAATCCTTTTGTGTCTTAAAACAGTAGCAGAGATTAAGGAGATGCTGGAAGGCAAAGGCATGATAAAAGAAACAGACATGACAGAGAATATGCAAAGCCAAGCCATGGCTTATGCATCTCAAGCACTTGATCTCTATGATGTTTCTGACTGCATCTCCATTGCTTCCTACATCAAGAAGGTTCTTTTCCTTTTTCATTACATATACCCCCTTTTTAAGCACATTCCTTGGTTCCCAGACATGTTTTTTTGCAGGAATTTGACATGAAATATGGAGGTGGATGGCAATGTGTGGTGGGTTCAAACTTTGGGTGCTTCTTCACTCATGCAAAACAGACTTTTGTTTACTTTGCTCTGGGGACCCTCAATTTCCTTATCTTCAAGGCAGCATCTTCTTAGTATCATCACAACGATGACACGAGTCCGTGAGTAGGCGAAATCGCAGCCGGGCCACTAGGCCAGCCATTGATTCACGGTTCCTGCAGAAATGTGCAAAAGATACCATATCATGTATGTATTCCAAGGAATATATATATGAAAAGAAAGAACTTGGATTGTTATGTACATATTTCTATTCATCTGATACACCTAGGTACCATGCTTTAACTCTTGAAAGTTGCTGAAATCTGAATTTACAATTGTTAATATTAGCAATGAAGATTTTGAATCCGAGACATGGCCAACGCCTCCGGCTCTGCCTCGTTATGCAAACCAAAGTAAGCTTATTTACAATGCTGCATGCATCACTGGCCACTTTGAAGAACTTAGGCACAAATCTCCTCGATCAGTCGGCTTAATAGTTGCTTCTCTATATCGTCCACGATTTGCATTGTGTAGTTCACAGAAAATCCGTTTCTCCAATCCGAGTCCCATATTCCATTTAGAACTTCTTTGTGCTTTGAATCTCTTTCCAGCATTGAGTAAAGACTACCGTCTATCGGTAGGATAGTTTTCGCCAGCAAGCTCATGATAGCTGCTCAATAGCGAAGATTTCAGTCTGGTCCCTCTCGTGAAGATTTTGCTGTTGGCTCCAATTGGAATGATGGTGCCATCATCGATGTCTCCGATAGATTTCCGGTTGCTTTGATCATCAGTATTCACTACGGTAACATCACAAACAGAACTCTCACTATTATCTACAAAAAAAAGGAAAGTTGTTAGGTAAGCAGCAACATTTTCTGCACACACTAAATATCAGTTTAACAGTTCAACCTCTAAACATATTTTTTTCATGGCATGCATTCTACGCACAGTTAAATCCGTAAATGCATGCATTTACGGATTTAATGTGTGAATATCGCGGCTCACTAATGTCACATTTACGGATTTAATGTGTGAATATCGCGGCTCACTAATGTCACATGCATCAAAGTGCTTTACTAAATTTTCTATCCTCCTTTGTTACCTGCAATTAGAACATCAGTGTGTTCTGTTCCCTCCTTTGTTGGAATCTGATCCGCAGTTGCAGTGCTACATTCTTCCAAAACATTATCGTTTTCCGATGCAAGATCAACGATTTTCCTTCCAAAACCGTATCATTTCCGGATATAACATCAATCTTCTTCCCATCTGAAACAATACCATCTGTTATGTATTCTAATTTCTCAGCCTGCAAAGGAAGTATACTGCATTTAATTTTCGGTGCTTGTTTTCAGTTTTCATAGCTTAATGCATGTAGCAGAGGCATTTAAGCTTAAAAGTACTCACGGTTACTTTAGCATTTGTTGTAGCCTTGCTAACTGTTCTCTCCTTTTTCGTTGGAATTTTTTCCGGTAATTGGTAGCACGAACTGTAGTTTGCGGTTTGCGACTAGAGTTGGAGTTTGAAGTAGAGATTCATTGGTAACGCATTTTATTCTTTGTAACATTTGATCCATTTTCAAGCTTACTGGACTTTGGAGGGGTAACCTTGGCTTCATATTTAGACCTCGGTAACTTCTTTGCTTTGGCAACCTCCTTGTCAACAGGTTTCATGCTGCTTATCACAGATTTCGGTATTTTTTCAATCCTCTTGCTAGTAGCCGCTTTTTTCACCGGTCAGGCTTCTTTCTCTTGTTTAGCACCTTCCCTCGAGCTAAGTCTCTTGACCGGAGTTTCATTGAGGTTCAAACCTCTATTGTCGGAGTCGATGGAAGGAGGCTCCTCTTTTACTTTCATTTCTGCAAGCATAGTTTCTGTCTTTAAGCTTTCCTCCCCCTTAAACAATGGCACAAAGTTCTCTTATGGTTGCAAGCACGGGTTAAGTCGAGGTTTTACGAGTATGATTGGGGGGCTATTGTTGATCCACTTCTGCTCCGAAAATAAGTCACTCCATTGATGGGAATCATACTTAATCTCTTTGATGAAGTTGCTTTTCAATGGTCCTTTAAAATGCATGGTCTCAGGGATGTCCTTCATTGTCCTACTCTCTCGGATATATGCTTTTGGCCTACTAATTTCAAATATATGCTTCGGTTGATCGAAATTCTTCTTACTCTCCAGCTCTTCCGGGAATTTGTCTACAATGGTTTTGAAGGCATCTCTTCTAGTCCCATAAGCTTTGCATCAAACTCGGGCCTCTTGCCTTCTTGTCTAGAGCTGCTAATGAGGCCAGATGAATCCATGGAAGTAAAGTTGTTGGTTCGGACAGTTGAAGATTGGCTCGAGCTTGTCAATGGGATATCTGAAGCCGAGTCTAGAAATCTTCCACTGAAGCATCTTTTTTCTTCAACATTTATGTTAGGCAATAGATTTTGCCTAGCTAAGCTGTCCTCTAGTCACTTCCCTAAGCTCCTCAATGCAATCTCTTGAAGAACCATCGGCTGAAAGGTGCGGATTTTGGCTTTCCATTCGAGAATTCTGCTCTCCCACCGGACTCGAATCCATTCTCCGAATCACTTGAATATTCCTCACCCTATCCCATTTTTTCCAAGCATATGCACAGAGTCCTGCAAATCCTTTCAACAAATCTTCCGCCGCATCTTTCGAATTCCCGTCGTACCAAAGCCCTTTGGAGCATGAACCAGTGACATGGTTTACTTGAAACCTCCAAGAGCTGATCCTTTATGTTCGATTGCCAGCATTCATCGATCTTAGGACGCTCCATCGCCTCGGAACCGGTTTCGGACCTTCTAATCGGTCTGCACTCTGCAACTCCCTTTGGATCATCACATGTAACAAACGATCTATAAACAAATGATCTCAGACTGTCTTGAGGCATGTTCTGTGAACCAAACAAATATTTATAAACTCAGATGCTTACAAAATTCTAAAGAAAAAAGGACCAAATCCACCAATACAAAAACATTTCTCACCAGATTATGCTTACATTCTCTTGATGTTTATAATCAGTCTTTGAAATGATCATCTAAAACCGACAAAACCAACGCCTTGTTCGGCTCTGTTTCAGTGAAAACAACATGAGCAGAAACATCAACCAGTTGAGAGAATGCATATAAATATGAAAAACATTAAAGACACAAGAATTTTAGCAGGGTTAGGTGACCTGCTGCAAATGAAGTAGCAGACACTGAGATCCAAAGCTAAACAAAAATAAGTCCCTAAACTAGCACACTCATTTTAAATTGGTCTCTAAACTTCTAAATATTTCAATTTCATCCCCAAACTATAGCTCTCATTCTAAATTAGTCCCCAAACTTTTGAATGTTCCATTTTCACCCCCAAATTATGACCCTCATTTTAAATTAGTCCCTAAACTTTTTAAATATTCTAATTTCATCCTCAAATTACCATTTATACAACATCATATTATTACATAATACACATCAGTGTTTCATGACAATTAATAATTTTTTATTAACATAAGATATGATTAACATATATTGATAATTTGAGGATGAAATTAGAATGTTCAAAAAGTTTGAGGACCAATTTAAATGAGAGTCATAGTTTGAGGATGAAACTGGAATGCTCAAAAGTTTGAGAACCAATTTAGAATGAAACTCATAGTTTAAGGGTGAAATTGGAATTTTTAAAAGTTTAGAGACCAATGTAAAATAAGTGTCATAGTTTGAGGACGTGTGGTGCAATTAACTCAAAAAATAATAATTACCGTGGGGTGAACTGACTTAAAAACAAAACTTTTTAATAGATTGGTTTACTGGGGATAATGAAATGTTTAGTCCCTGTATTAAAAGTGACAAAATTTTTAGACAATGCAAGCTTTAAATTCTATTTAAAAGTTGAAAACAGTTACCAAATGAAGGAATCAAAGCTTTGAATGTTGGGCAGTTCTTTCAGTATCAGTTGTTTTTTCTTGTTAATGATAATTTAGTCCTCAACGTTTATACCTTTTATTAATTTAATCCTAGTTTTTAGCTAAATTTGATTTAACATTTTAATCAGAATAATTAGTGTAAAGAACACATGGATTGTCATTTGTCACGTAAGAGCCGCTAAAAATTTAATATTCTAATAAGAAATTCAGTTAAAAACAAAAGTAAATCTACTCTTTTTAGAAAGCTGAGATCAATTTGAACTTTTTTTTGTATCGGGTGCTTTTGCAGTTAGGTAGGTAAAAATTATCAAAGCTCAAAATTGAAGAATTTAAAAGCAGTCACACGACTCTTGCAATATATATAGTTTTACACCTTTTTTTGAATAGCTAAATGAGTAAAATGGATGGTTGTAATTAACTTTTAACTTTTTTTTCAAGTAATAATCTTCAAATATCTTACTATTAATTTCAGCCATTTATTTCACCCATCCAACGGTCAAAAAAATGTGTAAAACTTAAAAACTCTTACATTGTGTAAACAAATCCTATCTCATATATATATATATATAGAGAGAGAGAGAGAGAGTTAGTATCGGGTTAGGATCCACTTATACTATGTAAAACTCAACTTAGTTTTACACTAATTCATGGTCATTAGATGGGTGAAATGGATGAGTGAGATTAACTCCTTACTTTTTTTTCCAAGTGATAATCTTCACATATCCTACTTTTAATCACACTCAATCCATTTCACTCATCTAATGAACATGAATTAGTATAAAACTAGTTGAATTTTACATAGTGTAACTAGGTAAATTACATAAATCATCACAAAACTTTACTCTTTGACCTATTTTGGTCACTGAAGTTTTAAAATTGAAAACTCATTAAACTTTACGCAATGAAATTTTTTAGTCACTCTACCATTAACTTCGTAACACAGTTATAATGTGGATTAAAAAAAAAAAATATCAATATAATAAAAACACGTCAATAAATAAAAGAAATTGAAATTGAAATTAAAATACATAAATACAACCCCACCAATTCCTCAAAACCCGAAACCAACTATTCTTCTTCACTCAAAATATACACGGCCTTAACCCTAAATTCTGTACTTTAACGAATCACTCTCGTTCAACTATTTATTCTTCTTCTTCTTCTTCTTCTTCTTTCTACCCCGACAAATCTTCAGCTCCGTATATAATTCTAAACTTGATAAAACCAGTTGGATCAAATGATACAAAAAAAATCTACCCAACAAGTTGAGCAAGGAGTTGCGTTAATGTTTTGAAGAAATCTGTGGTTTGTGCCTTCAAGGGGTGGCTTTAGGTCATGGGGGTTTTGAGATTTGAACAAAGATCTATGGGTAATATGGTATTGTGGTTAATTTGAAGAATTTTATCATTGTGCAAATGATAAGAATAAGCAGACAGAGAATAGAATAGGTAGAAAAGAATATGCATAAGGTATATTCAAGGGAGAAAGATAGGAAATATCCTTAGAATTTGCATATCCTTTACAAAACAACTATGGCAGGTACTAATACTCCAAATTAGGATATGACAAAGTCCTTTAGCGCCTTGGACAACTTTCTCTCCCTGGTCCCCTTGCGCCTCTCTTGACGTTCTTCACTCACGTGTTGATCTTGATTCATTAACACGTCTGCATGGCTCTATCTTGGGCTGGTGACTAATTCTTGTCCCTGGGTCTTCTCTAAACCGGCCATAACATCATCCCCGGCTAGATTTAGAACCTTGTCCTCAAGGTCCGACACAGTGGTGTCCTGCTCAAGTTCATTTGGTTCTATCAGTAATGGAATGAGTGTAATCTCCTAGAGAGGTTGTCCTTTACAGGGTTTCAATTGCGAGACGTGGAACACCGAATGAATTCTTGTGGAGACTAGAAGCTCTAACTTGTACGCCACTGGCCCTACGCGTTTCAAAATTCGATAGGGTCCGAAGAACCTTGGACTGAGTTTCTGCTGCTTTTTTAGTCGTAGGGAGAGCTGCCAATAAGGCTGTAACTGAGCAAACGCTCATTCCCCCTCGTGTAACACCATTTCCCTTCGATGCTTATCCGCCTGCGCTTTCATTATCATTTGTGCCTGCAACAAATTCTGTTTCAGTTCTTGCAGGAGTTGGTCTCTCTCTCGCAAGTCCTGGTCAAGTTGAACATTGGTCGAGCTACCCTTGAGATAACCAGCTATGGTGGGAGGGTCACGGCCATACAAAGCCTTGAAAGGGATCATTCGACGAGGCTTGATACGCGATATTGTACCAATATTCTACCCATGCTAGATAATTCTCCCATTTGTTCGGATCATTTCCCATGATACAACGCAAATACATCCCTAAGCACCGGTTTAAGGCCTCTGTTTTCCCATTCGTTTGAGGATGATAGGCTGAACTCATGAGCTTACTGTCAAATTGCTTAGGTAGCGCGAAGAAATACCTGTATTTGGTGAGACGATCTACGACCACCATGACAACATCCTTACCATTAAACTTCGGCAATCCGACAATGAAATCCATCTATATGTCTTCAAACACCTGTTGCGCAATAGGGAGGGGTTGAAGTAGTCCTGCTGGAGAGAGGCTTCCGTTTTTCATTCGTTGGCATACTTGACAACTACCCACAAATTGGCGAACATCTTTGTGCATTCCTTTCCAATAGAAGTTGGTCGAAAGTCGATTGAAAGTCCGTAAATTTCCAGCATGTGCCCCAGCAACGAAATTGTGAAATTCCCGAAGCAACGTTGCCCGTAGTGCCGACTCCCTCGGAACCATTATCCGCCCTTGGTTCACTATCAATCCCTCTTGAATGTGGTAACCATGATGCTCATTAACCCCACTAATCAGTTGTTCCTTCAGTTCTCTCATCTTTGGATCATTTTCAATAGCGAGTCTAATGTTGTCTAGCACCCCAAACAAGGGTCAAGAAATTGCCATCAAGCTTGCACTTTTTTTCCTTGTCAAAGCATCCGCAATATCATTGAGTTTAACCCGAACGATATCTGTAGTGCTCCAATTTTGGGCTTAGAAGTTATCCGGCTTTGGCTAGGTGGTTCAGTTGAACCGATTTCGCAATTTAGACTAGTTTCAGGAATTGGTTAATTAAAAAGGTTTTTGAGCGAGATAAAATATGAAAGCTGTTCTAAAATCCTACGATAATGTTTTAAGAGTTTTGGTGAACCAAATTTGGTGGAAATAAATTGGGTTAATCGATATTTTAAAACGGTGACTAAATTGTAAATATTGCAAAATGTATTTCAGTGACTAAATTAAAAAGAGTCAAGACTTAAAATCTTTAGGGGCTAATACACCAATTGTGTTACCAGTCTTTCCCTTTAATTTGCTATTTTAAAAAGGTTTTATTTAATAATTAATTAAATGGAATTAATAAAAGGTTTTTCCTAAAGGCTAAATTATTTTCTTACATAACTTCCTTTTTTTCTCTCTACTTTCTCACCAGCCAAACTATGATTTTCCAAACAAAATGAAGAGTAAATATCTCTTTTGATTTGCTCTTTCGTTTCTACATCAAATAGCTTTGAGGTTTTCAACCAAACTATTGCCAATTAAGGGAAAAGCTATTGTTAGAGGTGATATTCTCAATTCTCCTCTAATCAAAGGTTCTTTATTGAAATTCCCAAGTTCTTGACTCTTGTGATTTGTTTTCCAACTTGATTTGATTGTCAAATGATGTTATATGGATTTAATTAGAGTTTTATTGATGAAATCAATTGAGATTCGTTTTGATTTGATCATGCTGAGTTTTTGATTGATTTTAATCATAATTTTGATGTTAAATGATGTTGTTAAGTGGTTTTAACAATAGAATCCCGAAACTAGGTGAATTGCTAGATTTCTATGGTGAAATCTTTGAGATTTTGGCTTAATTGTGTTGTTGGTTGGTTGCTGGTGGTAAATGGTTAAGGGGATGATGTTTTAGTTGTGTTTTGATGATGTTTTGATGTTAATCTCGCTGGGTAATGGCTGAAGATTGTTTAGATTGTTTTCGTCGATGTTTTCGATAGTTTTCGGATGACGATTGTTGGGTAATTATGTGGGGAAGCTGTGAAGTTGTGTTGCTGAGAATTTGGATGCAAGATTGTGCATCAATTCTCTTTTCTTATGTGGTTAAAGGTAGGAGTGATTGATCCTTCATTGATAGAAGAAGATTCGATAGCTTTGGAAGGTTGAGATTGCTTCGGCAAAGCAAGCGAAGCGTAGTCGGTGAGTGGAAATGGTTTTAAAGCCTTTCTAAGGTTTGAAAGAGATATTTGGGGGTTTAGATTGATCTTGAAATGCTAATCTAAGCTCGTAAGTAAGTATGGTAGAATTCGCTCTCAATTTTCGATTTCCATATTTTATTGAATTCATGCTCATGTTTTGAAGATTGATTTGAATACCTATTGTTTTATGCATGTTTTGAGATGAAGAGATGATGCATATGATTTATGATGATGATTTATGCATGAGAAATTGATTTACTAAAATGGTTTGAGAAATGTTCCCTAGTAGGGATGAGATTGGGGTATTTGTCTTTGAAGTCATGAGAAATGAGATAATTTGATTAAATGCATGTAAAACAATAGGTTATCATGTTTTAAATGTATATATTGGCAAGTGGCTGAGATTATGAGATTGTCAGATATAATTGGTCGACTATAGGATGAGAAGTGCACTATAATATATAAAAATCGACCGTGAGATAAATTATTCGGTTTCAATAGGGGTGAGCTATTGTTTAGTGATAGAGGTGAGCCTATCACTACGAGGTAGGGGTGAGCCTATTTCCGGCCGGAGTGAGATTTTGGTGGAGGTGAGCCCACCATAAGATGTTCGTGTATCCGATGTGTTATTTACATTTGAATTGAATGTGAGGATTGAGGTGAGCCTATCTTTGGGTAGAGGTGAGACTACCCGGTTCACTTTGTATATGCCAATATATGAGATTTGAATGTATCATGCTTTATAAAATGAATTTTTGTATAATGAGACTTATACATGAGACTTTCCCTTAAGCTTTGCTAATGGTGTTTTAGTATGAAAGGCTTGTTTTGAGTTTTGCATTTGAGAATGCATAGGACACGTGATACATGTTGAGAAGAAGATTTATAATCTTGTTTTGAAAAAGATTTTGAGCATGATGAAAGAGAGAATGGCTTTGGGAAATGGTTCTAATGCATTGTTAAATGTTTTTAATTGAGCTTCCCTCACTAAGCTTTTATGCTTACGCTCTCACTTTTCAACAATGCAAAGAAATTAGCTTGGTTGGGCAGTAAGGAAAGCAAGAGAAGAATCCAAGGGGTGTTGCTCATACTCAAGTATGGTTTTATGCAATTTAGTAGTAATAAATGGCAATGGGGTTGAACATTATGGTTTGAGAGTATGTTGTTATGAACTCCCTATCTTTGATGCAAGTTTGTTATGCCTTTTCGGATATGTAAAAGGCCTTTAAGCTTTGATAATTGGTTTGGTTTGCTTTTGAGGTTTAAAGTGGATGCTGAAATAGGAAGTATGCCTATAGTCTACTTTTCATGTTTGGAAGCATGCTTGATGGTTGCCTAGGTGTTAAATGCCTTTAGAATTATATTGCCTATGTTGTACTTATGTTTAAAACATGCTTGGATGTGTTAAAGTATGCAAAACCAAAAAAATGTCATTACAGGCTTAGGTGTACCGATACACCTAAGGTCGTATCGGAATAGTCCAAGGCAATTTTGTGAAGCCGTTTTGGTACACGAGGGCGTATCGGTACAGAGTTTTGACACTGGAAATGTGAGATTTTGACGAGACGAAAGCGTACTGATACAAGCTTAGGTGTACCAATACGCTTAGCAATTTTGTAGATGAAAGCGTATAGATATGGGCCTGAGTGTACCGATATGCTTGACAGTTATGTTGGTTATTTGGAATATTTTCGAGTTATGTTTTCTTACGTTTTGGTCCCTTAAAGTTGTAGATGCAATTGGGTGAGTTTGGAACGTCTTTACAAGTTGGTTTTTTTACATGCAAGCATGTAATGAGATTAATCAAGGATTGGTAATCTTAATTTGGCTAAGGCCTCTAAAATTATATGCTTTTACAAAATGGTCCCTAATTGATGTTTGGGTTTAATCGAATGTCCAATTGACGCTAGATTACATCGTGCTTTGTCCGTTGGTTGCTAAATCACCATAGGTTTTATTAAGAGCATCTAGACAAGATAAAAAAGAAAAAAATAAGGTTGTTTATTGAGGTAAACCTTTGTGGGTTATCTTCGATATTCCCTGTGTGGCTCGCTCGGTTCGGTCTTGCGATTAGACCGGGTCAAGGGGTTACAATATCGAATCTCAAAATCATATCTAATCAATTTGGAAAGCCATTTCTATTGCTTAGGAGTTTGTATGGTTTGTTGCGTCAACTCCTGTAAGGATTTTTGGTTGGTAACAATGATGAATCGCTACCCTAATAAGTATTGTCGCCATTTTTTGACAGCATGAGTTATGGCGTACATCTCACGATGATAAGTGGAAGTAGCCTTGTAATACCCCAAATACCAGTCTAGAAGTACTATAAGATTTTGATTGCTATCTTAATTGTTGGACTCGTTTTAGAATAAAGTTAGAAGTATTATTATTACTTGACCTAAGGATCAAATTAAAGGAAAGAAAAGAATGGAAGACTTTTAATCAAGTATTAAAATGAATACCTAGGTAACCTAAAGCCTTGCATGCAAAATAAAATCTATCATGTGGACTCTTACATATGTCAAACATTTGGGGAAACATGTGGCAAGAGAGAGCCTCGGCTTTGGGGGAAAGGATAACCAATTTCATTTTTGGTTCTTCTTTCACTAAGCCAAACCATCAAGCTTGAGAGAGATTGGAAGAGCTTGCTAAATCATTAGCCATGGAAGCTTCATTTAGTTCAAAGTTTGATCCTTCATTCGAGTATCTATGGGGAAAAGAGGTAAGGAAATTCACTTCTCTTCCTTAGAACTAAGGTTTAGCTTGTGATGTTATTTGGATTGTTCTTGAACATTGTTTTTTTGGGGTTGTTTTATGAGCTAATAAACTATTTCGAGTATCTAATCAGGAGATCGTTTTATATACATGTATATAGACATTTTCATAGGGTGATAAGATCATTCGAATGGTATAAGAAATAAATTCTCATGATTTGTGATCTTTGTAGCATTCGATTGTTACCCTTATTGATTGTTTATATAATGTTGGAGTTCGAAATTAGGTGTCATTGGTTGCTACTATTTTCTATTAGGGGCTGTTGCGTATATATATGTATGTGTACATATGAAGATGGGACGGATTGGAATATATATGTAAATACATGAGTACGAGACTGGTTTTCATAAATATTAATACTTGTGAGGACGAAATTGATCATTATGGGACTACTTCGAAGCTGTTTTAAATTGACAAAATTAGGGGATGGGTTGTCTTGTGCATAAATGAAAACATGAGGACTGTTGTGATGTGAATAATTAAGTATATCAATGTGTAAACTATTTTGTGGATTTATATATATAATTATGTATGTTAAAGGACTGATTTGTATTGAATTAAATGCTAGTGGGCTGTTTGGTGAATATGTAAATGTATACATATGAAAAAGAAGCTGTTTGAATGTGTAAATGCATGTTTGGGACTGTTTTGAGTACTTTGAAAGCATGCTGGACTGATCGTGTTTTATGTGTATATACATAAAATTTGGGACTGTTTTGAATGTATAATTAAGTGTATTGACTGTTTGGAGTAGTTAAAAAATATGGGAAATGTTTTACGAATGTGTATAGGGACTGTTTTATAAGTTTAGGGACGGTTTTTGAGTGTTTGTGAATGTTGTGGACTGTTCTAGACATTATGAAAGTAATTGGACTGTTTTGCAATGATATGAATGTTTCGTGGACTGTTTGGTAGCAAACAAATAAGCTAAAAGCTCTTTTGACATGCTTGAATATGTATACTTATGTTAGTGGACTGTTTTGTCAATTTTTTTTTTTGTATATGCATGATCATTTCAGTAGTTCATAAATGAGTATTGTTAAGAATGGTTCTAAAACATGATTTTACCTCTTGATACATTTAGACCAAGAAGGATTAGGAGGAGTAAAGGCTAAAGTAGATCAAATAGTGGATAAGCAAGAGAGAATTGCAATAACGGAGCAAAACTAGCTAGAAATAAACTGTGAGTGTAGTTTAAAGTCTCGGGATAGACTAAAACTATCCCGAGCATGTTATTCATTTTTTTTACCTTATTTGTATTTTAATTTAAGCTATTCTTAAAATGAGCTCAAAGGAGAAGCAAGGCAAGTACTCAATTGGTAAGGATCATGTGATGTGCTATGCTTGAATTTGATGACATGCTTTTGATGAAAATAATTCTTGCTTGTATAAGCTTGATAGAAACCTTTGCTATGCTATGCTACCATTAGAAAATGATGGAATTGAATAGAGAAACTCATATGAAAGTGAATACATGCTTAATATGAAGAACAATAAGCTTTGCTCATTTGATTATAAGAACATATGTGTTTGATGTTATAAGTCTTAGGTTTTGCTATGTGATCATATGAACTATGCTTGTGTTTGCTATGGTAAGATACAAACCTTGTTGTAATTGTATGAATTTGAAGCTATGCTCACCTCTGATAAGAATTAAGATATATTCTTTGATTAAATGACCTTGGAGCTATGCTCATTTTGAAAGTCAAATTTGTATATGGGCTTGATAGGTCAAGCAATGTGATATGTTATTCGATTATCTGAATAAGGAGCTAAGCTCAACTCTGATTCAAATGAGACATGAAATAATTGAAAAGCCTTGGTTTCGAGTTAGTCATAGGTATAGTTGGCATGCCATAGAGTCCATAGAGCTCGTGTTTGGGGTGGACTACGATCTTTATTTGGCGATAGTAAGAGGGAAGTGTTGTGGTCACTT
Organism: Hibiscus mutabilis; assembly: GCA_019671005.1. NCBI lineage: Eukaryota > Viridiplantae > Streptophyta > Magnoliopsida > Malvales > Malvaceae > Hibiscus > Hibiscus mutabilis. Next base: position 52,363,851 of record CM033745.1, read on the forward strand.
AGCGACAGTATGAGGGATTGACCGTACTTCGAGTATCATTATGTTTGGAGACAGTTGGTTGGGGATTCATATACCTAGGATACTTGATTCTGAAGGCTATGTAAAGATTAATAATAAAAATTCGTAAACTAAATTAATGGATTAAACTTGGTATCTTGTATGTCAAGAACTTTATGTTTGTGATAAGTCATGTTGATATCTTATATGATGAGAATTTATGTTTATAAGATGCTATGTTTGATAGCTTCTGTGACAAGTAACACCTGATTATGATATGCTATATGTGTGATAGCTTTTGTGATAAGTAATACCTGATTATGAGATGCTATGTTTGATAGTTTTTGTGACAAGTAACACATGATTATGATATGCTATGTGTGATAGCTTTTGTGATAAGTAACACCTGATTATGAGATGCTATGTTTGATAGCTTTTGTGACAAGTAACACCTGATTATGATATGCTATGTGTGATAGCTTTTTGTGATAAGTAACACCTGATTATGATATGCTATGTTTGATAGCTTTTGTGACAAGTAACACCTAATTATGATATGCTATGTGTGATAGCTTTTGTGATAAGTAACACCTGATTATGAGATGCTATGTTTGATATCTTTTGTGACAAGTAACACCTGATTATGATATGGTATGTGTGATAGCTTTTGTGATAAGTAACACCTGATTATGAGATGCTATGTTTGATAGCTTTTGTGACAAGTAACACCTGATTATGATATGCTATGTGTGATGGCTTTTGTGATAAGTAACACTTGATTATGAGATGCTATGTTTGATAGCTTTTGTGATAAGTAACACCTGATTATGATATGCTATGTGTGATAGCTTTTGTGACAATTAACATCTAATTATAATATGCTATATGTGATAGCTTTTGTGATAAGTAACACCTGATTATGAGATACTATGTTTGATAGCTTATGAGATAAGTAACTATGTTAAATAAGAAACCATGAAAGTTTATAAACTAAACTAAAGAACTCGTCAATAACATGCATAACAAGTAAATTGTACCTAATTGAGGTTTGTGTATCCTTTTGAGGAAATAGATTTGCTTTATTAGAGTGCATAACTAAATATAAGAATTTCATTTGAATGCTTATATGTAAAAATATATGTGTTTTGTCCAAGTAATTATGACTATTCGAGTGAATGCTTGTTTCGAACGTCTTATTTTGTAATAGCTAACTTTTGTTCAAATGTATGCTCTTTTGAGTTATGGTATATGTAATTGTTCATATACTCTAGTTTACAATAACATAGATTAATGAGATTTACAAGCTAAACAATAGAATGCATTGTTACTTGAATGACAAGAAATGCCTACTTAACTTGATACTTGTTTTCTATTTGGTGAAGATAGAAGGTTATGTTAAAGACAAATAATGAACTTGCAACTAAGTTAATGAATAATTCAAATACCTTTTGTGACATATATTTATAACTACAATATGCCAGGTTTGCTATCTTAATATGACAAGGAATACTTGATCACGACATGTTATGATTAAAAACTTGTTTGATAAGTAATAGACAAGTATCTTACGTATTTATTAGCTATATTAAAAAGAAACCTTAAAAGCTTATAAATTAAATCAATGAACTATTAAAATGACTTGCATAAAAGGTAATATGTATTTAATGACTATTGAATATGTTTTTGGGTGAATAGTTATACTTGTTGGAATGCCTACATATCTAAGTTGCTTTGAATGCTTAAATGCATATGTTTTGTTCGAGTATCATCTATCTATATATATATATATGAATATGAATATGTTGGTTGGAATACTCATGAATATATATGCCTATGTCTTGTTCGAATACTTTGTGTATATGTATATTGTCACACCCCGAAAACCAGTCTAGTCGGAATTAGATTCCGGTGATCGAAAATCTTGTACCGGTTATGCTAATTGGTGTAATTTCTCAAATCCTTGTACCCCATTTTGAAGTAATGAAAGTTATTTGTAAAGAATGGAAGTTAGGGGTTTCATTGAAAATACTGAAAATGCTGAATCTGGGCAAGGCCGTATCAATACAGGTACGGTAGGACCTGTATCGATACGACCTAACTATTTTAAACTAACTTACCCAACTTAGCCTAGCCGTATCGATACGACCATAAGGTGTATCGATATGGGTCTCTATCCAAATCGATTTAGTGACCAATTTGTAAAGTTTGGGAATTGGGGATGACTCACCTACTTGCTTGCCACCCCTTCACGTGAGATGGCTCAGAAAGGAAGGAAAAAAGGGGTCATCAATTGCCTTAAAATTATAAAAATCATGAATTAATGGAAGTTAATAAATTAAGCTTTCCCTTTGCCAAGGGAAACCTTCCTATTGGTTCCTAATGAGGTGGGGAAATGATTATGGCTTTGGCTTCCTTAAAATGAATTGGAGAGGCCTCCTTCTTTGTTTTTGAATCTCCCAAAACCAAATTCCACATTTGCCTTGAAAAGCAAGCACACACCTCCATTGTCATCTTCTTCCTCAAGCTCAAGCAAGCACCTCAATCCAATCTTTGACCTTTACTTGATTTCAATACACCAATTGAAAGCTTGTGATTGAGTAAGTAAAACCCCTTTATCAATTTGATGATTCCTTCAATCCTTAGAGCTTAATTTCAAGATTTAAGTCTTGAATGTTCAAGCTAAGATCATGTGTTAGATGGTTGATTGCCTTATTTTGATGTTATCTACGAGCTTTGGTAAGCTTGAAAAACGTTTGTGAATCATTAGTTTCAATCCTAATGGAATTCCCTAATTTTTGAATTAGCTTAAGTGGTGGAAGACAAGCCATCTTCACCATCGGCTATTCTGAACTCTTCCAATGGCAAGGGGATTGCTATCCAAGAACCTTGAAGTCTCCGAGTACTAGGTGAATGTAGTTGTGTCTTAGGATTGGCTAGGTGCCGTCTCGGTTGCATTTGAAGTGTTTTACGATATGTATACATTTGGATAGCTCAAGTAGAGCTTTCAAGGTACGGATCTCACATGGTAAAGGTGGTAAGGTCACTCCATTACTTTTGATACATTTTGACGCCTTATGATTTGTTTGGCATACGTTATATATGAAAAATGATTAATGTTAACATTTGACATCCATGGGAATTATTATGATGTTTGAAATAGTATGATATGTGAATTGGAACCAAGGCTCAATTTGTAATCTGACATAATATGGCCTAAGGGCACAAAGGTGAGTTTTATGATGATAAATGTAACCTTGGACACTTGTGGACATTGGATACAATTGGCATGCCATAGGGTTATTGAGCTTGCTAAGTAAGGGATTGGACTACGTTCCGGGCTACGACCTATATGTGGGGAGAAAAGGTTGGATTGTGTAAGGGACTTTGGAGTTACGGCCCAAGGCTAAGGCCTACTTTCGATATGATTTGGTGTATAGGGGAATCCGCGTATCTATTGGGTGCTATGTCCAAGGAAATGATATGTGTTTATGGTTTACATTTAATTTATGAAAATATGACATTTGGCTTGAGTATTATCTATATATGATTAATGATTTATGTATATGTCATACAAGCATGTTACATGTCATTCATGCCATTGATGAATTTATGTTGCATTTGTTATAGCTACTTCACTAGGCTATGTCAGCCTAATATTCCTGTGTCTCATGCATTTCAGAACCTTGAAGGAATCCGAGTTGCGATCGTGTTGTTGAAGTTGCAAGTCACTCCTATCAACTTCATGTATGCTTACATTTTTTTAAAACTCCTAGTAAGGTGACATGGGGCTTAGACATGCTAAATTGGTCTATTTTGATAAGTATGTAATGGCCCTAAAGTGTTTAAATGCTAAGAATGGAATATGGTGTAGTTGTAAATTAGAGAAGCTAGTTAACTTGAGCTTAAAGGCACTAAAAGGTAAATCATAGTAAATGGATTCAAATGAACCTCAAATTCGACATACTAGTAGATTAAATAGTTATAAACTTGTTGGTAAAATTTGGTAAGATTTGGACATCATTCGATCCGTTAATTTGAATAAAAACCAGATAAAATGTATAATTACAAGATAGGCATATCGATACGAGTCAAGCTGTATCGATACGGCCTTGCATATTTGGACTAGGTAAAACAGGGCATATCGATATACATAAATGCGTACATCAATACAAAATTTGAAGTAAGGTCTGGGAAATAAATTGCATCAATACGGCCTCAGGGTGTATCAAAACAGGTCAACACCGGTCAACCTATACCGATATGAGCTTAGTTGTACCGAAACAAGGTCTGTTAAAAAAGGTTAACTTGAGTCAACTTGTATCGATACAACCTCAATGGTATAGATACAAGGCCTTAATCACTCAAATTATAAATTGAATCAATGCATATCCGTATCAATACGGACCCAAGGTGTATCGATACAAAGGTAGTTAGTTATGTTAAAAGGCTTTGAAGATAGTTTTGAATACTTTACAAAATGGTCACAAAATGTTGTATGGTCTAATTGGTTAGGTATTTGACCTCAGCTTGTAATGAAATTTTATAGTCTAATAATTATAAAGTTAAACTTTAGATCGATAACATGAATTTTAGTTAAGTACCCTTAATTTGTAAAATTTGTAATTTAATCTCTAAGTTCGAAAAAGTTTAAAATTGGCCTCTAATTGAGTAAGATATTATTAAGCTAGTTTGATCAGTCTTAAAAAGAATAATAAGATACTTTGAATAAGATTATGAACTCCAATTAAGCTTCTGATCTTTGAATATATCTTTTGGTAATACTTTCTGACCCGGTTCTCTATTAGGCCGGGAAAGGGGTGTTACATTTGTGGTATTAGAGCTAGAGTTTAGTCGATTCTAAGACTAAACCGAGGCTTGTCATGAGTTTGTATGTGTATATGCCACCTAGGATTTTATTTGTTTATGATATCCATGACTTGCAACCGACACGATCCAACCTTTCCTATTTGATTAGATTTAAGAATGTCTACACCGGGTGATAGGCGTGCTACGATAGAACCACACCCCGACTCTTCCTCGACACAAGGGGACAATCTTAGAGCCGATGTTCGACCAAAATAGGTGGGACAAAATCACCCACCCAATCCTCCTCCGATGCCTCCCGCTCAGTAGGAATATTTGATGTCCATGGTTGAAATGATCAAATAGGTGGTTGTGTCTCTTAGGCAAGAGCAACCACCTCAGCCTGCTAAAGCACCTCCATCTTTCTTGAGAGCCCCTATTGATAAGCTCAGACAGTATCCGGTCTACACTTTCACCGGCCAAGAATATGACAACCTCGAAGTAACAAAGTACTGGCTGGAAAACACCCTCAAAGTCCTGAATAAGAAGATGAAGTGTCCTAATGAACATAAGTTGGAGTGCGTTCTGGCGTTGATCTCTGAATAGGCTCAGAGCTTGTGGGACACCGTGACGCTCATAGTGCCTGAGCATAGAATTACTTGGGACTTCTTTCTTCAGGAGTTCCACAAAAAGTACATCAACAAGCACTATATTGTTGAAAGACACAAGAAGTTCCTCCATTGGAGACAAGGAGGACGACCTGTGAAGCAGTATATCCACGATTTCTACAAATACTTGAGGTATGGTGCGAGATCATACACACTGAAATGGAGAAGTGCATAATGTTTATCGATGGCCTTTGTGTTGAATTACGTCCTCTCTTCACTGATATGGAGTTGGAGGACTTTCAGAACATGGTTAACCGGGCGATCGCTACTAAAGCCTCCTAGAAGGCTTATGAAAGTAGGAAGGGAACCAATCTAGATCCGATAAGAGATTCTAAGATGATTCTAGACCTCTCATGCATCAGAAGAAAGGTAGACAGTGGGACCTAAAGTCTACCACCTTTCATCAGTTTCCAAAGATGAGATATGTGCCACAATCCCAATCTCCGAGAACATCTATCGCTCGTACAACTTTAGTTGATAGTACGGGTGGTTTTGGAGGAGGCTCACAAATTTTTTTATATAGCTTTTGCCAGAAGATGCATCCCAAGAAATGTTGTAGACAGGTCAGATCTTGCTACCTTTATGGTGAAGCTGGTCACTTTATCAGGTAGTGTCCACAGAACCCGAATGCTCCTACCTCTGTGGCTTCTTAGAATAATTCTACTAAGGGAAGAGGAGAAAACAAGTACAGTCTGGATCAGCAGGGAAACCTCGCAACTCAAATCCTCCTTCAGTTGGATGTGGCCCTAAGACCTCAGCACAAATGTACCATGCTCAAAGTCGAGAGCAAGAAGACGATCCTGACGTGATTGTAGGTATGGTGGAATTATATTCTGATCTTGTGTATGCTTTGGTAGATTCCGACTCTACGTATTCCTTTATTAGTAAACCATTGATTGAGAAGTACGCCCTAGAACCTAAACCAATTACTTCTAAGATAGTTGTCTCTAACCCACTAGGAGATAGTATGGTTATACGGTTGATCTGTAAAGCTTGCCCTCTGAGGATCCAAGGGATCCCATTTCCAGCCAATTTGATGGCCTTTCCTTTCCATGAGTTTGATCTTATCCTAGGCCTCGATTGGTTAGCTAATCATCAAGCTTGGATAGATTGTTCAAAGAAGAAGCTATATCTCCGTGGATTCAACAAGAAGAGCATAACTCTGATGAAAACCAAACCCGAGCCTAATAAGACTATCATGTGTGCTATGGAGTATAAAGAGGATATAAAGCTCGAAGATGTGCTGGTAGTAAAGGAATTCCCTTGTGTGTTTCTCGAAGAACTTCTGGGACTCCCTCAAACTCGAAAAGTAGAATTCGAATCGAAGTGCAACCAAGGACTACATCAGCCTCCATTGCTCCGTATATGATGGCTCCAGTTGAATTAAATGAATTGAAGGCCCAAGTCTAAGATCTTTTGGACAAGGGATTTATCCGACCGATTTCTTTACCATATGGAGCACCAGCTTTGTTTGTTAAGAAGAAAGATGGATCGATGCGACTATATATTGACTATCGTCAGTTGAATAGGGTAACAATCAAGAATAAGTACCCCTACCGAGGATCGATGACCTCTTCGATCAGTTGAAGGGCACTTCTATCTTCTCTAAGATAGACCTACGATCTGGGTACTATCAAATGTTGGTGAAGGAGTCCGACGTTCCAAGGACTGCCTTCCGAACCAGATATGGCCACTACGAGTTCCTAGTAATGCCTTTTGGGCTTACAAATGTACCTGCAGCCTTTATGGACTTAATAAATCGTGTGTTTTGGCCCTATCTAGACAGATTCGTGGTTATGTCTATAGATGACATCCTGATCTATTCCAAGGACACTGCCACTCATGATTAACATCTCCAGATTATGCTTCAGACTTTTCGGGAGAAACAGTTGTATGCTAAGTTCAATAAATGTGAATTCTGGATATCTGAAGTATCCTTTCTAGGATATGTGATTTCTTCTACGAGAATCCAAGTGGACCCAAAGAATATTTAGGCGGTTCTTGATTGGATTCCTCCTAAGAATGTTGGAGAAGTTCGTAGCTTTCTGAACCTTGTAGGCTACTATCATAGATTCATAAAAGGGTTCTCGATGATTGTTGTACCCTTGATGAAGCTTCTCCGTAAAGAAACTCCCTTTGTATGGACAGTGGAGCAACAAAGAAGTTTTTATCAGCTTAAGCAAGTCCTGACACATGCCCATGTTTTGGTGCAACCTGAGTCGGGTAAAGAATTCACCATGTACAACGATGCATCCCATTTGGGATTAGGCTGTGTACTTATGCAAAAAGGAAAGGTCATTGCCTATGCCTCACATTAGCTTAAACCACATGAGCTAAACTATTCGACGCAAGATTTGGAGCTAGCTGTAGTTGTGTTTGCCTTGAATATTTGGAGGCATTATCTTTACGGTGAGAAGTGTTACTTGTACACTGATCACAAGAGCCTGAAGTATCTTCTGACTCAGAAAGAGTTGAATCTCCGTCAACTTCGGTGGATGAAACTTTTGAAGGACTATGATTTGGTTATTGATTACCATTCCAGTAAGAGTTGAATCTCTGCCAACTTCGATGACCTCTTCATTTTATGAAGAACACAAAGAACATATTATAGGATTTTAAAGAAATGGGCTTTGATCTATTTTGATAAATGAGGGGATAATGATTTCTGTTTATTATAATTGCTATATATACCAACCAGATGACCCGACCCATACTCGGTTATAACCCGCGCCCTTCTTTCCCGGTTCTTGCACCGCAGCACCTTTGTTTTAAATCTATTCAATTTCGTCCATTTTCATCTCAATTTTGCACTGAATTTTTAATTGTTTTAAAATTAACCCTCACATTTTATCTTATTTCAATTTAATCACCAATACTTTTTAAAAAAAGGTAAAAATAATTATCTTTTTCTCTGTTTTAGCAATTTTTTATAATTGATCTAATTTAAGTAATTTTGTTCCTTCATATGTGCATATACATCTGTGTGTAAAACCTTAGGATTAGGAACTTAAAACCTAGAATAGAGATGTGTATGTTGTAAAACATTCTTCATTCTGAATAAGACACTTAATTGTATTTAAACCTTAATAGTTAAAATAAATGTAGATGTTTCTTTAGGTATTAATCACTGATTAGATTTTAATTTAAAGACTATAACACATCTAATTTTTTTGATTTGTTAAAAAGTAAAAACTTAATTAATGCGGTGTCTTATCAAATAGGAATGACGGGTTAGCACCAGGAGTGTTGGCGGTGATTAAAGTTCATTTCCCGGACGATAAGGCCGTTAAAATAGATTTACATTCACTTTGCGAACAAATAAATCAAAATTTAGAGAACTTGCAAATTCCAATTTTAAGAATACTTTTTGAAATCAATTAGGTATCGATTTTTGGGTGTTGTAGGGGTGCTAACCCTTCCCCACATGTAACCGACCCCTGAACCTATTTTCTCTTATTTTCGTAGACCAAAATTGTTATTTTAATAAATAAAACGCTTTATTAAAATAACCCTTGTTTAAAAAGTGATCCAATCACACTTTTTTTAAAAAAAGATTGGTGGCAACTCTGTATTTTTTTATAAAGTTTTCCAAAACATCAAGACCTCCTAAAAAGGGTTGCGACAAGTGGCTCCTTAATAGATGGTTTGGGTGCCTTAATTTCTCTGCCAGCTAACTCTAGTGGCTCTAGTTGTTCAAAATAACTCACATCTTCAGACTCCATGGTTGGTCCTTCAGGTTATTCAGTCATCTCTTCTTCATCATCCAATTTCCTGGCATCATAGTATGGGTCTTGGCAAATCTACGCCACGTTAATAGTGAAAATGGACTCCATCATCTTGTCAGCTTGGCATTCCTTAGGTTCACCTGCACATTTAAGAGCTTGAAACACATTAAATGTAACATGTTGATCATTCATGCGTGATGAGTGCATAAATGTTCTATTTTATATACCCTTAATCCTAGCATTTTGCATGTCTTTAAGCTCATTTAGGTTGCATTTAGGTTAGATTGTACATATTTGCATGTAAATAGGGAGTTACACCGCCTGTGCTTAATCCTAGTATTTCTTTAAAGCATGATCACTGAAGCAGAAGAGGAGCAGATCACATGGCTGGAGCTGATGAGGCATAAAGAGTTGGAGATGAATCTACCTTGGCCAATGTGGACTTTCTCCCAGATACGCAACATTTAATGAAGCGGGAAACAATTGGCTTTCTTTAATGAAGCCACACAACTTTAAGGTACTAAAGCCCTAGTTTCACCGCCTATATAAAGAAGTCTTGGATGCTACTCAAGGGGAGGTTGATCGCTAGAGAGCAATTCAAAAGCACAGTCCTAGTCTGAGCTTGCGGAGAACCACCGGGGCAAAGCTAGACGATTCTCCTTATCGGACGAAACCATCGAGAGAGGCTGACGGGGATGAGGCCTACAACACAATTAGTGAGAACTAATGGAGTTTTGTCAATGACGCTCAACTTATTTCTTTTCTTGCTTGATAAAATAGCATACTTTATGCTTTTAATTATAGTTGCTTTAGACTCATACATGAGCTAAACCTTTTTAAGTAGGGATTATTGCGTCCCATGATTTTATGTTTTAATTATTATATTTCAATACTTTAGTTGCTTTCAACTTCATCTATTTTGTTCATGTACTTAATGCGTAGTTAATTGTAAGAGCTATTCGAGATAGGCCTGTTAACTATTAATTTGTGGCTTAATATTCGAGAGAGTTAAGTTATACAAACATGAGCAGTGGGGCTAAGCTGCCAAATTAGTTCTAATTTGGCTTAGACATAAGTTTAGGGCTTCAATGACTAAAAAGGAGTTCTTAAACAAATAATAGAGTAGTTAAGGTTAACGCAGACATGCATCACCTTAATTACAAAGTTTTTAACTTCTAAGCATCTAAAGAGTCAGAAGTTCATTAGAAAATCTTGTCGAGTAGATGAAGTAACTTAGGGTTTACGCAGACATGTATCGCTCATCGCTATAGCATTGAGGTAGATAATCAATCATATATCCTTAGCAATAGTCCCAACGTCCATAATTAATTGTTAAGTCGTTGTAGTTGTTGATCTTTATTAGTGTTATCTAGAGATTAGTTAATTTTAGTTTACTTAAACCAACCTTCATCAATACTTGCAAACCAATTCCTAAGTGTAAAAACCTCGTATTTATTAATCTAATCCTTGTGGGTTCGACACTCTACTTTCACTTTATTACTCGATATGAAGAGTATACTTCCTCTAAAATGCACCACTATTCAACAAGCATCAAGTTTTTGGTGTCGTTATCAGGATTGGCAATTGATACTTACGTTGTAATTGCGCTTAATACTTTTATTTTTATTGCATTTAATATTTTTTATTTTTTTGTTGTTGTAATTCTCAGGTTCGTTCGCAAGACTAGAAGATCCAACTCAAAGCCTATACTTCCAATTAATCCGAAGATCGGAAGAACCTTCAGGGGATTACATCGAGAAATAGGAGTATGGATCCACCAGAAAACAATCGTGGGAACAAGATTGACCCACCACCAAGGAACAACCTTGAGAACGTACACAATCCAATCAACGTACTTCCAACCGATGGACAATGAGGTGTTGGAGCAGCACTCAATGACCAAGTGGGCAACCACCTGCCACGCCCAGAAGATTTATTAAAGATATCATTGAGCCCATTATCAAGAACCTTAATCCACCGATTGTGGTGCCTGATTTAGGGACAACTCACTTTGAGCTAAAGCCCGTGATGCACCAGGAAATTTTGAGGATTAGCAAGAGAAGACACTCAAGAGCACATCCAAGCTTTCTTGGAAGTCTTTGATTGTTTCAAGAAACCAGACATACCTACTGATGCCTTACAACTCAATCTATTCATTTTTCTTTTTGTGTGATCGAGCCAAGGCATGTTTGAAAACTTGCTCTTTAGGATCCATTATATCCTATGATGACTTGTGCAGCAAGTTTCTACACCGATATGATCCACCGAGCGTGCACAATCAAAAGAGAAACAATATCATCTCTTTTCAGCAATGTGATGATGAATCCATGTATGAAGCATGGGATAGATACAAGGATATGCTTCGCAAGTGCTCGATACTTGGATTCACATATTGGCTACAAGTCATGACATTCTATAATGGCGTCAAAACACCTACAAGGATGATGATTGGCTCGTCAACTAATGGTACCTTACTCGATAGAGAACTTGACGAGGCTTTCCAAAAACTTGATAGGATAGCCAACCCGACTACCAGTTCCCACGAGGGAGATTAAAGCATGGACCTAAAGCAGCTAGCACACTCCAATTGGATGAATCTCATACTGTAGCAAATTAACTCTCTACCATCACAAACATACTTAAGAGCATACAATGAACCTCTAATGTCTGAGAGGCAAAGGTGGTCCAATACACTTGTGAGCATTGTGATGAGGAGCATTTGTCGAGCGAATGCCCAAACCACTAAATATATGGATGATATGTATGGAACACCAACCAGAACAACAATCCCAACTCCAACACCTACAGCCTAGGGTAGAAGTAACATCCAAATTTTGGTTGGGGAGGTAACAAAGCAAATTTAAGAGCCCAACCATCCATATCAACCGACCCTCTTGGATTCCAAAAGACTCAGAGGCAGAACCAAGGAGCTTCTAACTCCACTTCTAATTCTTTTGATAATACTTATCAAAATTTTATGGAAACTGCATGTGTCATTATGCAGGATCAATCAACCCACCTAAAGAACCATAGTGAGATACTCACAACACAAGCTGCCATGTTGCAAAATCAGCAATCGAACATGCAAAACAACATCACCTCGATTAAGTCCCTAGAGACTCAAGTTGGATAGATTGCCCAAATGTTAAAGACGAGACCACCTAGTGGACTACCTAGTGATACTAAAGTCACTAAGGCTTTTAATGCAGAACAATACAATTCCATCACTTGTCAAAGCAGCACGCAGTTGAGGACATAAACCAAGTTTGGGGGAAGCTCTCCAGTAGATACCACTCCAAGCAAGCCATCCATCGATGCTCATGTACCAAAAGAATCAACTCATTTGTCTGATACAGTGAGTAACCTTGCTACTAAAGGCAAGGAAGACAAAGTTGTGGATGCACCTATGTCCAGTAAGCCACAAGACGAGCCCCAACCACCACCTCCTTTCCCACAAAGATTAAAAGCTCATAAATAGGATGTACAATACCATAAATTCCTGGAGATGCTCAAACAGTTGCACATCAATGTCCCACTTCTTGAGGCTATTGACTAGATGCCAATATATGTAAAGTTTCTGAAGGATATCATGACAAAGAAAAGGAATGTGAGAGATGTTGAAACTGTAACCACCATGGGTGAGTTTGTGTTTGTGTTGAGTGACTTACCACCCAAGATGAAAGACCCTAGCAGCTTTACCATTCCATGCTCTATAGGCCACAACTATATTGGCCATGCTTTGTGTTATCTCAGTGCAAGTGTGAACTTGATGTCGAAATTTGTGTTTAAAATATTAGGGATGGAAAAAACAAGTCCAACATCAGTAATATTTTAGTTGGCTGATTGATCCCAAATCCAACCTGAAGGAAAAATTAAAGATGTGCTAGTTAGGGTAGATAAGTTTGTTTTTCTAGTAGACTTTATCATCCTTTACTATAAAACAGATGAAAACACTCCCATCATCTTGGGGAGACCAATCTTGGCCACCAGGAGGATTGTGATCGATTGTGAGAATGGAAACTTCACCATGAAGATGAACAACAAGACAATCACATTTAATGTATTCAGTAAGTACATGAATGACCGTGAAAAGTGCCAGCTTGTAGAAAGCTACGAAGCACTGACAAATGAGGGTTCACCAATGCTATGTTGCAATGATATACTTTCTAGTAAAGTGCTATATAAGCCTGATGGGAGCATGCTTGTAGCTGATGAATAGGAAGAACACTCCATAAGATGGTGTTTTTCCAAATCTAAGAGCCAAAGCAGGCAAGTTTGCCAAAACAAACCATTACTGGCCACCTACTTTAACAACTCCATCAAACCCAAAGCCACAACAACTATGAGAACCATGCTCATTCAAGAAGTTATCAAATGGTGTAGGACTAAAGCCCTTCTTCCTATCATAAAATGTCCAATCAAGAATCCTATCTCAAGCAAATGGCTAGGAAAAGATGCTACTGAATCAGTAAATGATACTGAGAAGAATTTACGTTCTCCAATAACACCCCCAGCTTCAATTCTCGATTCACATCTCAACCACACTAGAATGGCACTCCAATGGTTACAGATGTACAATAGTCACCAGTCCTCTGTGATAAGACTGAGTTTCTACTATTGGATGTCTAACACATCCTAATCCTATCCTTTTTTACTTTTTTGCATTTATTTTCTATAATTTATTTTCAACATTTTTAATGTTATCTTTCTAGTCTTTCTTTTAAAAGTTTTCTTTAATAATTTTTTACAGTTATCGAGCAAGGCTATTTGCAGGGCCCTCCTACAACAGGACAATAGTGGTTGAATAGGGGATCTTTTGTGGAATTCGAGAGAATTAAACCCAACCTCTACACCATCCAACTCACTAACATTACCCTACACGCTTTTCTCCTTCCGCCACAAGCCTCCCCCATCAATCACACAGAATTAAAAACCCTTCCTCCCTTCTTCAACATGTTACCCAAAACCCTTCATCAACCTTGAGAAATCTTCTTTCATCTTGCACTCTTAATTTCTTCCTATCTCTCTACTAATCTGCTTCCCAAAATTGCTTACCATTTTCCAAAAATGGCAAAAACACGATCGATGAACCATATTCATACTAGTGCTTCACAGGTAACTCCTAAGTCCACTAAGGCCACCTCAGCTAGAAAAAACCCTATTTCAACCTCTCGACAAGCCTCAAAAAACCCATGAGAGGTCGACCCTCACAGGCCCTTTTCTACCCCAGAGATGGACAAAGATATGAGACCTTCAAGAATCAACAACTACTTCCAAAGGAAGGATTGGAGTTTATTGGTGTTCACCAGACTTAATTCGACGATAACATTCATTCTGTAATTGAGACCCATGGATGGGAAGAGCTGTCTTGCGCCCAGGGAAAATCAACGTCCCATGGGTATAAGAGTTCTACACTCATATCACCAAGGCCATAGACACTACAACATTCATCCGTGGGAAAAAGGTAAGCTTCTCTGTTTAGACTATAAATGAGATATATGACCTTCACAATGCAGAGGATGACCATGAAGATTTTGTGGCGATGGCAACCAACACCACCGATGAAGAGGTTTTACGAGATTTATACATCCTAGGGACTGAATGGGCATGTCAATCTACCAATCACAAGATTGTGAAATGGGTAAACCTGAAACCAGACCCTAAGTTATGGATTCATTCCATGAACTCAAGAATAGGGCCAACCGAACACCACTTGACCATCCCCGCTGAGAGACTATTCATCCTACATACAGTGATGACTAGCTGATAGATCAATATTGGTAAAATGACCCACAAATCCATCGTTAATAGAGCCATTTTCTCTAGCAAGAAACAATCCATACTCTTTCCCATCTTGATAATGGCCTTATTTGAAAAGGTACGAGTTTGAACCGACCTAGATGACGAGATCATAAAAGCTTCTACATGGACGCTCCCAAAGGAAATACCCTGCTTAAGGGGACTGGTGTCTAGCTCAACACCATTCAGCACCACCACCACGAATTCGTTGTGCACTACTTTGAGGGGTGCAATGGCAGAATTCTTTCGGCCATTTTTTGAATATGTCTGAGCAAATGATCTAGCTATAAGAGTTATGTTGAATTAATTATCCCTAAAGTCTATAAAAGCATTCCCAATATTTCCAGAATAGTATTTTGCCGAGTCCCCTGCTAATAGATCACCCAGAGAAGATAATGATAGAGAAGAAAAAAAGAAGGACGAAGACGAGAAAGAAGGAAACGAAGGAGAGAAAAAATAAAAAGAAGAGAAAGAAGAAGAATAAGAGACGGACGACGAAGATGAAGAAGAAATATGCCACAGCCCTTCAACTACTATCGTCAAGGCAAGGAAAATGAATAGAAGTCCTGTTGTGCCCGCTCCTCGCTAAATGAGTAAGTGGATGAGAGACCAGGCCAAAGACAAAGCCCATTTGTACCCTTACCAATCAAATCTAGCTAGCCTAGTTGACCGTGGGCCAGGCCACTCCTTCCCCTGTCAAGACATCACCAACTCCATCTTCTTTTGCCGCCAATCCTAGGACTCGCACCAAGGTCTCTATAGGGTGAGTCTTCGAGCTTATTGAGCAGCCGAAAGCACATTTGGGGCGCCAAACCCAAATATCTACCTCTTTCAATTCCTTGGCATCCACAATTGCTCCATTGCGCAAGGATGCCCTTGTATCACCTGCACCCCCTAAAATCCAAAAGACATCACCAGCACCCACACTTTATGTGCCACACGTCGGTAAGCGAACAAAGACCCAGGCTCGTCATGTACCACCACCTAGTAACTCCCTGTGTTAGTTTTCCTTTTTTTCATTTAGTTTTTCTATTTTGTATTCTTAGTTCAATTTGCTTTTTGTTTTGTTTTGTTTTTTTCTTTTCTTTTGCATTAGGGAAAATGATCTCCTCAAGTTTGGGGAGTACATACCCATATAGATTAGGTTAACTTTAGGTTAAAATTTAAATATTTTAATTTTTTTAGTATTATGATTAGCTAATCTATATTGATGCTATAATTCAAGATGTTAAGAACTTTCATGAGCTTTAATCTATGTTGATGCTTTGCAAGGTGTTAAGAACTTTCTAGCTTTTGAACTTAATGATAAATCTCATGTAGCCCTTAAAAACCACAAGTTGCATGCAATCAAACACTTAAGAAATCTTAAGGATGCTCTAGGTCGACTTTCTGATGCTTAAGCATGAATAAAAAAGAAAAGAACTTAAATGCTCAATGTAGCAAAACAAAGGCTTAAAACTCCCTGAAAAATCAAGAAAATTAATTGAAAAATCAAACACTCTTCTATGCATCTTGCTATCTTAGTACATTAGATGAGTTGTGTTTGCTCTATTTAACTTTCCCGGTAGAAATGATAGTACTAGCAAAGAGTGAATGAAAGTCTTCACAAGATAACACTACTTGTAGGGCTCGGGGATGAACTGTTTGCTCCACTCCATCTTCAAGTACCGAAGGGTAGTGTCATAAGCTGAAGCCCCAAGGATATAGTTTTCAAACTTAAAAAGAACATAGAGTAAAAATATGCTTAAAAGGAAAATCGATGTGCGAAAGCAGAAAAAGAAAGCAACCCTTAAGCTTCTCTAAGGCTATTAAGTGATGAATGCATGTAACCAAGCACACATTGCACTTACAGTAGATTTAATCTTTCGACTAAAACTGTAATCTCTGATATTCTTGCTTATCATCGACATAGCTGATGAATGAATTACTACTACAACATAACCTAAAATCATTGTAATCATAGCTTAGTGGAACCTTAGGACTTATGGACTATTTATTGTCCCTATTCTCTGTTTTTATTTTTCTTGCTTTCATTTTGCATTGCTTGAAGACAAACAATAGTTCAAGTTTGGGGGTATTTGATGAGTGCATAAATGTTCTATTTTATATGCCAATCCTAGCATTTTGCATGTCTTTAAGCTCATTTAGGTTCCATTTAGGTTAGATTGTACATATTTGCATGTAAATAGGGAGTTACATCGCTTGCGCTTAAATTG
The DNA here is from genome assembly GCA_019671005.1 of Hibiscus mutabilis. Classification (NCBI taxonomy): domain Eukaryota; kingdom Viridiplantae; phylum Streptophyta; class Magnoliopsida; order Malvales; family Malvaceae; genus Hibiscus; species Hibiscus mutabilis. The sequence continues at coordinate 52,381,059 of CM033745.1, forward strand.
TTATATATATTGGTGTTTTTCACGGAAAATGTGGTGCTTTGTGGTGGTTGTGCAGGATGCTGGTGGTTACTGGAGGATCGTTGGAGCAGAAGAGAAATAGATTGCATGGCTGAAGCTGACGAGGCATAAAGAGTTGAAGATGAATCTACATTTGCCTATGTGGACTTTTTCCCAGATACGCAACATTTAATGAAGCGGGAAACAATTGGCTTTCTTTAATGAAGCCATGCAACTTTAGGGTACTAAAGCCCTAGTTTCACCGCCTATATATAGAAGACTTGGACGTTACTCAAGGGGAGGCGGATTGCTAGATAGCACAATTTAGACGACAGTCCTAGTCTAAGCTTGCGGAGAACCACTGGGGTGAAGCTAGATGATTCTCCTTATCGGACGAAGCCATCGAGAGAGGATGACAGAGATGAGGCCTACAGTACAGTTAGAGAGAACTAATGAAGTTTTATCAAGGTTGCTTTAGACTCAGACATGAGCTAAACCTTTTTAAGTTGGGATTATTGCGTCCTATGATTTTATGTTTTAATTATTATATTTCAATACTTTAGTTGCTTTCATCTTCATCTATTCTGTGCATGTGCTTAATGTGTAGTTAATTATTATATTAATCTATGGCTTAATATTCGAGAGAGTTAAGTTATACAAACATAAGCAGTGGGGCTAAGCTGCCAACTTAGTTCTAATCTGGCTTAGACATAAGTTTAGGGCTCTAATGACTAAAAATGAGTTCTTAAACAAATAATAGAGTAGTTAGGGCTAACGCAGACATGTATCGCCTTACTTACAAAGTTATTAACTTCTAGGCATCGAGAGAGTCAGAAGTTTATTAGAAAATCTTGTCGAGTAGATGAAGTACCTTAGGGTTTACGCAGACATGTATCGCTCGTTACTATAGCATTGAGGTAGATAATCAAGCATATATCCTTAACAATAGTCTCAACATCCATAATTAATTGTTAAGTTGTTGTAGTTGTTGATCTTTATTAGTGTTATCTAGAGATTAGTTAATTTTAGTTTACTTAAACCAACCTTTACCAATACTTGCAAACCCATTCCTAAGTGTAAAAACCTCATATTTATTAATCCAATCCTCGTGGGTTCGACATTCTACTTTCACTTTATTACTTAATACGACGAGTATACTTGCTCTAAAGTGCATCACTATTCGATAAGCATCAATGCACATTGTAAGTTCACCCTTGTAAACATCAATCAAGGCCCTACCTATGGCAAGAAATGGTCTACCCAATATAATTGAGACATTAACATATGTCTCATAATCTAAAATGATAAAATCATCTGGAAATATAAATTTTTCTACCTTCACCAATACATTTTCAATCTTACCCTTAGGATGTGTAAAAGATCGGTCTGCCAGCTGAAGTGTTATCATGGTAGGTCTTGCTTCTATTCCAAGCTTTCTAAAAACTAACATTGGCATCAAATTGATGTTGGCACCCAGGTCACACAGTACCTTTCCCATGAATCTATTACCAATGGTATAGAGAATAGTTAAACTTCATGGATCTTTCAGCTTTGGTGGCAATCAATTGAGTATCATGGCATTGCATCCCCTAGTAAGAGCTACAGTCTCAAAATCACTCAATTTCCTCTTTTTGGACAAGATGTCCTTCGTGAATTTAACATAGTTGAGCATTTTCTCAAGAGCTTCAACTAAGGTATGTTGATTTGCAATTGTTTAAGAACTTCTAAGAAGAGCCTTAAATTGCTGGTCATGTTTATGCTTTTGGAGCCTTTATGGAAAATGTGGTGGTGGATAAGCAAATGCTGGCTCCACTGGCTTTACCAAGGTGGTGTTGGCATCAAATTGTTTTCTGGCATCGCATCAAATATTGGTTTGGCATCAGATAATGGTTTGGAATCAAATTTTTGTCTAGCATTATTAGCTCTCGTTTTTTATTTCTTTGCTTCTTTGGGGTCATCTGCTAGCATCAGCTTTTTAGTTTGGCAATTAATTGTCTTCTTGACATGTCTATCAGTCTCGCATTTTTTCCACTCCAAAAAGTTACTACTTTGCATTGTTCATTGCCTTTATGCCGAACATCCTCCGTATCGCTTGACGATGTTTCCTAGGGTCAATTGTTAAGTGCATTGGCAATCTTTCCTAGCTGTACTTCCAAGTTTTGCATTGATGCTATCAAACTCTAGACAGTTGCATCATTTCTCTCCATATAATCAATAAGAGTGTTCCCTTGGTTAGATCTTTGCCCATGATGGAAATTGTTCTAGGCTCTTTGTGGCATGGCATTCTAGTTGAAACCTGGTGATGCATTGTTGTTCTACCGTTGGGCATTGTATTGGTTACCGCCTTGATTTGCCCAAGCAAAATTTGGGTGGTGCTTCCAACCTGCATTGTAAGTATTAGAATGTGGGTTAAAATTTCAATTGAAATTGCCAACAAAATTTACCAATTTAGGGTTTGCTGGGCAATCATCCACATGATGATCCTCTTCACAAATAGTACAAAATGGTTCTAATGCCTTGACTTCTTGGGATTAATTACTTTTTGCAAAGTTTTTACAATGCTAGTGAGATTGGAAATCCGAGTGTTGATGGATGTCAGTGCATCAAGCTCCAATTTTCCAACTATTTTTATCCTCGTTCCTAGTCTGGCCATAAGATATTGAAAATCATTGGCAGCAATCCTTTCAAGGATGTCAGCTGCCTCTGTATAGTTTTTGTCTAGTAGCAAACCATTTGCTGAAGCATCAACCACAATCATGGCATGAGCATTGAGTCCATTGTAGAAGGTTTCTATCTAAGTCCAATTAGGGAATTCATGCATAGGTACCTCCTCAACAGGTCCTTGAATCTCTCTCCAAGCATCATATAAGGTCTCATCATCAACCTGCGTAAATGTCGTGATCTCATTCCTAAGCTTGCCATTAAGTTTAGGTGGTTGGAATCACAAAAGGAACTTTTGGCATAAATTTGCCCATGTAGTGACTAAACCAAGTGGAAATAAACTTAGCCACAGTTTTGCTCTATCTCTTAGGGGAAATGTGAATAATTTTAGCTTTATTGTATCCTCAAACACTCCAGGTTGCTGAAATAGTTGGCAAACCTCCATGAATTGCTTCAAGTGTTGCCTTGGGTCTCCAGTAGGTGATCTATCAAACTGTCCTACATTCAAAAGAGTCTAAATCATTACTGGTTTAAGTTTGAAATTAGTTGTGTTTACCTCTAACTAACTAGTCATGGCATTAGATTATCCATATTCGGTGCCAAGTGTTCTCTAATAGGTATTTCTTCTTCTACAGCAATAGCATGTGTAGTAGGGGCAACTGGCATCCCAATTTGTATTGATGGATACTGGTTGTTTTGGACACTATCTACTCCTTTATTACCTTGATGAGTCATTTCTCGAACTTTCTTTTTTTAATATGCGTAAGGGTCGTTCAATTTTTGAGGTCGTATAGCTAATCTTCTATCTTAGGGCAGTTCCTGGTCATACACCAAACAAAGAAAATAAATAAAATAAAACAAAACAAGTAAATCAAAACAATAAACTCCATTGCAATCCTTGATAACGGCTCCAAAAACTTGTTGACTTTGCTAGCACTTGTCAAAATAGTGGGAATGCAGTGTAAATATGTAAGAAATAATGCCAAGGGTGAGTCTATGCGTGCAAGCATACACAATTAGCAAGTAATACAATAGTAAGCTAAGTATCGTATCCACAGGGAATGACCAAGAATTTAATTTTTTAACGGTTTACTTGTTAAAGGAATCAAGAATTTTGGATTGATTTGAAGGTTTGTTTTAGATAATAATAAAGGAATGAAATGAAAGTAAAGAAAACAGTTTGGCAAGAGGAAGTAATAAAATGAGTGATGAGCGTTGGCAAGGAATGTCTGGTTTTTACGCTAGCTATGCCAGCTATTAATAATGCCATGCCTTAGATTTATTGCCGATCAGATTTTAAGAATGGCATTGCCTCTATCGATGGCAATACCCTAAGTTAACCATGTTAAAACCCCTATATGTCTATAGTGAAGCTTTTCATTAATTAACTTGATTAAGTTTCAATCTATACTCCTAAAGGGTAGATTCACTTCCGAAGTAAGCTCATCTACTTACACATTTTCTGTCGAAGCTTCTCTCCTTAGTACTTGGCAACTAATCGTTACCCCTCAAGTCTGTTAAAATATTAAAGCATAATAAGCAAACAATGTCAACTGTTGTATAGCAAAAAAATTAAGAAAATGAAGTACTAGCCAAGTAGAAAACAATGCCAATCAATTCAAATTATTAAAATCCAAACATAAACAGAGTGGTAAACGCAAACATCCCCAACCAACTGTAAAAGATTAGTTCATGGTTGAGGGTTCCATCTACAAAATATCATCTAATCTTTACATCATCATTTAAATAAAAATAAGAGAATGGGAACAAAGGATGTTTATCGATGTAGCCCTTCGAATGCTCTAGAGCTCTCGGTCTAAGATGGTCAAACCACACAGCCTCTAGCTTCCATTTCCACCACAATTCTCTCTCTCAAGTTGTTTGATCTCTTCCTTTAAATAGGCATGCATAGATAACCCTAAAGTGGGTTTGAATTTGAAATTTTATTCCGCACTTAGGATAAAGCGCATTATCTTCTTATCTCCATTTGAATTTTAGGGCTGACGTGTGTTGGGTTCAACGGCTACTTTGACCGGGCATCAGGCTTCACTTCTTTTCCAACCGAGCTTGGCAATCTTTGGTCCAACTTTGCCAACTGTAACTTGACAATTCTCTTGTAACACCCCGAAATAAGGTCTAGGAGAATTATGTTGTTATGTGTAAGTTTAGAGCTTAATTATGGGGCATTTGAACGAAACAAGAATTAAGTACCTTCAAGATAAAAAATTTAAAACTTGTAGCTGATTTTCAAGTGATCATTTTGTTAAAGTGCAAACATGATTATATTGCATGTAAAAATAATAGGTGGAAATGGTTCTATGATGTGTCACTTGATAAACTTCTCCATGTGGCTAGTGAGGGCCATACTCGGCCTTGGGAGAGGGAGAAGAAGAAAACAATTTTCATTTTCTTCATCTCCTTCATGAAACAACTGATTGAGTTTGGACACTTTATTGCTTAAAATTTTAGAAGAGAAGGTAAGCAATCCTTTCTCTCTTGGTTGATCTTGTTGAATGCTAGCTTTCGAAATGAATTTTTTATGTTTCAATCGGTTATGTTAGAATGGTATGAATACTCAGTTGAGTTGAGCTAGAATTGTTGTAAATAGATGGTTAAATGTATGAAATCTTGGTTGATTGAACATGAGCATGAAATGGTAAATATTGTAAGAGTGTGAAGTACTTAGATTTTGATTCTTGGCTGGTTATTGTAATCTAAAACACTGGACTGATATGAGTTCATGAACGATCTCATAATTTGGAGATATAAGAATGATTTTAGGATTGTTTAAAAGAGGTGAATGATCATGATAAAATGTATAAGAGAATTCTGAAACTGCCTTGTCAAATGGAGACTAACCGAAACTGTTTTAGTGCTTTGAATCATCGATCAATGTTAGTAAAATATAGATAATGTTGGTTCAGATTTGTGCAGTTTTAGGGACTGCCCTGATTCGGTCTAGTTACCAAAATGCTATAAAAGTGAGGTCATGACATAATAGCTCACCAATGTATTGATAGTAAAGTTAAAATTATAAGAACATTAGTGCAATTACTATTAGGCTTAATATAAGGTTTTGAAGATGTTTGATGCTAGATTAGAGGCTGCTCTATTATGGTTTAAGAGTAAATAAATAAATGAGATTAATGGTACATCGTAGTATTAATCAGAAGGTTCTTGAATAAGAACTAACTGGAGATTTTTTTTATGAATGTGTATGTTAAAGATCAACCTTGAATTGCTTCTCTCGAGTGATTATATTTGGTGATTAGAAGGCTATCCATAAAATGGGGTGGTTGGTTTTCAGTTCGAACCTCATTAGAGGGTAAAATGAATGGATTAATTCATGAGATTAATGAGACCCTTGTAATGTCACATGTTTGAATATCAAGAGGATCCGGAAGACAAGAGGGTTGTTGTAGATCCAAATGACGATAGAAAAAAAGGAATTGTGATTCGGGAGAGTCATTAGCTTAGAAACGACTGCAAGTGTAACTTAGATTAGGATAACTCTAAAGTTGTCCCGAATGCTTTAAAATTACATTACGATAATGTTTGGTATGCTCTTGTATTGTACATATGGAAATTCGAATGAATGCTTGCATAAGGTGAGTACTTGAGGTAAGCATACTTGAATTGCTTATGTTACACTCTTGAAGTTACTATGGAAATAAATATAGATGTGTATTGAATGAGTTGAATTAATGTTTTAAGACACACATTATCTCTCGATTGAATAAATATCTAATAAGCAAGAAAGCCTTGATTTGAGTTAGTTAGACATAAGTGGCATACCATAGAGTCCGTCGAGCTCGCTAGTTGGACTACGGTCCCTTGTTGTTAAGATCAAGTGATCTAGTGGTACAAATGGTACCCTTTTGTCAATAATGAAAAAGATTTGGTACTTAGTGTACTCTTGTTCTGGTACTAAGTGTACCCTTGTTATTGTCATACGTTATGGATTAGCGTGTCTAATAACTTAATCAAGGCTCAAGATAATGTAAATATTCACAATGGTGAATCTTGTTAAACTAAAATGAAAGATATGAATATGATCCCTTGCTTGAAAATTTGACTATATGTCCCTAGTAAAGGCTCGAAATGTACTATGTGTGCTAGTGATTCGATAATCATGAGTTGTTACATTAGTTAAATACGTTGCCTTGAGGTTGGCATACGAAACACCTTATAAGCATTCACATGATAGGCTTTAGGCCATTTTGCTGCTTTGAATTGATTGTTAGAAACCATGGTTTACCCATGCATGTTTTACACCTTGTTTGTTAGTATCCAATCTATATGCTTGTTAAAATTAAAGGAGACAAGATTTCAAGTTCTATAAACCTTTATATTTTTAATGCTTTGGTTAAATTCTTTTTACTCTCATTTTATGTGTTCCAGGGTGATTTCGTGCTTGTAGATCGAACTCAAGGAGCAAAGCAAGATCCTAAGATACATAAAAAGTATGTTTTGTCATATTTACTTTGACTCCTAGAATGGTGGCAACCATTAGATTGTGGAAATATTTTGTTATGACACCCTTGCTATGTAAATCTTTGGTATGTTTCAATGGCATGTAAATATTATGTCAATAAGTGAGATCTTGTGTATAAATGTCATATGTTTGCTTAGATTGCTCCTCTGTTCGATTAGCTAGTTATAATGGTGATGGTGATGCATGATCATCGATTGGTTGGATAAGGTGTTTTGAAGTATGCTAATTTATTAAACTCTAGTAGTATACTTGTATTAAGGGTATGATTTACATGTTTGATTGTTTAAATAGACAATGTTATATTAGGGCCTAAACCATTTGGATAGTTTTTAGGTAACAATGTTAACATTAGAAATAATAAATTCCATAAGGTTGTTTCAAAAAGGAATTGACATTTGAGTTTAGATGTTATTGCGGAAACCTAAATCTTATTAAGACCATTGAAATTGAGAAATGCTGCCTTGGTTGTGGATAGTTACAATGATGCTTAGAGGAGAACCTAATACTATAGTTTATCAAATTATAACCAGAATTGTTAACCTTATTTGTCTTGTGTCCATTTGAAATGAGTTAGGTTTGACATCTAGACTTGATTGTAATGCTCTAACTTGATATACAAGTTAGCTTGTTGTTTGATCTTGACTCCTTAGACCCGATTTACTACTAAACCGGGTTAGGGATGTTACATCTCTTTTATTTTCTTGCTTCCTGCGCTGCTCTCCCAAGCCTACTCTGCATCAATGCCAGCAAAACAACCCTTCACATTGGCAAAATACAAACTCCCTAACTCCTTATGCAAATGCATACTTTTAACAACTAAATGCAAACATATGTACCTAAAGGCAAGCAAAAGCATTGTGAAATATGTATAAAAATTAGTACTTTCTAGGAAGAAATTCTTGAAGATTTGAATCTTCAATCTCCTTATTCCTACCCCTAGGTGAGGTAGAAGCATCTACCTTAGCAACAATCTCCAAAGATTCAGCAGCACATCCTTCTGAGGTAGCAGTAACAACAAGGCTAGCATTCTCTAAAGCCTCAGTTGGGCTAACAGTAGGGTCCTATGCATTACTCACTTTCTCAGCACCATCATAATTATCCTTATCAACAACATCAGGAAAATCCTTGTACTCTCTAAAGAACCAGTAACAGTGGCAGCAGAAGCCTGTAAATTCTTCCCCGCATCTCCCCCTCCTGAGAAAGATTCACCCTTCTCACTAACCACCGTTGGTTCCTTCACTTTCCATTCTTTAGTGTCCTTAATTGACACCTCAAGGCAATACTTGGTTCCATGGCCAAATTTGTGACACTTAGAACAACTATGAGGCATCCAAGGGATATGAACATTCACAATAGCAATAGAGTTATCCCTCATTTGTACAAATATAGTTTTAGGTATCTTTGCTCCCACAAAAGTTCAACACGAACTTTAACAAATTCTAGGCATTCTTTAGAAGCTGCAATGGCATCCATGTATAAAGGAACTCCAAGAGCACTAGCTCTATAACTAATCCCCTTCCTAGAATACAGTTCCAGTGGAACATTATAAAGTTGGATCCAAACAGGCATACATGTAAGGCTGAAATCAAGCTTTTGCAGATTTGGTTCCCATCTCCTCAACACAAGTGGCTTGTGTTGAATATGCCAAGGACCATTGTCCAAGACCCAATCACACACAGTGGGATTCGCAAATGAGAATATATACAGGTTCGAGCCAGCAAGACTTACCTTCAGCAGAGAGTTCTTCCCCCCAGAGTGATTCAACAATCTTCTGCAGACACTGAAATTTGGAGCTCCCCAATAAATTGACCAACTAGAGCATGTCGCCATTCAGAAATTCTATCATCGAAGACCTCCCGAGCAAGTTTGATATGCTCCGAGTCATCTGCTGGGAAAATTCTAGGGATTGATCGTCGCCCCAACAAAGAGTTTCTTCCAATCAACCAAAGCCATACAAGAAACCACAACGAAATTGAGTAAGAAAGGTATTGGGTCAGTCGCGAAGATGGAAAATCGAAGCTGAGATCATGTGAAACGAATAAGAAATCGCATGAATAAAACTTCCTCAAGCGCCATTAGTCCTGCTAACATGCACCTAGAGAGAAATATTAACCGCCATTAGTCCTGTTAAAAACTTTTCACTCTTTTTCTCAACAAGGTGATTTGTAAGTACTTTAGTAGCATATACCTCCTGGAGTGAGATCAGAGACGGTGCAAAAGGGTTTACAGAAGTCTTGTCCCTAATGGTAAAATTATTGTTTAGTCCCTTTAGAAATTACAATATTTAAAATTAATACATTAGTATAATTATTTTTTTGCCCCTCCCCCAATGATAACTTTGTGACTTAGTCCCTTCCAAAATTGTAAAAAAAAGTTAAATTAATATAATATTAAAAATAATGTCTTAGACTCTTGAAATATTTTAATTCAACTTTGACCCCTAAAATATACAAAATATTACAAATCACACAAATTATCATAAGAATTATATAAACCATTAGAATTTCTATAATGTTTTATGTAATTACATAAAATATTACGATGCGAGCACATGGAAACGGCATAGCCCCCACCCATGCTATGAATTTTGAGACATTTGTAGTTTTTCGCTATGTGATTAGAGCACAGTGTTTTTATATAAAGCCTTTGTTTTTCTAAAAGGCTTCTAGGGACCAGTTTGTAAATAAAGCCTTCTCCAAAATAACCCTTGCTAAAGAACCATAGCAGTTAACTGAACAAAACTCCAACTACAATGGGGCTGCTGTAAGAGAAAAAAAAAAGGGGAGAGAATATAGTTAAACCAGTCAAGGCTTGTATGTTCTTCCCGGATATATGGGGCAAAGATTTGTCCTGTCTTAACAAACCACCATTTTTAGTCTTTTGTTTGTTTATAGTTTGATGTTTCCGAGCCGAACCTCAAATTCATGTCCCCAAAACATGTTCACCCATGATTCCTGTTCACTGCAAAAACAGAAAACAACGTTGACCACTCTTCAGTACAGCACAAAACTCATAAATCCTTTTGGTTTCGATTGCTGGCCTCTCATTTCAATGGAGTACTTTCCCTACACTAACAAACTGAACAACGGTAGTTTCATTTTTTTATATTAAAATCGATTTCGGCTTTGTTTCTTCTTCAATCTTCCGCTGTTACAAAAAAAAATAACAAAGAAAGAACACGAAGAAGAAGAAGCTAACTTGAAGATTGCACAATGGTTCGGACATTGACTCGTCGGTACAGCACTCCCAACTCGGGGTCTTTCCGCATTATGAGAATGATTGAAAGTCCAGGGAGGCACCAGCAGCAGCAGAAAAATCCGGTCCCGAGCGGTAATGATCACGAGGATGATGTTGATTCTAACCTGCAGGAAAAATCAATCGGTCACCAACAAATAGGAGATAGTTTGCCAGGAAATCCCCCGGAGAGACCACCATCAGGTGCAATTCATGTTTTCATAATTTTCTCTCCTACCAAATTGCTGATGATTTTCTTCTAATACATATGTTTTCTCGGGTTCGATATAGATATGGATCTGATGAAGGAAAAGTTTGCTAAGTTGCTTTTGGGTGAAGATATGTCAGGAGGAGGAAAAGGTGTTTCTTCAGCTCTGGCTCTGTCAAATGCAGTGACAAATCTAGCAGGTACAATATTCCTATCTAAAATCTAACTATCATATGCAGAAGTTTTCATTCGGATATATAAAATCGGGGAAAACCACCGAAATCCGGAAATTTTAGGTTCGGTTCCATCGATCTTCTAGTTTTTACTTTCTGTTTCCATGATGAAAAACCTTGATAAGTTTTGAGCCTGTTGGCCAATGATACTGCAGCATCCGTTTTTGGAGAACAAGTGAAATTAGGACCTATGGCTCCGGAAACAAAAGCAAGATGGAGAAGAGAAATGGATTGGTTTCTATCGGTGACCGATCACATTGTCGAGTTCGTTCCTTCGCAACAGAAGACGAAGAACGGAACAAGCATGGAGGTAACATATCTATCTCAGAAAAAAATCACAATTGTTCAAACTATTACTATCATTTTACCCTATTAACTTGTTTCACACGCAATAGATTATGGTCACTAGACAAAGGAACGATCTGCTCATGAACATACCCGGCCTACGCAAACTCGACACGATGCTTATTGTGAGTAGCTTGAACCTTTTAGTTTTTAACCTGAAAAGATCATTTCATAATAAAAGCAGAGATTGATCAAATTTATAATGAAAAACAGGAGACTCTTGACAGCTTTGGGCAAGAACAAGAGTTTTGGTATGTGTCCAGAAATGACGATAAAGATAACGAAAACTGCCACCGGGACGAAAAATGGTGGCATCCCACTGTTAAGGTGCCTGCAAATGGGTTGTCCGAAACATCACGAAAGTCGCTGCAGTGTCAAAAGGAGTCAGTGAATCAGGTTCTAAAAGCAGCTATGGCCATCAATGCCGAAGTCTTATCTGAAATGGAGGTCCCCGAAAGCTACATCGAATCCCTCCCCAAGGTAAAGAAATAAAAAAAAACTCCGCATCAACTAATTAAAATCTTTTAATTGTTTTTTAGTTACCTTGATTGTTGTTATCCACCATGTCTATGTAGAACGGAAGATCGAGCCTCGGCGATTCGATCTATAAAGGCATCACCGTAGAGTACTTTGATCCGTCGCAGTTCCTTGCAACCATGGACTTGTCAACAGAACACAAAGTTTTAGACCTTAAGAATAGGATTGAGGCCTCCATTATCATTTGGAAGAGGAAGTTGCACCATAAAGATGGAAGATCTTCATGGGGTTCGAGTGTCAGCTTGGAGAAGAGGGAAATCTTCGAAGAGAGGGCTGAGACTATCTTAATCTTGTTAAAGCAACGCTTCCCGGGAATTCCACAATCTACACTCGATATATCTAAGATCCAATATAACAGGGTAAAACAAGCAAAGAACTCAGTTTCCTTATTATCTTTTCTCAAACATATTCAAGGTTGATAAACTTAACTAGGTACTCGATTTCGCAGGATGTAGGACACGCTATTCTGGAGAGCTACTCAAGGACTCTAGAGAGCTTGGCATTCAATGTCATGTCGAGAATCGAGGATGTCCTTCATGCCGACTGCCTTACACAAACATCATCACCGGCAAGATCCGAGGGGTTTTCTAGCTCCTCCGATGAAGATGCGGTCGCGACGAGTGCTACAGACACACCGACACTCTCGGATTTCATGGGATGGGGTATTGCTTCCAGAAGAAGAAACTCAACTGATCTAGAAATCTACTTTAAGGGTGATACTGATAATGACAAGAAACTTTCGAAGCCGGCCTCAAAGAAATCTCAGTATCTAGAGAAGCTTGAAAGGTGTGGCATAAGAAGTCCAAATGCTCGTGATTGATATATACATATATTTATACTTATTTAGAAAGAGAGCTTACCTTATGTAACTAATGTCTAGAGCTTTGCACTGTTCTTCCTTCCGAATTTGGACAGGGAAGTGATTATGTGACTCGTTTAAGGTTTTATGTATTTGGGAACTGCTTCCTGCCTGGTTTAATCTCTGCTATGTGTCTTGTCAATTATCTGTTCTGCAAGTTATGTAAATTTTTGCCTTCAATGCACAATGAAACTTGTCCTTTCGAAAGACTACCTTCAGAAAAGTTGTTATCAAAGGAAGGTTTAACTGTCCGAAAAGTATTTAACCTATATTTTATTCTAGGCCGCTTTAATACCTAATGTTTCATTACGTAATTTAAATTAGATTTTGCTGTAATAGATGTTCAAAATCTTTCATTATTCAATAAAAACATGGCATGTGGTATATTTTTAGTATTTTGTTTAACTTTTATTTTTTTTAAATTAGAAAATCTTTAATTTTATAAAAAACCTAAAATTTTTAATTTCTCTAAAAACCTCAAACCCAAATCCTAAGTTCCTAAATTCTCCCCTTCCACCGTCAATTCAACCACTATCGGCCACTCGTGCCTTCGTCGATCCCCGCGACTGAAAACTCTACTATTCTATCATTGAAAATCGGCGAATGAAATGTCGATTGTTCTATCAACGAACATCCAAAAATAAAGAAAAAATGAGATGGATTGGGCTTCTGACTGGCGACTAGAGGGTGGGGATGCAGAACGATGAGGTACGCGACGCTTGAGTGGTGAACGGTAAACTACTGACGTGTGGGATGCTAGACTGTGATGGAGATATGATTTGAGGGTTCAATTGAAAGAAATTAAAATATTAGATTTTTTAAGAAATTTATATTATAAAATCAAAAATTAAATAAATAAAAAGAGTAGGCCACGTTGACAGTAAATGGTCGTTGACGAAAAAACCTGATTTAAGTTACGGAAAAAAATGTTAAACACTAAAATGACCCAAAATAAACGTTAGGCACCAAATTGAAAACTAAATATAGGTAAAACATCTTTCTAACAGTTAAGCCAAGAGGATTAATTGGTTTCCATTTCTTAAAGCACAAAATGCACCTAGGTAAATCGAATAATAAATCTTCAAACGAGATCAGCAGCAAAAGATTAGGTTAAATAGTAGCAAAAGAACAAGCACATGAAGTTTCTACCTATTGGGAAAATTTAACCAAACTATCAGATAGTTTAAGCAAATTAAATAGTTTTTACCTAATGCGGAATCAGAGCCACTTGTTGGGAAAACTGGTTATTTCTCACATGAACGTAGCTTCAAATCTGAGCAGAAATGTCAATATCGAAACTACTAAAATTTGCACAGTGAATAAACCCGTCATCAATTGAATATTAAAACTCAATGGAAAACCCCAATAATAAACAAGCAAAATAAACAATGGAGAGAACACACTGAATTTACAAGGTTTGACAAAAATATCGTCTACTCCTCGGGCACCACCATCGGATGATAACTTCACTAATACCAAAATAGTACAAACAAATGGAATTCCTAAGAATTTTAAATATTACAAATGGGAGAAGAGAAACAAATGGGAGAGATTGTAAGGATGTTGGGATGGTTTCAAATGGCAAAGGCTAGGCCTATTTATAGTTGTGCTCCAAGGATTAAACTTGTAAATAGCCTAAAGTGTAGGGACCAAAAATTGATTTCCCCATTGGTAGTTCACCCACTCACCGTTGGAGAATTTATTTCACTGCCTCAATTTTCATCCATTTGGTGCAGCAATACCTTACTTTTCTTCTTGCTACACATGGTTCAAACAAATTGAATTTGTCAATTCGGTGCCCACAATGCTTGACTTTTCAAGTCACAAAGTCAACAAATTTCTACCTTGTCTTGAATTCATCAAGCTCTTCAAAATTTTCTTCTTCCCAAACGTTATCTTCTGTAGTGCCTCCGAATGCGCTAATGAGCGCCACACACCCGAAGGTGTTCAAATTTGCAGGATGTTAATCAAGTTCAAACAATGGTTGAACTTGATTATTGTCACCACCTTGGTCAACATATCTACAGGATTTTTTGTCGTCGCAATCTTCTAGAGTAGAATCTTTCCTTCTTCAAAGATCTCCCGCACAAAGTGATACCTCACGTCAATGTGCTTGGTTCTTAAATGGTAGACTTGATTTTTCGCTAAGTAAATAGCACTCTGATTATCACAATAGAGACTAATGTGACTTTGAACAATTCTCAAGTCTTCCAACAATCTGCTAAGCCAAATTGCCTCCTTAACAGCCTCTACAATCGCCATGTACTTTGCCTCTATAGTTGACAAAGCCATCGTTGACTGTAAAGTAGACCTCCAACTCACTGGAGCTTTTGCTAGAGTAAACAAATACCCAGTAGTAGATCGATTCTTATCCAAATCACTAGCATAGTCGGAATCAACATATCCAACCACAAATTGACCAAGTGTTTTATCCTAATCAAACACTAAACCAACATCTACGGTTTGTTGGAGATACCGCAAAATCCATTTCACAACTTGCCCATGTCCTTTTTCAGGATCATGCATGTACCTACTCACAACTCTAACTACTTGTGAAATGTCAAGCCGCGTACACACCATCGCATACATCAAGTTCCCTACTGCATTAGCATATGGAACTTTTTCCATACATTCTCGCTCTTCATCAGTTTTAGGAGATAATTGAGAACTAAGTTTCAAATGAGAAGCAAGTGAGGTACTTACATGTTTTGTGCTTTCATTCATGCCAAAACATTGTAATACCTTTTTCACATATTGCTTTTGAGTCAAACAAAGCTTGCCTCTCTGTTTGTCTTTACTTATCTCCGTGCCAAGAATTTTTTGGCCTCACCTAGATCTTTCATCTCGAACTCTTGATTCAATTGAGCCTTCAAATTGTCTATCTCTTATTGACTCTTTAAAGCGATCGTCATATCATCAACATACAAGAGGAGATAAATGAAATATCTATCTTGTAGCTTCCGCAAATACAAGCAATGGTCGTATTTGTTTCTTGTGTACCTTTGTCTCCTCATAAAGCTATCAAATCACTTGTAACAATGCCTCAGAGATTGCTTCAATCCATATAGCGATTTGTTCAGCTTAAAAACTCATTTCTCACCACCAACATCCTCTAGCTTAGTCATATAAATCTCCTCTTCCAAATCACCATGCAAGAAAACCGTCTTTACATCGAGTTGAGCTAGCTCCAAATTCAATTATGCTACCAAGGCCAACAATATTCTAATGGAGGAATGCTTCAAAACAGGGGAAAATACTACATTGTAGTCGATTTCCTCCTTCTGGGTGTAGCCTTTAGCTACTAATCTTGCCTTGTAGCGAACATCTTTCTTGGTGGGAGATCTGTCTTTCTTTACAAATACTCACTTGCATCCAATTGTCTTTTTACCTTCTGGTAAATACGCCAAATCTCAAGTGTTGTTCTTTTAGAGAGACTACATTTCTTTATCCATGACGTTTTTTCAATTGTCAGTTTCTAAGCTTTGCATTGCTTTTTGGTAAGTGACAAGGATATCATT
Source organism: Hibiscus mutabilis (assembly GCA_019671005.1). Taxonomy (NCBI): domain Eukaryota; kingdom Viridiplantae; phylum Streptophyta; class Magnoliopsida; order Malvales; family Malvaceae; genus Hibiscus; species Hibiscus mutabilis. Next base: position 52,397,146 of record CM033745.1, read on the forward strand.
ATCAACAACTGGAAGGGCATAGGCCACTGTATTTGTAAATCGAGCAGGTCTACAAATTTCTCTCCTTAACCTTGTGCAAGTGGTTCTGGTGTCTCCAATAGTTCTTGGGTTCGAATCTCTTCACCTTATGATTCCTCCATTGGAGTTGGAGAATCATTAACATTAATTTTTGGACTAATCATCTTCTGTTGAAACTCCACCTATTTTGGAGTACACTCCACCTGCTGTGGAGTACTACTTGTCTGAACAGCTCCATTTGCTACCTTCTTCAACATGATAGATTCATCAAAGGTAACATCTCTGCTACATATTATCTTCTGTGTCTAAGCACCAAAGAAAAAATCCCTTCACTCCAAGGGTGATTCCCATAAAGAGGGCCTTTTTTGCTCTAGGATCAAGCTTTGGCTCCTTCACATGATAATACGCAAGGGATCCAAATACATGTAAGGAATTATAATCTGTAGGGGGTACTCCAAACCATACCTCTAGAGGTGTTTTTCCTCCAATCACCAATGACAATAAACGATTGATGAGATGACCAGCATATGTCACAACCTCAGCCAAAATGGTTTGCCCAACCCAGCATTAGACAACATACATCGAACTTTCTCAAGTAGTGTTCGATTCATACGCTCTACCACTCTATTCTATTGTGGTGTATGTCTAACAGTGAAGTGATGAACAATACAATGCTCCTAGAAAATGTCAAAGAGCATATCACTTCTATATTCCCCTCCATTGTCCATCCTAAGCCATTTGACCTTCTTGCCAGTCTGGTTCTCGATCATATTTTTCCACTTTAGGAAAACTTTGAGCACTTCATCTTTAGACTTCATTGTATACACCCAAACTCTTCTGGAAAAGTCATCAACAAAAGTTATAAAATAGTGTTTTCCTCCCAACGATGATGTTTTGGAATGACCCTACATTTGAGTGAATATAATTTAAAATACTTTTCGTATTATGGATAGTGGTGCTGAATTTCACTTTCTTCTGCTTTCCCAAAACACAATGCTCACAAAAATTTAATTTGCAAGCCTTTGCACCATTCAACAATCCTTGCTTTGCTATAATTTACAATAATTTCTCACCAGCGTGTCCCAACCGCTTATGCCACAACTGAGTAGAATCCAATTTGTCTCCACCGAAGATGCTGCTACTGCTCCAATAATTGTACTACCTTGGTAGTAATACAAGTTATTTTTTTGATGCCCTTGATTATCACAAGTGCGCCCGATGTGACTTTTAAAACTCCATTTCTCATAGTGACAATCGAGCTTTTTGATTCCAAAACTCCTAACGGGATGAGATTTTTCTTCAAACTAGCCACATATTGAACATTAGTCAAAACTCTGGTTGATCCATCTTGATTCTTCAAGAACCAATCCCAACAGTTTTACAAGCATTGTCATTACCCATATAAACAACTATTTCATTTAGTTATACTAAATCGAATAACCACTCCCGATTAGAGGATATATGATAGGTACAACCTGAATCTAATATCCACTCGTCTGAATGAAATGATAATGATGAAGCAACCATTGATATTTCAAAGTCACTAGTATCATGCTCTGCAACATATGCATTTGGAGCAGCTTTTCCTTTCTTCTTCAACTTCGGGCAGTCTTTCTTCCAATGGCCTTTCTCATGATAAAAGATACATTCATCTTTCCCAAGTCTGGACTTTGACTTTGATCTCCCTCTCATCTTTGGCTTTTGGCTTTTCGAGCGACCTCTTACCACCATGGCCTCCGCTGCCTCGTACTTTCTTTCTATCATGGTTTTTTTAGCTCATAACTATATAGAGCAGCAGTTACTTCTTTAAGGGTCACCTCATCCTTTCCATGAAGTAACATTGTTTCAAGGTGCTTAAATTCATCTAGAAGGGATGACAACAACATTAAAGTCAAATCTTTATCTTTGAAAGTTTCATCTATGCCCAACAAATTTGTCATTAACTCATTGAAGGCAGTGATGTGTTTATTCATACTGGTGTCTGGCTAATAATCAAATCTGAACAATTTTTTCTTCATGTGAAGACGATTCTGAGAGCTTTTCTTAAGAATTTTTCCTCCAACACTTTCCACAGTTTGCTTGCAGAAGTCTCGTTCTTGTAGGCATACTTCTGCTCCCTGGAAAGACAAGATCGGATCGTAATGCACGTCATACGGTTAATTGTTCTCCAATCCTTCTCCACCATATCTGCGGGTTTTTCTTCCTCAATGGCAATGTATAGACCTTTTTGAAATAAAGAATCTAGCACCTCGCGTTGCCACATGTTGAAATGACCAAATCCATCGAACAACTTCACCTGAAAGTTTGCATTTGACATTATCCTCCTCGTCGGTATGGAGGAAAAACTTGACGCACCAACTGACCCATCTTTTGTCATGGCATCAAATAATATTCAACAGCACGAACTGGATATTGAAACACTACACCAGGTAAGTTCCCAGGAAAGAGAGGTGGATCACACGGATCGCTTAAGTACCAAGTCATTCCTAGCCAGAACTTTCCTAGACATGCACTGTCACAATACCACACTTCTTTGCAGCAATCGAGCAACTGAGATAGCCTTCACTGAAGCTTTGATACCAATTGTTGGGGAAACCGGATTATTTCCCACACAAACGTAGCTTCAAATCTGAACTGAAATATCAAGAACTCAAGAGGCCTCATTCTTGGAACTCTCCAACAACGTCTTATAAACATCTTCTCTAAGCTCGAAGATAACCCCAAGAGCTGGGCTTGTTTCGCTTGCGTCTGCACAAATTCTCCTCCCTAATCCTCAACATCTGCTTTAAACAAAAATGCTCCAAAACATTCACTCTGTTTGCGTCGATCTTTCCTCCTCCTAGTCCGTCCCACTCAGCAGCTGAGTCTCTCTCCACAAAGCTCAGTATCTGCTACACAGGCCTCCGCCACGCCGACATCCTTCTCGAGCACTCTAATTTTGGCTTCGAACGCGATGTCGTCCATCAAGACTCGACGCCATCCAGCGAGGCATATTTCAGAGGCGTTTGAAACCTAAGCCGAGAACAAGCCAATAAGTTCTTGGCGAGTCGTTTCCAAGGCGATTGCTTATACATCTGCGATTTGTCGAGATACATTCACATCGTGGAGAAGCGAGATTACATGCTTTTTAAAGGGATTTTCAAGAACTAGTCAGAGGGTTTTTTTTAATTTTAAATTATTTGACATTTAATATTAATAAAAATAACATGTCAGGATAAAAAAATAACAAAATAATTCATGTTATTAAAGAGTGACTAAAATAGATTAATATATAAAATTCAGTAAGTAAATTGATTGTTTTTAAATTCAGTAACCAAAATAAGTCCGAGAGCAAAGTTAAGTAATGATTTAGGTATTTTACCCTAAGTTCAATTGCCCCATTGTTGTTTTGATGTTTTAAAGCTTGCTTGATTTGATAGTATCGTAAAAAAATACTAAATTATTGACTTTTACATATAAAATGATTAAATTTGTTGAATTATTTCCTATTAAAATCAAATTAATATAAAATATAAGTTGTAAGTAGACCTGAAAAACTTGACTCAAGACATGAAAATCGAACCGATTTATTCGAATCGAGACCCAAAATTGACCCGAACATGATGACACAAAATTTGATCCTAAATCGAAATAAGCTGAACCAAATCGAAAATTGATTCGAATTTTAGTTGAACCAAAATAGACCTAAACCGATTTTCAACTGAATCGAATAGACTCGAATTGAATGGACCCGAACTGAAGACAACTCGAAATATAAAAAAGATATTAATAAAAATAAAGAAAAAATATGAACAGCCGCACAACTCACCAAAAGTTAAATATATTGCTTTATAAATCTACATATAGGGTGTAAAAAACTGACCGACCTAAAAACTCAATTAAATCCAACCGATCTCCCATTGACCCGAACCGAAAATAACCGAATCGATATTAACCGAGTCAAAAATCAACTGACTCAAAATGACCCGAATTACAATAGACCCGAACCAAAATCAAATCTGAACTATATAATATCAAACCTGAAATGACTCGACCCAAATGACCCGTTTGCCACCTCTAGTTGTAAGGACTATATATGTTTATAAAAGAATCAAAATATAAGATTGAATTAAAATTTAGGTACTAAAATAAGAGCGTAAATTCTTTAAGTGTCAACTTAGGAAAAAATTCTTAATTCGAGTATTAAGTTGAGAGTAAAAATTATTTAGGTACCAAGTTGATAAAAAGATAATAGCATATGGAAGAAATAGGATTAACCTTTGATTTAACTTATATCGACAGTAAGAATGAAATAATTTGAACTTCAATGTAAGTTGAATTGAAGAGTAATCCTATTTCTTTTCAATTTTTTCTCTTTTATTAAGTTATAATATATTTGTAAATTCCCAAAAACTTCTATTCCTTTTCTCTATTATTAAAACATAATACTAAAAACTACAAATTTATAGAAAATTAGTTAAATGTATTGATTTTAGTAATTGAAAGAAGCAATAGAAGAAAATATAAAACATGATAACCTCTTATAACATCTTCGGAATATTTCTAGAAGACGATACTTCCCATAATAATCTTGTTCTATAAGTGAGTTGTTCTGCAAAGGTGTTCTTAACAAAGGTTATTTTGAACAACCGTAGTTCTGAAGAACTATGTCGCACCGATATAGATACAACTATGAGTATTGGTTGTAGAAACGGAGACGAGAAATTGTAGTTTCTAAAATTATAGGGTATGGATACAAAAATAAAGTAGATTTTAAATTCTAAAAATGTAAAAATAAAAAAGTCATAAAAATTATATGAGCATGAAATCATACTTGTATATTTATAGTTGAACCATATGAGCAAGAGAAAGTCGAAAATAAAGAAGAAAAAGACGGTAAAAGGGTGGGAAAATAGAAAAAGAAAAAAGATAAGGAGATAAAATACTTGTAGGTACCCAAGCTGTACCCAATATATCACTAGTACGGAAACGTATCGTACGGCTTTAGATTGAAGTACCCGTCCTTCATAGCTGAAGAAGGCTTATACTGAACGATAATTGTTCTAAACATGACCTGTTCTTGGTAGAGCTAGCGGCAATGTCTAGGGTTACAAGTCCAGGGTTCAAATCCTGTAAGTGTACCCCATCCAAAAATGTAGAATTTGTATGCTTGTTTTGGTATAAAAAAGGACAATTACATTGGAAATGTGGGTTAAGCAAAAGATGCCATAGCTATAGCCTCCTATAATGGCAAGCAAACTAAGGTTAGCATGAGATGGAATGATATATGGTCATGGCCTACCAAATTGATTGCTTAGCTTTCTTTTTGTCCCCATATTTCATAGAGGCCATTTCACCAGAGTTAACTCATAAATCATCTCCAAACTAACAATTGAACTACTATACCCAACATCATCACACATATTGGAAAAATGTACACAAAAAGGGGACAAAACAAAGAACTTATCAGCTCCGGTTAATGTTAAAGAATGCCAATTGCAGTATTGACAAAAGGAAAAACCACCAACCATTTCATCAACTTCCAAAAAGGCTTCAATGTTAACACTACTACCATGTTCTTCTCCAAAAACACAATGCAGAAACTGGCTATCATAAAGGCATTGAGATACCTGCAAATAAAACATAGGGAAACACAAAAGATCTACACAACACGGATAACCGATTTCATGTCGGCAAATATGCTTAAAGTTGCAGAATATAAAAGGATTTCAGTCTGCAGTTAGATAACTGATGCAAGATCATATAAACAGTTCAGTTTCGAAATCCAGATTCCAGATTACCTCACGTTTAATCTTCAAAATTTCCTCTAATATAAAAGTTAATAGTAACAAGTTCCAGCTTTCAATATATCATAGGATGCGACAACAGTATGTTAAAATTGAAATTGTGATTCGCTGCCATTGAAATTTTCTTCACATTCTTTCGGCTAGATACATTTTTTCATAAATTGTGGATTAAAAAAAAACAGAAGTTAAATTCACCTTGAGGAACTAAACTCCAAGTTTGAGACTCATAAGCCAAGCTCGATATCAATCGCACCGAAGCTATAGCGTTGTGGAGCGGAATCATCGATCCAACACTACTCAGCTCCAATGGAAGCCTTAATCTATTAAAAGGAAGCATTTGAACGTCAATTTATAGATTCAAAGCTAATGAAAAAGGCTACAAAATTAGAATCGCTTACCTTGAGATGTGATAGATGCGCGTAGCTGAAGAATTAGAAGTGGAGTGGAGATCGGTGAGTAGGGATTTGTTGAGCTTCAAAGCTGAAGAGTGTAATCAGGACGTTAACCTAGACATTGCCTTCCAAGACGACGCCATTTTGTTTTAGTCGCTGAATTATTATTTTTAGTAAAATGTAATCTAACGTTTAAGTTTTTGTTTTTATTTTGATTATTGACCTTTAAAAATTAAGGTTTAATAGTTTAGAATACTCTTGAGCTTTTTGGAAAAAAATCAAACCACTCAATTAAGCCCTTGAACCAAAAAATTGAATCAATTAAGCTCTTTGATCATTAAATATTAATAGTTTTTTGAATCTGTTGGTGCATTGTGTCGTGTCGTAGTGTTTCCACTTGACATTTTTAAAATTTTTATTTTATTTAAAAAATCTTTAAAAGTTATAAATATTCTAAAAAACTTATAAAATTTATAAAAGATTTTTTTTAAAAAATCTGAAATGCAATAGGATAGAATTGTGGTGTATCATGTGTCAGTAATATCTAAAGATAAAAAACTGTCAAGATATAATGGTCAAAATTGGTCAAATGCCTTAATTGATTCAATTTATTAGTACAATGACTTTATTGAGTACAAAAAAAAGTTCGAGAATTTTTTACACTCTTAAGCTAAAAAAATAATAACGATGCTAATATGATATTTTTATTATTTTTTTTAAATTTACATGGCATTTTCTCTCATCATTGGCATCCTATGCATTACTTCTTCAAACAATTATAGTCTATATTTATCCATTCTGAAACAAAACGCTTGTATTTGTTTTTAACATGTATAAAATTGAACCAAATTCAAAGTTTTATGCGTATGATTTCATAAAATCAAAGTCCATACATCAAATTACATATTTTAGTTTTTAGTGGCTGTTAGGTCATCAGTTAATGATAATTGTACGTCTTTTTATATATGTCATAATATTAAAAAGTATATAATTTAAGGTTTAAGCAGCATGTTTAAGGTTTAAAACTTATATTTTAGGATTTAAAATTAGGAGATTAAATTTTTAGTGTTGGGTATTTGTAGAATAATAAAAAAAAACAGATAATATTTGTTCTCATCCAACGACCCATCAAATAAAAATAAAATTAAAAAATTTTAATTTACTTTCTTTGTACCTTAAAAAAAGATTACTTTTTTTGTTTGGTCTCTTTGTTGTTGTTTTTTTATTTGTTTTTTAGTTTATATGTGATTCAGTATCTTATTTCACGAATATTTGTAGCCAATTCAAGTTAAATAATAAATGGAAGAAAAAAAAACCAAAATAATATATAATCGTGAAAACAAAACTCAAAATTTAAGAGAAACACTTAACAACGAGTTTAATATTATTTTTATATATTTTTAAGTAAAATTAACACTCGGTTTATAATTTTATGCATTTGAGTGTATTAAATATTAATTTTTGTTTATGTTAATTTTAAATAAAATAAAAAGATAATATGGTTATTATTGAATATTAGAATATGCCTTCACTATATTCAGGAAATCAAGTAATATTATTTTTTATTAAGGTACAAATCATATTTAGCCCTTGAACTTGTCAACCTTTTACACATTGGTATACAAGTCTTTTTAGTTTAGATTAGTGTTTGAACTTGTATATTTTTCCACATCAGTACTTAAACATTTTTCTGGTCCATATGAGTACCTAAATTTGTTTATTTTCTCACATTGGTACCTTTTGTTTGTAAAAATATGAAAAACTGAACAAGTTTAGACGTAATATATAGTTAAATTTCTTAAAAATATTAATTTAAATTAGAAATAAAGTGTTATTACAAAGGGATGGGATAATTAAGATAAAAATAAAAATAAATATTAAAATATGTGATGATAAAAAAGTACATGACAAAACTATACTAAGGTACAAGTTATTGTTTACGTGAAACAATTGATAACATATATAATTTAAGTTATAATGAATATAAAAAAAGGTAAAACTTTGATACACAGGCTGTGTAACACAAGCTTGTATATTTATACTATAAATCAAAATTAAACTTAAACTCTAAAAAATTAAACCTCAAACTCTAAACCCTAAACCTTAAATTTTAAACACTAACTTTAAATTCTAAATCCTACAACCTAAACCTCTAACCCCTAAAACTAAAAGGTCTGTGAGTTTACACAGACTGTGTATTGAAGTTTTTTCATAAAAAAATTAAGTTATAATGTGTTGTTTAATAAGAAAAGATAATATGAACCCAACCAGTAGTATCAGTAAAATATGTATACGTTATCAAAGGGTTAAAATATATATAAACAGATATTAAATATGTATTCGATTTAACATGTAAAACGCATATAAAAATATTAAAAATGTTGACATAAAAATCGTACATTAATTTAAAGTCACCAAAAAAAAGGCAGAATTATATGTTTCTTCGAAACATCTCCTTTCATAAAGGATCCCAAAAGAAAAAGAAAAAAAAAAAAAGCAAACTCAAAGGTTGACCGTGTTAAAGATCATAGAAAAAGCGACGTGATTTCGTTATCTTTACCATCATGATTTTCATGAGATCCGAGTCGGACCGCCAACGAAAAAATTGCACGACTCTACTTTTGCGAAAAATATTTAAAATAAAAAAATGTGGGAAATGGGATTTTTAATTTGATAAGTGGGAAAATGGGAAGTTATATATTAGGGTAAATTATGTAACTCATCACTAAATTTTAATCTAAAACTTATTTTAGTTTTTAATATTTCAAAACGTTTAATTTACTAATTAAAGTTTAGACATTGAACGTTTTTGTCATTTTTTCGTTAAATTTTGGATGGTGTTCATTTATCGGCGATTAAAATAATTTTTCCAAGATTTGAATAGTGGAAGCTTTATTTGCACAAGGGAAACAATATACTAAGGAACGAGCTTCATCCAACAGCGGGGAGGGAGATCGATGAGAGAGAAACACAAGTTTTTGCACGATTTGTGGACTTCAAGGCACTTTTTGACAAAATTGATGTTGGATTCGAATTAAGGGCGAGACGAAGCAACTGGTGAAATCTAGAACTGAACGACCACCGACTTTCGATGGTAAATAGTGGATAGCATCCACATCATGACAATGTCAAAAAGTTAACGGAAGAGTGACAAAAAAACATTTGATGTTTAAACTTCAGTGAGTATATTAAATTTTTTTAAAACTTTAATTATTAAAATAAATTTGGGAGTGAAGTCCAATGATGATATATACACATTTTTATGTCGGTATAAAATTTGTTAAGTCCCTTTTAATTTTAAACTAGACAAATTATACGTGATGCCAATTTTAGAAAAATGAGAATCACAATGCTAATATCTTCTGTTATTTTATTTGATTTTGATTGATATGATTTAATTATTGTTGCAATATCCAAATCTTCCACATGAGAAACAAAATCTGAAGAACCTCTCATACTTGAATTTTACAAATAACGTCTTATTCTATAGTCGTTTTATATTTAACTTTATTTTAAGAGGATTTTCCACACGTAAGACCACTTTAATCCCGAAGAAGTCATTTTTTATTAAGGTAAAATACCTAAAATGTCACTCAACTTTGCTCTCTGATCTATTTTAGTCACTGAACTTTTAAAACGCTTAATTTACTCATTGAACTTTACTTCTGACCTATTTTGATCACTTTGAATTATTTTATTAATATTTTGGTATAACAGGATATTAAATATAAAAATAATTTATTGGGTAAATTACAGAAACCATCACTGAACTTTGCTCTCTAACCTATTTTGGTCACTTAACTTTAAAAATGATCAATTTGCTTACTGAACTTTATATATTGACTTATTTTGATCGCTCTGATATTAATCTATTAACGTCGTTATGAAGTGTTATAAATAAATAATAAAATATTAATATTTCTCTCTTTCCCTCTCCATTTTCCATTTTCGCCGTTCGAAGGTTCTTACAACCAAACATAATTGCTAAAAGCTTTCCATTTATGTTACCTTAGTGACCCAAAATAGGGTTTGTTAAACTGACCTACCTATCTTTAGGTGGAAGATTGTGAAAGACTCTTGAATATTTTACCATTGAATATGGTGGAAACACTTGAAAAGCTATAAACTCTGGAGATAGTAGGATGTTAAAGCACAAAGTCGCAGAGATCAACACAACCAAAACATATTAGTAATGGAAGAGGTAGTGAGACTTATCGATGTTTTGACTATATTAGTTTTGAATACGACTTGGGCTATTGATTTGGGTTTGGTCGAGGGATTAGGGTTCTGAGGAGGCGGTGGACCCATCATGATAGTCATGGTTGCGAGAGAGAGATAGAGAGGAGAGGGAGTTACAAAAATTGAGTATAATGTAGCACAACGAACTATGCTAGGACAGGATTTAAAAATAGGTTACGAGAAGTTTTTACATCTTTCAACCCAGAAGTAGGTTAGTTCAACAAACCTTGTTTTGGTTCATTGAAGTAATAGAAATGGAAAGCTTTTAGTAATGATGTTTGATTGAAAGAAGCTCTAAACGATGGTGGTTTGAGAGTTTAGAGGTGACTGCTGCTGTTAAGCTTTTAGAGGATGTTTTTATTTGTTTTTACAAAGAATATGAAATGTAAAAATAAAAAAAGGGTTTAAAAGAGTTTTATGAAAAGGGAGAAAATATTAATATTTTATTATTTATTTATGACACGTCATAACAACATTAATATATTAACGGTTGAGTGACCAAAATAGGTCAATATATAAAGTTTAGTGAGTAAATTAGTCATTTTTAAAGTTCAGTGATCAAAATAGGCCAGAAAGCAAAATTTAGTGATGGTTTGTGTAATTTACCCTTTTTATTATTTTCATTGTCTCCGTGCCCGATTCAGTAAACTCTTATCGTGCCCGATTCAATAAACTTTGGAAAAAAAAACTTCATATTTTCATAGAACTCTTCTTATTTATCAAAGCCAACAAAATATTATGAATTTGGATCCAAAACTTTGATAGTAAGAAATTGGTTTCTTCAAGAGTTGCCTCACAAGACCAATCTTTTAGGACAAGGTATCTATCCTGGACAAACCAAGGCAGTGGTGGATTTAGAAACTTTTTTGAAGGTGAATACACATATATTAATAACACATTTTGAAGATGGAAATACTAATAATATATTAATTATAATAATAATAAGTCTTACTAAAATATAACTAAAAATAAATTTTACAATTGTTTCATTCTATGCCTCATTTTTTATATCGCTGTATAATCTTTTCATTATCTACGTTGCCAAACATATCTTTCTCAATAAAAGTAACTAAGAAATCATTCAACAATTCATCTCTCGTACAACTATGCAATCAATTCTTTATAAATTGCATTACAGAACCAGAGCCAACTTCAAAGTAAATACACAAGTGTGTACACAACATGCTTTTTTGTCTTAACTATTTTTTTAGATAAATCAAAAAGTCATTTTAGATCACAAAAACTTTTATCTGAACAAACATCAACAATATAATTATCAACTGACAATCAAGTAACATAAGGTCTCATGTAGAAAATTCATAAGGATTAAATTGGGCAACATGAATCAACTTTTTATTATCAAAAGAAAGATACAAGTCTCTTAGAATCAAGCAAGCCACACAAACAAGCAACTCTATACTTGGTAAAAAATGATTATTATGCTTTTAAAGTAGTTTATCAATCACTTGACAAAATAATTCAATATGAAAATGATGTAAATTTGAAACTTCGTGTATTTTTCTCCTATACCTCCCTTAAAAAATAAATATATATTCTATCTTGAAACATCAATGTTATTCTTTTCACAAAACAAAGAAACTTCTTCAAGTAAATATTGTTATCCCATCTCTCATCATTTGTAATCGTTGCTTGGACACACTAAATTCATAATATTCACAATGTCTTGATCACTTTTTTGCAATGCTTAAGCTAATTCACTAGTAACCCTTAATATATTTTTCATTAAGTGCAAATTAAACACAAACTCAAAACACTGTAAAGAATTCAACAACATACAGGCTTTAGCTCTTTGCTCTGAGTGTGTTCCATCTTTCTCAATAATTTCAAGTACATCCATCACAGAAGAAAATATTGTAATCAAGCTAACAAAGTTTTATAATGTGAACTCCAACAAGTATCTCTAGTTCTCTTTATAATAGTTTCTAGATTTAATCCACGAATAAAAATCTTCTACCCTTTTTGGTACCCCTATTTATGTTCCAACATTAAGAAAAGGCAAAATGACAAAAGATGCCCCCACGTTTGCATGTTTTGTCATTTGGCCCTATTCTTTTTTTGAAGCAAATAACCCCCAACGTTTCAATTTGGTCCAAATATGCCTATGTTGGATGGAATCTACCAGTCAACTAACAGTCAACGGTTGATGTTGACTAGACTTGCCATCCGCTGACGTATCAGCATCATATTCGCCACGTGTCACCATCCATTTTGGCCAGGTGTTAGCATAATAGTCAGCCACGTGTCACCATAAAGAAGAGTAAAACATTTTTTTTTAAAAAAATCTGACGTGGTATATGCCACGTCAGCCAGATCTTAACGCGTGGTAAGTCCAGTCAGAATCAGCCATTGACCGTTAGTTGACTGCGCTTTCTATCCAACAAGGGCATATTTGGACCAAAATAAAACGTTATGGGTTGTTTGCTCCAAAAAAAGAATAAGGGGTCAAATGACAAAACATGCAAACATTGGGGGCATCTTTTGTCATTTTGCCTTAAGAAAATATGGTTTCATGTTAAGGTTTAATGTTTATAGTTTACGATGTATGATGTAGGGTTTAATTTTAAGGTTTAATGTTTAATTGTAGTTTATTTTTTTGTGTTGAACATAGATAAGATGATATAAAGAATTTGTGTTTAATTTTAAGGTTTACCACTTTACTTCTCTTACCTTAATCATTTGACTATATTGAAAATTTTCTTTTTTATATGAAATATCAACCACGTTAACCATACTAATTTAATTCTATTGTGGGAGCAAAGAAATAAAAAGGATTTTAATTTTTTTAAAATTTAAAATTACCTGATATATTTTAAAGTCGACCACTAAAAAAAGTGACCTATCATAATTTAACACGTAAGCTTAATTTTATTTTTATTTTTAAAAATCTAAACTTTAAAAAAATCTTAAAATTTCACAATTTCTCACAAAAACTCTAAATTCACAAATCTTAAAATCCCTAACACTAAATCCTTTCGCCATGGTCACCAATAGCCTAGTCGCCATCATGTAATTGAAGTCTCCTCCTTTTGATAGCAACATTAGTCTGTTCGTCGTTCATCACTCGATTGAAAGTTTTTCGACGTTCGATCGGTATATCATTTGTTAATTTTTTATCACAAAAAAATGGAGTATTTGATAGTGATGGTCCGATGATTAAAGAGATAGACAATGTTGGTTGATTTGACATTGACAAATGAATTTAGAGATTTGTAGATTTAGGTTAAGATTTTATTTTTAAAAATTAAGATTTTTTAAGAAATTTCAGGATTTTAGTTGTTTTTAATTAAGAACTTATTTTTTAATTATAAATTAAATCCAATCTCACGTTACGTTCTAATTGACTAACATATATTTTTAACGATTGTTAACAGCCAGACACCTAAACTGGTAATGATATAAACATTAGACACCTATTTTGACAAAAAAATACTTTAACCATCTAAAGTAAACAAAAATATACCAACAATTATTTGATCTAGCGTGATGAGATACTAGGTCCCTTAAGCAAGACCACGAGTTCGAATTCTAATATTGTAAATAGTAAAAACAAAGCTAGAAGGATCATCCCGATATTGAACCTCTATAAAATCTACTCTGAAATTAATTAACTATTGTGTTGAATATAATGATTAAGCCAAAAAATAGACCAAAATATAGTTTTAGTATTTTATTTTTACAATTAAATCTGCTTTTAAACAAAAAAACAACATTATGGCATTTAAAGTGTTCCGTAACAAGTCAAGCCTTGTTTAACATTGCACACAAAAAAGATATTTTATATGAAGGAGATGCTCTTACCGACAAGAAAAAACGTGATTTGATTATAACATTGATACCATCACTATTTTTTCGGTCCAAAATTTTAATGCATGTCCTAACATCTCCGAACTTTTTTCCACCCACCATCGGTCCTTCTTCCGGGTCCAAAATAAAAGAGAAATTATTAGACGAATTGATTTATTATATTATTTATGGTTTATTTAATAATATTTATTTTATTTAGTGTAACTTTTAAGTAATTATTTACTTCTTAGTTATATATAGGAAAGAACTAAAAATTTATTTTGGAAAAATAATTGTATGAAAATTTTTTATTAGAATGGCATGGTGAGCCAGAACTATATGATAATTTTTCATATTGAGAAATTATTATATGAATTCGACTCATCACGCCATCCATGGTACATCTAATAACATTCACCTATTTCAGAGTAACTTTTAAGTAACTACTCACTTCTTAGTTATATGTAAGAAAGACGTGAAGATAAAATCTAAAAAAAAAAATAAAAAAATCATTAGATGAAACTATGAATGATGTGGTGAGCCAGACACATCTAATAAGTTTTCATATTAAAGAGAGCAAAGTCCTTGAACCCAGTATGAAAAAGCAAAACCAAAGAAGTATCCGAGAATGGTTACGCAAGTAAATCTACAGTTCAACAACCTAATTTAAGGCTAAAAATGGTAAATTTTGAAACTTGTTAAACAACCTAAAATGATATACTTTTTATAATATTTTAGGTTGATTTTTTAACAAGTTTTGAAACTTTTTTTTTTATTTTTTTAGGTTGGTGATTTTTTGACAAGTTTCGAAACTTGATGAAAAACAACCTAAAATGTTATAAAAATATAACATTTTGGCATAAAGTCAAAACGTTTGTCTGAATAGTCATTTTTATTTTTATTTTGTCAAATTATTTTAAGTCGCTTATTGTCAGTTGACTAACATTTTTTATTCACAAAGATGGACATTTTGACCCAAAATATAATATTATGTGTTAAATTGATTCAAAAAATAATAAAAACCAAAACAACTATTCAATCAAATATTAGTAGTATTTTTTTATATTATACCTAACATTTTAGGTTTTTTGTATAAATTTTATAACTTATTATTTTAATTTTAAATTAAGTTATTATACTGCATATTCACCGTTACGCTTTTTCGCTATAAAAGATAGTTACTTTGTTTTTGTTAAAAGAAACATAGTTCTTTTTTTTTTGTCGGAAGAAGCATAGTTACTTATTACTAAGGACGCATAGGGATTTTTCCTTAAGTGGGAATCCAAAAATCAATGTTAATGTCTTTCGTTGACTTTATGTAATTTTAATTGACATAATAATACTTTTTTTTTTTTTTAATTCTAAAATGTTTAACGGATTTAGCTTGAATATCTATAAAATGTGTTAATTATGTGTTAGCGTCTTTTAGAATTATTATTAAGTTAAGATAATGCATAAATATTAAAGGTTAAATGTATGAAAAATTTTACAGCGTTCGACGAGCACTGATGAACACTACTAATGACGAGTACTGATAAACACTATTAATTTATTTTGTAAAGATTAAAATTTTAAAAGACTCTATGTATAATTATAAATTAGTTAAAAATTTAAAGGTAAATTATTTAAAATAAATTATTATATTTTTATTTTTTAAAACATAATTAAATCAAATATCAACCCTAAATTAAAAAATTCTAAATACTTTTTTAATTTAGATTTCAAGCCACCACCACCGCCGCCCGGACATGAAATAAACACTGAGCTGTAACACCTTTTTTGATACATTTAGGAACGACAACCAATCCATTAAAATTTGTTTATTTCATGTTCGAGCCTCAGGTTAAATCAAATAGTCGCCAATTTTGTGTATCTGCACGAAAGCAAAACTATTTTGATACATTTAAGGTCGGTGCCCACTAAACTACAATGCCCAAATCGGTGCAAACCGGCGGGAAACGGCGACTGACTAACTCGTCGGCTGCGGCGGCTTGAAATCTAAGTTGAAAAAATATTTAAGATTTTTTAATTTAAGGATTGATATTTGATTTAATTATGTTTTAAAAAGTTAAAATATAATAATTTATCATTAGATTTTTAAATAATTTATAATTATGAGTTGAGTCCTTTAGATTTTTAGTTTTTATAGATTAAGTTAATAGTGCTCGGTGTTCGTTGTTAGTGGTGCTCATTAGTGCTATTCAAACGTGGCGACTCATCTTAAATTTATTATCACGTCAATTAAAATTCTACAAAATCAACAAAAAAATCAAATCAATGATTAATTGTCATTGATTACTTACTTTCGAAACTAACATAACTAACCTGTTTCTTCTTCTAAAATTGATAATATTGTCTTAGTTTTAAATTAATAGGGACCTGAGATAACCTTTTTACCATTTTTAAGTCAATCGTATATTTTTAAGTCCATCTTAAAAAATTCCAAAATTTCTCCACTCAACGGCTATATAAATAAACCCAAAGGAAATAGCACTCGAACTCAGATTCCATCTTCGTTGGGAAAATCGATAGAGAAAACGAAGGCAAATAAAGAGCCAAAGGAGTGATGTCGCAAATACGAGTGACGATGGAGGTCGGAAACGACGCCGTTGCAGTTATCACCTTCTTCAATCCTCCCGTGAACGCCATTGCTGTTCCCGGTAAAGCTCTGCAAGCTTAATCGCTTGTCCTTCTCTTATTTTTTAGTTCTTCATTTTTGATGCGGTGATTTGATTTGTTCTTTTTTTTTCAATCGTTGCAGTAATTGCGGGATTGATGGAGAAATTTGATGAGGCGTCGAGGAGAAACGATGTCAAAGCGGTTGTTTTAACCGGTGAGTTCTCATTCATTTCAATCGAATCTATTTTTTATGATTTATCTCATGTTAAATTTGTATTATAGGAGTAGATTTCTATTTGTCTATTTGATTTTGTTGATTAAGGCAACGGAGGAAAGTTTTCCGGTGGTTTTGATATCAACGTTTTCCAGAAAGTTCACGGAACCGGTATGACTTCTGAGTTTATTAATTAGTTAGATTCTTTGCAATTCTTTTTGTTTGGTTAATTTTACTAATTTAGAATTTAATGAGGAGTGGAAATTTACATAATGGTGCTTAAACAGGTGATGTATCTGTTATGCCTTATGTTTCCGTTGATCTAGTCCTTAATGCCATTGAAGGTCTTTCCTCATCCTTTTACTTATTGGAAGTGTTTATTTTCATTGTTGTTTATGACTCATCTTATGTTGTTCTTTTTCAAATCCTCTCAGAGTGCAAGAAGCCTGTTGTGGCCGCCGTTGAAGGATTAGCCCATGGAGGCGGCTTAGAATTGGCAATTGTTTGTTTCTTTTTTCCCCTCTTTTGATGAATATTTTTCACCATTTTGATTCTTAATTTGCTTAGTTGTCTAATCCATGTTATTCATATGCAGGCTTGCCATGGACGGATTGCTGCCAGCTTGGCTTGCCGGAATTGTCGCTTGGCGTGATTCCCGGATTTGGAGGTATGGCCACCAGTGTATTTTAGAGAAAATAAACATGTTTAGATGTGGAATTGTTTTGAAATGATAACCAACTTCACAAGCTTTGACTGACTTGTTATACTATGGCACTTTCAAAAGGCACACAACGTCTTCCGCGGCTCATCGGGCTGCCAAAGGCTATTGAAATTATGATGGTAATACTCACTGTCTGGGATGCTTTCCGAAAATTTTAATGGCTTGTAATTAATTCTTCATTGTTATCTATCCTGTTCGTCACTATATGTATAATCCTATTGCAGTCATCGAAACCAATCATGTCTGAAGAAGGAAACAAACAGGGTCTTATTGATGCTGTTGTCCCTTCAGAAGAGTTGCTGAAAGCTTCTCGCAAGTGGGCGTTAGACATTGCAGAGGAACGTAAACCATGGGTGCGTTCTCTTCACAGAACGGATAAGATCAGATCCATCTCCGAAGCAAAGGAGGTGATACAAATTGCAAGACAACAAGCCAGAAGGACTGCCCCGAATTTGCCTCAGCATCAGGCCTGCCTAGATGTAATTGAGGAGGGGATTGTCCATGGGGGATATGCTGGACTTTTAAAGGTAGTATTTTAGGATCCCTTGCATTTATCTTATCTGTGATTTATATCTATTCATGTTTTCGCATTGGGATTTATATATGCAGGAGGTCAAAGTTATGAAGGAGTTAGTCCTTCAAGACACTGCAAAAGGTCTTGTCCACACGTTCTTCGTGCAGCGTGCTACCTCAAAGGTAATTGCTCTGGCAATAATTAAGCCACTGCCTGCTGCACTTGCAATGTGAATTCAAACTTTAAACTACATATTGAAGTCTCACAAACCAATTGGGATCTTCCATTGTATTCCCCCTGAAGTTTTGCTTTTGCAGGTGCCAAATGTTACTGACCTTGGTCTAAAACCTAGGCAAATAAAGAATGTTGCCATTATTGGTGGAGGCCTAATGGGATCGGGAACAGCGACGGCTTTTATAGTGAGCAATATATTTGTCCTTCTCAAGGAAGTCAACTCTGAATATCTCCAGAAGGGAATAAAAACGATTCAAGGTGATTATTATTCTGGTTTTTAAATACGCATAATGACATTTTTGCCCTTATAATTATCAAAAGATGTCATTTTAGCCCTTCAACATTTTTCCGCCTCTTTTGACCCTCAAACTTCTATTTTTGTCAAATTAAACCAACTTAAAGATATTATTTTCTTTTTACCTTTTTCCTGATTTTTTATATTTTTTACAATTTTTAATAATTTAAATCTATTTTATTATTTTTTAAATATTATTTTTGTTTATTTAATCCACAAAAGGACAATATAACTGACATCAGCTTAACATGTTCCATACTTTTTTCGTCAGTTGGTACTTGGTTCAAATTGACAAAAAAAAGTAGAAGTTCAAGAGCTGGAAGAGACAAAAAAAGTTCAAGAGTCAAAATGATTTTTTTGAAAAGTTTGAAGGCTAGAGATCTCATAATGCCTTTTAAATAAAATTAATGTTATGTTGTATGTGGAACTATTTACATGTTAAAGAGATGTAATACTATCATTTTTCTTCTTCTTCTTCTTCTTTATTTTTGTTGGCAGCAAATGTTCGAGCTTTAGTTACTAGAGGAAAATTGACAAAGGATAAGGAGGAAAAAGCTCTTTCAATGCTTAAAGGAGTTTTGGATTACTCTGAGTTTAAAGATGTAGGCATGGTCATTGAGGTGAGCTATGTTATGGAATTTTAACATGTCTTTTCTCATAATTTATCAATCTCTACTTACAACTTTGTTTTCTGTGATGTCGAGCACATGCAAAAAACACATCCACTATTGACCTCTATTGTTGTTCCTCTTTGCAGGCTGTCATTGAAAATGTTCCTTTGAAGCAACAAATATTTAGTGAAATAGAGAAGGTCTGCCCTTCTCACTGCATTCTGGCAACAAACACATCCACTATTGACCTCAATTTAATTGCAGCAAAAATCAAATCACCGGATCGCGTTGTAGGAGCTCACTTTTTCAGGTGATCAAATTCATTTTCCCTTTTTATAAATAATTAGTTGGTCCAACCTTTTTTTATCTGCATATTTGATTTGGCTCTCTCATTTGCCAGCCCTGCCTATGTGATTCCTCTTTTGGAGATTGTACGTACACAAAAAACTTCCCCACAAGTCATTCTTGATCTTATGGCAATCAGGAAAGTCATAAAGAAAGTTCCCGTCGTGGTCGGTAATTGCACCGGCTTTGCAGTCAACCGGACATTCTTCCCCTATTCGCAAGGTGTACATTTGTTGGTCAATTTAGGTGTCGACTTGTTCAGAATCGACCAAGTGATCAGCAATTTTGGCATCCCTATTGGTCCTTTCCAGTAAGCTTCCTTCCTTAGCTTGGATAGCATTTTCATGAACTGAGTACATTTAGATTATCTCGGAACTAAGTTACTCGGATGTGAGTGTTGGATACAGTGTTAGATAAATAATACATATGAACTTATATGTCTGGGACTATTCTAAATGGATGGTGACAAGTTAATGCTTCTCTTTTGCTATATACTTGCAGGCTTCAAGACGTTTCAGGCTACGGAGTGTTCTTGGCAGTTTGGAAAGAATTTTCAAAGTCGTTCCCAGATCGAGTATTCATATCCCCATTGGTTGAACTTTTGATGCAAAATGGACGAAATGGCAAAGAAAACTATATTTTTGTTCCTATGACATTCTTTTACCAGAGTTTTTCAAGAGATGCTCCTTAGTTGTGAGAAGGGGAGCAACGGGAAGGGATTTTATGAACTTTTGGTAAATTACAGGGAAAATCAACGGGAAGGGATATTATAGTTATGAGAAGGGGAGCAAGCCAAAACCTGATCTTTCGATACTACCTATTATTGAGGAGTGTCAACAGCAAACTAAAATTATGCCCGGTGGAAAGGTAGGTTCACTTACCTTCAAAATGATTCCAATTGAAATTTGAACCTTGACCTCCCAAACTTTTTTACATAAATACTTTTTAGGTCCCAAGTAATTTCGAAAATAGACAAACTGAGTCTTAGGCCCCCAATTGAAATTTGTTATTGCATCTAGCCTAAACTTTAAGACGACCTCAATATATGATCAGAATATGAAATTGATCCAAACTGAAATGACTCGAAAAATCCAAATTGATCAGATCTGGCAATTGATTGACCTTTCCTGTTGTGTTCAAAATTAGTTAATGATTTGTTATTAGAATTGTTTGACAGTCTATAACAGTTACTGATAAAGAAATCCTGGAGATGATATTATTCCCAGTAGTCAACGAGGCATGTCGGGTTCTCGATGAAGGAGTCGTGGTTCGAGCATCGGACCTTGATATTGCATCTGTCCTTGGAATGAGCTTCCCATCTTACCGGTAAGTTTTTCTTTCTTCTTTTATTTTGTCTTATTTATAGCTAATTTGGTAAGTCTAAGTCTCTCTTAACAGATATTATGTGGTGGTATTGTGTTTTGGGCAGATACAGTGGGAGCAAATCACGCGTATAAGAGTCTAAAGAAATGGTCAGAAATGTACGGCAGCTTATATAAACCATCCAAGTATTTGGAAGAAAGAGCCATTAAGGGCATTCCATTGGTAAGAACCTTGTCTCCTCCCCCTTTTTTTTGTTTCCTTGGCTAAGTTTAGTCCAACATCTCAATTACTATTCATTTAATCAAAAACATTTTGGGTAAACATCACCACTGGTCACTAAACTATTCTCATTTTCTTGTTTTAGTCACCAAACTATTATCTTGTGCAAAATCGTCATTAATGTTATATTTTTTCCTATTTTGGTCACTAATGTTACTTTTTTCTTCTTATTTTTGGCACCAATCTATTGCTTCCTTCCTATTCTAGTCACTAAACTATTCTCATTTTCCTATTTTCCTGTGAGCTTTTAACGATGGGTGAATAAAATAGGGAAAAACATAACATTAGTGACTATTTTGTAAAAAATAATAGTTTAATAACCAAAATAGAAAAGTGAGAATAGTTTAGTGACCAATGGAGATGTTTACCCAAACTTTTTTTAGGTATAATCATTGGTATCCGACCTATTAGTTGACTAATCTGGATCGTATACTGTAGCAGTTCATTGTGGAGGCGAACTTCACAATCTAATTTGTTTCATTCAAAATGCCGGAATTTAAACTCCCGATCCTAATTACGTGATCTAGTATTTTATCCTATTAGACCAACTAATTGTTGGTAAAATAAATTTAATATATGGACAATATTATGAAATAATATTTTGATTTTTTTAAAACAATAATATGACTTTTAAAATTTAAACTCAACGCGACTTTGGCTTAAACTTGTAATAGTTACATATTCTATGTATTCTTCAGGATTCTGAAATTTAATGCCTGCGTTTTAATTCCAAGAATCTAGTCCCTCTATCTGTTTAATCACCCTATTAATTGTATTCTGTTAAATTTAAATATATAGAATTAATTGAATTTTCAATTTTTTTCATAAAACATTTAACTTCATTGATAGTGTCATAGTTGAACTTTTAATTTTTAAACCAAACAAGTAAAGTTATTGAGCTTTTGAAATTAAAAGTAGATGGATTAAATTTTAAGATCCAAAAATTACATGGACTGAGGGCGTAGTTAAGCCAAATGATTAGGATGAGATCTTGACGCGCTCACCTTTTAGTGTATCTGCAGAGTGCAGCAGCAACTTCTTCTACATCATCGAAGTCGAGGCTTTAGTGTGATTGAGGGGTGATGTGGTAAAAGCAACAAGAAAAACGGTAAATATTATGTATTAATATGTATCATTAATTATATATAGTGGTATGTACTATTTACTATTTTAATAATCCTTAAAATTATGAGAATTTAAAACATGATTATTTTTTAAATAGGTTTAAACATTTTTTGTGCTATTTTTTCAGATATGCAAAAGAACTTATAAAATTCACTTCTTAACTGCATTTTTTTAAAAACAATACTAAACTAATCCCAAGTTAATTTACCCTAACGATTAGACATTAACGGGCAACTTAAAAGAATCCAACCCACTAAAAATGCACTAATAGCTATTCCAAGTCTACACAAGTTTTGTCAACTCGTAACAGAGACAATGACAATCATTTATAATTAGACCCGGCAAATTTGACCCGAGAATTGAACCGATTTCTCCGAACCGAAACCTCAAAATTGACTGAACATGATGGCCCGAATTTAATCCAAAACCCAAAATAAACCGAACCGAACCGAAACCTAATTGAAATTCAGTTGAACCGAAAATTGACCCGAACCGATTTTTAACCGAATCGAATAGACACGAACCGATTTTCAACCGAACCGAATGGAACCAAACCGATTTCACCCAAACCGAAAGCAACCGAACCGAAGGCAACCCGAAATTAAGAAAATGTATTAAAATAAATAAAGATGAGATGTGAACTGTCGTACAACTTACCAAAAAGTCAAATATACATGCTATATAAAGTCATATATAGGGTGGAAAAACCTAACTTAGCCTAAAAACCCGACTAAAACCGATCGATCTCCTATTAACCCGATATTGACCCGACCCGAAATCAACCGATCCGAAAATAACCGACCCGAAAGTCAACCGAACCGAAAATCAACGAACTCGACGTCCTGACCCGATACCCAAACCGAAATCACCATAGACCTGAACTAAAACCGAACCAGACCCGAACCGAATTTAAACCAAATGCAATCAGAACCGAAATGACCCAAACCGAAACCGAACTGAATGATCCGTTTGCAACCTCTATTTACAATGCTCCGGTCCTACTTGACATTAATTCTCGAGTTCAAACTATGTAACTCTCTATTCTTAAGCTTGATGAATAAAAAAATGAATAAATGAGCTTGGATCTATTGTTATCTTAGAAATGATTACATTTGTTACATGCCAGACCAATATATATATATATATAAAAACCGTGTAAAAAAATTTGCAACTCTTCATATTTAAGTTATAAAATTTAAAATTTAAAATTTAAATCTCTAACCTTAACACCCTAAAAACTTAAACCCTGAACTCTAACAGCATAAAACTAAAAAAATACCTCCAACATTTGACTGAATAGTCACTCTAACTCAAATTATTTTTTGAAGCAATTTAACCCTCAATGTTTCATTTTGAGTCAAAATAACCCCTCTACAAATAAAAACTGTCAGTTAATTGATAGTAATTGACTTGGAATGACACAACAAATTTATATGACAATAACATTAACATAGCAATATCATATAGACAAATATGTTGACTTTAAAAAACGTTACACCAGTTAAAAAATAATTTATAAAATTAAAATATAAAATAATTTTTTCTATTAACTTATCATTTTATCAAGTCATTTCAAATTGTTTACCGCCAATTTTTTAACCGCCAATTTTTTTAACAATTTTCATCTACATAAGAACTATTTTAACCCAAAATAAAATGTTAAAGATAAATTGCTCTAAAAAATAGGCCCAAAGTTATTATTCAATCAAACGTTTAGGGTATTTTCTGACTTTATATCAAATCTAACCATAAACTTTAAATTCTACACAACACACAAAACCTTTAAACCCTAAACTCTAAATTATATTTAATTTAGACAAACTTGTGTATTTTTCTTCTCTCGGGATCCACTTACACTAGTATAAATTAAATGAGTTTTACGCAACTCCATAAGCTATTTTACAATTGGTATTTTAACAATTCAATTGCATTCCAAATTTTGAGAAAAATGAAAATTCAACCGTTGAATTGTTAAAATATCAACCGTAGAACTTATGAAGTTGTGTGAGATCCCCATATATATAAAACAAAATTTCTCAAAAGATATTAAATGATAGTAGAAGAAGAATTCTAATGAACAAAACAGACATAAAAAAAGACTGATGCTTTGGAAGAATGCACATGCAGGCTGCAGCCATAGTATTATAAGAAAGAGCATAAAAGATTTTCATTTCAATGAAGAAATAATATACACATAAGCCTTAAGAACATCAATGGTTGAGGCAAATAGCATGAATACTACAATACCCGACTCACCGATTAAAGCGGTAATCAGCATTTTCTGTTGGATACAACTCTAAGCTACAAACTACATCAAGAATTATAAAATTCCTCTATGTTTTTGCTAAAAATAAGAATGGATTAATGAGAGGGCATGGTATGAGCTCAAGCCATTGAGGCAGAAAACCGATAAATAATTAAAACATGGGAGAAATTAATTCGAGCACTGGTCAGTGTCAAGAATGATGTCCACAATCAGTTTGATATTGCATCAAAGCCGAAGGTGGAGAGAATGGTTGGTTGCAATGGTGCAGAGAAAGTGTGGTATCATACCTTGGACTGATCGTCAGCATTTAGGATCTTTACATTTGTTTTTTCGGCTTTTGATTTAGCATCCCCATTTTCAGGATGGGATGGACCTCTAGCGAGATCATTATTGCCGGTGGCGACCACCGCAGCAACCATCTGAGATGTCTTGACTGTGGGTGGACTGACATTTTTTGCAGCTCCATTGGTGATGGATCCTTGTTGATTCCCCGTCTCGGTTCTGGCCATTTCGGTTACATTGCTTGGGGGACCTCTTTGACTACCTATCTCTGTTCTTGCTAATGACGAACATTGCGTTTCTGTGATCAAAACAGAGCAGCATTGTCAATTCCCAATAGTTTATGCATTATGAAAAAGATAATACACCGTAAAATAGATAACATATAAATTGAAGTTCTTCACTCTCTGCCACTCCACACTCACTTCAGCATTCTGCCTCTCCATGATGTATTAATCAGTTGTTAGAAAGTTGGGGATCGTTTCGTCATTTGAGTCTCTTTTGATATTCAGAATATAATCGTTATGAATCAAATTTTCGAAAAAGGAAAATGGAAACTTGCCCTTTATCTCTCCGAAAGTGATAAGCCTGTTGAGACAATCTCGGAACTTTGTCAAAACAATTCTTTCCTGCTCAGCATAAATCTCAGTCATGCCCTGTCCATAAGGCAATTGCGAAGATGTGCTGCAGCCATGGCCCATGCTCCTATTAGGAGACGCAGTGGCCATGAACATTGTATCTTGTTCATCACACATCAATGCCAAAGTTCCCGGAGACATAGGCCTTCCCTTTGGCATATCAGCACCATCCGAGCTGGATTCTTCAGGGCCAGCTTTATCAGCCAGGTTTGCACTTGAACAATCATCAGCCATGGTTTTCTCGGCATCAGAATCCTTCTGGCTTTGCAGCCTGTCTTGAGTGGATGATGCAATGGAAGTTTCTGCATGATCATCTGTCCGTTTTTCAGTCAAAATTCTCTGATCTGAAAGTATACAGAAATTTAACAAAGACCATAAAATATATTAGTGGCAAATCCATTAACCTATTCTGACTCACTCAAAAGTTA
This sequence comes from Hibiscus mutabilis, assembly GCA_019671005.1. Classification (NCBI taxonomy): domain Eukaryota; kingdom Viridiplantae; phylum Streptophyta; class Magnoliopsida; order Malvales; family Malvaceae; genus Hibiscus; species Hibiscus mutabilis. The sequence continues at coordinate 52,423,276 of CM033745.1, forward strand.
ATTGCTAAAAACAAATTCAAAACTGACATACAAGAAATTCTGTTAGCGGCATCAAGTGTCCAACTATTATTTCTTACAAGTACGGGCAAGAATGGTCTAACATACCAGAATATTTATGGAAATGACATCAATGCCAATATTTAAAACAGCTATAACACATTATTCATTGAAAAACAAAGTCTAAACTCTAACCTTAAACACTGATACTACGTATTCATTTGAAAGAAAGAAAGCCGCACCATTACTTTATTCAAACCATCAATCTTCCTTTAACAAGTACAAACAGAAGGTTTCAATATACATCACAATATAGAATTTGTTTCTATGAACAGCTAGGGATGAACACCATGGCAAAACAAGTATAAGTTGATCATCATACATGGTAATACTCACTGTTTAAGCATTAAACTAACACAGGATTAGACACTACAAGTTCAGACCAGTTATTTGAATGGTTTCCCATTTACCTGATAGTGTCTTGGCAGCTTCTCCTGATAGAACTACCAAAACAGAGCAAAGCTCCTTCAAGTCCTGCTTTTGAATAATGTCGGCTAACAGAGACCTTCCACCAAAATGCATAAGTTAGTTTCCTGAACAATCAGACTACATATATCTTTTGATAGACTCTCCATTTACCTATATGTAAATTTTGAAGGGCCTACTGCAGCAGTTGTACTAGCACGAGAAACTGGTGGAGAAGACAGGGAAGAGGAGGGTGCAGAAGCTCTGATATGATGTGGCTGATTAACAAATAAAAGAAGTAGCAAATGTAAGTTCTCAGAGCATAAATAAAAGTAATTGTGTGAATGTTTTAATGTAACAAGTGAAGCAAGAATATTGAAACAATAGTAAAGCGTAAATTAAACAACATTCACAAAGTTTCTTCCATGAATTGTCAATAAATATTCATGGATAAGATGTTTTACCTGATGAAAGCTTCCAAGCCTCAGAACAGATGGATCCTTGGCGGTTGACCCAAAGAACAGTTCCTGACCTTTTCTTTTTTAGACACCGGAGTGGATGCATAACCAGAGGACCCAATAGCTCCAGTTATGGCAGCATTTGCTGCCTGCTGAATATATGCCATATTGTTGGCATGATCACCATGAAATAGAGCCTGTCTCTCTTCACTTCCCTCAAAATTTTTGCAGTCCAGGCATTTACAGTTTTCGGAGCAAAGAATGTTGGCTTGGAAACACTCGCAATACTTTTTAAGGCACCCAGATTTCTTACAATGACATCCTTTATTGTGCTTTCCCAAAATTAAAACTTCCCCAGCCTCTTCCTAAAAATAATTCAATACTAATTACTATGAGAATGCAATTGCAGCAAGCTCTATCAAATAACAGCATTCGTGCTAAACTTTGAATTTTATATTTTGATAATATAATTTTTCAAGAGGGAAAGGATCCTCCCCACATTGCCACTGAGTAATACACTTCCAAATAAATCTACTGTAGAAATTATAATGATTTTAAATTAATGAAGGTAAATGAAAGTTAATTAAAAAGGAAAAATGAATAGAATAAATATTAATCTTAGATTTAGATGAAATTTGAAAGTGTATTACTCACCCTTGGATCTTTTCCTTTGCAAGAATCTAACCAGATAGAGTTCAGAAAAAAAGATATCAACTGTGTGCAAAAATCAAATGTGTAGCCATACATATAAATAGAAGAATAACATTTTAAAAGGTTCTGTATATTCCAAATGCCCATCAATGAGTAAAGGCAACAAAAAATATTACCATAGCTAGACATTTTCATGGAGCCACATGAACATTGGTATCTCCATGATAAAAATTAGCTAAAAAATTTTATGGCTTTTTTTAATCAATGTCGTGCGAAATCAGCAATGTAAAATGTGAATTAAAATGAAAAAAAAAGAAGTCTGGCTAGCATACCCTGCTATCCCGTGTGCCATGCGGGCTGCTTGCAATTTTGGGTCTGAATGCATTTGGATTGCGCTCCAAAGTTGCTTCAATAGCTTCTCGTCTTGCAGTTTCATTCTCAACATTGTTATAACAATTAACACAGTTGCACCCATCACAATATATGCCAGATGCAAAGCACTCACAGTACCTAGTCACGGCATTGCATAATTAATTTTCTATATCTTATACCATCAAACAAATTGATTACAGTTCACATACAAAAATGACTCACAGAAAAAAAAATCATACACAAGAATGAAATAAGGGAAAACAAATAGTGCTACAGAACTATCTAAAATGCCCAGGCAAAAATGGCTTACATAAAGTTGCATGTAAGGAAGAAAACCAGTTTCATATCTTGAAAATGAAACAAATTAAATGTATTATGTATACAGAATCTATAACTGGAAAAAAGAGCTCAATGCAGACAAGTCTGTAAGAAATTTGCTACTATCCTACAAGGAAAATAATAAAAACAGCTGTTAATAAGACATCACGAGTTGAGCAGCACTGAATCATGGAAGAATTCATTATGCCAAAAAAGCATAAAAGTCAATGTACTTACAATTTCAGACACCGAGAATGTTTACAGTTACACTGCTTCTGTTTCTTTGGAGTGCCATCTTTTAGTTCATTTGATCTTGGTTTTGCCTTTGGGGATTCTGGTTTCCTGAAGTGAGCAATAAATAAAGAAAAAGAATAAAGCTAGAGGGCAGGTAGCTAACTTCAACATAGTTCTTTTATTAAAAAAACTGATATATTTTAAAAGCAATCCTGCTGTTTATTGAACCGTTAACTCCCGCAGTTGTTTAAACCATTTAAGTTTTCATAAATTATCTTCCAGAAATGTTAAACACATTATCGGTAAGGGTGTAAGAACAGAAAGAAAAATTGAAAGAGAATAAAACAAGTTTCATTGCAATTAAAAGGTAAGAAAGGGGAAAATGACCAATATGGTAATGTCCAAGAAACACAACGTTCACATCCCAGCACTACATTACATTCTAGACAGAAATCATGGGAAACAATCAGTAAAGAGCCTAAGAAGCTGTTGACACTTATTTTTGGTTGTTAACATGTCACGCAGGGAAAATTGGTTAGACAGGAAGTATGGGTAGCAATACTCCCTCGCGACAACACATTTACTAGCAGCGCTCACAAATGGCAGTGATCCAGTGCTCCAGCACTCCGGTGCTCCAACATTCCAATGTTTTAACTCCAACACTTCACTCCTCCAGCACTTCAGTGCTTCAACACTCTAGAACTTCAGTGTTTCAGCACTCCACTGCTCTAGCACTCCAGGGCCCTAGTGCACCAAGAATTTGCTGCATCAGTGCTACAAAGCAGTGCTCTAGAACTCCAGTGTTCCAATACTGCAACATTTCATTCCCTAGTAGCAAAGCAACATAAACAAATTTTGCAGTGTGGTACATAACTACAGAAGAAAGAGCAGTAGAGCTAACCCTATCAGTGGCAGGATTTTTGGGTTTACTTCAGTATTTGGTTTTTCTGGGAGTACCTCTGAAGTGGAGATTATTAAGAAGCCTCCTTCTTAACCTTATTTCTTCCGTTTTGGAATGCAATTTTCTTTCTAAAATATTCTAACTACCACACTTTTTATCTTCCCGAGCCAAATTTTCCCCCTCAATTGCCAGCATTTGTTCTTCAAAATCTACATCAATCTTCCTCTCCGCCATCTCTCCAACATTATACATTACCAGTTTGCATAATTTTGTCACCCTATCAAAAGAAACCCTCTATAGAAGCTATATAAGGTGAAACATAAAGCTTAGAGAAAACCAACTTCCCAAAAAATCAATTGAATCATACCTTAATTCAAAAACAATGTTCGGTGAAGAAATCAAAGGAAAAAACTTAATTTAAAGAGACGGATACAAACGCAACAATTAACCACCAAATGATAGATTCCCAAAAGAAACTCCACAATTCTGTTAAAGAAAAAATTATTAACATTCCTAAAACCGTATTTCTTACAAAGGGAAAGAAAAAAACAGAATTTGATGCAAACATAACAGAGACAATAGAGTTAGTGTTGAAGCATATACGAATATAAAATGTCAATCCGGAAAAGAAACACGAACTAAACCAAATGGCAAACACCAAAAAAGTAATAATAATTACAGAAAACTAAAAGAACAAAAAAACAATTTTTTATCGGAAAAGCTTACACAACTCTTGTCGAGGCAGTAGTAAGAGGAGGTTGCGCAGCGACAACAGGGGTGGTCACAACCACCGGCGGCTTTATATTTTGCTGCTGTTGTTGATGTTGCACAGTAACTGCAGCCGAAGGCGAAGACACACCTAACCTTTGGGTGGATTGCGGGTGTTCCGGCAAGCTAACACCTCCGGAAGAAACCACGCCAAAACCGGCAGTGAAATCGAGCTGCCTTGCTAGCTTCTTCGCAGGAAAATCCGCCGCATCCGATTGCACATTTTTTGGAGGGGATTCACCTCCTTCTTCTTCCCCCATCCAATTCCAACTCCCCCCCCCCCCTAAATTTCAAAAAATAAAAAAATACACCACGCAATCACAGCTCAAAAATCCACCAAACAACCACCTTAAATCAACTCCAATTCACACACTTTTAGGTCCAAATCCCAGTCTACAATCTCAAAAACCTCAAATTACTAAAATAACCGCGATTCCCCGAAGCTCGAGATTTCCAGCATGAAGTTCCAAAAAAATCGACAAGATTTAGAACCCGATCGATGCATAGAGAGAGATAGAAACCAAAGAACACTGCAGAGATCAATAATAAGAGTTAGGGTTTGTAAAGCAGTGATTTTTGAAGAAGGGAAAAAAGAGAAGCAAAAGTGTCTGCTTCTTCTTCTCTTCTTCCTTAGTTTTTCCTCCCTCTCTCTTGCTGAGTTTTTGAAATTTCAATTTCTTTTCTTTTTCTTTTTCTTTTTGGGTCAATTGGATGGTGGAGATTTGTGTGGGCTTGGGATCCGACGGTTCATGTTGATAAGATTAATCGACGGGTTAAATTCATAGGTGTAAGTATGAAGTGTTGCTGAACGTTGGATCTGGTTAAATTGAACTTTCTGGTTTTCCACAAGAACGATGTCGTGTGGGTTAAAATACGGGTGAAACTTATACAAAGATATGATATAAATACTTATATTATTTCTATATTTCATATTGTAATAACCAAATCAGTTCGAGCCTTAGAGCTCATTACACATATATTATAAAATCTAAATAAAAAATTTACAGACTCATTTTCTATAACTTATTACCTATTTACATAATTAAATCAAGCTAGGCATAATAACCAATTCAAGCCCATAACTTAAACCTAGGACCTAATTTAACCCTAAAAAACCCTAATCTACTATAACATTGAGCCGCCACCGCTGAGCCGTCTGCCACCACCGCCCTGCTTTGCGGCCACCACCCATAATTATCTTCGTCACCCTCTACGTGGTCGAATGAGAGCCTCTCTCTTGCCCTTTAAATCCACCAATCCGCAACATAAAAAAAAAAAAGGATTAGAGACCATTTTTAAGAAAAATCAAACCAAAAGATACAAAAAAAAAATATATCGAAGTAGAAAAAAATAAAAAATTGTGAAATAGAAAAGGCATGCGAGATTCTTAGATCTACGAAAATAGATAAGGTTTTAGGAAAAACAAACCTTAGATCTGTGATTAGAACCCAAAACCAAACCAGTCGGTCTTCTTGAATTCATTTCGGCCGCTATTCGTGGCGGTTCTCCGTCGTTGACGAATGACGGTAGACGCGATGGCCCTAGGCGGCTCTAAGATCGGACAGAGGGGAAGTTGAGAGAAAATTGAGAGAGTTTTGGTGTTTATTTGAGATATCAGATGCCAAATGGTTTTTTTGGGACAAAACATGTATTTATATGATGCTCAAAATGACGTCATTTTGGGCATCCCTGTTCATGCCCAAAATGACGTCGTTTTGGCTTATACCCGAATACGTAATCCGACACGGAAAGGATCCTTGAGTTGATCAAACAATAGTTGAAGGGTGAAAGATTTAAAAGGAAATGTAATGGAAATGAAAAAAATTGAACACAAGAAATTTTAGAGTGGTTCAAGCTTAGAACAAGCTCTACATCCACTAGCTTAGCACCCTTCTGAGGATTTCAACATTCCACTCAATGAATTCGTCCCTTTTCTGGCTTAGGAGGAAACTGTTACAATCGATCAAAACTTTCTACCCAAAGCTTGATCAAAGACACTCTTACAAAGAGAAATTGTGGTAAACAAAAAAATACCTATCAAAGGTAGATAAGTTTACTCAATTACAAGTTCACACAAACCCAAACTTGAATAAAAATGAATACAATAAAATCTCTCAAGAGGGTTACAAGAATTTGACTCTATAAGGCTCAAAAGGATTAGATTTGTACTTGAATGTGCTTGAATTGTTGATTAGTTGTTGTTGTAGCTTCAAAGGCTTGCTTTTATACCATCTCATTAATTTTTAACCGTTTGGGTGGTTGGCATCATAAATAGAGCCATTAGATTCTCTTTTTCCCACCATAAATGCTCTGCTGCAACCTACCGTATCGATACGCGAGAGGCCGTATTGATTCGAACCTAAAAATATAAAGAGCCATTGTGCAGGTAAAACAAAGGGCGTATCGATAAAGGGGAGGCCGTATCGATACGATTTTGCTCACTTGGGAAACTGCTAGAACCTGTACCAGTACGCCTCGTAGGTTTATCGATACGAGTTAACTAATTTTCAAAATCGCATGTTCCCAATAACTGACAAGTCAATGTTCGAATCATAAATGAAAATATTTGAAAAACCTCAACTACCGTATCGATACACAAGTAGCCATATCAATACGTTGTTCTTAAATCTTAAACCCAGTATGAAGGTTGCATCAAAACGAATGGCACCATATCGAAACGCCTGAGTAAAAACCTTAGCCCATATGAATGTCGTATCGATACTGAATGAACCGTATCAAAATAGATTCTTACAGTGGCCTTTTAAGTTAAGCTCGTATCGAAACGCTTTCGAGGGCGTATCGATACGCCTGGGTGTAAAAGTTGAATTTGGCTTTAAATACACTTAGAAAAATTTATGGGGTTTAAGTTTTTGACTTTGAATAATATTGTACTTGAAAAATCAATGTCAATTGTGAGTCTTTGAGGTACATAAAAAATTATTTTCTTTTACAAATAGGTCCTTAAACAATTTGATATATCAAAATCAAACTTTGGTTTTACAATCTCCCCCTTTTTGATATAAAAAAACCAAGTTAAATTTTTAAGTCTTTTTGAAAGAAAAAAACTCCCCTTACTTAAAGATAGGTTTAAAAATGTTTTTGAAAAATTCAAGCTCTTTTACTTCTCCCCCTTTTTGTTAGATCAAAATCAATGATAGTACATGATAGAAACAAGAAATATAACAATGAAGCATAATTCAAAGCATAATTAAAGCAACATAATTATCATTGAAAGTTCAAAGCAACATAATCCAAATCCAACTAAAAACTTAAAAACAAACTAAAATCAAAGCATAGGTTGTTAAAGGAAATAACATAGGTGCATAAAATAAAAATCCTAATATGACATGTATGATATGTAATGAATATTTAGGGAGCATCCTCATCCTCATCCTCATCATCTTCGTCCTCTTCATCTTCATCTTCGTCATGGGTTTGAGTAGCCTGAGATTATCTCCATCCTCATGGAAAGTCTTGAGAGATATGTCCATCAAACCTTGTTGGCTTTGAATTGCTTGAACTCGTTCCTCCAAGGAAAGAAATAGAGTATCAATGGCCGCAAACCCTTCATTCATGGGTGTCTTCAATGAGGTCATAGATGTGTTTAATGTAGTGAATTGCTCATTGAGATAAGCCACGAGAGCATCCATAGCCGGTGGAGCAATCGGAGCTTGAGGAGCGGCTTGTGGAGAAGCTTCCGATTCTTCGTGGATAGCATCATGTGGAAGCTCGGCAAGATATAGCCACTCACCATTGAAATAGTGAAACCTTGTACGAACAAGAGAGCGCTCATCAATGGGATGATAAGAGGCTCGAGAAAGTCTTGCGAGCAATCGATCTCCAGTTGAGTAAACAAGTAACTCAATGTTGTCCCATAAGTGAAGGATGAAACTAGAGAGGTGTGGCGATGTTGGATGAGGTAACTAGATCCGCGAACATAATTTGAGCAATATTGGGCTGCTTCTCTTCACAAAAACTTCTAATCCAAAAGTTGTCCACTTGTCGGATAGTGGAAAACTTACCACCGGATGGCTGAAACCACCAAGTGATCATGAGATGCAAGATACGATCATGAGCATCAAGAATAGTGACAAAACCGCCAAGAACATGTCCTATGGAGTCCTCATCGTCGATTCCCTCATCTTCTGTCCCAAAAACATTGACAAGAGTTTGAAAATCAATACGAAACTTCTTCCCTATTATGAATGACTCAATAGCAATGACCTTAGAACAATCTTGGTTAGGGATGCACCTAGCATTTGCAAAGAAAACCAAGACAAGGTTATGGTATAAAATCCCGGGGATACCCAAAAATTGGATAAAATTCTAACGTCTCAAAAGATGAAGATATTTAAATTTGAAACATTCAGAGTCTAAGAAAGGAAGAGAGGTTACTCTGTTATGGCTAATTTTGTAGTTTTGATATTGCTTGAAGTGATTTAAAGCTGTCGGGGTCGTAAATCTCTTTTGATAAATAACACTAAGGTTGGGACAAGCCGAATTGTCTTCGGTTGAAGACTCACCAACCTCGGTTGTTCTAGCTCTCTTTTTCGGTGTCATAGATAATCTGAAAAACAGTTTTAAGGAACAAAATAATGTATGCATAAACCATCATATTCAATCCAATATTCAATCCAATAATTCAAGGTATTGTTTAAAAATCTACGATATAATTTTGGTAAAAATCAAATAATTCAATATATAAAATATAATTTTGGTAAAAAGAATTTTGAAAAATAGGTTAGAAAATATACAATATAATTTTATATTTGAATAAATTTTTTTGGATTTTTGAAAATTTTATAGAAACTTGAAAAACTGTAGTATATATATGTTTAAAACACAAAAACTAAGTAAAAATAGTACAGAAATCAAAACAAAATTAAAAAGAAAAAGGAAATAGTTTTATACCTTGAAGTTGGGATTATGGATGAATAAGGATGAAGCAATGCACAATCTTTTATGAAAAGAGCTTGGGATGATGTTTAGAATAAAACCCCTCAAAATCTTTGATGAATTGATGTGAAAAAACATAGAATTGGGTGTGCATTTAAAGGGAAATCGGCTAGGGTTTTGGAAAAAAAGTGTTTGAATTAAAGTTGAACCCATTTAATGACTCATTTAAGGATACACGGCTTCGCGTACCGATAAACCATATGGCATATCGATATAGGTGTGTCGAAACACCAGTACCGTTTTGATACAGGCTCAACTGTATCGGAACTTGTTCTTGAACCCGTATCAATACGGTTGGACCCGTATCGATACACTTGTGCTGAGAAATGCAATCTGGGTTGAGACAATAATGGTGTATCGAAACACCTTCACCTGTTTCGATACGAATAACCCAGAAAATGCATTTTGGGCCACAAGTTGCTCAAAAGTTTGGTTTTATTCGAACCGAAATACATGCAGGTGATATGTGAACAACATGTATGGTCTAACATGGATACATACTCCCCCTAGCAACAAGCATAGATGCATCAAGAAGCAAATTTACACATGCATATCAATCAATTGAATTCAAGCATCTAAAGATTCTCTTAACGGCATATAAGGTGCGATTCTCTAAGGCTAGCTTGAACCTAGAATACAAGCAAACACTAAACATAATATCGGGTCTACTTGCGGTAAGGTAAAGCAAGGAGCCAATCATGGAACGATAAAGCTTAGAATCGACACACTTACCTCCTTCATCTTTGTCAAGCTTTATGGATGAGCTCATTGGTTTGGCTTGAGGCTTCACATTCTCTAAGCCAAACTTCTTGAGCACGTCTTTTATATACTTTTCTTGATTGATAAAGGTGCCATCCTTCTTTTGTTGATTTGGAGCCCCAAGAAAATGAAAGTTCCCCCATCATGCTCATCTCAAATTCACCTTGCATTAGCTTAGAAAACTCTTGGCAAAACAATTCATTAGTAGAATCGAAAATAATATCATCTACATAAATTTGAACTACTAAGATGTCTTTGCCATATCTTTTAATGAAAAGTGCAGTGTCCACCTTGCCTTTTTCAAAACCTTTTTCAATCAAAAAGTTTGAAAGCCTTTCATACCAAGCTCTAGGAGCTTGTTTCAAACCATATAAAGCTTTAGTGAGTTTGAAAACATGATTTGGAAATTTTGGATCCTCAAAACCCGATGATTGTTCTACATACACTTCTTCATTTATAAAACCATTTAGAAAAGAACTTTTGATGTCCATTTGAAAAACTTGAACTCATGAAAGCATGAAAATGCATCCTAATTGCTTCCATTCTAGCTACGGGTGCATATGTTTCATCAAAATTGATTCTCTCTTCTTGAGTGTAACCTTGAGCAACAAGTCTAGCCTTGTTCCTCGCTATGTTACCAATCTCATCTAGTTTGTTTCTAAAACCTATTTAGTTCCTATTGTAGATTTATTACTAGACTTATCAACTAATGTCCATACTTTACTTCTCTCAAATTGATTGAGCTCTTCTTGCATAGCCAATATCCAAAAATCATCTTTTAATGCTTCTTTGATATTTTTTAGGCTCAATGCATGAAATGAATGCAACATTATTAAAGAGCTTAAGAGTAGAACGAGTGGTTACCCCTTTGGATGGATCACCCAAAATCTCACCACCCTTGACATAGTTGAACTCCCTTGGGTAGGTGACCTCCTTTTCCTCAAGAACCATGTCCTTCAAGGCTTCAATAGGTGGATATTGTGTTTCTTCTTCTTTGGTTGAAACCTCATCCACCTTTGATGTTTGTCCTCCATCAATGGCTTCAATGATTCCTACATCATCATCACCACAAGAATCCTTCCTCAGAAGGAGGTTATCATAAAAAACAACATGGATGGACTCTTCAACAACCAAAGTTCTTTTATTAAATACTCGATAGGCTTTAGAGTTTAAAGAGTATCTAAAAAATTAGATTTATCACTTTTAGCATCAAATTTACCTAAATTATCTTTTTTATTGTTTAAAACAAAACATTTACTACCAAATGGATGAAAATAGCTAATGTTAGGCTTTTTGGATTTCAAAATTCTCATAAGGTATTTTCTTCAGAATAGGCCTAATCATTACTTTATTTATGATATAACAAGCCGTATTAGTGGCTTCCGCCCAAAAATATTTAGGTAAATTATTTTCACAAAGTATGGTTCTAGCTATTTCTTCTAAAGTATGATTTTTCCTCTCAACTATCCCATTTTGTTGAGGAGTGCGATGAGCCAAAAAATTATGGCTTATACCATTTTCATTACAAAATCCTCAAAACCTATATTTTGAAATTCGGTTCCATGGTCACTTCTAATATGTGAAATCTTTTAACCAATGTCATTTTGAGTAATTTTTGAAAACGTGACAAACTTTTCTAAAGCCTCATCCTTAGTACTTAAAGAATAGAACTTAAGTGTATCTAGAGTAGTCATCTACTAACACAAATGCATAAGATTTACCACCCAAGCTCATAGTCCTAATTGGCCCAAAGAGATCCATATGGATCAATTGTAACACTCTACATGTAGAAACATCATTAATGGATTTAAATGAAGATCTTTGATGTTTACCCTTAGCACATGCATCACAAATTTTATCTTTAGAACAAATTAGCTTAGGTAAACCTCTTACTAGATTTAGGAAAACCAATTTCTCTAAAACATTCATGCTAGCATGTCGTAGTTTCCTATGCCATGACCATGTATCATGTTCATTTTGTGCAACAAAGCATGCATTGGAAACATGAATGTCATCTAAATGCACCTTGTAAATGTTACCTATGCGATGACCTATGAGCATTATTTGATTAGTTTCAATGTTCATGATTTTACATCCATTAGCATCAAATAGAACATTAAAACCCTTATCACATAATTGACTAATGCTCAATAAATTATGCTTAATACTCCTCCACTTTTTGGTTTGAGCTCTAAGAATATACTCTTGTCACCGGTCATGTTTCTTGAGCATCCACTATCAAGGTACCATGTGTTTTTGCTTGAAGCTTTGGTCTTGTAGCAATGCCCTAAACCCTGCAAACAAAGAATTAATTCTTGATTTTTGGTACCCAAATCATTTTGGGTCCATGAGTATTAGCTCCCAAAAACTTAGTTCCTTGGGAATCCAAGAAGCAATAGCATGAATGTCATTAGAAGCAATAAGTTCTTTAGGAACCCATACATTTTAATCTTTTTACTTCTAGAATGCTTATGGAAGCTTCTTTGTTTGTGGTTAAAAAATTTCTTTTCACATTTTGGGATTTTGAAGAACTTCCTTTCTCAAAACCATTTTCCCAGTAGTGTTTAGAGAAGTTTTAAGATTTTCCACCTCTTTGGTGTGATAATCTTGGAAATCGGAAAAAAGTTTTTCTAAATCAAGATTTTTTTTGAGATCATTTGAAAGATTTATCAAATACAAAACTTTCTTTTCGAGTTCTGAGTTAGTTTTTGAAAGAGAATCGTTTTGAGCTTTTAAATCAGAAATCGTTTTCTTGTTTTTTCAAAATCAATTCTTTAAATTTTCTACCAACTCATCGTAAACCTCTTGCAACTCATCATATGCATCATGCAATTAATCATATGTAAAATCAATAGATGATGAGTTAGAGGTTACCATAAAATCATTCTCAAGAGCCATGAGGCAAAGGTTGGCCACTTCTTGCCGCTCATCCTCGGATGATTCCTCATCACTCCAAGTTGCAATTTGAGCTTTGAGCTTCTTCTTCTTTCCAAAGCTCTTCCTTTTTAGTTGAGGGCACTCCATTCGAATGTGACCCGGTTTCTTGCACTCATAGAATATGAGTTGGCTCTTATCTTCCTCTTTGTTTTTGTTATTGAAGTCTCTTTTTTGGTTAAACTTTCTTCCCCGGTTGGACTTCATGAACCGAGTGAATCATTTGGCTAACATAGCCATCTCTTCATCTTCCTCCTCACTCGAATCACTCTCATCAATAGTAGCTTTGAGAGCAATTCTGAGTTTCTTCTTTTCTACCTCCCCTTTCTCTATTTTTTTCTCCTCTCTTTTCTTTTCTTCATCTCTTTCTTTCTTCATTATCTCATGAGTGAGAAGAGATCCTATGAGAACATCGAGCTTTAATGTCTTCAAATTTTTTGCCTCAATGATTGTGATTCTTTTCTCGTCCCATGACACGGGAAGAGAGTAATGGAGTTTTCAGACAAGTTTGTCTTTGGGAATAACCTCACCGAAGCCTTTGAAACCATTTACAATGACCGAGAAGAGGTCGAACATCTTTGTGACACTTTCATCGAGCTCCATCTTGAAAATTTTGTAGCTCATGTTGAGGAGTCCAATCTTGGTCTCTGTAACATCGTTGGTGCGCTCGTAGGTGGTCTTTAGAGTGTCCCACACCTCCTTTGCAGTCGTACATGAAGAAATATTTGAATACATATCCGGTTCGAGGGCACAAAAGAGAATGTGCAAGGCTTTTTCATTCACTTGAAGCTTCATTCTTTCTTCATCCGTCATTTCGTTCTTGGCCTTGGAAACTTGTCTATCACCCTCTTATTTCATTAGAATGGATGAACCATCATAGATTACATCCCAAAGAGTGTAATCGTTGGATTTTATGAATAACCTCATCCGATTTTCCAATAAGGGTAGTTGTTCCCATTAAAGAAGGTTGGTTTCATGATGGATTGTGACTCGTACAAGCTTTGACTCATGATAGATGCCATGGCTTGATTGTAGCTTGGTGTGCGGTTGATCAACTTCTCCAAGATTGACTCAAGAGGATGTTAATCCTTCCAATGAGTGTAGCTCCGATACCGATTGTTGAGTTGATCAAACAATGACAATTGGCCAAGAGGGGTGAATTAGCTATTTAAAAGTTGAAGGGTGCAAGATGGAAATGAAAAAAATTGGACACAAGCAATTTTAAAGTGGTTTCAAGCTTAGAACAAGCTCTACATCCACTACCTCAGCACCCTACTGAGGATTTCAACAATCTACTCAATGAATTCGTCCCCTTTTCTAGGCTTAGGAGGAAACCATTACAATCGATCAAAGCTTTCTACCCAAAGCTTTATCAAATACACTCTTACAAAGAGAAATTGTGGTAAACATAAAAATGTCTCTCAAAGGTAGATAAGTTTATCCAATTACAAGTTCACAAAAACTCAAACTTGAATAAAAATGAATACAATAAAATCTCTCAAGAGGGTTACAAGAATTTGACTCTATAAGGCTCAAAAGGATTGGATTTGTACTTGAATGTGCTTGACTTGTTGATATATCTTTGTTGTAGCTTCCAAGGCTTGCTTTTATACAATATCATTGATTTTTAATCGTTTGGGTGGTTGGCATCATTAATAGAGCCGCTAGGCTCTTTTTTCCCACCATAAATGCTCTATTGCAACCTACTGTATCGATACGTGGAAGGCCATATCAATACGAACCTAAAATAGTAAGAGTCATTGTGCAGGTAAAACAAAGGGTGTATCGATGCATGAGAGGCCATATCGATATGTTTTTGCTCACTTGGGCTACTATCAGAACCTGTATTGGTACGCCACGTAGGAGTATCGATATGGGTTAACTAATTTTCAAAATCACATGTTCTCAAAAACTGACAAGGCAACATTCGAGTCATAGATGAAAATATTTGAAAAATCTCAACTACCGTACCGTTATGCAAGTAGTCATATCGGTACGTTGTTCTTAGATCTTAAACCTAGTATGAAGGCTGTATCGAAACGGATGACACCGTATCGAAATGCTTGAGTAAAAACCTTAGCCCATATGAAGGCCATATCGATACGGAAGGAACCGTATCGAAAGACATTCTTACAGTGGCCTTTTAAGTTGATCTCGTATCGAAACATGCGAGGGCGTATCGATACGCCTAGGAGTAAAAGTTAAATTTGGCTTTAAAAACACATAGAAAAATTTATGGGGTTTAAGTTTTTGAATTTGAATAAGTTTGTACTTAAAAATCCTTGTCAATTGTGAGTCTTTGAGATACTTAAAATTTATTTTCTTTTACAAATAGGTCCTTAAACAATTTGTTATATCAAAATCAAACTTTGGTTTTACAAGTACTAATTTTATTATTATTACTATTATCATTCCTTTGATGTTAATGAATTAATATAACTATACATATATATATATCTCTGTATACATTTCACATTTGTCTATTTTAAATTTTTTTAAATTAAAAATGATTTCTTTTTTAGGGATTATTGTGAAAAACGCACCTCGAACGTAAGGGGTGCACTTTCTATTAGCCTCTATTACAAAATATAATTTTTAATTCTAAATTATAATTTTCAAAATAGATTCCCTTCATTTGGGAATCTAACGTAAATTATGCCCCGGTAGTAGAGGTGTAAATTCCTTTCATACAAAGAAATATTCTTTTAAATATTTTAAGGGATCACAAATTTTAAATTAATTTTGAATTCTTAATTTCCATCATTAAGACACTAAGTAATCGACTAGGTACCAATTTTGGGCATTGTGGGGGTGCTCACCCTTCCTCATACGTAGCCGACTCCCGAACCTATTTTTCTAGTTCCGCAGACCAAAACTCATTGTTTTAATAAAACGACACAAAAACAGGTTTTATTAAAATAGCCGAGTTTTCAGGTGATCCAATCTTACCTAAATTAAAAACATTTGTGATGACTCTATCTCAAATATTTCGTAAAATGCATCAAGCACCACCGCAGGTGGGAACGTTGTTACAACTTGGCGACTCCACTATGGACTATCTTTTTTTGAGTCGAGCCACTAGCCGATTACTTTTAGTCCTAATGAGTGGAAATTATAAATTTGGTTTAATTTATTTTGTGATTCATTTTCTTTTTAATTTTTTTACAAAAAAATGTTTTCCTAAAATTTTGTTTCCCTAGTTTTGCATATCATGAGCTTTGCACCCGAGCTTTGTCCCTTTTAAGTGAGAGTGAGATGATACTCCTTCATGAGGTACCGCCTCAATGCATGATAGTTGATCACTTCCGGGATATATGTTCCTTTGTCTTCGTGAGATTTTCATCTCCGTGCAGACCTAGAGAGATGTATCCCCTTGAATTGTGCTTACTAGCCTTAGCAGGATAGTAAGTACAATTCGAGTACCTTTGTTAGAACCAAACCATATATAGTGAAACATAGGAGCCTACCTTGTCTAGAGTCATACCGAACCTCTACCCGTTTAGAGAGTTACCCTATAAGTGCATAATAGAGAATGATGAGGGTTTTCATTTCTTTCAATTATGCTCTTTAATTTCAATATTGTTTATTTATTTCGCAATAATTATATACCATGTCTTTTTTATACAAAACAAGAATGCAGGTAGATAGCATGATGGGGTAAGATTTTATTCGGGTAGAGAAGCATGTTCTAGGAATATTTTAATTCAAATCTTTTATTATTTTGATATTATTTATACTGAGACTAACGTGTTTTGTTTTGTCTTTGATTTTCTTTGCCCTTGCATTGCACTTTTTATATTAAAAAAGGGTGTTGAGGCAAGTTCAATCGTTATAAAGGATCTGCTATGGAGAACCGATTTCTTGATAGGGTGGAAGGAAACCTAGGCGTGCGGAGGTGGTCAGAAGAGACTCAGCACCAAAAAAGGACAGTCTGCTAGAAGGTGAAAAGCCAGAGCTCTGGGATTTCACTAGTATTAGATCGACTCAGAACCAACTGCGGGAGTTAAAAGAAATCTGGGACCAGTAGGATGAATAAAACAAGCAATTGTTCTACAACAACTAAGGTGATTTACCTTATCTACTAGATGTCAGTATCGACAAAGTTTTATTTCGAGCCATTGCCCGTTCTGGAATCTTGCCTACAGTTTCTTTACTCCAGGAAATGTCGATTTGGTACCAACCATTGAAGAATGCACTGCTTTGATCCGTTGCCCAAAAATCTAGGTTGATAAAGCCTACTTCAAGTCTTCTAACTCTCCAGCATTTCAGAGAAAGCTGCTAAAAATAACCAGCATGGACGAACAATGGGCTAAAGCCAAGATTAAAGAAAAAGGGAAACCAAGCACATCTCCTAGAGATTCATACGAGACCTGATCTAAGTTCAATCTAAACGAGAAAAATAGGTCAAATGTTTGCCCTAGCCATCTACGGTTTGGTTATCTTTCCCAAATCATTGAGATATATTGATGATGCTGTTATGGAACTATTCGATCACTTTGACAAAGGAATTACCTATGTTCCAACAATCCTAGCCGAAACTTTTAGGTCTCTTAGTGCTTGTAGAAGAAACGGCAAAGGGAGGTTCATCGGTTGTGCTTAGCTTTTTTTGGTCTGGTTTAATAGCCACTTTTGGAAGTCGAAGAAATTTTCTAATCAAGCATGATTTGAAAATTACGCATCGCTAAAATATTTGGCGTCCACACGAAGGTAGGAGAACATCTCTCATGACAAATGGATGGCTATTTTTTAAAACCTCTAGGAGAAAGATGTCGTCTGGAAAGCACACTGGTTGTTTCCTGACAATATTATATACAAATGTGGAAACTATGATTGGTCCTCTATATGGAATATGGGGTGGAACTGGATATGCTCATTTACTAGTATACAGGAAATACAGGTCGAGGGAATTCACCCCAGCAACAAGAGGGCTTGCTACCTGCGAATTTTCATACAATGGTAAAGACTACAAGAAAATTGTTTCCATAATCACTAAGGCATGGAAGCATATTTGCAAGATGGAGTCGTTTGGTGAAAAACCTAGAGTTAAGCCAGAGTATCAACGGTGGAGAAATAGAAGGATTAATGACGATGTCCCTTTACCAAATCCAGAAAATAATATACCGGTGGAGGAACATTTGCAGGTCGATCCCTTAGAAATGGAAATCACGAAGCATGATTTTGAAAAGAAGTACTTCGTGATGGACAACTAGCTGTCAAGGTTAGAAAACGAAAGGAACCAGTTGAAGTTCAGTATACAGTCTCAGGAACAAGAGATTGAAATGCTGAAGAAGATTTGAGCGGTCTACAGGGTGATTACAAAAAACTCAGAGCATCAGCAAAATATGCTAGTCTCGGAGAAACATCTACCAAATAGAAGCTTGAAATCCAAGAGGAAAATGACCGAGCTGATATTTGGGAAAGAAGATTCAAAGACGTCCAAACACAGCAAATAGCTATGCAGGAAGAATTGTCCAAGAGCAGAACCGAGAATCTAAATTTGAAAGGCAAAATTATTGAACTAGGAGACTCTCTATAGAGGCATTGTAACTGAGACTCCGTAGCTGAATTATAAGCAAGTAGGGAGAAGAACGAGACTCTGACGAAACAAGTCGAGGAATTAGAAATAGCTTTGCAGACTTGTCACGGGCAAATTAAAATTTTTGAAGAAGTTCAAAAGTGGAATGATTGTCGTTGGGAGGCACGGCTGCAACAATCTCAGGATCAAGTCTGAGATAGAGACCAGGTTATGACAGAAGCTCTCGTCCAAGTACGAGAAGTACCAGAGCACCTGCAGACTCTAACCATTCTAGCCGATGTTCCGAGCCTACAAACTGAGTCAGAATCTAATCGGGGTAAAAAGATGGCATGGCTTTTCAGAAGATCAAGATTCTAGGCATTAAGGCCAAGCAATATATGTGAAATAAGCTCGCCTTATGTAAAGAAACTTGTTCTAATGCAAGTTTCCTTTTGAAAGTTGTACTGAAATCAACACCTTTGTGTAAAATTGTAATCACTCATTTTTACCTGTAAATACATATTAGTGTTGCATGTATATTTATTATATGTTTATTGTTTGCATGAGTATTAATAATATATATATAAGGTGTGGTGTGCATGTATATTATAAGCTATGTATGTATATGTATTAAGGGTGTATGTATGTCGCGTACGTATCTATTTAGTACGAATGCATTTGTTTAATGTGTATAAATGTTAAGTCAATTATGTGTATGATTATACGTACGTATGCTAGAATGTTATATTAATTAATGTTTGTATAATATAAGTATACGTTTGCGTATGTATGTGTATTGCTATTATAATACTAATTATATTATTATTAATGGGCTGATATGAAATGAAATCTAAAATATATATATATATATATATTAAAACCAAATAAAATAATTGAAGTCCAGGTCCAATTACAAATAATTACAAGGCCCGATTGGCCCAAACCCAAACCTTATCTAATTACAATCGTGTGTGCGGTGGTGATCAGGCGTTGGATCAAGATCCGATCCAACGGCCACGATCCAACCAAGAAGTCAAAATATCGCCCAGCACGCGTGTTCCACAAGTATGGACCGCTCGAAAGTGCCACGCCGTCCACGCTACGACGCTTTGATATCCCACGCGCGCGAGCCCCACGCGCTCGACTCCGATCGCGGAGCTCCACGCTGCAAGATCCGGAGCCGCCTCATCAAATCGAGGCTTCATCCAGGCCGTTCGTCCTTCAAGCCATCTCGACCGCTAGATCGATCCGATCTAACGGCCGAGAACGCTGGCTCGTCGTCACCGGTAGAACACCCATACCGCCACCATGTCGATATTCAACCACCGTGCTCAGAACATGCCAAATACAACAAGCAACAAGTTTGTCAGTCCAGATCTGAAAAAGCAAGATGCAACTTGTACAAAACAAAGAAGCATATATATGAAACGAGGACTTTTGTAACAACGAACGGAGAGAGAACAAAGAGGTGGTAACAAAAAACAGGGGGGGTGGTAACAGAGAAGATTGTAACAAAAAAAAAACAGAAAGTGTATTGTAACAAGTTTTTTCAGAAATACAAAAAAGAGGCAACGCAAGTCCAGTGGTACATTTCTTGTTACTTTTATCGCATGCATACAAAAGATAATGTAGTAAAAAAAGAGAGAGAGAGAGAGTTAGAGGTCGTTATCGTCACACTTGTGGGTCTCCCCTCCTCAGTGATAAGCCTTTCGGCTTCCCCAAGCCGGATTTGGTGAACTGGAGGAAAGGGAAGGCCCCTTTGTAGTTTTGTTTTTGGTTAAAAGTGTTTTTTTTGGTTCGTATTTCCTAGATCTAGGGCGAATAGAGGTGTATCCTCTGAATCTAACCTCGGATTCGTGTCGAGGATGGAAATTGGGTTATTTTGGTGTGTTTTGGAGGCTCGCCGACGCCGGTTAGCGGCGGCCGGCGGCGGAGAACACGGCGGCCGACCGCCGGATTCTGGGTTTCAGGGGATATTTGAGAGAAAATGAAGAACATAAGCAATATTACAAAACTGAAAATGAAAGAAATGAGGGGAAATTTGATTTCGGCCTAAAAAGAGGGCTTTTATAGTTATTATTATTTCGTGAAATGGGAAAATCACACACTTAATCCCCCTGCGTTTCTAATATTTTCATTTTTGTCTTGCCGCATGGTATATTTACAATTCTGGTCCCTCTTGTATTTCAAAATCTTACAATCCAGTCCCTAAATTACACCGAATCAGTTTCTAAATGGTAAAATTACGCCTTTAGCCATCCCGCGTTTTTTGAACTTTTCATTTTGAGTCCGCCCCTTAGTCTAATTACGCTTTGGATCCTTTTAGGTTTTGTTTGTTTCACATTTTCGTCCCTAAATTACATATTATTCTTCTTTAATTTCTGCCACTGACTTTTATTTTTCTTTCATTTCAGTCCTATTTCTTTGTAAATACTCATGTTCGTATTATAATCGTATATGTTAATGTATTTTTTGTCTCATTTTATATCCCTCGTATATGCCTCGTATTTTATGTTTACATGTATATGTGTATTAAGTTTATGATAATTATGTATCCTTTTTTTTGTCCGGTTATTCATATTAAGCATGTTATGTTTTAGTTGATTCGTACATGGCATGTTTTATATATTTTTATATGTGTATGTTCTCTTGGTTTTTTTTAGGTTACATGTTAGTGTTTTTTTTGTATGATATATTGTCCCATATATGTTGAAAATACGTTTTATTACTAGTATGCATGTCTTTTTGAAATATTTGTTCGTCTATATATATTTATTCTTATCTTGTTATTGTGGCATGTTAAGTTTGCTTTTATCTGATATTAAGCTTGGTATGTATATGTGTATTTTAATGGTGTATTTCATTTATGTTAGATTAGTATTCTGTTATGTCAATATTTATTGCATTTAAATATTTTGCCATGTTTTATATTTTTGCCACTAAGATTGCATATCGAGATATAAATTGTTAATGCGGTGCCTTTTTATCTGAGCGTAAATGGGGCCAGTATCAGACGTAGTGATAGTGGTTGGGCGTTTATTCTCGGATAACGGGGCCCTTAAAATTTATTCGCAATTATGACCGAATTTTAAAATAATCGTCACTCTAATCCAGAAAATCCAATATTAATAAAGCGGTAATTATTAAAGTACCGGTTTTGGGTGGTGTGGGGGTGCTAATCCTTCCCCATCCGTAACCGACTCCCGAACCCAATCTTTTTGAATCTCTGGTTTTATGGTGTCCGGCCTACCTAAGTGGCCGGTGGCGACTCCATTTTTTAAATGCGGTTTCTTTTAAAACCCCATGGAATAAATATTTTATATCCAAAAGAATCACAAACACCTTTCAAAAACACTTCGAAAAAGCCACGTTTTATTTAGCGATGAGAAAAAGAGGGACATTGCTATAGATGGCGACTCCGCTGGGGAAAAATTTTTGTTTTTCAAAAACAAATGAGAGTCAAGCTTTTAAAATAATTACCGCTTTACTAATATTGGAAGTTCCGGATTAAAATGAATATTAAATTAACATTCGGTCATAATTGCGCGTTTATTTTAACGCATTTAAAATATGGCATATAAACCCGTCTTTTTAAGTGGGGGAAAACGCTAATGCTTTCGTGGAGATATCGTTCTCCCGTATGGGCCTAGCAAGTACCTTCGGGGCTCGAGTACCTTATGCTTTAAGTAGGATATCGCCCTTCAGACGGGCATAAGCGAATGGGTCCCCCCGAATTGAACTTCGGTTGAAAGGAGCCTATAATGGGTGATGATCGGGGCCTTGCTACTCTTAGTAGAGGACAAATGAGGACAATTCGGGTACCTCCTAGAACCAAAACTGCATGTAGAGAACACATAGAAACCCACCATGTTAGAGCCATGCGGATAACCTAGGTGTCTTAGATGGAATGTAAATAGGATTGCCTTGTTTGCTTATCGCATTTAATTTGCCCTTTTATTACGTACTTATCATTTTTGTCCTAGATCGACTTGTTTTCTTTTGCTTTGTTTTTGCATATCATCGCATTCGCATTACACAGGGGCATTGATTCCCGAGTGATTTCTCCCATAATAGAAGATTGTTCATGATGGACCAAAGGTTCTTTGACCTGAAGGAAGGGGGTCCAATTCCAGAGTTCCATCCCAAGACTAGGACAAAGGATAGCCAAGAAGAACCATTCAAGGACACCGAATGATTCGAAGCGGTGTCAATCCCGGTGACAAACAAGATGAAATACAAGGACTAAAGAAGCGGATGTCCGAGATGATGGACCTGATGAATGCCATGATGAAAGGCAAGCAGCATGTCGAACTCGAAAAAGATTTGATCAGGAGCAGAATGCGAAATGTAATGGTCGAAATGTCAAAATAGACAACACCGTTAAATATGACAAATCGAATCCCTTTGTGATCAATCTCAAGTAGCATATCTGGGGAAGATACCAAGGGAACAGAGGCAAAACCAGGGGAAGTTCGAGAATCTAATGACATTAGAAGACATTATCCAATACCCATGAGATACACCGAGTTACTTCCGTTGCTTGTTGAAAGGAACCTTATCATACCAATGAAGTCTGTACCAAGAAAACCTCCTTATCCGAAAGATTACAATAGTCGTGGTATCCGTGCAGCTACCACATAGGCGATTCGAGTCATCACACTGAAAATTGTAGGCCCCTCAGAGGACGTTCGAGATCTTATCGAATGAGAATTTTGGATTTCAAGACGGACAACCCCGATTCTTCAGCCAGCCAGCCGTTGCCTGAGGGGGAAAGTCGAAGGAAGGTCAATACCCAGCCCAAGGTTCGGATAACACAGAAGTGGGTCACTCAAGCGGGATAAAATTAGGAGTCAAGAATAAAAGCGTCTCAGAAGGTGAACTTGCACGCAAGCGCGACCAGCTCGAGCATGAGAGGCACAATCTGAGCACGAAATCAAAGAATGTACAAGACGAGCACCAGAAGCTGCACTTTGAATTCAAGAGTTTCGGTCTGGGTGACATCGCGAAAGAGTGGGTTAATGGTGTGATTAAGCTAAGGAACGGTTCAGAACGTTGGAAGCAGAAATACAAGAATAGTAAGAATAAAGTCGATCATTATCACGTAAGCCGGAAGAAGCCGAGGGCCAACGCGACTTTCTCAAAATGAGTTGGAAAGCGCCCGCCATGGAAGATATCCCAAATCAAGTCCGCACTGGGAAAGGAATGAATCACAAGCCTTCCAAATAGAAAACGCAGCACTCAAAGAACAGATAGTGAGGCTCGAGACTGCTTTACATACCAAAGAGATCCGTCTTTGGGGCAATGACCGTTAAGCTACAAAAGGCCGAGCAAACAATACGGGAGAAAGACCGGGACATGAAGATGGTTACGACTCAAGCCCGACAAGTAGCTCAACAAGTAGTAGATTTAGCCAATGCAGCAGCACCAATAAGCCAGAATATGGATCCAGCATTGGACCGCGAAGGAAAGCTGACAAGACTGTTGAACGAGGTCAAGACTTTAGGTGCCAGGGCTCACCGATATCTGTAAAACCCTAATACCGGATGTAATGAAACCTTTTGGTCTGAATGAAAGATGTCCTATAGGGACAAATCACTTGCGGAATCAATGCTTTATTGCATTCATGCACTGCATTTGCATCACATTCTTTGCATTGTTTTATCATCGCATGGCACTTCATCATTTAATACATGGGGTTCGATGGCGTAAATTAATCGGAAAATGGAACGAATTGAAGAGTCGAGGCTTGACCAGTTAGAAGAAAAAAAATCGAAAAGAGCTTAAGAAGAAAGAAA
Organism: Hibiscus mutabilis; assembly: GCA_019671005.1. Lineage (NCBI taxonomy): Eukaryota > Viridiplantae > Streptophyta > Magnoliopsida > Malvales > Malvaceae > Hibiscus > Hibiscus mutabilis. The sequence goes on from CM033745.1 coordinate 52,447,399, forward strand.
AGATAAATGTTTTCAATACGAGGGAACTCGCCTAGTCCCCGATTTGGTCATTCCTCTAGATTTCAAGGTTCCTGATTTGTGCAGTATGACGGAACCAAATGCCCAAGATTCACTTAACCATGTTTTGTAGAAAAATGGAAGGATACATGAAGAGAGAAGAATTTTGATCCACCATTTCCATGATAGCTTTGACGGGACCAGCAGAAAGTGTGGTAAAACCGCTTGAACAAAACCAAGTTAGGTCATGGGGTGACCTCGCTAATGCCTTCTTGGGTCAATACAAATATGCTTTAGATTTAGCACCACGTCGCCATTTCTCCAGAATGAGAAAATGAGGCCAAATGAAAGCTTCATGGAATATGCATTAATGTGGCGATGGCTGGCGACCCAAGTCCAGCCCCCTATAGTGGAAGAAGAGTTGACTCTCTTATTTCATGCAACGCTTCCCTCTCCCTTCTTTGATGTGATGTTGGAGAAATCGAGAAACGGATTCGAAGATTTCATGGCGATTGGAGAGAGGATAGAATATGCAATCAAAGAAGGAAAATTGGGCCTAAAGTCTAAGGACCGAAGCGAAGATAAGATAGATAAGGATGGAGAGGTAAATGAATGTCATCTCCGTGGTTCAGCGTGGTCGTAAAAAGAATGAGACAGACCGACAAATTGGGGTCATCAAAAAGAAAATTCCTGACGACGAGCACAACTTTGGAAGTGTTTGGAATATCTATCTCAGACATTTGGCCTCATCTGGTAGAGGGTCACTATCTTGTTCCTAGGCCGATGAAGATTGCACCTGATCCGTATGCCCATAGTTTTGACTCGAGTAGCACATGCGAATTCCATATGGGGGCACCGGGGAATCCCACCAGAAAATGTAGACCTTTACTGGAGGAAATCAAGAAGCTGGTCAATGATGGAACCCTGACACAAGAGCTGATCAAGCAGTGGAAGACCAAGGATGAGAAGCAAGTCTACATAGTGCTGAAGAAGCCAGAGATGTCTCTACATTAAAATACCTTCCTGAAGTAATACAAGGAATCAATTCTATGTGGCCCCCATGTGGCAAAGATCTTTTGTGATGAGGCATGTTTGTTGATTTTTATAAAGAACACATTTCGCTTAACATATAATGTTTTTGAAAGCACATAGATATTTTCTCGCTGTTGTAGGACACTGCATATCAATTGCAAGATGTGACATTAGATAGATGTCGTGACAACGATAATGTGTGATCTTCCCCACCGGACTTTGGTCAGCAAAGTGAGATTATTACTCTTTCGATGATATTCAAGGACGAAAAGCTCTAAATGTCAACCATGTAGAGTTGCTTGAAATTGAAACTCTAGGCATAATCTTCTAGGTAGTAAAGAAGAAACAAAACAAAAAAGGAAGAGAAAAAGAAAAGAAAGAAAAAAGAAATAAAAATAAAGGAGAAAATAATAATAAAAAGTACTCCTATGTTCGAAACCTGGTAATAGGCTTGTTCGGATAAGAGAATGGAAATTTTGGGGCACTCCGCTGAAGCGATAGGGTGGAGATACATCATCCAATTCAAGAAACCTTAGCTTCATGAGTGATGGTAATATTTTCAAATCGTGACTATGCCAAGTAACTTGGGGCAGTGTTGTTTTCTCCATCGTTGTCCTCAAGACAAAGGACTGTGACGAATTGATTTCCTCAAATAATGATAAAAGCAAAAAAACAAAAACAAAAAAGAAAAAAGAAAAAAGAAAAGAAAGAAAATAGGCGATATCATAGGAAAAATTAAGACTCGCACCACCCAGAACTCTATTCCTAGAGTAATATTTCTGCGCTCAAGTGGTTATACAAGCCTACCCTTTTGGGGGCGGAGTAGATAATGAGAATTGAGAAAGAGTAGCACTCTGCAGCAACGCGGTAATCATGAGGATGAACCGAGTCACCAGGGAAGACTTCACATCTTTGAATTACCAAGTGGTTGAATCTAAGCCACTCTTGCACATGATATCCAGAGCTCCTATGCTGTGTTTTCAAAATCTTGTATGTTAATCTAAATGATACCCTTCAGTGGAACACCACTCAACAAATTGACAAGTTAAAGCAACAAAAATTTCCATGTATTACTTCAGGGGTAAGATCCAGAACACAAGGTTGCGGATACTATGGGAGCCCCTAACCAGAAATGACCTCACAATGCATAGAATGAAGATGATAACAGAGGTATAAGTGTCAGACAGCTCAAGAACAAGAAGCGAATTCCAGCCATGATGCCTTGTTTGGTTCAGGAAAATGAAGGACGAAACATAACAAGAATGAGCTTACAAAGTGAGGGGATGGTAAAAAGTAAACAGCGAGTCTCCAAAGAATTAAAGCACAGAGATCGATGAATGGTGTCCGTCAAGAGGCAGCAAGAAGATTGAGGTTAAGAAGCATTCCGCTCACCCCAAGGATGAAATTAACAAATACTCAGAATGTTGGGTCAAAAGAACTGGAAGATAGCCGAGCACGATCAAATGGGGCAATGCAGAACAGAAAGAATAGTAAGAATCTCTGCACACGCATGATATAGTGTTTGTTGGTGAAGCAGGCGGAGACCCCGAAGAAGAAAGACGGGTGCCCGTGCAAAAGAACAAGAGCAGATGCCCATTGAGCAAAATTTGACAGAAATGAAGATCAAAATTGAGCATACCGCAAAAGGAAAGAAAATAGAGAAATCCGAAGAATGACTTTTCAGGGCATAAGATTAACAATAAAAAGAAAAAAAAGGGGAGAAAAAGAAACAAAGAAAAAAGAAAAAAGGAGAAAGAAAGCATAACATTACGTGCATCATATAGATAGGGGCATGTCAATTTTGCTTGTTCCTAAACAGTATTTGAAGAATTATCAAGAATTTACCAAAGTCCCGAAGAACCACAACCATGGCGGCGTGATATCCGTATGTTAAATCATTCGGTCATCGATAAGTCCTTCGGCACGATGTTAAGTCCTTCGGGCCACCAATAAGTCTTTTGAGCAGGTGATAAGTCCTTCGGGCCATCAGTAAGTCCTTCGGGCATGATGCGGCAGTATATCAGCGTGAGTCCTCATAGAACAATAGCCATATCGGCGTCAGATCTAGATGTTAAATCCTTCGGGTCATCGATAAGTCCTTCGGGCACGATGTTAAGTCCTTCGGGCCACCAATAAGTCTTTTGAGCGTGGTGATAAGTCCTTCGGGCCATCAGTAAGTCCTTTGGGCATGATGCGGCAGCATATCAGCGTGAGTCCCCAAAGAACAACAGCCATAGCGGCGTGATATCCAGATATTAAATCCTTCGGGTCATCGGTAAGTCCTTCGGGCACGATGTTAAGTCCTTCGGGCCACCAATAAGTTTTTTGAGCGTGGTGATAAGTCCTTCGGGCCATCAGTAAGTCCTTCGGGCATGATGCGGCAGCATATCAGCGTGAGTCCCCAAAGAACGGCAGCCATAGCGGCGTGAGACCTAGATGTTAAATCTTTCGGGTCATCGGTAAGTCCTTCGGGCACGATGTTAAGTCCTTCGGGCCATCAGTAAGTCTTTCGAGCATGATGATAAGTCCTTCGGCCCATCGTGAAGTCCTTCGGGCCTGATCTGGCGGTCTTAGTAGCGTAGGTCCAAAAATGGCAACAGCCTCGTAAAAAAAAAAAAGGAACCTGCATTTTCAAGCCCCAGTGAAAGGTTCCATAGAGGGAGAACCCTAAATCCAGAATCTCAAAAAGAACTCTCAGTCGAAGGAATTCACCTATGACACAAGGTTATATAGGAAACCTTTTGTGTCGCGAAGAGTCTCTTATATAGAAAGGCTCCGATCTTCACTGTCTTAGAATGAAAGGTTCTATATAGGAAGAACCTGTAGCCCTGAGATTTCAGACGCCAAAAGTTCTATATAGGAAGGACTGATGGCTCCAGGGTTTGAAGACTAGCAGTTCTATATAGGAGGAACTCTCAGTCGGAAGAATCCATCAACGGCGCAAAAGGTTTTATATAGGAGAAACCAGCGTTGAAGGCGAAGAGTTCTATATAGGAAGGACTCCAAGCTTTACAGTCTCGAAGTGAAAGGTTCTATATAGGAAGGACTCATAACTCGAGGCTTTAGAGTGAAAGGTTCTATATAGGAAGGACTCATAACTCGAGGCTTTAGAGTGAAGGGTGTTGCATGTATATTTATTATATGTTTATTGTTTGCATGAGTATTACTAATATATATATAAGGTATGGTGTGCATGTATATTATAAGCTATATATGTATACATATTAATGATGTATGTATGTCGCGTATGTATCTATTTAGTATGAGCGTATTTGATTAATGTGTAGAGATGTTATGTTAATTATATGTATGATTATATGTACGTATGCTAATATATTATAATTGTTTATAATATATGTTTGTTTTCATGTATGTGTATTGCTATTATAATTATATTATATTATTATTATTGGGCTGATATGAAATGAAATCAAAAATTATATATATTAAATAAATAAAATAATTGAAGTCCAAGTCCAATTACAAATAGTTACAAGGCCTTATTGGCCCAAACCCAAACCTTATCTAATTACAATCGTGTGTGCAGGTGGTCGTGGGCGTTGGATCAAGATCTGATCCAACGGCCACGATCCAACCAAGAAGCCAAAATATCGCGACCGCGTGTTCCACACGTATGGACCGTTCGAGTGCCACGCTGCGTGGGTCCACCACGCGGGCGCTTTGATATCCCACGCCGCGCGTGAGCCCCACGCGTTTGACTCCTCGACTGCGGAGCTCCACGTGGCAAGATCTGGAGCCGTCTCATCAAATCGAGGCTTCATCCAGGCCGTTCGTCCTTTAAGCCATCTCAACCGTTAGATCGGATCGATCTAATGGCCGAGAACGCGTTGGCCGCCGGGCGAACACCCATACCGCCACCATGCCGATATTCAACCACCGTGCTCAGAACATGCCAAATACAACAAGCAACAAGTTTGTCAGTCCAGATCTGAAAAAGCAAGATGCAACTTGCACCAAAACAAAGACAAGGATATATATGAAACGGAGAGAAAATAGAGAGGTGGTAACAAAAAAAACGGGGGGTGGTAACAGAGAAGATTGTAACAAAAAAAAACAGAAAGTGTATTGTAACAAGTTTTTTCAGAAATACAAAAAAGAGGCAACACAAGTCCAGTGGTATATTTCTTGTTACTTTTATCGCATGCATACAAAAGATACGTAGTAAAAAAAGAGAGAGAGAGAGTTAGAGGTCGTTACCGTCACCGTTTGTGGGTCTCCCATCCTCAGTGATAAGCCTTTCGGTTTTCCCAAGCCGGATATGGTGAACTGGAGGAAGGGGAAGGCCCCTTTGTAGTTTTGTTTTTGGTTAAAAGTGTTTTTTTTGTTCGTATTTCCTAGATCTAGGGCGAATAGAGGTGTATTCTTTGAATCCAACCTCGAATTCGTGTCGAGGATGGAAAGGGGGTTATTTTGGTGTGTTTTGAAGGCTCGCCGGCGCCGGTTAGCGGCGGCCGGCGGCGGAGAACACGGCGGCCGACCGCCGGATTCTGGGTTTCAGGGGATATTTGAGAGAAAATGAAGAACATAAGCAATATTACAAAACTGAAAATGAAAGAAATGAGGGGAAATTTGATTTCGGCCTAAAAAGAGGACTTTTATAGTTATTATTATTTCGTGAATTGGGAAAATCACACACTTAATCCCCCCGCGTTTCCAATATTTTCATTTTTGTCTTGCCGCATGGTATATTTACAATTCTGGTCCCTCTTGTATTTCAAAATCTTGCAATCCAGTCCCTAAATTACATCGAATCAGTTTCTAAATGGTAAAATTACGCCTTTAGCCATCCCGCGTTTTTGAACTTTTCATTTTGAGTCTGCCCCTTGGTCTAATTACAGTTTGGATCCTTTTAGGTTCTGTTTGTTTCACATTTTCGTCCCTAAATTACATATTATTCTTCTTTAATTTCTGCCACTGACTTTTATTTTTCTTTCATTTCAGTCCTATTTTTTTGTAAATACTCATGTTCGTATTATAATCGTATATGTTAATGTATTTTTTGTCTCATTTTATATCCCTCGTATATGCCTCGTATTTTATGTTTACATGTATATGTGTATTAAGTTTATGATAATTATGTATCCTTTTTTTTGTCCGGTTATTCATATTAAGCATGTTATGTTTTAGTTGATTCGTACATGGCATGTTTTATATATTTTATATGTGTATGTTCTCTTGGTTTTTTTTAGGTTACATGTTAGTGTTTTTTTTGTATGATATATTGTCCCATATATGTTGAAAATACGTTTTATTACTAGTATGCATGTCTTTTTGAAATATTTGTTCGTCTATATATATTTATTCTTATCTTGTTATTGTGGCATGTTAAGTTTGCTTTTATCTGATATTGAGCTTGGTATGTATATGTGTATTTTAATGGTGTATTTCATTTATGTTAGATTAGTATCATGTTATGTCAATATTTATTGCGTTTAAATATTTTGTCATGTTTTATATTTTTGCCACTAAGATTGCATATGATATATAAATTGTTAATGCGGTGCCCTTTTATCCAAGCGTAAACGGGGCCAGTATCAGGCGTAGTGATAGTGGTTGGGCGTTTATTCTTGGATAACGGGGCCCTTAAAATTTATTCGCAATTATGACCGAATTTTAAAATAATAGTCACTCTAATCCGGAAAATCCAATATTAATAAAGCGGTAATTATTAAAGTACCAGTTTTGGGCGGTGTGGGGGTGCTAATCCTTCCCCATCCGTAAATCGACTCCCGAACCCAATCTTTTTGAATCTACGGTTTTAATGGTGTCCGCCTACCTAAGTGGCGGTGGCGACTCCATTTTTTAAATGCGGTTTCTTTTAAAACCCCATGGAATAAATATTTTATATCCAAAAGAATCACAAACACCTTTGAAAAACACTTCAAAAAAGCCACGTTTTATTTAGCGATGAGAAAAAGAGGGACATCGCTACAAAAATATGTTGTGGTACTAATATAATATGTGTTTTGCATGTACATCATATTTTCTCATTTGCATTCGCATCATGCTAAATCATTTTCACTACGATTTTAATTTCTTAAAGAATTATTATCGCAGTAATTTTGGGACATACAAAACCACAAATTTAACACCCTTACTTCACCAGAAGCAAAGCCAAAGGCATGGAAGAGAGATTGGCAAAATTGGAGAAAACATGTGAAGACATCAAGAAGGATATTGAGAACAAGTTAGAAAAACACAGCAGAAGACTCGTGCCCATATTTCGAAGTCGCAAAAGATTTGTTAGCAAAGATAGCTGAGATGTTGCCTGGAAAGGATTCGGAAAAAGAGTGGTTATAAATCCCAGTACACTGATAGAAGACTTGGGTAATCCTCTCGGCAAGACCCATCCGCTAGTAGAGACTCCCATAGCAAAGTCACAGATTGGTCAGGCCGAATCTTCCCTGCGAGGAGGAGTGGTAGTTCAGGATGACCCTAGTGAATACCTTGTTATGGATTTCAATGAAATCGAAAAACTAAAGGTCAAGCTACCCAAACAGTTTGAGGATAGATGAAAACAGTTGGAAGAAAAATTCAAGGCTATAGAAAATGTAGACTAAGTTCTAGGAGTGGATACAAGAGAGTTAAGTTTGGTTCCCGATTTGGTGCTACCTTCGAACTTTAAGATGCCTAATTTCAAAAAGTATAATGGGACCACTTGTCCCGAAGCTCATATTACAATGTTCATCAGGAGAATGACGGGGTATATCGACAATGATCCTATTTTAATTTATTGCTTTCAAGATAGTATGACGGGTTCCACGGCAAGATGGTACAACCAATTGAGCCATGCAAAAAATTAATTCTTGGAAAGATCTAGCGCATGCATTCGTTAAACAATACATCCATGTTATCGATATAACCCCTAATCGGGTTACATTTCAACACATAGAAAAGAAACCTAACGAGAGTTTTAGGCAATATCCACAATGAAAGAGAGATGTAGCAGCCCAAGTGCAGCCATCGCCATTAGAAAAGAAGACAGTGATGCTTTTCGTCAGTACACTAAAGAAACCATTCATCTGTGGTATGATAGGAGGTGCTACGAAAGACTTCTCCGACATAATAATGAATAGAGAAATGATTGAAAATGCAATCCGAGGTGGAAAGATTGAAGCCGAGGAAAACTTGAAGAAACCAAACTATAAAAGGAAGGAGGGTGAGGCAGGCAATACATGTCTATAATATCGGCTATTCAAATAACTGATAGTCGGACAACCCGAAGCTACAACCTCAAACTTTCTCGAAACAAGGATCCAATCAGAGAGCAAAGGTGGAAGATATGGAATTTACTCATATCCCGATAACATACGGAGAGTTATACAAGAATTTGTACAATGCACATGCGGTGTCTCCATTTTATACAAAACCAATACAACCCCCTTAACCAAAATGGTACGATCCTGACGCTTAGTGTGATTATCATGCAGGGATCGTAGGGCACTCTATTGAGAATTGCATTGATTTCAGGAAGTTTATTGAAAAATGTATAAAAATTGGGGTTGTAAGATTCGATGACTCCGCGGAGGCAAGGTACAGTTGGAAACCCACTACCCAATCATGCCGAGCCAAGAGTAAATGCAATCGCCAGCGACGGGAGTAGGATAATCAAAACCCGTATTGAAGAGGTAAAGTCTCCATTAAAAGTGGGTATGAGAGAAGATGGTCAAAATGGGGCTTGTTGTAGCAAGGCTCAAGAGACAATAAGGAAACTTCCGAAGACCACTGTTTATACCATGGTGAAGGAAATCATGTCATCCAGAACTGTGTAGAGTTTAAAGCTCTTGTCCAAAATTTTATTGATAATAAAAAGTTAGAATTTTTTGAAGAAACAAAGTTTGAAGAAGCGAGCATTTGCACTATAGAAGAAGAATCCCCTAAGAATAACCATAGGGGCAATTTCTTGGTCGTGATCATCTCAGGATCGAGGAAATACGAATGAGCCAATGGTGCGGGACCAAAGATCACAATTCAAAAATTGGGTCATTTTCCCTACAAGGCTAACAAGAAATTTCTATGGAGGTATGATTGTGGAGTAACAACCCAAGGAAATTATGCTTCAAAGACCGCTTCAAGGGAAGTATATCTCTGCACCAGAAGCAAAAGATGATATGACAAAGCATATGATCCTAAGGGAAAAGCCTTGATAGTTGAGCCCAAGAAAAAGAATAATACTGAATTGGGATCACCAATCAATGAGCCAGTCAAAGAGGGGGAAGTGAAAGAATTCCTAAAGTTCTTGAAACACAGTGAATACAGTGTTGTTGAACATATTCGCAAACTATCAGCTCGTATATCGATATTATCTTTACTGTTGAGTTTAGAATCACACCGAAATGCACTGCTAAAAGTATTGAACGAGACTTTCATTCCTAATGACATTTTAATGAACAAGTTGGCAAATAATCTAAATGCTGATAATTTTATTCATTTTAATGATGAAGAGATACCTCTAGGTGGTATGGGGCCTGCCAAGGCCTTGTACATAACTACTCAGTGCAAAGGCTATACATTGTCGGGGGTCCTAGTCGACAATGGATCCGCTCTAAATGTGCTGCCATTGGCCACTCTGAACAGACTTCTAGTAGACAATTCACATATCAAGGCTTACAATACTATAGTTCGAGCCTTCGACGGTCCTAAGAAGAAAGTTATGGGAAGAATTGAAGTACCGCTGCTAGTGGGCCCAAACACCTATAATATTGATTTTTTGGTAATGGATATCAAACCCGCATATAACTACCTGTTGGAAAGACCCTGGATCCATTTAGCCGAGGCAATGCCATCATCACTACACCAGAAATTAAAGTCTGTCTCTTATGGGCGGCTTATCATTGTGGACGCTGAAGAAGACATCATAGCTTCTATCACTAGTGATGCCCATTGCATAGAAATTGATGAGAAGGTTGTGGAGTGCTCATTTTGGTTATTTGAATTTGTCAATGCAACCTTCATTTTCTGAAGGGAGTCGATTCCCACCCTAAAGTTGTCTAAAGTAACAAGAATATGAATCAAAATAATGGTGGGGAGAAGACCTTGAGTCGGTAGAGGATTAGGGAAGTACCTACAAGGCAGGGTAAGTGCACCGTTTGTGATCAATAAACAAGACCGCTTTAGCCTGGGATACAAGACAGATGCTAAATAGAGAAGGAATAAGGTTGTGAAAAAGCAGGAGATGAGGAAGGCTCGTCTGAAAGGAGAAAAGGTCAACTAGGAATCTCTAACTTTTCCCCGCCTTTCTGAAACTTTTGTGTCTAGAGGATTCATCCACCCCAAACAACTTAAGAAAGATGAAGAAAGTGAGCTGGGAAGGATGTTAGGAGCTTTGGACATCAATGTTGTCACCATAGAAGGAAGCGCATGATTGTATCTAAGGGGAATCTGTCCTTATACCCCTGGAACTGTTCTAAACAACTGGATTGCTAAAGAACTCCCTACCGTGTTTAGGAACATTTCAGAGTAATGTTCAGAACACACTTGTTACTCTTGCCCGAGAGCAATAAGGGTCTTTTTGTAAAGGGCATAAGCTTACTATCCTTATGTCAATGAAATGATATTTTTTATCTTACATCAGGCAAACATTTATTTCATTTTTCATTTTTATTTCGTTTTCCTCATATACACCTATCCGACACAAATTACCCATTCTTAATTCATTTGTTCAATGGATGTCATTATTTCATGTCAGGTCCCCTAATATTAATGTATCGAGTGACACTGAGACTGATCTAGAATTTATTTTCAAGCAAGATGTGTGTCTAGGAGAGCTTCAGGACATTGAAGAAAATCAATATTTTGATATGTCTCTTGACCTATTAAGAATGGTAGAACAAGATGAAAAATAAATCTTGCCTCATAAAGTTAGAGATGAAAATAAAAAGAAAGAAGTGAAGATTGGCACATGCATCACCACAAAAACAAGACATGATCTGATGGAGTTGCTCCTAGAGTTTAAAGATGTATTTGCATGGTCCTATCAAGACATGTCTAGATTGAATATAGATGTGGTGGTACACAAACTCTCCACAAAGGGGACTGCAAGCCAGTCCAACAGAAGCTGTGAAGAATAAGACCTGATGTACTGTTGAAGATAAAAGAAGAGGTAAAGAAACAGTATGATGCTGGGTTTCTTCAAGAGGTTAAATATTTAGAGTGGGTGGTTGTAGACTCTCTAGAAGAGTGTGTTATGAATGCGGGCAAAAAGGAAAAATATATGTATTAGTAAAACAGTGCCAAGAGTCTTTTGCGTGCAAGTATACACGTTCTGCAAGTAATACAACAGTTAAGCTGAGTATCGATCCCACAAATAATGACATGGAATTCGATTGTTTGATTGTTACTTGCCTTGGAAGAAAAGATGTTTGTTTTAAGAATACTTAAAAAGAAAAGAAATAAAAGTGAAGTAAAAACGTTGGCAAGGAAGGTCTTTTAATGAGTGATGAGTGTTGGCATGAAATGCCTAGTTTCTACGTTTTTCATGACGTGCCATCCTTTAATGTCAAACCTGTCTTGGCATTGTTTGCCGAGCAGATTCAAAATTAGCAAAGCCTCTCTCGATGGTCATTGCCCTAAGTCGATCATATAAAAACCCCTATATCTCTATATTGCATGTTTTTAAATAACCCGGTTTGATTAAGAACCAATCTATACTCCTAAGGGGTAGATATCACTCCCGAAGTAAGTTCATCTACTTGAACGACTTCTCTCGAAGCTTCACTTCTTAGTATTCAACAACTCAATCGTTGCCACCCCAAGTCTGTTAAGATATTGAGGAGTAATAGGCCAACAGTTCTAGCTCTCGCTTGGCAAATTATTTAGGAAAAATCAAAGTATGCCGAATAGACAAAGTATTGCCAAAACATAGTTATTATTAAAGAAATTAGAGCATAAAAATAACGTTTAAACCAAACATCCCCCACCAACTATGAAATTAGTTCATGATGAGGGATTTAACCAACAAAACCATAATCGTTTTCGAACACATCATCATTAAAATAAAATCAAAAACACTTAAAATAAGAGAATGGGTAAGAGGGGGTCTCTCGATGCAGCCCTCAAGATCCAGGCTCTCGACCAAGTAATTGAACCACCTTCCTCGATACATTCGATCATCTCTCGTTGAGCACTCTAACTCCTCAATCCGATCACTCTAGCTCTCAACGATTATTTTCTATCCTCTACCGGTTCTTTAATAGGTGTGTAAGGAAGACTAAGGTAAGCTTCTTATTTGAATTTCAAATGCTCAAGGGATAAGACATAAGGTCTTATCCGATCTGTATGATAGCTTATTAGGCTAGGGCTGATGTTATATTGCCAACATTGTCTTGGCAATCAAGCTTCGCATGACATAGCCAACATATCTTGGCACCACCTTATCCGCTATTTTCTCAGAGGTTGATCCAATTGCGATCTTTTAGGAGCCTGATCTCATCCTATTTTTCCAGGGTTCAATAGCCTCTTGGCATGGCATCAAGTTCACCTCTCTGCCAACCGATGCTTGGCATTGTCTGGTTCTTTTGTGACAACAACACTTGGCATTCTCTCTGACATTCTTTACTGCGTTGCATTCCTTTGTCAAATCCTATGCCAACCTTGAAAAATAGCCACAAAACAACCCTTCACATTGGCATAGACAGAATGCTAAACTCCTTATGAAAATGCATGATTCTACAGACTAATGCAACTAAATGTACCTAAAAACAAGCAAAAGCATTGTGAAATTGGCATTAAAAACAATAATTTTGGAGAGATAACACACCCCGAAACCTAACTCATTGCTTGTGGTCAAGTAATGCAAACAAAGAAAATTAAAAATTGTGAAAAAGTTACCTCAATAGAATTTTGGTTGAAATGCCAACAAGTGCTGACAAGCAGAATTTGGCTCTATTTTTGCCCTCGGTATCTCAGTGCAATAATGTCAAATAGGTAATAATTCAAGTGCAACAAGATAACTCCAGTCTAATTTCTTGAAGAGTGCATGATATGTAGTTAATATGCATCCAATATCCTTTCACTCCCTTAGCCAATTTTACTACCTAAACTTAGATCTTTATTTTCATCATTCTTTTTTTCTTCCAAGGGTTTTGTTGGCATTAATTTAAGCTTGCTTCGTGACACTGTTTAGCGTGAGTGATAAGATGGAGCATACCACCAATCCCCACCTTAATCCAGATATCACTAGGCTTTCTCTTCAACTCATACCCTATAGTTTTGGACTTGAGAACTAAGAGAGAGCAAACCATGAAGCCCCAAGTAACTTATTATCCTTAGGTAGATGAGAGTTCTATTTTTTATTTCCTTGGCAGAACATTGTTGCCTTATTAGTTTCTTTTTACCCTGGCATCGTTTTCAATTTTTTTTTCAATTTGAGCATAGTTTCAAATAGTCTAAGTTTGGTAGGGAACTAGATACATATCACATGTTAAGTGTAAATTCAATTCCCTAAACTAGAGATCAAATGCCAAGCTAACCTGGCATACTACTCTGCTGGCATGGCATGACAACTAAAGATTAAAATTTCCTCATCGGGTAGACATCTAGATCAAATTAGACTTTCCTAACAAATGTTAACATTCTTCAAAATTAATCAGAGGCAAAATTTTCTTTTTTTAGTGGTTCAGCATGCATCTATTCTAAATCACCTAAAATGGCATGGCAACATAAATTAAACATGAAATGCATGGCATAAATGTGAGGAAACTCATACCCCTAAATCTAAGATGTGCATTGTCCTTAATTCATGAAAAAAACACATATACAAAATTAAAATAAAAAAATAAAATGCATGATCATGTCAATGTAATGTAATAGAATGCAAATGAGTTTAAGAAGAAGAGGACTCTCACTCGGAGACTTCTTCTCGTGTGACTCGGGTCTTTCTTTTCACAAATGTCCCACGATCAGAGGCCATTTGTTTCCTTCCTTTCATGCTTGGTTTTGAAGCGGTAGTGCAGGTTCCAACATCCTCCTTTGGCTTGGCAGGTTCAGATGGTGTTTTGAATGTGGTTTCTTATGGTTCAGATGAGGAATATGTACTGGCAGAATCAACTTGGACTAGAGATAGGGGAACTTTGGCATCGGATGCTTGACTGGCTGGATGTTGCGTGTTTTTAGTACAACGCAAACGGTGCAAGTATACACGTTGCAAGTAATAAAGTGATATGATAAGTATCGAGTATCGTCTCCATAGGGATTGGTTTAGGCCACTTTTCTTAAGTTACTGCGTTGAAAAGAAATATATTGATAGAGATGAATATCAAGTAAAATAAACTAAACAAAATAAAGAAAATAGAAAATGAGTAATCAATTAAAGAGAGTAGGACATGCTATCGTGAGTCATGGCGTGATAATTGAATAGACCGTCATGGTAATTGAGTGCTAGAGTAGCTCAATCACTCTTTAATTGAATCTAGTCAAATTTCCTGGGCAATTGGGAATGGTGCAATTGCCTGGGCAATTTTGCGACAACCTTCAAAGTTTGGTGAAGCGTTCTTCAATGGTTTCTTGTTATCTCTAACTCAAAACATTGTTAATTGTACATGCCTTGATAATACATCCATGCGTGAACCAAGGGTGGACAACAACCGATCTTGCGCTCCCTTTAGCCATTGAAATTCGTAACTTATTCCTAAGTTGAATTAGTCTTCACCATCGATTGATTGAATAAAGACCATGCTCATTCGTTTCTTGAATCTAACTCTCCCGATATTAGATAAATGGATAAATTCATGAGATCCTCTCTCAATTCACTCACAAAATTAAGAACCAAGAATGAACAAACTTTGAATTAAAATCGCAAACTCAAATATCTAAACAAATCCAATCGTTCTCACAACCACAAAACACAATAACCCAAACCAATTTACATCAATTCATGGCTGGGTTCGAAAGATATACAAAGGAAAAATTCCCAGCCATGGATCAAATGGAAAATTTTAAATCTTCATTAAATGTTGCATGGAAATCCAAATCTTTGGGATTTATCTCTTGCTTTTCGTGTTTATCCCTAATGAGGTGGATTTGTCCTGACATGCCTCGACAATCCGCTTGACATGGCTTTCAAAAATCAGCTTTGATTGCCTTGGCAGACCCTTTAGTTTTCTTCTTTAATTGCCACGTCAATTCCTGATTGCCACGACAATCCAGTCCTGCACAAAATAACACACAACAATGATTTCTCTACAAAAACCAACCAAAACGCAAACCAAGCTTGTTAATGAAGGAAACTATGAAATTATGCATGAATGACTACAAATGCACCTAAAATGAGCCTAAGTCTAACAATAATCATGAGTTAAAGGGTAGAAAATATAGTACTTTTTCACACTTAACACACCCCAAACTCAAACTATTTCTTGTCCTCAAGCAATGCAAAACTAACAGTTACTTGCCAAGGCTTCGATCATAAGAAATTTTGCTTCGTATCTTATTTCAATCCTCAGAACCATGGCACAAAGTATGATTGCCTTTCAATTTTTCGGATGGCATAGAATTTTCTCGGAATTAAACTATAATGCTTGTGACAATGTGTGTATGGAGTTGTGTACAAGTTGATTTTCAGGATTCCATGTGAACAATAGGTTTGTAACAAATTAATTACTGAGGTATTTATTTTTATTTTTTACTAGAGCCAATTTTGGGCACCTCTAGCAAAGCATGCAATTTTTTTATTTTAATGTTAATCAACTAGAGCCAATTTCAGGCACCTTTAGAGATTTTTTAAGTGTGTGATAACTAGATCCAGTTTCAGGAACCTCTAACAAGAAATTATCTTAAATTTCAATTTTAGTTTAAGGTTAGAGTCAGATAGGCATCTCTAGCACAATTTACCCAATTTTAATAACATAAGTTCACTAAGTCTCCCTTAATCGACAAGTCACAACTGTGTCAATAAATATTCAGCATCATAGTAAAATTCTAACTGTTTTCCATGCAAATCCTAAAATTGAAAGTTCTATCAATTAAGTGCAGTGGCAAAACTCATCATAGGATATCCAACAAGTTTAGGCAAATTAAATCCAATCAAAGGCATGGCAATTAATATATGCAACCAATATGCTATTACTAAAGATGAATGCAACTAAACATGAAACTAACTAGAAACAAGCACCCCCCAAACTCGAAAGAAGCATTGTCCTCAATGCATGTAAGTACAAAACTTAAAATTAAAATACAAATGAGTTAGTTAGAAAGGCCGTCACCTTAAATGATGAGTTTCCTTCATGCCTTATGCTTGAATCTTTTGCCAGCCCGTGATGGTTGTTGGTGTGTGCCTGGTCGTGCCTCTTGAACCTTTGTCTCCACTACCTTGTGGCTTTGTGTATCCTCCTTTGTGGCCTCGTCGATGTTAGAAGCTTTGCGCTACGACTTTGATTGCTTAGCCGGGGGGCGACTTCATTAGGGCAGAAACTTTCTATGTAGCAATTGTCGTGACATCTTCAGTTGCCAGGGCAAGTAGTTCGGTAGAAAAAACTGGGAAGGGAATGGCGCTATCGGGATAGTTCTCCAATTTGACTCGTATGATGGCCATATCGCGATTCTTTATATACCGCATAAAAAGTAGTTTTTGGGCCTCGAGTCGCTCCAAACGTTGCGCCAAAGAGCTGAGTAATTTGTCAATCTTATCAAGGTTTGCCAAGGTATGTGAACTTGCCACAACATTTTTAGTTGTCCTAGCAGTTATCGGAGTAGGGGGTTTCTTTGCTATTGTTGGTTATTTTGTCGGTTCCTCACCCATTATCCGCATATAGTGGATCTGATTCCACCAAAGGTATGCATTGATGGCAGCAGCTTCAACAAGAATTTGCCCTTCAGATTTGCAAACTTGGTGAGGAATCGCTTCTTAATGGGTGGTGATACAAATTGCCGAAAAGAAGGCTCAAGTGCTCGCGAAGAACTTTCTTCGGGCATGGTTTTGAGATTTTTGTCCATGGGTTTATGGTTCCTGTGGGTTCTTGATTGGAAAAACAAAGTAAAACAAGAAAGAAAAACTTAAGAGTTCAAAGGAAGAAGGAAGCTAGGAAACTCCTTATCCCTTGAAACTCTTATCCTAAAAAAATAAACATCAAAGGATAATTATCAAAATAAAGGAAAAAATTAAAATAAAATATAGATAAAAAGGCTTGAGAAGGGTCATTTTTTATATTTCTTATAGTTCATTAGTACCCTCCATCGGGTGACAATATTGCCCAAAAAGAGTTGGGTCAATGTGCTTGCAGCTACTCCCTTTTGCGTTACCATGGTGGAGGTGCCTTCCTTGTAGTCCATGTATACCCTCCACCTTGCTACTGTTCCTGAAGGCATAGATATATTAATAGGAAAAGTTATATCAACACCCAACCATTTAATTATCTCATTCTCGTCGACCTCCTTTATGGTTGGATGTACCCATCGTTGTCGTGGCAATTGCTGCTCAAGCCAATTTCCGTGGCAATCTTCTACCAAAATTCGTTGTAAGTCGAGGGAAAAACTAAGTTTCTGAAAAGCTTCATGAATTCAAACACTATTTTCTTTAGGCTTCTCAAACATCTCCATCAGTAGAGATTTTGATGGCTTCAAATCTACCAGCGTCGGTTCCTCAAGAAATACCTGCAATAGATGAGGTGAGTTGTTAAAGAATTCAAAAGGTTCAACCATCACCTGCTCATATTCCATTAGCAAAGTATTGTCATCTTGTTGATCTTACATGTGGTCGTACAATTATCGTGGCAAAGGTGGATGCGAGCATTCTCCAGATTCTTGCTTTAGCATCAACGTTGTAACATTCTGGGCATCAGATTCCTCAGAATTTGCTATAGCCTTACTTTGCTTTGCCTCACCGAGTGTTGTCATGGCATTGCTCTGTTCAGACTCCACAATTTTTGTTGTGGCAATTCGTTGTATAGGCTCATCAAGTGTTGGGCAGACTTTCTCATTGCCAGGCTCTCGGCTTAAAGGTTTTAGTTGATCCGCACACATCGAGGACCTCTCCTTGTATTGCTCATTCTCATCTTCCCTTAGGATTTCAGTATCCCTAGCTATTGATTGTTGGGGCATGTTATCTAAAAGAAATGTTAATCTCCTCGACCGATCTTCTACTTCTGTCAAAAGCACATCCATCCTGGCTATCCTCGCATCCATAGAATTTGATAGCTCTTGACGAGGACTACATTGCCATGACATATTTGTTTCTATGCAAATGCTGTCATGGGAAAAAATTGAGCTTTTTGATCATACCATGAAGGATTTTGCTGTTGGTTCCATCTATGGTCCTCTATGTAGCCATATGCACTAGGATTGTGAGGGCAATCTTCAAACACATGATGTTCTCCACAACAAGCGTAGGAGTTTTCCATAGTCTAGGCTTTTATAGGTTGGTATAGGTAATCATCAGTGAGTGTAAAAAACTCTTGATTGGATTGATTCCTATATTCTATCATCAACTCTCAAATAGATTGACTTTTATTTCCCGACATGTTGATGTCCCTTAACTTGTAGCGCACCTGAATTTTTTTTATAAAACAAACAAAAAGAAAAGTTAATAAAATAATAAAAAAATGCAATAACAAAAACAACTAACACCAATTGCCAATCCCCGACAATGGCGCCAAAAACTTGTTGCGTGTTTTTAGTGCAACGCAAACGGTGCAAGTATACACGTCGCAAGTAATAAAGTGATATGATAAGTATCGAGTATCGTCTCCACAAGGATTGGTTTGGGTCACTTTGCTTAAGTTACTGTGTTGAAAAGAAATAGATTGATAGAGATGAATATCAAGTAAAATAAACTAAACAAAATAAAGAAAATAGAACGGAGTAATCGATTAAAGAGAGTAGGTCGGGTTATCGTCAGTCATCGTGATAATTGAATGGACCGTCGTGGTAATTGAGTGCTAGAGTAGCTCAATCGCTCTTGGTTGAATCAAACTTGCAAATTGGGTGACAAACTTCAAATTTTGGCGAGGCGTTCTTCAATGGTTTCTCGTTATCCCTAACTCGAAACACTGTTAATTATGAATGCCTTGACAATACATCCCTACGTGAACCAAGGATGGACAACAACCAATCTTGCACTCTTTTTAGCCGTTGAAATTCACAACTTATCCCTAAGTCGAATTAGTCTTCACCATCGATTGATTGAATAAAGACCATGCTCATTCATTTCTTGAATCTAACTCTCCCGATATTAGATAAATGGATTAATTCATGAGATCCCCTCCTAATTCACTCGCAAAATTAATAACCAAGAATGAACAAACTTTGAATTAAAATTGCAAACTCAAATATCTAAACAAATCCAATCATTCTCACAACCAAAAAAACACAATAACCCAAACCAATTTACATCAATTCATGGCTGGGTTCGAAAGATATACAAAGGAAAAATTCCCAGCCATGGATATAATGGAAACAATAAAGAAGAGAAGATGTTGAACAACCCCTATGTTTTTCTCTCTCAAGTCGAACTCTCCTCCAAGTAGGCAGCTAGGGCTTCTTTATATAGGAGATGGCTAGGTCAAAGTCTTTTTTGAGGAGAAAGTTAAGTTAGAATTAAATAGAATAAAAAAATAAATCTCTTTTATCTTTTTCCTTAAAATCTCCTCATAAATATAAATTTAAGTATTCATTAAATGCTTCATGAAAATCCAAATCTTTGGGATTTATCTCTTGCTTTTGGTGCTTATCCCTAATGAGGTGAATTTGTCCTGACATGCCTCGGCAATCCGCTAGGCATGGCTTTCAGAAATCAGCTTCGATTGCCTTGGCAGACCCTTCAGTTTTCTTCCTTAATTGCCATGACAATTCCTGATTTCTACGACAATCCAGTCCTGCACAAAATAACACACAACAACAGCAATTTCTCCACAAAAACCAACCAAAACGCAAACCAAGCTTGTTAATGAAGAAAACTGTGAAATTATGCATGAATGACTACAAATGCACCTAAAATGATAATCATGAGTAAAAGGGTAGAAAATATAGTACTTTTCACACTTAACATTGGAATGGAAGGACTGGCTGGCATAACTGGACTGGCTAGCATAACTGGACTAGCATTTCCACTGGCAGCAGGCTCGGTAGGGAAAACAGGGAATGCTGGTACAAAATTAGGGGATAATTTTTTTCCAAAACTTCCCTGATTATAGCATCCCTTTCCTTTGTGTAGTGTTTTGCTCTTGGAGAATGATCTCCTGGCGATAATCTTAACATTGAGTTTCTCAGCTATCTCTAGCTTTTGGAGAATGATCTTCTGGCGATGATAAATCTGGGACAGCACTACCATCGAACTTGCTGGCATGGTCTCTGGCACAGTGCTTTGCTCTTCCTTTGGCACCTTTGCCTCTGGTGTGGCAGTTTTTGCTTTCCTTTTGCCCTTGTCCTTTGGCTCGGTAACAGTGAGATTTTTCTATATGGCAACAGTGATTGTCGTTCCCTTGATTATCTGGCCTATTTTGTGATCAAGCCTAGGCACATCATGGCACATGCAAATCTTAGAAATAAGCAAAGGGAAAAACAAACTGCCTTTATCTCTTGCCGCATATTTATAGGTTTCCTTGATGATGATCTTGCCAATGTTGATTTTGTGCCCCTTAACGATAGAGTGCAATAAAATCAATCTTTCTGAGACAGTCTCATTATGAGATGTGGGCATCAGATTTAACTTGATAAAGTGATTCCATCCTATCATTTATGGCTTCAATGGCAACAGTTTCATCGTTCGGTGGCCCATTGATGAAATTGTCCAAACCATGCTAGATTCACACAAGTCTGCCAACATTTTCTTGCATTTGGCAGCATTCATGGACTCAATATAGTCATAATATTCATCCCCTATATCATTCAAGGCAAATATAGAGTTAATATACCCTTCATCGAAACTCACACATTTACCTTTAATCATCAAGAATGGTGAATCCTTTGTTACAAGATGGGCATAAAATTCTTGAACTAATGCGGCGTAGATATCCCCTTGTTATTGGCAAAAGGAACTCCACTTGTGCATGTCGACTATGGCCATAAACTTGGCAGGAAATCCAATGGTGGTGTCAGACTTAAAATCAAAATGCTTCTCATAACAAAAAGATCTTGAAGCAAAGCTTGCTTCAAATCTCTTTCAAATTTCTTCATTGAAAAATCGATTGAATATGGTAGATGAGGAAGCCTTTGACGAGAGCTTGAGTAGCTTTGAATAAAGGAAGAAGAAGAAAAGATAATTGTGTTCTTGAATCTTGCTTGAAAAAAGAAGAGAGATATATGATTATTGATATTCGGCTAGGGTAAAGAAAGTGAAAAGTTTGATTGTTTAAGAGGTTTTAATGATGATAGCCGAATAAATGGGGAAAATGATGGAATTTTAAAAAGTTTTGATTGGAAATGAGTTAAAGTGATAAGGGTAAAGTGATAAGGTTAAAGTGATAGGATTGGGTAAGAATTTGAAGTGATAGGGTGATTAGGTTAAGTTTAAATTTTAACATAGTATTGGGCGGCTAGGGTTTAAGGTTCAAGAATATGTTCTTTCATCTGATCAAGCTAGGGTTTCATCCTTTCTTTCCAACATTCAATCCCCTACATGCCAAGCTGTATTGGCATTGTGCATGGCAATGTACTTGGCATTGCACTAGGCAATGATCTTGGCAATAGTTTTGGCAAATTTCCTGGCAGAAATTTTGGCATTGTTCTTGGCAGTAACTCTACACACACTTAAAGGAAAATGTTCAACGCAGAAAATGAATAAAAATGAAAATTAACATAAAGAAAAACAATTAAAAATCCTAAATCCTAAAACAAATAAAAATAACTATCCTAATATTTACAAAATGTTCAAACTTGATGATGGTTTCACGTTACCTCTGCCAAGAGGATCACCTCATTGGCATTGTTCTGATCACCTTCCATGTAATGCTTTAGACGTTGGCCATTGACCTTGAAA
Source organism: Hibiscus mutabilis (assembly GCA_019671005.1). Taxonomy (NCBI): domain Eukaryota; kingdom Viridiplantae; phylum Streptophyta; class Magnoliopsida; order Malvales; family Malvaceae; genus Hibiscus; species Hibiscus mutabilis. Next base: position 52,469,357 of record CM033745.1, read on the forward strand.
ATTTCTCTTGCCTTCAAGTTCTTAATGTTCACAGCTCCATGGGCGTAGGGTTTTACAACTTCATAAGCACTCGCCCATCTCAATTTGAGTTTACCTGAAAATAGTTTAAGGCATGAATTAAACAATAGAACATGTTGTCCTACCTCAAAATGTCTTAGTATTATCCTACTATCATGCCAACGTTTTGTCTTCTTCTTGTAAATCCTGGCATTCTCTTAGGCTTGTGTTCTGAATTCCTCTAACTCATTCAGATCTAGTAACCTTTTTTCTCCAACAATTCACCATGCCAAGTCAAGTGTTTTGATGGCCCAATAAGCTTTATGTTCAAGTTCTACTAGCAGATGGCATGATTTTATGAAAACGAGTCTAAATGGTGAAGTACCCAAAGAAGTTTTAAACGCAGTTCTATAAGCCCACAAAGACTCATCTAGTCTTAAGGACCAGTCTTTCCTTGATGGACTTACAGTCTTCTCTAAAATGTTCTTAATCTCCTTGTTTGATATCTCAGCTTGCCCATTTGTTTATGGATGGTATGCCACGACCATCCTTTGCTGAATACCATATCTGCATAAAGCTTTAGATATTAGATTAGATTTAAAATGAGTACCCTCGTCATGAATTATTGCTCTAGGGGCACCAAATCAGGTAAAAATATGTTTGTGCAAAAACTTGGCAACGGCCTTGGCATCATTTGTTGGCAGGGCAACAACCTCTATCCATTTAGATACATAGTCAACAGCCACAAGTATATATACATTACCGAATGATGGAGTAAAATGACCCATAAAGTCTATCATTTATACATTAAATAAGTCCACATGCATTATGTTTTGGAAGCGGTAGTTGGTGTCTGCCAGAGATATTTCTTGTCCGTTGGCATCGGTCACATGCCTTGGCATACTCGTGGGCATCCTTGTATAGTGTCGGCCAAAAGAATCCTAACTCCAGCACCTTGGCAGCAATCTTCATCCTAGCAAAGTGGCCTCCGTATGGTACGACATGGCATAAATGCAATATGTTTTGTTGCTCATCCTCAGGCACACACCGGTAGATCACTTAGTCGGTACATTATTTAAACAACAATGTTTCATCCCAATAGTATAGCCTAACTTCTCACAGGAACCTTTTCTTGGCATTGTATGCCAAGTCTAGTTGAAGAATGTTGCTCACCAGGTAGTTGACAATGTCAGCATACCATGGCATGACACTAATTGCAAGCAAATATTCATCAGGGAAATCATCTCTAATAACATTGGTCTTACCATCTTCAAGATGATGCTCTAAACATGAGAGGTGGTCAGCTACTAAGTTTTCACTACCCTTCTTGTCTCTGATTTCTAGGTCAAATTCTTGAAGTAAGAGCGTCCATCGAATTAGCCTAGGCTTGGCATCCTTCTTTTCCAAGAGATACTTCAGTGCCGAATAATCTGTAAAAACTACAACCTTGTTACCAATCAATAAGATCTAAATTTATCGAAAGTGAAAACAACTGCAAGAAATTCTTTTTCGGTTGTAGAGTAATTAAGTTGTGCTTCATTCAAAGTTCGACTGGCATAGTAGATGGCATGGAAAACCTTGCCATGTTGCTCTCCCAAAACTGCTCAAAAGGCTCATTCCAATCCGGTGCTACGACTATAGGGGCATTAACTAATCTTTCTTTGAGCTCCTGGAATGCTCTCATACAATAATCGTTAAATGTAAAAGTGACATTATGTTATAATAACAAGCATAACGGTTTTGCAATTTTTGAGAAGTCTTTAATAAAACGCCGGTAAAAATCGACATGTCCTAAAAAACTCCTTATACCTTTTACACTTTTTGTAGGCGGTAATTGCTTGATTACCTCTACTTTTTCTTGGTCGACTTCTAATTCTTTCTCGGTTACCTTGTGCCCAAGAACAATGCCTTCCTTCACCATGAAGTGGCATTTTTCCCAATTCAGCACTAGGTTCGTCTCAATGCATCTCTTTAAGACTTGTTCCAAACTATGAATGCATTTCTCAAATGTTTTGCCAAACACTGAGAAATCATCCATGAATACTTCCATATTATGTTTTATAATATCGAAAAAATAGACATCATGCAACGTTGGATCATTGTCTGCGCATTACAAAGGCCGAATGACATCCTTCTAAAAGCAAACGTCCCGTAGGGACACGTGAACGTGGTCTTCTCTTGATCATTAGAGACGATGGAAATATGATTATAACCTGAATAACCATCCAAAAAACAATAGAAAGCTTTACCTGCCAACCTGTCTAACATTTGGTCGATGAAAGGCAATATGAAGTGGTTTTTCCTTATGGCACTGTTCAGCCTCCTATGATCCATGCACACCCTTCTTTGGCACGCATTGCATTGGGCTAACTTACGAGCTATCAGAAATGGGATAAATGATCCTGCCATCAAGCTATTTTATGATCTCTTTATTTACTACCTCTTTCATGCTCGGGTTAGCCTTCTCTGGCCTTCAATGATCCTTCCATGGTACTCATCCAAAATGATTTTGTGCATGCAAATGGTTGGGCTAATACTTTAGATATCTGCCAAGGTCCAACCCAACGCTTGCTTATAATTTCTTAATATTGCCAGCAATCTCCCATCCTAATCATTAGTGAGATCAGTGACAATGATCACTAGCAGAGTTGAGTGTTTACCTAGATAAGCATACTTTAAGTGATTTGGCAGTGGCTTTAGCTCCAACTCTGGTGGTTCCTCAATTGATGGTTTAGGTTCTTTTATCTCTCTATCGAAAAACTATAAAGGCTCAAAATAACTTACATCTTCAGCCTCTAAGGTTGATTCCTCAGGTTCTTCAAATAGTTCAGCTATGCCATCAAGCATGCTGTCATCAAATTATGTATCTTGGCATAACTGTGCCATGTCTAAAGTATAAATAAACTTCATCATCTCCTCAGCTTGACATTCATCAGGTTCATCTGCATATTTCAAAGCTCGAAACACATTAAATGTAACTTGTTGATCATTCATACGCATTGTCAATTCCCTTTTATGAACATCAATAAGAGCCTTACCCGTGGAAATGAATGGTCTGCCTAAAATAATCGGTACATTGACATCAGCCTCATAATCCAAAATGATAAAATCAGCTGGAAAAATAAATTTATCTACCTTTACCAACACATCCGCAATCTTACCTTCGGGATGTGAATAGGATCGGTCTGCCAGCTGAAGTGTCACCGTGGTAGGTCTTGCTTCTATGCCAAGTTTTTAGAAAATTAACATCGACATCAAGTTGATACTGGCTCCTAGGTCACACAACGTCTTGCTAATGATTTTTTTGCCAATGGTGCAAGGAATAGTAAAACTCTCTGGATCTTTTAGCTTTAGTGGCAATCAGTTTCAGATCATGGCACTGTATTCCTCGGTTAGATCGACAGTTTCAAAATTTCACAACTTCTTCTTTTTGGACAAAATATCATTCATGAATTTCACGTAGTTAGGCATTTGCTCAAAGGCTTCCACTAATGGAATGTTGATTTGCAACTGCTTAAGAACTTCCAAGAAGAGCTTGAATTGTTGTTCCTGCTTGTATTTTTAAAGTCTTGCTGGAAACGGTGGTGGCGGATACACATATACTGGCGTTGTTGGCTTTACCAAGGAAGTGCTGGCATCAGTTTGTTTAGCATCAATATGTTGTTTGGCCTCGGTCTGTTTGGCATTGACGCTGACATCCATTTTGGCATTGGTGCTGGCATTAATATTGGCTTCGGTTCTGGCATTGGTACTGGCATTACTGCTGGCATCATCTGTTTTAATTTCCTCATCTTCTTCCCTAGGACTATCTGCAGGCACTGGCTTTTCAATTTGGCAATTAATTGGCTACTTGACAACCATCTCCGCCTCACACTTCTTACCACTCTGAAGAGTTATAGCTTTGCATTGCCCATTGTCTTTGTGTCGAGCATCCTCCGTGTCACTTGGCAATGCTCATTGGCGTCGATTGCTAAGTGCATTGGCAATCTGCCCAATTTGAACTTCCAAGTTTCTCATTGATGCTGCCAAACTCTAGACTCTGACATTATTCCTCTCCATATAATCAGTAAGAGTGCATCCTTGGTTGAATCTTTGCCCTTGTTGGAAATTGTTTTGAGCTCTCTGTGGCATGGTATTTTGATAGAATGCTGGCATGGTATTATTCCTCTAGGCATTCTGGCCTTGTGCATTGTACTAGTTACCTCCTTGATTTCCTTAAGCTACATTAGGGTGTTGTCTCCAACCTGCATTATAAGTATTGGAGTTAGGATTATAGTAACGATTAGCATTGCCAACAAAATTTACCGATTCAGGATTGGCAGGGCATTCCTCCACATGATGATTCTCTCCATAGATTGTACAGATAGGGTCTAATGCTTTAACTTCTTGGGACTCATTGTTCTTTTGCAACGATCTCACCATGGTGGCGAGGTTGGAAATTTCGGCATGAATGGATGTTAGTTCATCAACCTTCAATTTCCCACTATCTTTGGTTCCAGTCTCGAGTCTGGCAACAAGATATTCAAAATTATTAATTAAAATTGTTTCAAAAATATCAGCAGCCTTTGAGTACTTCTTGTCTAGCAATGAACTGATTGGTAAAGCATCAACAACAGTCCTTGTTTGTGAATTCAATCCATTGTAGAAGGTTTGAATTTGGGTCCAATTCGGGAATCCGTGCATAGGACACCTTCTTAACTGATCTTTAAATCTCTCCCAAGCATCATATAATGTTTCATCACCAGCCTGCCTGAATGTAATGATCTCACCCCTCAACTTGGCAGTCAATTTTGGCGGCTGAAATCGTGTCAAAAACTTCCGTCAAACATCTGTCCATGAACTAATTGATCCTGGTGGCAAAGAATTAAGCCAAGCCTTGGCTCTATCTCGGAAGGAAAACGTGAATAGCCTTAGTTTCACAGTATCTTCAGATACTCTAGTTTGTTGGAATAATTGGCAAATCTCCATGAACTACTTCAAATGTTGCCTAGGATCTCCAGTAAGTGCCCAATAAAATTGACCTATATTTAAAAGAATTTGAATCATTACTGGCTCAAGTTCAAAATTGACAGCATTTACCTCTGTGCCAACAAATCATGGCATCAAGTTGTTAATGTTAAGTGCCGAATGTTCTCTAATAGGTCTCTCTTCATTGACAATTGGGACAACATATGGTGTTGGCATCTCATTTTTATGTGGATTGCCTTCATTGCTTGCCACACCATTCCCTCGATTACCTTGATTATTCATCTCTCGAAATCTTCTCCTTAACCTCCTCAAGGTTCTCTCAATTTTCAGATCGTATGGCCACTCGTCCATCATAGGGTGGCTTCTGGTCATACACCGATGCAAACAAAAGTAAAAGAAAAAGAAAAACAAGTAAAAGTTTAAAAACAATCAAATCCGCTGCAATCTCTGGCAACGACGCCAAAAACTTGTGGACTCTATAGAAGAAGTGTGTTATGAATGCTGGCAAAAGGGGCAAAATGTATGTATTAGTAAAAGAATGCCAGGAGTTTTTTGCGTGCAAGTATACACACTCTACAAGTAATAGAACAGTTAAGCTGAGTATCGATCCCACAGAGATTGACTTGGAATTCAATTGTTTGATTTTTACTTGCCTTGGAAGAAAAGATGTTTGCTTTGAAAGTTTGTTTTGGGAATACTTAAAATGAAAAGAAATAAAAGTGAAGTAAAAACGTTGGAAAAGAAGGTATTTTAATGAGTGATGAGCGTTGGCAAGGAATGCTTGGTTTCTACGCTTTTCATGCCGTGCCATCCTTTAATGTGAACCTGTCTTGGCATTGTTTACTGAGCAGATTAAAAATTAGCAAAGCCTCTCTCGATGGTCATTTCCCTAAGTCGATCATATAAAAACCCCTATATCTTTATAGTGCATGTTTTTAAATAACCCGACTTGATTAAGAACCAATCTATACTCCTAAGGGGTAGATGTCACTCCCGAAGTAAGTTCATCTACTTGAACGACTTCTCTCGAAGCTTCTCTCCTTAGTATTCAACAACTTAATTGTTGCCACCCCAAGTCTGTTAAGATATTGAGGAGCAATAGGCCAACAGTGCCAGCTCTCGCTTGGCAAAGTATTTAGGAAAAATCAAAGTATGCCGAATAGACAAAGTATTGCCAAAACATAGTTATTATTAAAGAAACTAGAGCATAAAAATAACGTTCAAACCAAACATCCCCACCAACTATGAAATTAGTTCATGGTGAGGGATTTAACCAACAAAACCATAATCGTTTTCAAACACGTCATCGTTAAAATAAAATCAAAAACACTTAAAACAAGAGAATGGGCTAGAGGGGGTCTCTCGATGTAGCCCTCAAGATCCAGGCTCTCGGCCAAGTAATCGAACCACCTTCCTCGTTGCAGCCGACCGTCACTCATCGAGCACTCCAACTCCTCAATCCGATTACTCTAGCTCTCCACGATTTTTTTCTCCTCCATCGGTTCTTTAAATAGGCGTATAAGGAAGGCTAGGGTAAGCTTCTCATTTGAATTTCAAATGCTCAAGGGATAAGACATAAGGTCTTATCCGATCAGTATGATAGCTTATTAGGCTAGGGCTGATGTCATATTGCCAACATTGTCTTGGCAATCAAGCTTGGCATGACATAGCCAACATATCTTGGCACCACATTATCCGTTATTTTCTCAAAGGTTGGTCCAATTACGATCTTTTAGGAGCCCAATCTCATCCTATTTTTTCAGGGTTCAACAGTCTCTTAGCATGGCATCAAGTTCACCTCTCTACCAACCGATGCTTGGCATTGTCTGGTCCTTCTGTGCCAACAACACTTGGCATTCTCTCCGACATTCTTTACTGCGCTGCATTCTTGTGCCAAATCCTATGCCAACCCTGCAAAATAGCCACAAAACAACCCTTCACACTGGCATAGACAAAATATTAAACTCCTTATGCAAATGCATGATTCTACAACCTAATGCAACTAAATGTATTTAAAAACAGGCAAAAGCATTGTGAGATTGACATTAAAAATAGTAATTTTGGAAAGGTAACAATGGCCAATATAGTATTGTTTCGAAAAAAGACGACAAAGTCTAAATGTGTGTTGATTACCGAGATTTGAATAAAGCCAGTCCAAAAGATAATTTTTCGTTGCCTCACATTAACACCCTGGTTGATAATCTAAGACCTAACCTAACCCTAAAAAGCCCTAATCTACTCTAACATAGAGCCACCACCGTCAAGCCGTTTGCCACCACCACCTTGCTTTGCGACCACCACCCATAATCATCCTCATCACCCTCTACGTGGCCGGAAGAGAGCCTCTCCTTTGCCCTTTAAATCCACCAATCCACAACATAAAAAGGGAGATTAAAGAGCATTTTTAAGAAAAAAATCGAACCAAAAAATACAAAAAATAGGATATCGAGGCAGAAAAAAGGTAAAAAGTAATGAAATAAAAAAGACATGTGGGATTCTTAGATCTACGAAAATAGACAAGGTTTTAGGAAAAATAAACCTTAAATATGATATTAGAACCCAAAACTGAACCAGACAGCCTTCTTGTATTTACTCCGGCTACCGTTCACGACAAATCTCCGCCCCCGGCGAACGGTAGAACGGGGCGGCAAACATGGTGGCCCTAGGCGGCTCTAAGATCGGGCAGAGGGGAAGTTGAGAGAAAATTGAGAGAGTTTTGGTGTTTTTTTGAGATATCAAATGCCAAATAGTTTTTTTGGGCAAAACATGTATTTATATGATCCTCAAAACGAAGTTGTTTTGGGCATCCTTGTTCAGGCCCAAAACGACGTCGTTTTAACTTGTACCCGAATACGTGACCCGGCCCGGAGGGGATTCACACGTTCTTAAATAAAAATGGGCAAATTACAAATTCAATCCTTCTGCCCTTGTATCCTTCATTTTTTGCATTTCAATTTATGTTTCTTTCATTTTCGTCCCTTTTACAGCTTTTTAATTATTATTCTTTATAATTTAGTCACTACTTTTAATTATTATTATTATTATTATTATTATTATTATTATTACTACGTTACTATTCTTATTATTATATATTATATACCATATATTATATTATTATAATTATTATTATCATTATTATTAATAATTGTTATTATTATTATTATATGTTACATATTATTATTATTTTCATTCATTAGTGCTATATATATAACTGTTATTATTGTAAGTACTAATTTTATTAATATTACTATTATCTTTCCTTTGATGTTAATGTATTAGTAAAACTATACATATATATACATCCGTATAAATTTTGCATTTGTCTGTTTTAACCATTTTTTAAATTAAAAAAATGATTTATTTATTAGGAATTATTGTGAAAAACGTACATCGAACATAAGAGGTGCTGCTTTTCATTAGTCTCTATTATAAAATACAATTTTTAGTTCTAAATTATAATTTTCAAAATAGATTCCCTTCATTCATGAATCTAACGGAAATTATGCCCCGGATGTAGGGGTGTAAATTCATTTCATATAAAGAAATATTTTTTAAATATTTTGAGGGATCACAAATTTTAAATTAAATTCGAATTCTTAATTTCCATCATTAAGACACTAAGTAATCGACTAGGTACCAATTTTGGGTGTTGTGGGGGTGCTCACCCTTTCCCATACGTAACCGACTCCGAAACTTATTTTTCTGGTTTCGCAGACCAAAACTCGTTTTAATAAAATGACACAAAAACATGTTTTATTAAAATAGCCGGGTTTTTAGGTGATCCTATCTCACCTAAATTAAAAAGATTTGTGGCGACTCTATCCCAAATATTTTCGTGAAAACGCGTCAAGCACCACCGCAAGCGGGACCGTTGTTACACATATAATTTGTATCAAGTAAAAATTAAATTATAATAATATATGAGAGTTATATTTGATGCATTGTCAATAATTTTTTACACAAAAATATCCACTAAACTCCGCAAATATAAAATCTCTAATCTTAAAATTCTAAACCTTAATCCTAAACTTTAAACTCTTAATCTTAAATTTGAAATCCTAAACTTTAAACTCTTAATCTTAAATTTGAAATCCTAAACTAAACCTCTAAACGTTATACTAAATTTACATATGAAAAATAATTTTTTCACCACCAATACATGAATTATTTTCTCTATATAATATATTGTAATATAAATATTAAATAGCAAGTTAAATTGCTTATTTTTTAATTTTAATAAAAATATATAAAAATATTAAATTATAAATGATGTAGGTAAACTAAAAATGAGATTTTTTGACATAAAAACTAAAAATGAGCTTAGATCAGCAATTTACAAATATTGTCATATTTAGATCAAATATGTTTGGGTCAAGACATTAGAATAAGAATGAACATGTTAATATTATATAAAATAATCCAACCCAAACCCAGTTGATTCAATTATGAACGTCTCTAGTTTCAAATTATAATCATTTCGAGTTCAATCATTTTCAGAACATTTTGGGTTTTGATCGATCGAGTTCATATTATTTCAAATTCGAGTCATATGCTAATTATTTCAAAGTCATTTTAAGTTTGAACTATTTAAAATTGTTCTAAAAACAATCAAATTAAAATACAAAAGACTAAATCTTCAATTTAGACATAGTACAAAGATTAATAACTAAATTTGACTCATAATTAAAGTAAAATGGTAGGTAGACTGCACGATCCATGTAATGAATTATTATTATATAAAAAAATCTCACACGATTCTCACTCTTTCAAGCTTTAGCTCATTTCAAGCCTCTTCAGTAATCCATTCTTTTAGAGCTTTACATACAGCAATACAAAATCAAGTTTTGTCCTCAATAAAAACTAGTAAGTTCTCACACATTCATGATTTTCATCTCTAATTTCAGGTTTTAACATTAAGACTATACCTCAACCAAAATGGAACATATAATTTAAGCATTCAATATACCTCGATACAGAGCAAGCTCAAGAGAATTGTATGGAAAAGCCACTGCCTGTGGTCTCGACCTTATAATGGCCAAAGTCACTGAAATCAGAGTCGGAATCTATGTCATCACAATCATTCCACCCACCGGGTGAATCCTCGTCGTGGCCATTCTTTGTGAGAGGTACATGCAGCTCAGAAACGGGAAGTGGAAGAGGTTCTTCGTCGAAATACTTGTCATTCAGCAGCTCCATTGCAGTAGCTCTAGTAGCTGGGTTATAACAAACAAGTCTTTTCACAATGGAGATTTCATCTGGTGACCTATTGGGTAGGCAGGCTTCTAAACCGATCGGATTTTCGATCTTGGCGAAAGAAATTATTTTGTAATCAGGAAGTTTAGAACAGCTTGGCCAGACTTGTTCAGTCAAATTTCCCAAAACATTGATGATTCTGCCGAGCTGATCGATATCAGAAATCCCAGGAAAAAGCGGCTCAAGGGTTAGCAGCTCTGAGAAAATGCAACCCAATGACCACAAATCTACCTCCAGTCCATATTCCGTTGATCCATAAAGTAGTTCCGGGGCTCTGAACCAACGAGTGCCAACACAAGATGTGAGAGCACCGTTTCTGTCATCTCCACCCTCTTCAGCCTCGTATGAGTAAGAACTCTTGAGAGGATCATCGTCAATGTCACTTATGGTACCTGTTGCAAGACAAGACGAGTATTCGTCGTTAGTAATTGTTTCTTTGTCAATTTCATCCACGGCATGTCGTTTAGCCTTGAGCTCAACTAACTGTCTAAGATATTCTTCTCTGTTCGTATCTTCCTTGTTAAATCCTTGATCTGGCAAACTGTGAGCATCAGGGACAACATCTAATGGTGGAATTACATTTTCCTGATATCCTATGTTTTGCTCAACCGGCAGGTTATCATTAACACCATCGAATCCAGGCTCCATGAGTATCTTTTCCTGGAAACCAAGCCAAACAGACGTATGACACATGGAAGATGACAAGTAAAACAAATTTACACGGTTCTTCTTACACTACAACTCAGATAGTACTTTGCATTCTTGAGAAACACGCCATAACATGCTACGAAGCCTGTTTCAAACTCGTCAACCCTAACTAGTACTACTCAAACTAAGCAGTTGGAAAGCTCTAGCAGCTAAGGAGCCATTGGTACATTAATGGCGACAAATTTTCCTCTCTTTTGACTGTACCTAGTTTGAAACAGGAAAGCATGAATGAAATACTAAAAATGTGGCCCAACACCAAATCCGTGAAATTTAAATCATTGAAAACATATTATATTACTCAAAAAAGAAACAAGTAACGTTGGTGCCAAATCTTTACAGCCTGTGCCTGCAGTAACTGTTTATTGACATTTGACACCAAAATGAACTATCATTTTCTGATAATGCATGGGCTAATGTGATGATATTTCTCGTAATTATCAGGGAACCAACAGGGCTTCCAAATGAAATTGTTTAATTCAAACAAAAAGGCAATAGTCTAATAGAATTCAGCATCAACACCTCTAACTAATGCAAATGTCATCACCTTATCTATGACTAAAAATGTGGTATTTGGATGGAAAAAAAAAAACACCCATAGTGCAGTAATTAGAAGAATCACATCAACCTGATGCTTCTTTTATTCCGGCTACGAAAATAGGAATTATTACTCGAGACCGAGAGGGCCTAGTTAAGAATGGCTTGACAGGACACTACCCCAGAGCAACCAATGCAAACATTTAGGAGGTACAAGGGGTCATTGAAGCTCTTAAACTTTCCTACTAACACGGCTTTAAGAATATTATCATTGAAAGTGACTCCTATCAAGCAATCTCAAAGTTCAATAGTTTGGCCGATGATTTTACTTTCTTAGGCTTGTTAGTCAATTCAACTAGATCTTTATGTAATCATTTGGATGGCCTTTCTTTTCACTATGTACCACATTCCGCGAATAAGGCAACTGATGCACTTATGCACTATGGCGTTGAATGTACCGATCACCTAGAATTTGGCATGGACTACACGAGTTGCATCCATGACCTTCTTGTTGTAGACTATGGCTAAAGTTTGAAGTGAAGTTTTCTCTTTTTCTTTCAAAAAAATAAAGAAAAAGAACAAGAATCCCATCGACCTAAAGCATCCGATTTTTCACAATGGCCCTAGTAGATTGTATAAAAGTGTTTGGTAAAATCAATTGATAACTGATAGTTGTTTGATTATTTGAACAATCAACATAACGTATAAGAACATGATTATATTCGATACTTATTTGAATAATTTATTAGTTATTAATATTTTGTATCTATTAATATTAGTTAATTATGAAAAATAAATTTTTTAATATCATTACTAAACATATATAAAGGAAGTATACATTAATTTCTTATTTATGAAATTGTTTTTTTTTTTAATTTTATTAGTTATTCAAATTTATGTTATATAGAGCTTTATCAAATTAGCGGATTTGATGGGTCAAACCGCTAAAAATGGTTCAAACATCTAATTTTGACTCAAAAAGCTGTTTACCAATCATGGCCAATAACTTCACTAGCTTATGAATTTGATCACATGATTAGAAGCATCTGCTACATAGCTCAAGAGCAAAAAAAAACCACTAATAGTGAAGTTTAAAAACTCAACCAGCCGGTTTAGACACTTGCTACATGTTCAATGATTTATACAAGTTAACTTGATCATCGAGCTATTATCTTCAACACTTAGAAATTCCAAGTGAAATTATTAGCAAGCTCCAAATGTAACTTTCCAATTGAAATAAACTTAAATCCAAGATCACCACATTTCACTTATCAAAGCTCAACATTCAACTAATTATATGATAAAAATGCTAAAAATCTCATAAGCTCAAAAACCGAAGTCAAATTAAAGCTAAGAACATCCAATAAAATATACCTGGCCAAAATCGGCTAACTTAAGAACTCCGTCATCGGAAACCAACAAATTCCCAGGCTTTAAATCCCGATGAACGATCATATTCCGATGACAAGCGTCGACCCCGCACAAAATCTGGAGCATCCACCTCTTAACTTCCCTGACTCGGACCCCGCCTTCTTTCTTTTTCGCGTCGCGGATAACCGCCGACAAATCGGTCCTCAAGAACTCCAAGACGAGCACGGCGTCCTCGTCTTCCCGCCAGAAGTACTCGTGCAGAAGGACGATGTTGGGGCAGTTTTGAAGCATTTGCAAGGCTTCGATTTCCCTGAACGCCGATTGGTAGTCGTGGACTTCCTTGAGGGCGACTGTGAGGTTGTCGGAGAGCCGACGCGCCTTGTACACGTCGGAGTAGGCGCCTGAACCCACGCGCTCCAGGATCTCGTACTTGGCAATGATCTCGGGTCGAGTGTGGATGCTCCAGCTCTTTGGTAGTGGTTGCTCCATTTTGTTGCTTTGCCTAATGATTCTGTGAGGTTCTTTTGGGGTTCAGTCTTTTCCGAATTCAATGAAAACAAAGCGAGTAGGAGGAACGGAGAGACACGACGTCGTTTTCGAAGCGGATAGCGCATTAAATGATCGGCAAGGAGCCTACAGCTATGGGCCCAATATTCAAGCCCGACAATTGTAAAACCATGAGAATACAATCAAAATATTAGGGATGTAAAAAACTTATCCGACCTGAAAACTCGACTGAAATCTGCTCGAGTTAGAATCTGGTTTGATTTGAGAATTCGATGACTCGAATTCGATCTGTAACCGACTGTTGTTGATCCGAACCCGAATTGGACCTGTTACTGTAGTAACCGAACCCGACCTGCATCCGACCGAGAACGACCCCAACCCGAATTGGACCTGTTACTGTAGATCTGAAACTCGACCTGCACCCAACTGAAACGAACCCAAACCCGAGACTGACCTGGCAGATAACCGATATTATCCGACTGAATCGACCTGAGATCCGATTTTACCCAACTTGTTTTGAACCCGACCTGTTGTTGACCTGAACTGATATTAACCTGGTTTGATATTTACCTGACATATAATTGAGGAAGTATATGATTTGATGATTTTCAACAGAAAAATAAAGTATTTGGAAATTATAAATTTATTATATTATAATACGATAAACTAATTTTCACCTTTTAAATTATTAATTTTTGTATTTATAATTTTTTGTTAAATAATTCAATTATTGACTATTAATTTATTAAATTATATATATAATCAATTTAAAGTGTTGATAAAGGTAAACTATTAATTTTTTAAATTATTTTAAAGTGTTAAATAATCTTTTTATTATGTATACATATATATAATCAATTAAAAATATTAAAAAAAAGAGAAAGAAACAAGAAAAGTCATATTTATGTTTTTTTTACTTATGTTTTTTTAACCAAATCAACTTGACACTATTAAGTACTAAGCATAGATATTTTTTTTCTTATTAACTTGACCAAAATTTATCGGGGAAGATTGAAAAATAGTTGTTGATTTGATAAAAAACCAAATGTTAGAAGGTTAACCGTTTTTAATGTTTTAAATTCATAGTTGTAATTATAATATCGTAATTTTTAATTATTTTACACAAATTCATAGTTTGTATGATGATCTCAAAATAAATTTAATTTTGAAATTATTTTTATAATATTCAATTTAAATTAAAAACAAATTTAATAAACTCAAAAGGGTAGATTATTAGTTAATTTACAATTTAATTGGGTAGTACTTAATAATTAATATAGCAGACAATAAGTGGGACCCTCTGATACAGTTTGATTAATAAATGCCCTTCAGAATCAAACATAACTACGAGATTAACTCATTTTCTTCTTAAAAAATGTTTTGGATTACTACCGTAGTTTTTGTTGATTTTGATTTTGATTCTGATTTTGATGTGTTGTGAAATCTAAAAACCTAAGACGTGGCTTCTGTTTAGAATTGGAGGGAAAGTTCCCGCACATTTTTTAGGTTTATGGGGAAATCGCCCATTATGCCATTCCATGTTTAGATACTTTCCATTTAAGTCATGTCTTCACTTTTAAATTTTAGTTTAGTTCAATTAGGTCCCAGAATAATTGATTATTTTTATTCGGCCTTTAGGATTAGGTTCTTTTAATTAGGTACTTAGTTAATTAGTTAGTTATTAAGCCCATAAATTTCACACACAATTTAATTTAACAATGCTTAATGTATGATTTTTTATTAATTATTTCAATGGAATTTTAATTTGTTAAATTTGATCATTAGATTTGGAGCTTAATTAAAATTGTTAGTGTTTGAGGTAATGGGATTAGTTTAGGGATTAGGGATTATGTTTGTACTTTAATTATTAGTAATTGTAAGATTTAGGGGTTGAGGTTTGGGGTTTAAGAATAAATGTGTCAAGTTGAGTTTTTGGGGTTATGGAATTAGTTTAGGGATTATGAGATTATGCTCACACTTTAATTATTAGTGATTGTAAGATTTAGTGTTGAGGTTCGAAGTTTATGAGTAAATGTGTCAAGTTGAGTGTTTGGGGTTATGAGATTAGTTTAGAGATTAGGGAATTAGGCTTGCACTTTTAATTATTAGTGAATAGTGATGGTAAGATTTAGGGGTTCATGTTTGGGTTTTAGGGGTAAATGTTTAAAATGGAATGTTTGGGGTAATGAGATTAGTTTAGGGATTTGGGATTTATTTTTGTTCAAATTAGTCCCTAATTTTTAACCGAATTGACCCCTATTTATTTCAAAATTTTCTAATATAGTTCAATGTTTTTAATAAGATGATATTTTTATTCATTATAGTCCCTAAAACTTTATTTTTTAGCCGAAATTGACCCATATATATTTCTATTTTTGGTAATTTAGTCTAATAATATTTTTATTTATTCTAGTCCCTACAATTTAATTTTTAGTCAAAATTGGCCCATATTTTTGTTTATTCTAGTAGCTAAAATTTAATTTTTAGTCCAAATTGACCCTATTCATTTTTTAAAGTGGAGAAATTTAATTTTTAGTCCATGAACTAAAATTAGAGACCAATTTGACAATTTGAAAGTGAGGAAATTTGAGAGTTCAGTGACCAATTTCACAATTTTACCATAGAACTAAATAGGGTCAATTTTGGCTAAAAATTAAATCTTAGGAACTAAAATGAACAAAAACACCAGTATATTGAAATTATTAGACTAAATTATAAAAATTTGAAATAAATAGGGTTCAATTTTATATAAAAGTAAATTTTTAAGGACTAAATATCACCATGGGGAGAGGATTGCTATATCAGAAGTCCAAACTGTAGGGATACTTGTGACTAAATTGAATTAAATTAAAACTTAAAAGTGAATATTAAGACTAAAATGCAACATTTTAAACACAACAAGACTTAAAAGGTAGTTCATCTCTAGCTCAAAAATTGGCCCCACATTTTCCTCCAAAATTCTCTCATCCTCTTTTTTTAAACCAATTTTTTTCTCTTTTTTTAATTACAATTAATGGCGAAAGGGTGGGAAAGAACCCGACCAAATTTATGGGTTAAGAAAATTACTTTTTTAGCCCTTTCAACTTTAGATATTTTTCATTTAATCCCTTAATGTTCACTTTTAGGTTTTAGTTTAATTCAATTGAGTCCCAATTTAGGTTAATTTAATTGAGATTCAACGTTTAATGTTAGAGTTATTTTAATTAGGTATGTAATTTATGCTTCTAGGTTTTAATTTAGATCAATTATATGTATTAATGTATATATATGTATTAATGTATATGTATATGTATATATATGTATATGTATTAATGTTATAATGTATATATATGTATACGTATTAATGTATTAACTATTAATGTATATATATGTGTGTATTAATGTAGATATAACATACTTACCTATATTTATTTCTATATACATATATATATGTATATGTATTAATGTATATGTATGCATATGTATTAATGTGTAAGTATTAATGTATTAATGTATAGATATATATATATGTATATGTATTAATGTATATATATATGTATTATATTAATGTATTAACTATTAATGTATATATATATATATATATATATATATACATACAATATACATATACATACTAAAACTACATACATACATATATGTATATATATATGTATATGTATATGTATATGTATATGTATATGTATATGTATATGTATATGTATATGTATATGTATATGTATGTATACATACATACATATATAATTATATATATATATAGACACATTATACATTTACATATAGTAAAATTTACATACATACATATATTTTATATATACATATATATATATGTATATATATACACACACACATTATACATATACATATAGTAAAACTTACATACATGATACATATATATACTTTATTTTTAGTCCAATTTGACCCCTATTCATTTTTTTTGTAATTTAGTCCGATGTTTATAATTTTAATTTAATATTTTTGTTCATTATAGTCCGTAAAAGGCTAAAACTATATTCTTATTCCAAATTGACCCCTATTCATTTTTTTTAATTTAGTCAAAGTGCTTTTAATATGATGATATTTTTATTCATGTTAGTCCCTAAAATTTTATTTTTCACCAAAATTGACCCTTATTAATTTATAATTTTTGTAATTTACTCTAATATTTTAGATATGAATCATTTGATGATATTTTTGTTCATTCTAGTGCCTAATATTTATTTTTAATGTGATTCGTGTTCGTGAAAGGCGTTCAACAATTAACTTGAAATGAATGACCAACTCAAAGTCTATCGACTATTTGTACCAAACTCAAACTTAATACGAATTTGAAACTCGAATTAACCTGACCTGAAATGAATCCGACTTGAAATTACCGGACCTGAAATGAACCCGACCTGAAGTCATCCCAACTTGAAATGAACCCGACCTGAAGTCTACCTAAACCCGAATTAACCCGTTAATTATCTGATTTGGACCCGAACTATTTTTACCCGACCTGAAATGAATCCGACCTAAAACTGACCCGCACCTGACTTGAATTGAGTCAAAACATCAAATCGACCTAAAATGACCTGTATCCGATTTGACTTGACCTGACAAAACCCCACCTGAAACCCATTCGATTACCTGTTTTTACATCCCTACAAAATATAGATAGTAATAGGGACCATCAGTTCTGTTAACAATGCAACTGAACTAACTAAAATCGAATTAATTAAACCTCTTAAAAATTTTAACTGTTAATAGAATATATTTTTTTCAAATATAATTAATCGAATCGGACTAATTTTAATTAATCTAGTTGATTTTTAAATTAACCAAAATTTTTAATCTTTTTTAGTTTTGATTCAAAATGACAAGTAGCAATAACCTAAAAATATGTTTTTTTGTAAGATATTTTTATTTTTAGATTTTATTTTTAGGTTCGGCTTAAAATTGGAATTAAAATATAAATATTGAGTTTTAAATATTATGGGTCATTCTTGAATTTGGGCTTAAAATAAAAAATACGGATATGATCTCTCATACTATGTAAGACTGTTAATTTACGCTAATTTAGGACTATTAATTAATTTACACTCATCGAATTGTCTTAAATTTGTGTAAAACTTTGTGGGTTTTACATAGTGTGAGTAGATTCTAACCCTTAAAAATATATTAATTATATATTAAAATTTCAATTAATTTGGTTAATTCAATTAATTAATCAATTTCAAAGTGAATTAACCGATAATTCAACTTTGAAAAAAATCTTTGACCGTTAACTGATAAACACTTAATTATCCGATCAAATAACCAAATTTTAAATTTTGCTTTGATTGACTAATTCGGTTGTAACCTAACAATGAACATCCATATATAGTAAATTACTTCAAAATATAGATAGCTTTACTAACTACATGTTGGTCTAGTTGGGTGAGTTATTAGGTCTCTTAAGCAGATTTAATAGTTCAAATTTTGATTTCATGAATAGAAAAAATTGAGTTAGGATAGTTGTCCTCATAATGAACCTCAACAGTATTCGAACCGAATTTATCGATCAATAAATTAAATACCAATGATTATATAAAAAATGTAGATAACTTTCAAGGTGGATGAGTTGGACTATGAGACTTACTGTATGAAAAATACTTTGATACACAAACTTTTCAATTTTAGAATTTAGAGTTTAAATTATGGTTTAGGATTTAGAAGTTTAATGTGTAGACTGTAGAATTTAAGGTTTATGGTTACAATTTAGAGTCTAAAATTTAGGGTGCTAGAATTTAGGATTTAAATTTTAAATTTTATAGAAGGGTTATGTAAATTTTTTTACACTATGTTAATATAACTATTTACTGTATCTACGAGATGAACTTGAGTTCAGGAGACATCGGATTTTGTGCTACAAGTCATTTCTTTAAAATTAAATCAACAAAAGTGTTATCAAGAGAGGGATCGGAGTTAATTGTACTACACAACCCCAAATTATAACCTTTATTTCAATTTTATCTTCAAATTATGACCTTCATTGTAAATTGGTCCCTAAACTTCTAAACATTTCAATTTCACCCTCAAATTGTGACTCTCATTTTAAATTTGTGTGCCAACTTTTCGAACGCTCTAATTTTATCCCCAAATTATCAGTATATGTTAATTATATCTTATGCTAATAAAATCGTTATAAAAATTACTAATTATCATGAAACACATATGTATATTATGTAAGAATATAATGTCGTATAAATGATAATTTGAGGATGAAATTGGAACATTCAAAAATTTTGAGGGCCAATTTAGAATGAGGATTATAATCTAGGGGTGAAAATAGAACATTTAAAAGTTTAGGGACCATTTTAAAATAAGAGCCATAATTTGAGGATAAAATTAAAATATTTAAAAGTTTAAAAAATAATTTAGAATAAAAATCATAGTTTGAGGACGTGTGGTGCACTTAACTCGAGGAAGTAATATAGGTAAGATTGGAAGATAGCACATATTTTGGAAGCTTGCTTAATTTTGAGTTCGACGAAGTGAGCTCGATCCCGTTCATTGGCTATAGAATTCGATAGTTTAATGTCTGTAAAATTGATTGAGCGGCCGTATATTGTACCAGTTTCGTTTCTTAGCTTAGTCAAGCAATATAAATCCTTTTTTCTTTTTCAAAAAAAAAAAATCAACAAAAATTGTCCAAATACAAGTAAAACCCAATGTTCCAATAAGGGTAGAGATTTACATTATTGTAGTAACAATTAACAAACTAACAATCAACAATCAAATTATCATTTTACAAACAAATTTGTGTTATGTACTTATGAAGACAACAAGGAAGTGAACTTAATTAGAACATCGACTGCATTTTGCGCTGCCAAAGCAGCAAACAGAGCGGCTTCATTCGACAAGGCAGAACCTCCACCGGCTAAATCAGACAGGGATCTAAATGCAATGAAAGGCATGTTTTGTTGGAGACACACAAGGGCAACCGCGGCCGTCTCCATGTCAATCGCCGTTGCATTGAACTTGGAGTTCAGGTATTCACGGTAAGCACGGTTGTCGACGAAGGTGTTCGAGCTGATCCCTCTTTGTACTCTCACCACCATTGGTGGTCTCGGTAAGCAAGTGAATGTTCTCTAATAGGTCTCTCCTCTTTATTTGGGGCAACAAGTGGTGCTGGTGGATTATCATTTGGTGAATTTCCTTCATTATTCACCACACCATTCCCTTGATTACCTTGATTATTCATTTCTCGAAATGTTTTCTTACCTCCTCAAGGTTTTCTCAATTTTTGAATCGTATGGCCACTCGTCCACTGATAAGTGTTCAAAAGTACTATTTTTATTACCCTTTTTACTCATATTATTGTTAGACTTAAGCTCATATTAGTTGCATAATTAGTCATTCATGAATTAATTCATGTTTCTTTCCACCGTTGAGCTTGATTACATAACTTGGTGATTTTTGTGGAAAAAGATGCTGCTTTAGTGTGTTTTTGTGTGTGTGCAGAACCACTTGCCTAAACAAGGCTAGAACCAGTTGCCAGGGCAGTGCATGAAGGAGATGCCGAGCTAGTTGCCAGGGCAATGCATGGAGGAGACGCCGAGTCAGTTGCCAGGGCAATTGTCGACAAAGAATAAGGTGATATGGTAGTCAAAATTGATGACTAGACAAGCCCAAGATGACGTGGAGCAAAGCTAAATCCCAAAGGAGTTTGATTTCCATGAAGATGTTAAAGAAGAATTAAATTCCAAGAAGATAGGAGAAGTTCTAGAAGGAATATAATTATAATAAAGAATTATATTCTTTAAAGATAATTTAATTCCAACTTAACTTCCTCCTCAAAGAAGGACTTTGACCTAGACCTATAAATAGATCACCAAGCCGTCAACTTTAAGTAGAGCAAGAGGAGGGAAAATTTCGACAACCCCATAGGGCAAGAAGAGAGAAATTTCGACAAGAGAGCAAGGGGGAGAGAGTTCGATTTCTTCTTCTTCTTCTTCTTTTCTTCCATTAGATTCATGGTTTGGGGATTATTCTTTGTATATCTTTTGAACCCAACCATAAACTAACTTGATTGGTTGGGGTTATTGTGTTTTGTTGTTGTGAGAAACAATTGGATTTTGTTTAGGTAATAAGAGTTTACACTTTTATATTCTAGGTTTACTCATTCTTGGCTTTTATTATTGTTTGCGAGTGAATTGGGAGAGGATCTCGTAACTTCATCTATTTATCTAATATCGGGAGAGTTAGATTCAAGAAACGAATGAGTATGGTCTTTATTCAATCTATTGATGGTGAAGATTAATCCGACTTAGGAATAAGTTAAGGATTTCAACGGTTAAGAGGAGCGCAAGATTGGTTGTTGTTCACCCTTGATTCACGCAGGGATGTATTATCAAGGCATGCACAAGTAGCTAGAGTTTCGACTTAGGGATAAGAAGAAACCATTGAAGAACGCTCTGCCAAACCTTGAAGTTGCTGCCCAGACGCCCAAGTAGTTGCCCAGCTAGTCGCCCAGGCAACCATCGATTAGTTGCCAAGGCAACCCCGCTGTGCAAGTTGCCACGGCTACTGAGTTGCCCTTGCACTCTTTTACCAAGACGATCCAATCGGCTATCACACCTCAACTCACGATAACCTGGCCTATTTACTTTATTTTAATTTCATCTATTCTTTTAGTTTATTGCTCTTAGTTTTCTCGTTAATTAAAACCTCTATTATCAATTGTGTTTTTATTTTCACAGTGCAGTAACTTAAGCAAAATGGCCCAAACCAATCCCTGTGGAGACGATACTCGATACTCGTATCACTTTATTACTTGCGACGTGTATACTTGTACATTTGCGTAGCACTTATTACACGCAACATCCACCATAGGGCGACTTTTGGTCATACACCGATATAAACAACAGAAAAGTAAAAGAATAGACAAATAAAAATTTTAAAACAATCAACTCCATTGCAATTCCCCGGCAACAGCGCCAAAAACTTTTTGTGACCAAAAAGTGCTTGGCAAAAAGTATAAAAATGAGGATTGGAAATGTGTAAAACAATGCCAAGTTGAGCCATTTTTCGTGCAAGTATACACGGTCGACAAGTAATACAGTAGTTAAGCTAAGTATCGATCTTACATGGATTGTCTTAGAGTTTAATTGTTCAATTGTTACTTGCCTTTGAGGTGAAAAATGATTGTTTTGGAAAGTGATTTTAAAAGAAGAAAATAAAACAGCGTTGGCAAGGAAAAGCTTGAAAAAGTGGATGATGAGCGTTGGCAAGGAATGCATGGTTTTCACGTTGCTTATGCCATGCTGGCTTTTAACAATGTCATGCTTTGGAAATATTTTATTGAGCAGATTCAAAAGATGGTCATTGCCTTCGTCGATAGCAATGCCTTTAAATTAATCATGTAAAAACCTATATATGTCTATAGTGCATGTTTCCCATTAATTAATTTAGTTTAGTTCCAATCTTTACTCTCTAAGGGGTAGACTCACTTCCGAAGTAAGTTCATCAACCTGAACATCTTCTGTCGAAGCTTTTCACCTTAGAATTTGGCAAGTAATTGTTGCCTCCCAAGTCAGCTATGATATTGAGTTGCAATAAGCAAGCTACGCCAGCTGTTGCTTGGCATAAAAGTTTTAGAAAATGTAAATACATTGCCAAATGAATAAAACCTTATGCCGAAGTGTTCCTAATTAATAAAAGCAAGCAAAAAACAACGTTTCATCCATCCACCCCTCACCAACTATTAAATTAGTCATGATGAGGGTGTTAACCACAAAATAAACTTCATCGTTTTCAAACATCATCTTGAAAATTAAAATAAACCAAAGGAAAAAAGGAAGAAAAGAGTCGGTCGATTTAGTCTCTCTTGCTCTAGCCCTCCTCGGTGTGGCTACTCCAGCCGGTGGTAGAAATGATCGGAGATGATCCTAAGCTAGCTCGCTCCAAGTGCACGACACCCTTCATGCTTGGAAATGATCTCTTTATATAGATGAGTGAGGAGAAAACCCTAGGAGAAATTCAAATTTTAAATTTTGGCTAAGGCTCCTTGTTAAGTGCTTGATCTCCTTATCAGCTTACCACCGAGTAGGGCTGACATGTGATAGTCTAGGGTTGACATCATCAGTCGCCGCTGTGATGCCAAAGGTTATGGTAGAAAACTCCTACCGACTAGCCGCTCCTGATTTTTCAAATTAGGTCCATTCGCATGTTTTTTAGAACCTTATCCTTTCCTATTTTTCTGGACTGTCCATCATTGTCAAGAGGCTTGGCATACAACTACTGGTCCATCTGCGTTGAACTGCTAGCCGCGCCTCAACAATCTTCCCTAGCATTGTGACTTTTGCTTCCCCCATTCCTTTGCCACGCCATCTGGTATAGAACCTGCGGCAAAACCAATAAAAACCCTTCAAACCGTAAAAGGGCACCTGCTAAACTCCTTTTTATGCAAAATGCATGAAACTAATACTAAATGCAAACATGCGTGCTCGAAAACTCGCAAAAAGCATTGTAAAATGGATGCAAATGTAGTACTTTTAAGGAGTTATCACCACAAAAGAGTAGAAATCTGAGAAAAAGAGAGGTGGACCTACGGGTTGGTAATAGAGCAAGAGTTGCTGCATTAGCTATAGGAACATATACTTTATCGTTGCCTAGTGGACTTAATTTATGTTTAGAGGATTGCTATTTTGTGTCTAGTTTGACTAAAAACATCATTTCAATTTCTTGTTTAGACAAGATTGGTTTTGAGATAATTATTAAGAATAATTGTTGTTCTTTTATCTCGATAATGCTTTTTATGGTTTGAAACAATTAATAAATGGCCTCTATATTTTGGATCAAGTGAATTCCATTTACAACATAAATACGAAAAGATCAAAACAAATGACTCTAATCAAACTCATCTTTGTCATTGTCACTCGGGTCACATAAGTGAAAAACGCATTTCAAAACTTCATAAAGATAGATTTTTGGATTCATTTGTTTTCGAACAACTTGATGTATGCGAGCCTTGCTTATTGGGAAAGATGACCAAAGCTCCTTTTAATGGTAAAAGTAAGCGAGCAAGTGATTTATTGGGATTAATACATAGTGATGTATGTAGACCAATGAATACACAAGCCATAAGAAGGTTTTCAATACTTTATTACTTTCACAAATGACTTCAGTAGATACGGGTATATTTACCTAATGCATCATAAATCAGAAGCCCTTGAAAAGTTCAAGGAATTTAAAAATGAAGTATGTCGTGACCATTTTTAAACTGAAGTGTGGAAAAACAACCTGACTATTGGTTCTCTAGGGTTTTTGTCCATTTTAACTCATTTAGCCTTGAAAACTAGGTTTTTTCATGTTAAATCAGGTTTTTCACTTAGTTAACCATAAAATTGATTTTCCTTCCATTTAATCTTGAAAAAATAGAGCTTTTATATTAAATTAATTTTATTAATTAATCATGAAAATTACCTATTTTATTTGTTATTGAAAATATTTTGGAGTCGCCACCGGTCACTTTGGGTAGACCGGACACCATAAAAAACAACAAGAGATTCATTTCTTTAAAATTAGGGTTCGGGAATAGATTTCGTGTAGGAAGGATTAACACCCCCACAAACGCCCGTTATTGGTACCTTATTAATTTCACGTGGCATTTTTGCATTTCAGGAAATATTTTGAATTTAATTAATTTCTTAACCGTTAATTGAATTTTCACTCCGAATAGAGATATACTTTTGTAAGGTAATACATTTTTAGTGATTATAAGTTTTGAAACGTCCAATTACTTTAGGATACTTCAATTTATATTCAAACATGTATTTCAACACAAAAGGTTTAATGCATGTTCATTTATTTTCTTGTGAATTTTAAGTTCAAAACCTAACTAGGGCTCCAATTGATTAAATTAATTAATCTATAAATACTATTAAATTTAGGGTTTATATGATAACACCCAAATGATTGGGCACTACCCATATTAAGCCCTAAGTCAATAATATTCCTAATTATTTAAGGACCCTAACTACTTAAACCAGTGCCCTTATTTAATTTTAATTTAATTAATTATGTGTGATTACATATTCTAAGTTCAAATGAAATATCAAATGTTCTACTAAAATGCCCCATTTAATTAACATCTCATTACAATGAGACACTAATCCACTTAAGACATTAAAGATTCCATTTAATAATCATTTATTTTCTACAATTACCTCTCTAGTTAAATGATTCAAATTAATTAAAGAACCTAGATTTAAAGGCTCCAAATAATTAAATCTAAGTGTTTAATATTATCTAACAAATATACTACATGTTATTTAAAATATGCATCACACATATAATTAAAAGCATTGAAACTAAATTAAAACTGAAATTAGGGACCGAATTGAATTAAATTGCAAACTAAAGTGCCAAATTACAACGATTTGGGACCAAATTAAAAGGATTACAAATAAGAGTGCTGTGGTACAAGGCCCATGAAAGAAGGGCGTGGGCTTGCCGGGGGTGCGCGGGTTTACAGGCCCGAAAACTCAGCCTATATAAAGGCCCTTTCAATCATCCCTTTTTCATTTTTTTCATTTTTTTAGAATTCTATCTCTCTCTACACCTCTCTCCCTCTTAACTCTCTCGATTAAAACAAGCAAAAACCTAGAAACTAACTCCCCACTCGATCAAACTCATCATTTTCATTACAATTCTTCCATTATTCTTTATTTTTTGCCCTTTGATCCACACAAACATCAAACTTAATATATTTCTATGTTTCTGAAGATCAAATACCTAGGTTTTAGGATAAACCTTCATAGTGTTCATCCAAAGTTGGATGAACACTCAAAACGTTGACCTAGCCCCGCAATAGCTCCGCCACCTAGATCTATCACTGCCATACTCCAGCTACTACAACTTGTTTACCAGCCACTGGAGGCGACGCCGGTCACCAGCCGTCGTCTCTAGTTATCTTCTCCAATCATCATTCAGTCTTTGACCACTGCCTGGATTCGGCCGGCCGTCACGAGGTGATTTTCGACCGCCGTGCCAGAACCCTAAATGCCCCAAAAAATTCCATTTTCCACCACCATTTCACCTGAACCTAATCCTGGCTCAATAGAGCCACCCATCTCCGCCCATCATACGCCTAAACTATCCGAAACCAAACCTAAATCTACCCTCTTCGACTCCGCCGGAAAATATAGTTTTCAAACTTGCTACGATGATCTTCAATCACTCACGGATAAGTCTTTTCGATTTCCTTTGCTTTTAGGTCTGATTTTAGCCTTAATTCATCTAGATTTTAGCTATTGTTTTTAGCTTTAAGAATAGATCTAATTGTTTTTGGTGTTTTTGATGCAGAAGATGAAAAGATGAGTTAGAAATATACCTTCCGGCGTGTTCAACGGATTCTGGTGATGCCCCAGCGAACGTCTCCGGCAACCTCTTTGTCATTTTTGGTGTTTCTTCGATTACATGTGACCTTCTAGCTTTTTCTCTCTCTCCTTTTAATAATTGCCTAATTATTGTGTTATTAATTGCCTCATAATTATTATCCATTCACTCTCTCTCCCCAATTTATATTGTTGCAGGTGTTGCATCAAGAAGTCTCTTTAATATGAGTGAAGGGTGCACGGGTCAATAAGGGGCTGCCACGTGGCCTTTTTTAGTGGGCTCAGAAAACACAAGTGGGCCTTTTGTGTTTGTTTGGCCGGTTTTGCTTGTAAATGGGCAGGGGAAAAGTTTGTATTTGGGCTTTTAAGATTTTGCATACAAAAATAGATTTATATATTGTATAATGGACATTTATTTTATTATTGGATGTTATTATTTATTTATTTATTATTTGAATTTATTTATATCAAATTATATACGTACAAAGCCGAGTAAGATTTGGGTACTACAGTTGCCCCTCTTTGCTCATTACTGTGGAACAGGGATAGGGCAATGACCAAAAACATAAATTTTACCCGAACCCTCTAACCTTTGAAGACTGAAGTTGTTCTTCTTATTACGAAATTCTTCAATCCAAGGTTTGAAACTATTTTCTTAAAATTATTCATTTTCTGAGGTTTGAAGCTGTTCTTCTTATTATAAAATTCTTCATTCCTCTGCCAAACTGTAGAATCTGAAGTTGTCCTTCTCATTACGAAATTCTTCATCTTCTAAGATCTAGCACCGTTCCTTGAAATTCTTCATTTTTTGAGGTATGAAGCTGTTATTCTCATTAGGAAATTCTTCATTCCTTGATTTTTCACTTTTCCGTCGAATAAGCAAGCTCTTCTCATTAGGAACTTCCTCATTCTTTGAAAGGGCAAACTTTTATCATTAGGAGTTTTCCATTAGGTGAGCTCTTCTCATTGGGAACTCTAGGGGCGAACTTTTCTCATTGGGAATCTTTTTTTCTTTTTTGCTCGGCAACTTCTTCTCATTAGGAACTCCAGATTCTTTGATGAACGAGTTCTTCTCATTAGGAACTCTAAATTCTTGTCAAACAAAAATAAAAATGCTTTGATGAGGGTTAGTATGACCATAGTTTTCTATATGATGCATGGACCATGGCTCTTTGGGATTAATCAAATAGCTCCTGCTTTCTGGGAAATCATTGTTACTTTATCTCACACTTGGGATTGACCCTTGAAACCCCCTCTTAGCGTTTCTGGCCTTTTGCTCCAAAGCGTCTTTTCAGGTTTTCACTTTAGATTGCTTTTCTCAAAGCGTCATTTTAGATTTTTGTAGTGATGGCCCTTTCGCTAAAAACGTATTTTTTATTTTATTTTGTTTAAAAAATAATGTCTTCCGTGGGATTTTAAAGAAACCACGTTTTATTTAGAAATTGGAGTCACCACCGGCCACTTAGGTAGGCCGGACACCATAAAAACCATAGATTTGAAAACTTGTTGGGTTCGGGAGTCGGTTACGGATAGGGAAGGATTAGCACCCCCACACCGCCCAAAATTGGTACTTTAATAATTACCGCTTTATTAATATTAAACTTTCCAGATTAAAGTGATGATTAATTTGAAATTCGACTATAAGTGCAGGTAAATTTTAAAAGCCCCGTTATCCAAGAGTAAACGCCCAACCACCATCACTACGCCTGATACTGGCTCCGTTTATGCTCGGATAAAATGGCACCGCATTGAAAATTTATATTCCATTATGCAACTTAAAAATATGGCAAATAATTTAAATACAATGTGATAAAAATATAAATAATTACTAACATAATAAAATACTAATCTAACACAAATAAAATACTAATCTAAAACATACATACATAAATATTAATCTAACACATATATAAAAACAAATCTAATATAAATAAAAACATTAATCTAAAACATTCATTTAAAACGTAAATAAATACTAATCTAAAATATAAATAAACATACAATCTAAAAAATAACACTATTTTAAATTAACTAATACTTCATTAAATCATAAAAATTACAACACAAATAAAAAGGGAAGAAAATATACCTAACTAGGAGCTCGAATGGAGAACCCCGACTGAACCCCACCGAGATCTACCACGACCTCTCCAAAAATAAACTAGATCGGATCCAAAATAGGACTCCGATCGAACTAGTTAGGACCGAGGGCACTACCCCGGTCCTTGGCTAGCCGGGAGCCTAAGCTCCGTTATTTGGTTGCCACTGCCGATTCATGCTTTGTGTGTGAATTGCATGCCTATTTATAGGCAATTTCAAAGGGGTGGGGGGAGAGTTTGGGTGACGTGGAGCTCTAGGCTCCACGCAAAATTCCTTTTTTAATTCCTTTTTTTATAAATATATATTACTTATATATATATTTTTGATTTTTTTATTTATTTTATATTAATAATATTACTATTGAAATAATACTAATAACACTAAACCCGGTCAAAAATGAGTGATTACAGTTGCCCCTCTTTGCTTGTTCTTGTGAAACGAGAACAAAGCAAAGATCAAAAGCACTCATTTTTGTCCTACTTCATTGTTTGTAGCTTCAGAATCACGTGTTCTTCTATAACTCTCCGGTCCTCCTTAGTTGAATCTTCAGGCTTGTAAGCTCTTCCTATATAGAACTTCGTCACCTTCCGATCTTGGAGCTACAGGCTCTTCCTATATAGAACGCTTCACTCTGAAGCCTCGAGTTATGAGTCCCTCCTATATAGAACTTTTCACTCTAAGACGGTAAAGCTTGGAGTCCTTCCTATATAGAACTCTTCGCTTTCAACGTGGCGGGTTTTTCCGTTCTTGGGTGATGCAAGTATCAATGATCTCACTGCTTCTTTATCTGATACCTTGGAATCACGTGTTCTTCTAGAATCTTCCGCTCTTCCTCGGCCGAATTCTTTGAGTCTCCTATTTGTGGTCTCAGAATTACGAGCTCTTCTGGAACTTTTCGCTCTGCCTCGGCCACCTCTTTGACCTGTATGCACTTAGATATTAGTTTTGAGAAGACATTCTTACGAAAAGATTATATTAAGAAATTTGTTAAAAATAAATCATCCTTATGGAAGGATAAAAATAAAAATAAAAATAAAGTTGAATTTTAAGAGAAATATCCTTGTGAAGGGATAAAATTAGAGATTTAAGAAAATCATCCTTATGGAAGGATAAAATTGAGAAATTTAGTTTTAAGAAAAACATCCTTATGAAAGGATCAGATTAAGAAATCTAGTTTTAAGCAAAACATCCTTAAGAAAGGATTAAATTAAGAAACTCAATTTTAAGCAAAACATCCTTAAGAAAGGATTAAATTAAGAAACTGGTTTTAAGAAAAATATCCTTATGAAAGGATGAAATTGAGAAATTTAGTTTTAAGAAAAACATCCTTATGAAATGATTAGATTAAGAAATCTAGGCTTTAAGAAAAAAAAATCCTTATGAAAGGATTAGATTAAGAAATCTAAGTTTTAAGAAAAACATCCTTAAGAAAGGATTAGATTAAGAAATCTAAGTTTTAAGAAAAACATCCTTAAGAAAGGATTAAATTAAGAATCTGGTTTTAAGAAAAATATCCTTATGAAAGGATAAAATTGAGAAATTTAGTTTTAAGAAAAACATCCTTATGAAAGGATTAAATTAAGAAAATGGTTTAAAGAAAAATATCCTTATGAAAGGATAAAATTAAGAAATTTAATTTTAAGCAAAACATCCTTATGGAAGGATTAAATTAAGAAACTGATTTTAAGAAAAATATCCTTATGAAAGGATGAAATTAAGAAATTTAATTTTAAGCAAAACATCCTTAAGAAATGATTAAATTAAGAAACTGGTTTTAAGAAAAATATCCTTATGAAAGGATAAAATTGAGAAATTTAGTTTTAAGAAAAACATCCTTATGGAAGGATCAGATTAAGAAATCTAAGTTTTAAGAAAAAAAAACATCATTAAGAAATCTAATTTTTAAGAAAAACAACCTTATGAAAGGATAAAGTTGAGAAATTGATTTTAAGAAAAATATATTTTAAAATGATGCCCCGGTATTATCCGACTTGACATCAAAAGAAATCCATCAAAGGTGATGGCTCGAGAATTCAAAATCTTGATTTGAAATCGTGAGATAATCTTTCTTTTTTCTTCTTTTTCTTTTTCATTTTCTTCTTCCTTTTCTTTTTTCTTCTTTTTTCCTTCCTTTTGTTTTTCTTTCTTTTCTTTTTTCTTTCTTCTGACACTCGAGTGCATGTCTTCTTAACAGGTGCAAAGGTGCACAAAGTCCTATGATACAGATGATGCATGAGCACATTTTATGATGCAAAGTTGCAAAATTTTCTTTTTTCTCTTCTTCTTCTTCTTCTTCTGTCTTTTCTTCGGGGTAGGTAGGCTTCATCTTGTGACTACAACCATTCCTCATTCTTATGGCCCGATAAAATTTGCCTTTTAAAACTTTATTGTCCCTTCTCTGTTTGAACCTTCCAGCCAAGTGACCTCGGTCGATATCAACTCTTCGCTTAAGAAAAATCCTTTGACTTTTCATTAGTCAAATCCTCTCATCTCTGTGCCACTTTTGGTCTTTTCTAATTTGAACTCCCATACGCATAAGATCTTTGCTATTTTATGGGCAATGATGCCCCACTCACCTTGGATTCTTGTGAGCAAAATATCTCAATTTTTCACGGACAATGATGCCCCACTCAATTTTGATTCAACTCATCATCATTTTTCATTTTTTGACCTTACATACGGAGTCTTCATCTATCTTATCATTAGGGATGACAAAATGCCCCCACGCCCTGAACTCATCCTTAATCTTCTTGCAACACCTCGGCGAGAACTAACGCTTGGTCCCTATAATAAAAAGGTTAGTATTTTGGAAATAAACTGAGAAATTTAGGGGGAAAATGCCAAACATCTTTAAAAATTGATGTTTAGACGAAATGGTAAGGAGGAAAATACTAAACATTTTTTGAAAAATGAATGTTTGGAGTAAACTATAAGTATTAAAAAAATTGAAATTTGAAAACTATCAAACATTTTTGGAAAACTAATGTTTGGAATAAAGATTAAAAGAATCGACAAAAATGTCAATTAATGTGCGATCCCAAAATAACAAATGCACTAGAAAATTTGTCTATTTAGAAAATCCTGCCTATTTTGGCGATATAAGCATATGTATGGTCTCACCTAGTCCATTTAGGCTTTCGAGAGGAACGTTTCTCATAACTAATTTCTAACCCATTCAAGGTGGCTCTCTTAATCTCACCACTCACTATGCCCCCATCCCCTCCTCATTTCGGTGTCGATCAGGCACTTCGAGGTTTGATGTTCCTTGAAGAAAGGTTAACCCTTATAGGTGGAATGTAATCTGAAGACAAACTTATCAACTTAGATATCCACATATGATCTGAATGGTCTTTGTAGGCTTATAATATAGGCTATGGTTCATGGTTATGAAAGAAATGATATATAGGCCCAAAATAAGTATTTAAGGGTGATGAAACCAAGGATCATTTCTTCTGGTTAAAATATCTTCGATTTATTTCTTGGATCGCTCTAGACTGCCCATTTCTGGGTTTTCACCCTAGAGTTTATTTCTTTCTTTGTAGCTTTGGAATCTGTATCTTGCATCTTGAATAAATGTTGATGCGTTTCTTATTCACATGTAATCGAATCTTCTTTTGTTATCGTTTATTGCACTTTCTAATGGTGCTTTTAATCTTCATTGTTTCAAACTTCTTGTTGGCACACTTTCAATTTGGTTTAGCCAGTCCTTTTGAGCAAAAAATTCTTTTATTGGCTTATTCTGATATTTCTCTTGGTTTTCGTGTTTAGGACATTGATTCTCATTTCTTGCGCTTATTCATGGAGCGCCATCTTTGTAATGCGGTCAAAACTGGGCGATTTGAACAAAATCTTCTTCTTCTTTGCCCAGTGTAAGGGTAATCCTTGGTTTAGGTTCAAATGAAAAGAAACGATCAGGCTCAAAGGGGGACAACAAATGGATATTTTATATTATTTGTGAAGTGGATTGAAGGAATGCCATTCATCATCCCATACATGGATATCAAAATAGTCTTCAGAGGGTAAAAGTTTAGGGTCAACACTCGATTCAAGGATCTTAAACAACAAGTGCCTGAGAAGAAAATTTCCTAAAATGGGAACTGCCATTATCTACACACTTGTTTTGTTCCTCTATCGGCCTAAATGGACTAGCAGATACTTGCATTCGCAATGACCTAATAAAAAAATGTATGTACATGTGTATGATTTTTCAAAAATATGTGTATATGCGTATGAAAAAAAAACTATCCCATAACAATGAGCAAAGAATGCAAATATGCTTTCTGAATAAATGAAAATTTCATTACGACAAAAATAACTTGATTCTGGCAAAATATGACTTAGCTTATAGGTTTCTTTTGCATTTTTCCTAAATGCACAGGGATCAACGGATTTGAATTGCCTTTACCGGTAGTCGTTTGCTCCGGGCTAGTTGTACCATTCCCCTGGGTACAATCAGTTTATACCAATTACAACATTGGACTTTTCCAAAGGATTTATTTTCCTTTGACCATTCGAAAATAGATTTTTGGTGAAAATTTAATTTACAGCTTTGCTTATAGATTTCTTTTGCATTTTTCCCAAATGCATAGGGATCAACGGTTTTGAGTTACCTTTACCAGTAGCCGTTTGCTCTGGGCTAGTTGTACTATTCCCCTGAGTACAATCAGTTTATACCAATTATGAAATTGGATTTTTTCCAAAGGATTTATTTTCCTTTGACCATTCGTAAAAACGGATTTTCGATGGATACTTGAATTATCTATTGTCTTAAACTTTACCGTGTTTAACCACGTTATGCCAACATTTCTGTCGGACTTGTTAAACTCTATTGAACTCTTTCCAGTTTTGTGAGCATGAAAACTCACAATCAACTTTTAAAAAAAATCTTTTTCTTCTTTCATCCTTAAGAAATGATAGAATTAAGGAATTCTCCTATTTTCAAAAAAAGAATCCTTAAAAAGATAGAATTGAGAAAAAAACTTCTTAAGAACTATGAAAAACGTTCTTAAAATTGGTAGGATTAAAATATCTTTAGGAAATTTTTGAGAAAGAAAAAAACGATCATTGAGAAAGGAAATGATTGAAAAAATTTGTTTTTGAGAGAATCGATTGAGAAATTATTCTTCCCCCCTTTTTTGAGAAAAAGAAAAATCTTAAGAGAGGAAAGAATTGAGAAATCTGTTTTTTTAACAATATCCTTATGAAAAGATTTAATTGAAAAATATTTCCTTTGAAAAATGCCCTTATGAAAGGACTAAATTAAATACTCATATTAAAAGATGTCCTTGTGAAAGGATCGAAAAAGAAACTCTTATTATTATTTTTGAAATAATGTCCCTATGAAAGGACTAAACAAGTGTATTTGTGAAATGATTGAAAAAAAAACTTTGCTAAAAAATATTTATTCTCGTGGGAGGATGAAAAAAGCTCAAAAATGTCCTTGTGAAAGGACTGGATCTAAGAACTTGTTAAAACAAATTGAAATGTTCATTTTTTTCTTTTTTTTTCTTTAATCGCCATTATGAAATGGATGTATATTTAGAAATTTGGTTGAAAGAATATAAAAGTTCATTCTTAAAAAAATGTCCTTAAAAGGATTTACCTTTTCTTAAAAATAATTTGTGAAAGAATTTTTTGGTATGTGATTTTATGCAAATGAGATGCATGCACGTGCTTCCGAGGTGATGCAATGTACGAAATGTAGAAATCATAACAATAATCAACAAATGCAAGAATGAATGCAAAAAAGAAAAAAAGAAAACGAGTCAGTACTGGATAAAAATAATAAATACATAAATAAAAGGACAAATTAAATAAGGTAAACAAACAAAACAACCCTATTTATCCCGTCTAAAACACCTAAGGTTATCCGCATGGCTCTAAAGGGGTGGGTTTCTGTATGTTCTCTACATGCAGTGTTGGTTCTAGGAGGTACCCGAATTGTCCTTGCTTTCCTCTACTAAGAGTAGCAAGGGCCCCGATCATCACCCATTATAGGCTCCTTTCAACCGGGTTCAATTCAGGGGGACCTATTTCCTTATGCCTGCACGAAGGAACGATATCCTTACGAAAGCATAAGGTACTCGAGCCCCGAAGGTACTTGCTAGGCCTACAAGGGAGAACGATATCTCCATGAAAGCATTAGCATTTTCCCCCCACTTAAAAAACGAGTTTATATGCCATATTTTAAATGCGTCAAAATAAACACGCAATTATAACCGATTGTTAGTTTAATAGTCACTTTAATCAGGAATTTCTAATATTAATAAAGCGGCAATTATTTGAAAAAGCTTGACTCTTTTTTTGTTGTTTTTGAAAAACAAAAATGTCCCCAGCAGAGTCGCCATCTGTAGCGATGGCCCTTTCGCTAAAAAACGTGTTTTTTTATTTTGTTTTGTTTAAAAAATAATGTCTTCCGTGGGATTTTAAAGAAACTGTATTTTATTTAGAGATTTGAAAACTTGTTGGGTTCGGGAGTCGGTTACGGATGGGGAAGGATTAGCACCCCCACACAACCCAAAATTGGTACTTTAATAATTACCGCTTTATTAATATTAAACTTTCCGGATTAAAGTGATGATTAATTTGAAATTCGGCTATAAGTGCGGGTAAATTTTAAAAGCCCCGTTATCCAAGAGTAAACGCCCAACCATCATCACTACGCCTGATACTGGCCCTGTTTACGCTCGGATAAAAGGGCACCGCATTGACAATTTATATTCCATTATGCAACTTAAAAATATGGCAAATAATTTAAATACAATGTGATAAAAATATAAATAAATACTAACATAATAAAATACTAATCTAACACAAATAAAATACTAACCTAAAACATACATACATAACTATTAATCTAACACATAAATAAAAACAAATCTAACATAAATAAAAACATTAATCTAAAAAATTCATTTAAAACACAAATAAATACTAATCTAAAATATAAATAAACATACAAACTAAAAAAGAACACTATTTTAAATTAACTAATACTTCATTAAATCATAAAAATTACAACACAAATAAAAAAGGGAAGAAAATATACCAACTAGGAGCTCGAATGACGAACCCCGACTGAACCCCACTGAGATCTACCACGACCTCTCCAAAAATTAACTAGATCGGATCCAAAATAGGACTTCGATCGAACCAGTTAGGAACGAGGGCACTGCCCCAGTCCTTGGCTAGTCGGGAGCCTAAGCTCCCTTACTTGGCTGCCACTGCCGATTCATGCTTTGTGTGTGAATTGCATGCCTATTTATAGGCAATTTCAAAGGGGTGGAGGGAGAGTTTGGGTGACGTGGAGCTCTAGGCTCCACGCAAAATTCCCCCTTTTTAATTACTTTTTTATAAATATATTAATTATATATATATATATATTTGACTTTTTATTTATTTTATATTAATAATATTGCTATTGGAATAATACTAATAACACTAAACTCGGTCAAAAATGAGTGATTACAATTTTCACTTTGTTTTTTCTTTTCTCTTTTCTCAAGGTGCCTTTGTAGGTTTTCACCTCGATTTTCTTTCTTTTATTTTCTTTCTCTTCTTTTTCCTTTTTCTTTCTTTCTTTCTTTCTTTTTATTTTTCTCTTTTTGTCTTTGTTTTGTTTTTTACGCCCTCTTGGGTTTTCGCCTTTCTTTCTTCCCTTTC
The DNA here is from genome assembly GCA_019671005.1 of Hibiscus mutabilis. Taxonomy (NCBI): domain Eukaryota; kingdom Viridiplantae; phylum Streptophyta; class Magnoliopsida; order Malvales; family Malvaceae; genus Hibiscus; species Hibiscus mutabilis. The sequence continues at coordinate 52,505,815 of CM033745.1, forward strand.
TGTACTTTCCACTCATCTTCCGTCTATTCTTCCAACCTGTTTAGGTATGACTTGATTCAGGCATTTCATTTCTTTGCTTTCATTGACACAAAATTTTGCTCCATCTTTTCTTTATACACTCATCTTCAATTTCTTGGAGTGCTAAAGTCATCTGCAATCCTTCAAAACATAGTAATGCCAAGAAATCATATGTTTTTCAATGAATTATGCTTATTTACTTACATGATGCTTTAGGAAAATAAAGAACGCTCGAAAGAGAATTCATGAATTTTATTGAGGCTTATAAGTAAAATACAATGTGATTTGAAAAAATCATGGCAAACTGAAACAACATAAGCAAGAAACAAAGTCATATCCTCGGGCATCTATTGCATTTAGGATACATCCACCCCATCAACCAAAGATAGTTATGAGCTTGAGCCTTTGTCTAACAGACTTAAAAGTTGTCAAGATGCCTGCGAATGTGAAATCCCTCCCAAAATACTGGGTGTTTGAGAGGTCTTAATCCATGAAGGCCTATTCGCAAGTCATCTGAGCCGCCCTTTACGGGTTTTTAACCCAGATCCTTCTTTGGTTTCAAGATGCCCTTTGCGGATTTTCTTCTTGAACCCCCTTTTCTTATATTTTCTTCTTTTTTGTGTTTTTGTTGTTGTTGTTTTAGTTCTTTTTTGATATCAATTGCGCCCTTTTGGGTTTTCACCAAAGATACTTTCATTTTGCGAAGCGCCCTTTTCAGGTTTTCACTCTACTTTTCTTTTTCTCTTTTTATATTCTTTAGACATAATATTTCTTGACTGAATTAGAGTTCACATGTTTATGTTGCTCTTTACCATCCATTTCAGTCAGAATCAATGCTCTTCCAGAGAAGGCCTTTTTGACAACATAAGGCCCCTCCCAGTTAGGCATCCATTTTCCATGATCATCTCGATGTATTTGCAAGATCTTTTTTAGCATAAGATTCCTCTCTTGAAACTCTCTAGGCTAAACTTTTTTATCATATACTCGTATCATTCTTTTCTGATACATTTGACTATGGCAGATTGCCTTGAACCTTTTTTCTACAATGAGATTTAGCTGATCAAATCAAGCCTGTACCCATTCCACTTCGTCTAGTTTCACTTCGAACAAAACTTGAAGATATGAAATTTCAACCTCAATAGAAAGTACTACTTTTATCCTATAGACCAAGGAGTAAGGGGTTGCCCCAGTTGAGGTTCGTGCTGAGGTTCGATACGCAAACAGTGCAAAGGGTAGCTTCTCATGCCAGTCTTTGTAAGTCTCTATCATCTTTGATATAATTTTCTTGATGTTTTTATTTGCTGCCTCCATTGCCCCATTCATCTTAGAGCGGTAAGTCACGAAATTGTGGTGCATAATTTTGAACTGCTCACACACTTCTGCTATTGCCTTGTTGAAATTGGTGGCATTATCAGTAACAATTCTTTCTGGTAGTCCATACTGACAGATTATCTCTTTCTTTAGAAACTTATAGACTGTTGTTCTTGTGATATTGGCATAAGAAGTTGCTTCTACCCATTTGGTGAAGTAATCAAGGACTACAAGAATGAAACGATGTCCATTAGAAGCCTTAGGATGAATCTGTCCGATAACATCCATGCCCTAGATGACAAAAGGCCAAGGTGAATTCATCATATGAAGAGGTACTGGTGGAGAATTAATCATGTCAGCATATATTTGGCATTTGTGACATTTCTTAGCACATTCAATGCAATCTCCTTCCATGGTTACCCAGTAATAGCCATATCTCATAATCTTCCTGGCCATTGCAAAGCCGTTTGCGTGTGTTCCACATATCCCATCATGTACCTCAAACAATATGTCTCTAGCTTCTCGGGAGTTGACACATCTTAGCAAGATCTAATCTTTGCCCATTTTGCATAGGATTTCTCCATCAAGCACATATCCTGAAGCCATCCTTCTAATAGTTCTTTTGTCATTATCATTTGCTTCCAGGGGATAAGTCTGAACTTTAATGTATTGTAGGATATCAAAATACCAAGGATTTCCATCTACCTCCTCTTCTATACTAAACAGTGAGCATAGGTCTCATAGCTCTGCATTTGCACTGGCATCATGTCTTCTGGTTTATTTGCTAAGAATACCGAAGCCAGTGTAGCTAAGGCATCAACCATTTTATTATCTTCCCTGGGGATGTATGTAAAAGTGATTTCATCAAACTCTTTTATTAACTCTTTCAATTTTCGATACTCGATCAATTTTACATCTTTTGTTTCCCATTCTCCACGGAGTTGGTAAATAACCAAAGCTGAATCCCCGAATACCTTCAAAATCTTTATCTTTCTTTCAATAGCGGCTCGCAAGCCCATGGCACAAGCTTTATATTCTGCCATGTTGTTAGTACAAAAGAACTATAACTTGCTTGTAAAAGGATAATGTACACCGTTTGGAGAAATCAACATTGCTCCAATTCTACACCCTAGGGCGTTGGATACCCATAAAAAAACAACCTCCAAGTTTCATTATTTGGGATTCCATCCTCTTCTGTGGAGACATTCATCACATCCTCATCTGGGAAATCAAAGTCCAGGGGCTCATAATCTTCTGAAGCATGACTTGCCAAGAAATCTGCTATGGCACTTCCTTTTATTGCTTTCTGGCTTACATATACAATGTCAAATTCTGACAGCAACATTTGCCAATGAGCCAACCTTCTAGTGAGCAATGGGGCTTCCATCATAAAATTCAATGGATCAAGGCGAGAAATTAACCAAGTGGTGTGGTATAACATGTATTGCCTAAGCCTACGAGTTGCCCAAACCAAAGCACAATATAACTTTTGAATTGACGAGTACCGTACTTCACACTCTGTAAACGTTTTGCTTAAATAATAAATGGCTCTTTCTTTCCTTCATGTGTCGTCATGTTGCCCCAGCACACATCCCATTGAATATAGACAGTCAAGTAAAGGATGAACGGTCTATTTGGAACTGGTGCCATCAAGATCAGAGCATTTATCAAATATTACTTGATCTTATCGAGTGCCTCTTGGCATTCCTCATCCCATTCACGCAGATTATTCTTTCGAAGCAACCTGAGAACTAGATCACATCTATCGTTTAATTGGGAAATAAACTACGAAATGTAATTCAATCTCCCAAGGAACCCTCGAACTTCCTTTTGCGAACGAGGCAGTGGAAGATTCTGGATTGCTTTCACCTTTTCTGGATCAATCTCAATTCCTCTTCTACTAACTACGAAGCCTAGAAGTTTCCCAGATGTTACCCCGAAAGTGCACTTGTTAGGGTTGAGCTTCAACTAATAGTTTCTTAATATCAGGAATAACTTTCGCAGATTTCGCACGTGCTCTTCCTCAGTCTGGGATTTGGCGATCATGTCATCCACGTACACCTCAATCTCTTTGTGCATCATGTCATGGAAGGGAGTCACCATGGCTCGCTAGTACGTTGCACCTGCATTCTTTAGTCCAAAAGGCATCACCTTGTAGCAATATAAGCCCCACAAAGTTATGAATGTCGTTTTTTCCTTGTCTTCCAGGTTAATCTTTATCTGATTGTACCCCAAAAAACCATCCATGAAAGAAAACCATGAATGTCTTGATGTATTGTCCACCAGAATATCAATATGGGTAAAGGAAAATTGTCTTTCGAACTCGCCTTGTCCAAGTCTTTGTAGTCCACACACATGCGTACTTTTCCATCTTTCTTTGGCATCGAGACTATGTTAGCTACCCACTCCGGGTAGTGGCTACTTCGAGAAAGCCTGCATCTATCTGCTTTTGTACTTTCTCATTGATCTTTAGTACCATTTCTGGCCTCAACCTTTTGAGCTTCTATTGAACCGGTTTACATTCTGGCCTTATAGGCAACTTATGGACAACTATGTCCGTGTTTAGTCCTGGCATATCTTGATAGGATCAGGCGAAGACATCTTTGAACTCTCACAACAAATCAACCAACTCTTGTCTGATTTTGGGTGAGAAAGCAGTACCGACCTTCACCCCTCTTTTGACTTCATCTGTTATGAGATTCAAAATTTTTATCTCTTCTTTGTGGGGTAAGATCTTCTTGTCTTATTTTTCTACCAACCTCAGTAATTCGTTAGAGATTTCACATTCCGTCTCATATTCACACTCATTGACTTTTATTAGACACATTGGTCGCTCAGAATCTATTTTAGGATTAGGTTCAGGATCATTCATGCAATTAATAATTGAAGACCTGCAAGGAAAATAATAATATATTTGGAAAGGATGCAAAAAAAGAAACATGTCTGCCATTTGAGAAACATCATGAAAGCATCTTTATTGAAGTAAATTTTGCATAATAGCCCTTTATAGATAATCTCTTTTACTCGCAGGCAAAAGTACAAGGTGGTTCATGGCAATTACTCTATTTTATCCTTAAAGACTAAAGGAAGATCCTCGATTGTCCAGTTGGTCAGCGCTTCGCCAGGGAAGTATGGGCAAATTTCCCCTAGGAACTTGCCGGGTTGAGATCCCTCAAATATTCCATTGACACATAGCCCCTCCATGGTCTTGCCAAAGATATATTCCTCTTGCAATTTCACAGTTTCCAGACGATCTTTCTCTAGTTGTTCTTCCATATTTTCAAAACCTCGTGACTTAAAGATATTGGTCAAGTCAAATAAGGTCATGGGTTTGGAAGAAGTCTTAGTTCCCAAGAATTGAGTCGTCATTTGGTCTCCTCTCTTTCATATATCCTTCAGTCTTTTTTAAATGTTGGGTTTAAATCCAGGTCCAAAGTGATCTTTTTTCATAATAACAGGCTTTGGACGCAGACATCCTTGAAGATGCTTTCCCAGTCCCTTTCCTATTTTTGCACCTCTACCGAGTGTTTCAAGAACAGTCATCTTGGTGCAATTCGACAGCCTTGGTCGAGGAAATGGCTTACCCTCAGCAACTAAAGTTGCATTGACAAACTCAAAAGCTCAGAAAGAACATTCGAGGGCATTTTCATTTGCTCTGATATATGGAGCATCAGTGGTTACCGAAGCAATGATATCTTCTTCCACTTCAATGCTGACCAACTTTCCTTCTATTACAAACTTTAGCTTCTGATGCAACGACGATGTTACCGCTCTGGCTGAAAGGATTCAAGGTCTTCCCAGCAGATAGTTATATGTCAGCTTAATATCCATCACCACAAAATCCACATTATAAATTGCCAGTCCGATTAACAGTGGCACCTCGATTTTTCCAAGTACCTCTCGAGTAGTTCCATCGAAAGCCCTCACGGTGTTCTTATATATTTTCATATGGGAGTCATCGATTGACAACGTTTGTAGGGTAACCATTGGCAGAACATTCAGAGCTGAGCCGTTATCAATCAAGACTTCATGAAGAACATGACCCTTGCAGTGAGTCGTGATGTTCTAAGCCTTAACAGATCCCATTCCACCTTCTAGAATCTTGTCATCAGTGAAGGTAATATAATTGTATTTAGTAATATTATTCACAATTTTGTCCAACTTGTGCACTGATATGTCATTTGGCACAAATATCTGGTTGACCACCTTTATCAAAGCATTGCGGTGCCCTTCTGAACTCAACAGTAATTCAAGAACAGAAATCCTTGCTTGTTGCCTCTTCAACTGCTCAACTATACTGTACTCACTATGCTTCAAGAACTTCAAGAACTCTTGGGCCTGTTCCTCTATAACGAGCTCATTTATTTTAAGAGGGGTCCTTCCCAAAAATCTTCTCTAGTACTTCAGCCTTCCCTTTCGCTTTTTCACCCTCTTTAGATGTTTTAGGTGAATAACATATGCCACTCTTGGTGAAGTGCCCCACTTCATTTACCAATTACGATTCGGGTTTTTCATTTTGCTTTCCCTCTTCAACTATCTTTGTTTCTTCATGTGCTTTTCTTCTACACGAGACTTTGAATTTTTTGGCAAAGACACAGTAGCAGAATAGTTCCAAGGAACCTTATAAGAATTTTTAAAAACGAATGGTGCCGGTGGAGTAATTACAATTTTAGGAGTCGCTGTTGGCCTTACACTGGCTGAAAAACCTTCTGCCTTTGGCCTAGCTTTTATGACTAACGGTCTATTGACCCCATACTTAATCTCTGAGGGCTCGAAGTTACATACCTCGACCTCTTTCTTTCCATCAACCTTTTCGAAAAGCTCAATCTCCTTATTATTCATCATACCCTGAATCAAGCACCTGAACTCGGCACAATGTTGAATTTCATAGCCCTCTTCCTAGTGATATTCATAGTATACATCTGGCTTTACTTCTTTCTCAACTTCCATCCCTATCTGTATTATCCCGGTATTGTACAATTGTTCAAATACCCATTTTAGAGGAGATTTGGTTTTAGACACATCAGTCTTTAGCCGCTTGGCTTCATCGTCTTCTTCTATCATATTCACCCCTTGTCCACCGTGGTTTGGTAAAGAATTAGCTGCAATATTAGGTTCATCAAATTCCAGCACCCTAGTATTGACCGAATTCTGAACCACTTTCTTGAATGTAGTACAATTCTTAATCGTATGTACTGGGATCCCCGCATGATACTCACGATGAGCCTTTGGATCATACCATAGAGGGTATAGTGGCTGAAAGGGGCATGAGATAATAAGGTCTCACCAAGTTCGCATCAAACAACTGTGGGTACTACTCTGAATACGACACCGATATTGGTGTAAAATTTATCTTCTCATTTCTTGGACCTCGAGAATCCTTTTTGTTTGAGTTCTGGAAGTTCCTAGCCGCTGCCCCAAGGGGTATGATAACAACATTCTTCGGTGTCTCATAAGCACTGGTATTATTCACTTCGTTGTTCTTTCTTTTGAAATTCTTACGAGAACTTTCTCCACTCTCTATTTTGTCAAATCTATTATGAACTTCAGCGCGGTCATTCTCAAAACTGGTAATTTTGTCTTCTACAGCCATAGTCTTGGAGCGCAGACATGTCCCGTATGAATGCGGTATGATTGCGGTTCAAAAACAAACTGCCATAGAATCTTTCTTTGTGAAACCATTTATTTTACAATGTGAATGTATGAATGTATAAATGTATGAATGCATGAGTGCATGAATACAAAAGAGGCATCGGATTCAAGAACTATATTTTGGAAACATTCATTTACAATGAGGTCCAAATATAAGGAAAACACAATTTCTTCTACAGAAAACAGCTAGCCCTATCTCCTAGATTAACTAATTCATGAAGTAGACAGGTGATGACTTCTTTATGCTCCAGCTCGATATTCTCTTGCTCCAACAGACTCATGGCTTGTCTCGACAATATCAGTACGTATGAAGCAACACCCTAGACCTGTTTCTTGAACCAATTCATCATTTTGGCATCGGATGGTGGATTGTGCCGCTTCATACTTATCCTTCCATACTCCACTTTCTTGGTATAGAGCTCCCTCATAGGCTGCGAGCTTCTCCTTCAAGCCTTGCACTACATTCTTCAACTCCGATATCTTTTTCTGTAACCCTTCATCCTCCTATTCCATTTGGACCTTGTCCTCATTGTAGCGAATGTCTTTTTCCAAATATCGCTAAAATAAAAACGTGGGGTTTTCGAAGATGTTTTGAAAGGTTTTTGGATATAAAATATTTATTCTGTGGGGTTTACAAAAACCTTATAAAAATGGAGTCGCCACCGGCCACTTAGGTAGGCCGGACACCATAAAACCAGAGATTCAAAAAGACAGGGTTCGGGAGTCGGTTACGGATGGGGAAGGATTAGCACCCCCACACCGCCCAAAATTGGTACTTTAATAATTACCGCTTTATTAATATTGGATTTTCCGGATTAGAGTGACGATTATTTTAAAATTCGGTCATAATTGCGAATAAATTTTAAGGGTCCTGTTACCCGAGAATAAACGCCCAACCACTATCACTACGCTTGATACTGGCACCGTTTACGCTCGGATAAAAGGACACCGCATTAACAATTTATATCTCGATATGCAATCTTAATGGCAAAAAATATAAAACATGGTAAAATGCTTAAATGTAGTAAATATTGTCATAACAGAATATTAATCTAACATAGATGATATTCTAGACTAAAACATGCATATATACATATTATTCTAAATAATAGATAAAAACAACTATAATATGTCAAAATAACAAGGCAGGAATAAGTATATATAGACGAACAGATATTTAAAAAAATGCATACTAGTAATAAAACATATTTCAACATATACGGGTCAACATATCGTATAAAAAGGGTAAATATACTAACATGTAGCCCTAAAAAAAATAAGAAAGCACACACATATAAAATGCAAAATATACCATGTACGAATCAATTAAAACATAACATGCTTAATATGAATAACCGGATAAAAGACGCATGACTATTATAATCTTAATACACATATATATGTAAACATAGAATACGAGTCATATACGAGTGACATAAAATAAAATAAAATAATAGAATACATCAACATATACGATTATAGTACGAACATTAGTATTTACAAAGAATACATGACTGAAATGAAAGAAAAACAAAAGTCAGTGGCAGAAATTAAAGAACAATAATATGTAATTTGGGGATGAAATTGCGAAACAAACAAAACCTAAAAGGACCAGAATTGTAATTAGACCAAGGGGCAGACCCAAAGTGAAAAATCCAAAAACGCGGGATGGTTAAGGACGTAATTTTACCATTCAGAAACTGATTCGGTGTAATTTAGGGACGAAATTGTAATCTTTTGAAACATCAGGGGACTGGGATTGTGATTATACCATGCGGCAAGACAAAAATGAAAATATTGAAAACGCGGTGGGATTAAGTGTGTAATTTACCCATTTAGCAAAATAAAAACAACTATAAAAGCCCCCCTTTAAGGCCGAAATCAAATTTTTGGCCATTTGTTTCATTTTTCAGTTTTTGAATAGCTTAGGTTCATCTTTTTCTCTCGCCTGTTCTTACAATACCCAGAATCCGGCCGCCGTATTCTCCGCCGCCGGCCGCGGCTAACCGGCGCCGGTAGGCTCCCAAAATACACCAAAACATCCCCCTTGTCGTCCTCAACATGAATCCGTGGTTGGATTCAGAGGATACCCCCTTATTTACCCTAGATCTAAGAAATACGAACAAAAAAAAGAGTTTTAAACCTAAAATATAACTACCAGGGGGGCCTTCCCCTCCCTTTAGTTCACCAGATCTGGCTTGTAGAAGCCGAAAGGCTTATCACTGAGGAAGGGAAGACCCACAAACGACTCGGTAAGACTACTCTCCTCTTTTATTTCTTTTTTTTGTTAATCTTTCGTATATGCATGTAAAAAACAAGTAAGAAAAAAGAGACAAAAATTTACCACTGGATCGCTTTTTGATTATCTTCGATGTTTACAACTTTCGTGTTTTTTTGTGTTACAAGATCTCTGTTTTTCCCCTTTTTGTTCTTACTCTCCTCTCTTTTTTTTTTTCGCTAGCTAATCCCGTTACAAAAGCCCGTTTCATATATATTATTGCCTCTGTTTTTGGTTGCAAGTTGCATCTTCCTTTTTTTCAGATCTGAATCGACACTTTGCTTGTTGTCTTTGGCATAATCAACGCGGGGACTGAATATCGGGCGCGGTGGTGGTGTGGTCGTTCGCCAAATGCGAGACGCATTTTTCGGCCGTTAGATCGGATCGATCTAACGATCGAGATGGCTTGAAGAACGATCGGCTGGATGAAGCCTCGATCGATGAGACGGCGAGATTTCGCCACGTGGAGCTCCGCGAATGAGGAGTTAGAACGCGTGGATCTTACGCGCGCGTGGGATATTAAAGCGTCCGCGCGTGGACCACACGCGTGCGTGGCACTCGAACGGTCCATACGTGTGGAGCACGCGCCTGGCAGATATTTTTGACTTCCATTGCATCGTGGCGTTGGATCGATCTTGATCCAACGCCCTGATTCCCGCACATTGTAATTAAATGGGATTCAGATTTGGGCCAAACGGGCCTTGTAATTGAACTTGTAACTGGACTTGGACTTCATGTTTATTTGGGTTTAATATGTATTTAATTTTTCATTTTACCAGCCCGGCAATACATGTATATACGAAAATGTCTACTTATATTATACAATCATTAATATAATATTCTAGTATACGTACGTGTAACCATACATATAATTAACATAACATCTATATATTAATCAAATACGCTCATACTTTAAATACATACGCGACATACATACACCCCTAATACGTATACATAGCTTATACATGCACACACCACCTTATATTAGTAACATTCATATAATAAATATACATGCAATATTAATATATTTACAAGTGAAAATGAGTGATTACAGTTGCCCCTCTTTACTTGTTCTCATGGAATGGGAAACAAAGCAAAGATTCATAAGCACTCATTTTATCAGACTTCCCTGTTTGTAGCCTTGGAAAAACGAATTCTTTTGGACATTTCTGCTCTTCCTTGGCTGAATCTTCAGGCTCGTAAGTTCTTCCTATATAGAGCTTCGTCACCTTCCGATCTTGGAGCTACAGGCTCTTTTCGACATAGAACCCTTCGCTCTCATTTTTATCAGACTTCCCTGTTTGTAGCTTTGGAAAAACGAATTCTTTTGGACATCTCCGCTCTTCCTTGGCTGAATCTTCAGGCTCGTAAGTTCTTCCTATATAGAGCTTCGTCACCTTCCGATCTTGGAGCTACAGGCTCTTTTCGACATAGAACCCTTCGCTCTCATTTTTATCAGACTTCCCGAATTATGAGTCATTCCTTTCACTTTGAGACAATAAAGCTTGGAGTTCTTTCTATATAGAACTCTTTGCTTTCGACGCTGGTTTCTCCTATATAAAACCTTTCGCGCCACTGATGGATTCTTCCGACTGGGAGTTCCTCCTATATAGAGCTGCTAGTCTTCAAATCCTGGAGCCGTCAGTCCTTCCTATATAGAACTTTTAGCGTCTGAAATCTCAGAGCTACAGGTTCTTCCCATATAGAATCTTTCACCCTAAGACAATGAAGCTCGGAGCCTTTCCTATATAAGACTCTTTGCTATCGACACAACAGGTTTCCTATATAACCCTGTGTCATAGGTGAATTTCTTTGACTGGGAGTTCTTCCTATATAGAACTGCGAGTCTTCACCTTGGAGCCATCGGTCCTTCCTATATAGAACTTTTTGGCGTCTTGAAATCTTAGAGTTACGGATTCTTCCTATATAGAATCTTTCACTCTAAGACATTGAAGCTCGGAGCCCTTCCTATATAGAACTCTTCGCTTTCGACACAGCAGGATTTCCTATATAATCTTGCGTGTCATGGGTGAATTCCTTCGACTGGGAGTTCTTCCTATATAGAACTGCGAGTCTTCACCCTGGAACTGTTAGTCCTTCCTATATAGAACTTTCAGTTTCTGAAGCCTCAGAGAGGAGGATTCTTCCTATATAGAACCTCTCTCTAGAGCTTGAAAACATGTACCTTTATGTAAAAACATTGTCTTCTCATTTGGGATTCACATCGTGATGACCCTCGATGTCTCTTTGGATCTGCAGATACCTGTCTGAGATGAAAACAAAATGCTATGACAAATGAATGAATTGACGTGCTCCTAATCCTAGTGATGTCTGACTATTCATGATGCATGAGATTCAATATCTTGGTAGGCTTGTTTTGGTCCTTATTTGACGTTCGCTTTCTCCCTTCTTACGGGCATCGATACCCCGCTTCACTGCCAAGTTCAACCATCTCGACCTTTCTCTTTTTTCAATTCCGTCTTGGAATTCTAGAGTGCCATTTTGGGTTTTCACTTTAGAGATTTTTTTTTGAGAGGGGTACCCTTCTGGCTTTCACCCAAAAGATCTCTTTTGTTATCTCGTAGGCCTTTCTTGAATAGATAGGACATGTGCCATTGGTTATCCGACCAGGTTATTTGAAGCTTCCCGCCTTCCCTGTCGACAGCCATTAGGGAACTAGAGGACGGAGTTAACATCGTTTTCTTTGATTACCTACATTTTCAAGGTTAAATCATAGTAATGCTTCGAAATCTCTTGTTTCATTATAAGCCTATGTTATCTTATTTAACTGAAATTGACAAGAAGGCTAGGAATGGATGCTCAAAACACAGTTTTATTATGATTAAGGGTTTGGGATATCTTAAAAAGAAAGGTATAACACACATGAAGATACAAAATCTCTCATTATCCTCGATATGAATGATACATGATCCTGTCAACCGGTGTAGAATTTCTTGCCTGAAACCTTCTCTTCATGATGTTCATGGGGATACCCTTTTCTTCGGATATTCAACTTTTTAATTTACCCAAGCCGCCCTTCGCGGGTTTTCAACTCGAGTCCTTCCTTTGCTTCAAGTCGCCCGGTTTCGGGTTTTCGTCCTGAGCTCTCCAATTTTTTTTTATTTTAGAGATAGTATTTCTTGACGGCATCAGAATTTACGGGATTTTTCAGCTTGTCCTCGTCCATCTCTGTTAGGATCAGGGCTCCTCCTGAGAAGGCCTTTTTTACGACGTACGATCCTTCCCAGTTGGGCATCCATTTTCCTCGAGAATCTTTCTGGATAGGGAGGATTCTTTTGAGTACCAGATCCCCTTCTTTGAATTCTCTTGGGCGCCCCTTTTTGTTGTAAGCCTGTACCATCCGCTTTTGGTACATCTGACCATGACAAATAGCCTTTAGTCTTTTTTCGTCAATGAGATTTAGCTGGTCGAATCTGGCCTGCACCCATTCAGCTTCTTCCAGTTTTACTTCGTTTAAGACCCGGAGGGACGAAATTTCTACCTCAATTGGGAGTACTGCCTCGGTACCATACACCAAGGAGTAGGGCGTTGCCCCCGTTGATGTGCGAATGGACGTCCTATAGGCGAAAAGGGCAAAGGGCAACTTCTCATGCCAATCCCTATAGGTATCCGTAGCTTTCGCTATGATCTTTTTTATGTTCTTGTTTGCTGCTTCCACTGCTCCATTCATTTTAGGACGATAGACTGTGGAATTATGGTGTGTTATCTTGAATTGAGTACACACGTCCTTCATCATTTTGTTGTTCAGATTGGAAGCGTTGTCAGTGATGATCCTCTCTGGCAATCCGTATCGACAAATAATTTCCTTCTTTAAGAACTTACAAACTGTAGTCCTGGTGATATTGGCGTAAGACGCTGCCTCTACCCATTTAGTGAAGTAGTCTATGGTGACCAAAATGAAACGGTGCCCATTGGACGCTTTCGGATGGATCTGCCCGATGACGTCCATGCCCCATGCTGCGAAGGGCCACAAAGAATTCATGGTGTGTAGAGGTGATGGGGGTACATGAATCTTGTCAGCGTAAATTTGGCATTTGTGGCATTTCCTGGTGTAATCGATGCAATCTCCCTCCATGGTCAACCAGAAATAATCGTACCTCATAATTTTTTGGGCTATAGACAGCCCGTTGGCGTGCGTTCCACAGATCCCGTCATTTACTTCAGCTAAGATTTCCTTTGCCTCCCGGGCATCCACACATCTCAGCAATGTTTGATCATGACTTTTCCTATATAGGATTTCCCCATCTAGGACATATTTTGTTGCCATTTTTCTGAGCGCTTTTCTGTCATTGTCGTTTGCCCCTTCTGGATACTTTCGAAGCTTGACATATTGCAGGATATCATAGTACCATGGATTCCCGTCAATCTCTTCATGTACATTACAACAATGAGCAGGCTTTTCAAACGTCTGCATCTCAATGGGTTTCATTTCTGCCCCGGTGTTTGTTTTAAACATGGATGCCAAGGTTGCCAATGCATCTGCCATCTGATTTTCTTCTCGGGGTAGGTAATTGAAGCTGACCTTTTCGAACTCTTTGATGAGCTCTTGGATCAATTCGTGATATTTGACCAACTTCGGGTCTCTGGTTTCCCACTCCCCGCGCAATTGGTAAATGACTAAGGACGAATCTCCAAACACTCGAAGTTTCTTAATCTTTCTCTCGATGGCTGAGTTTAGTCCCATGATGCAAGCTTCGTATTCAGCTATATTGTTTGTGCAGAAAAATTCCAATCTGCTGGTGAAAGGATAATAGACGTCCTCAGGTGAAATTAGCACTGCCCCTATCCCATGTCCGAGGGCATTAGAGGCTCCATCGAAGTAAAGTTTCCATGACATATCATCTGAAATCTCTTCTTCGGTTGTGATGCACATCAAGTCTTCGTCTGGGAAACTAAAGTTCAATGTCTCATAGTCATCCGAAGCACGACTAGCCAGGAAATCTGCTAACGACACTCCCCTTTACAGCTTTCTGATTAACATATACGATGTCGAATTCGGATAATAGCATCTGCCATCGAGCCATCCTTCCCGTTAGTGCTGGCGCTTCCATTAAGAACTTTAATGGGTCTAGCTTAGATATCAACCATGTAGTATGGTACAACATGTACTGTCTGAGCCGCTTGGTAGCCCAAACTAGAGCACAACACAGCTTCTGCACTGGCGGGTACCGTGTTTCGCAATCATTGAATTTCTTGCTTAGGTAATAGATGGCTTGCTCCTTTTTTCTTGACTCATCGTGTTGCCCCAGTACACATCCCATTGAATTCTCAAAGACTGTTAAGTAGAGAATTAGTGGTCGACCAGGTACTGGTGCGACTAAAATTGGAGCATTTGTCAGGTACCTTTTGATCTTTTCTAGGGCTTTTTGACATTCTTCATCCCATACGCCAGGATTATTTTTTCTAAGAAGTCTGAAGACCGGGTCGCATTGATTGGTTAATTGGGAAATAAAACGAGAGATATAATTCAGCCTCCCCAGGAAACCGCAGACTTCCTTTTGCGTGCGGGGTGGTGAAAGGTCCTGGATGGCTTTCACTTTATCCGGGTCAATCTCAATCCCTCTTCTTCTTACTACGAACCCCAAGAGTTTTCCATAAGTAACGGCGAAGGTACACTTGGCCGGATTGAGCCTCAGTTGGTACTTCCGTAGTCTTTGGAATAGTTTTCTCAAGTTCTGTAGGTGCTCTTCCTCTGTTCGGGATTTGGCAATCATATCATCCACGTATACTTTTATTTCTTTGTGCATCATATCATGGAAGAGAGTCACCATTGCTCTTTGGTATGTTGCCCCTGCGTTCTTTAGCCCAAACGGCATCACTTGATAACAAAAAGTGCCCCACATGGTTATGAATGTGGTTTTTTCCATGTCGCTAGGATCCATCTTTATCTGGTTGTATCCTGAGAAGCCGTCCATGAAGGAAAACCATGAATGTCCTGCGGTGTTGTCAACCAGCGTGTCAATATGTGGCAAAGGGAAGTTGTCTTTAGGGCTAGTTCGATTCAGATCCCTGTAATCTACACATATACGAACTTTCCCGTCTTTCTTTGGTACTGGTACAATGTTTGCAACCCACTCGGGGTATTTGGCTACCTCCAAGAATCCAAAGATCAAATTGCTTTTTCACTTCTTCTCGGATTTTTAATAACATCTCCGGCCTCATTCTCTCAAGTTTTTTTCTTTGTCTTGGTTTGCACTCCGATTTTGTTGGCAATTTGTGCACCACTATGTCGGTGTTCAATCCCGCATATCTTGATAAGTCCAGGCGAAGACATCCTTGAATTCTGAAGCGGGCTATCGTTTCATGCTTGGTTTTTGAGGAAATAGTCGTTCCTATTTTTATTTCTTTTCTTGCTTCTTCAGTCCCCAAGTTGACAATTTCTGTTTCTTCTTGGTGGGGCATAATCTGCCTTTCTTCGTCGTCCACCATTCTCTTTAACTCTTCCGGGACCTCAATTTCTATTTCATCATATCCTCCCTCAATTTCCTCTGAGACCTCAGGGCATTCGAAATTTACTCCAGGATTGGATCCAGTATCATTCATATCGTCAATCATGAGTGACCTGCATTAAATGAGAATGAATTGTATTGGGAAAGAGACGGCTTTACATGAAGGGAATGAATATGAAGAATGCATGAATGGAATAAATGAGACTTTGGTCATTTTTTAAGAAAGTGGGGATATTTCATTTCAATCAAAAAGTTAACATAGGTGCCCCATACAAGAGATCCCCATTGTCTATGGGCAAAAACAAAAGGTTGATTCGGAGCATTACTCTGATCTATTCCTAAAAACTACAGGTAGATCAATGCAGCTCCAGTTATCAAGTGTTTCCCCGGGATGGCAAGGGCGGATGTTGGTCAATATTTTGCTACCTCGGTCCTTTTCAGCTATCATGTTGATGTACATCCCTTCAAATGATTTACTGAAAATTTCCTCCTGGTTAAGTTCATCATTTTTCTTCATTGCCTCTCCAATATCTTGACCTGGCTGGTAGAACCCTCCGGAGATGAAAGTGTCTTTCAAACTAGGAAAGGACATCCACCTCCACGGAATGTCTTCGCCTTTAGATCTGGCTTTTCTTTGCTCCTCCTTTCTCTTATATTCCTCTTTCTTCTGTTGGACACTTGGTTGGTAACCCAGTCCGAAACGATCCTTCTTGGTTATCATATTCTTGGGTCTCGTGTTTCCTTGTAATTTCTTCCCACCCTTTTTCCTATTTTGGCTCATCGCCCCCGAGTTTCGCGACGGTCATCTTAGTACAATTAGATAACCTGGGGTAAGGGATCCGCTTCCCTCTCAAACGAATGTGGCATTTACTAGTTCTAATGCTCGGAACGAGCATTCTCAATGCATCTTCATCATTTTGAATGTAGGGGGTGTCTGATGTCACGGAAGCAACAAATTCATGCTCTGCTTCTACGGTGACCAATTTGCCTTCAACTACAAATTTTAATTTCTAATGCAATGATGATGGGACAACTCCTACGGAGTGGATCCACGGTCTTCCCAATAAGCAGCTGTAAGACGGTTTTATGTCCATCACCACAAAATCGATCACGTATTCAGTTGGTCCGATCAATAGGGGCACCTCAATTTTCCCCATTGTTCCTTTTTGCGTACCATCAAAGGCTTTTACCGAGTTGTAGCAAGGCTTTAGGTGCGAACCATCTATTGGCAATTTTTGCAGGGTTACCATTGGCAAGACATTCAATGCTGACCCGTTGTCGATCAGTACGCCTGGTAATACGTACCCTTTGCAGTGGGTAGTGATGTTAAGGGCTTTGGTAGACCCCATTCCTCCCTCCGGGATTTCATCATCACTGAATGTGATATGATTATAGGCAGTAATATGCCCTACTATCATGTCCAGGTTTGTTACAGAAATGTCCTGGGGCATAAAAGTTTGATTCAGCACTTTCAATAGCGTCTCCCGATGCTTCTCTGAACTCAAGAGTAATTCCAACACTGTGATCCTGGCCGGTTGTTTCCGTAGTTGTTCCACCACGCTGTACTCGCTATGTCTCAAGAACTTTAGAAATTCTTTGGCTTGGGCCTCAGTTACCGGTTCATTTATCTTTTGGGGAGGTTCTTCTTCATATATCTGCGTATGGCTAACTGCTGTATTCTTCCCCTTATCTTTTTCAGCTGCTCTCAAAGCCTCGGAGGAATAACATCGACCGCTCCTTGTGAAATGGCCTGCTTCACCGACGTTCACATTGTTCTGGCTTTGTTGGTTTTCCAGCGTAGACTATTTTACCTGTTCGTGTTCTGATTTTTCTGGCATGGTCACATTTGCAGCATAATTCCAGGGAATTTGTCGCATGTCTTTGAATGGGAATGGAGATGGTGCTGAAATGACGATCTTGGGATTTATCTTGCTGGTTTCTCCTTGGGAGACACCTGCATTCCCTATCCTGGGAGAGATGATAAAAGGTCTATCCTTCCCGTATCTAGTTTTGGGGCTATCTGTCATGTGCATGTCTGATCCCTTCCCCATGGGTTCCTCAAAGAATTCAATTTGTTTTTCATTCATCAACTTCTGCACCAATTTCTTGAACTCTTCACATTCTTGGATATCATGCCCTTCAGTCTGATGGAATTCGTAATACTTTCCACATTCCTTCTATCTTATTATTATGCCTTTGTTGATCATACGAGCCATGCATAATTGTTGAAATACCCACCGTAAAGGAGACTTGATTTCTGACACGTCATCCTTTATCCTCCTGGTAAAGCATTCTTCTATGACATTTACCCCTCTGCTCCCATGATTAGGTAGCGGGTTGTTGGCTACACTCGGCTCTTCAAACTTTAATATCCCAGAATCGATTAAGTTCTGTACAAGCTTTTTGAAGGCAAGACAGTTCTCAGTGGGATGTCCAGGGGTACCGCCGTGATAGTCGCAATGCGCGCTTGGATTATACCAAGGCGGGAAGGGTGGATTGACAGGATTAACGATGTATGGTCGGACCAAGTCTGCTTCATACAACTGGGAATAAAGCTCTGAGTATGAAACAAGTAGGGGAGTGAAAGTTCTCCTCTCTTTATCCTTTCTGGTGACCCTCTCATCTCTTTGACTCGAATTTTGTGTTTTTCCCACAGGTGCTTGTGGCTGTGAGACTGTGAAGTTCTTCGGGGCGGTATAGGTGCTGGTGGTGTTTACTTCATTTCTCTTGTTGTACTTTCGAGACCCTTCCCCACCATCAATTCTGCCGCTCTTAATTGCCAGTTCGAGAGACTCCCCAGTCCTGATTAAGTCGGCAAAACACTGTGTTGTGTTATTGATGAGGCGATCAAAGAGTGCTCCTTTCAGAGTATTGACAAATAATGGCGTGATTTCATGTTCCGGGATAGGTGGCTGGATTTGGGCGGCCACTTCTCTCCACCTTTGGGCATATTGTCGCAAGCTTTCATTTGACTTATGCCCCATATTTTCTAGCATGATTCTGCTAGGGATCATGTCTGTTACATGTTTGTATTGCTCGGAAAATGCTTTAGACAAATCTTTCCATGTCTTGACATTCGTTTTGCTTAACTGAGTATACCAACGTAACGCTGCTCCAGTTAGACTATCCTGGAAACAATGGATCAGTAGCTTTTCATCTTTATGGTAAGCCGCCATTTTTCTACAATACATCGTTATGTGTGCAGAAGGACATGTGGTTCCGTCATATTTATCGAACTCTGGCGTTTTGAATTTTGGCGGCAGGACAAGATCGGACACCAGACTTAGGTCGCTAGCGTCGTTTCCTGATTCTTCATTTGATTGTAACGCTTTAAATTTTTCTTCCATGAGGTGAAATCTTTCTTCCCATTTTTTCTCTACCTCATTCCTAATTCTTTCGACCATATTCAGGTCAGGCACTTCTTCTTCATAAAGTGCTTCGGTATCGAGGGGTTGAGTCTCAGGTGCCCCTATTTGAAAGCTGGAAGACATTCCTGCAGGGTCAATATACACCTTCCTAGCCTGGTTTGGTGCAGTTGGTTGAACCTTGTAGTGAGCCGGGGTACCTTCTGGTTCTTGAACATTTTCTCCTTCTACTCGTTTTCCAAGACTTCTTGCCAGTAATGCAGTTATGTCAGAAACTATAGATGTTTGTGACTGCGCAAATCTGATCACTAAGGCTTCTTTGGGCCTCTTCAAGCCTTGTCTCGAGCTCTCTTTGCCCTCTTTCTAGACTGATTATTCTTTCTTCCATGAGCTTTCTTTGTAGCCGGGTAAAGTATAGGTGATGAATGATTGCGGGTTAACTACATACAATGCCACAATATTCATATTGTTGATATGGTTGTAAAAAATAAATGCATGTACAATGATGCAAATGTTATGATGCAAATGCAAGAATGCATGCAGACAAGGTACTGATTCCGCTGGTAATCACCCTTTTGAACTACTTCCACGGGAATTAAAGGGTCTTGATTACAACAAAATTCGTGTTACAAAGTAAAGATCCCTAGTACAAAAGATCTAATTATAACACAGAGTCTATAGATAGATTCTAGCTCTATCTCCTAACTTTCCAATTGCCTTGAGTAGCTTGAGGAACCTAGGAGCTTCTTCCATTCCCGGGGCTATAAAAGGTCAGAGTGTCTCAGCCTCGACAGCTAAATCATTTACGTGTCTGGCGACTCGCTGTATGTCCACCATTAGATTTGCGTGAGTCTTGGTCTCTCTGTGTACCATTCGAGCAGCGTCGCGTAATCTCTTCTGCCAATAGGTGTCCCCTCCAGCTGCAGCTTCCTCGAACACATTAATTCTTTCCTTGTAATCCTCCACAACTGCTTCGAGGGACCCGATTCGTGCTTGTAACACACCCACTTCGCGTTCTCTTTCTTGCAGCTCAAAGAAATTATTCCCGTGGCGGACATTCAAGTGAGTGTTCAACTTCCGCTACTTTCCCTTTTAATTCATCATTTTGACTTTGGCTTTGCCCCAAACTTTGAATAGTGTCATCGTACAGTTTCTGCATCTCTAACAGTCTATTTCGACTACTCATGGATTTTCTTTTCCATACGGCGACACTTTCTCTCTCATGATGAACAGCCTGTTTTCCCTTGCTGATTTCTTGTCTGAATCTTTCTCTCTCTTGATCAATGGCCTTCTTGGCGGACCGTTTTTCTTCCTCCATAGCCAAACGGTAGCTTTCAATCTCTTTCTCGATCGCTCTTTTGTTAATTTCTCGTTCTTCTTCCACCAAACGGATGCCGTTCATTCTTTCTCTTTCCACAGCTATGAACTGACTCCGGCCGGCCTTTTGTATTTTTGCCTGTAATAGGAGGGCATCTTTTTGATAAAGAGTATTCTTGTCACTCAAATCTGCATTTAATTTCTTCAGTTGCCTAATGATCCCATCCCGCTCGTCAATTTCTAAGCTTGCTTTATAGAGCTCGCTCGCATGTTGGGTCTGTTGGATGTCCATTTTCTTTTTAACTTCCTCGAGTTCACTCCTTAAGATATCGGCTTCGGACGGTACCACCCTTGTAAGCTCTTCGAGTGACACTGTTGGTCCTTGATCAGATTCAGGAATCATATTATTAACCCTCAAACGTCTCCAAAGATCGTAATCTGGGGTAGTCATGTGCTCGGTATCTCCTTCCACTCTGATCCGATAACAATGATCCCAGGCCCTCATGATGGTCTAAATTTTTCCTTTGAATTCTCCTTTGAAAAGAAATTCAGTTTGGCTTAATCCGGCGGTATTGGGAATGAACTGTCGTGATCCGATCTGCCGAGACACTAAAAGTGGAGCACAAGCGATCCTCCATGTAATCCTAACATCATCAGCCAGTTGAAGTCACCACAATCAGATAGAAAATAATTAACTTTACCGAGCCATGGGACCCTCCATGCTATGTCTTCATCTTGAATGTTCTCAAGAAATCGGTCCACATTTTTGTTTTCAAATCTTCTCGCCATTCCTTTGCTAAGTATTCTCGTAAAGGCGAAAAACCTTGGAAAGATATCCCCGGCGACCAGCGTCGGCGTCTTCCATATGTGACTCGGATCCATACTTGTAATAGCTGTGCGCAGCCTCAAAACGCCCTTCTTCATGTTTCCGGCTAGCATTTAAAGAAATGAAAGTCTCGACCAAGATTGCTGGTACCGGTTTGCTCTCCGTTTCACCCGCTCAAACAAATCCGAAATGGCTATGTCAATGTTCCCGAGTACTGGGAAAGATCACCAAGCCATATATTCCTAAAGCGAATAAGTCCATTTTCTTCGCCTCGTCTGGATGTGTCGATATGATGTCCCGAATACTTTCCCATGCAAAGACTGTATTATCTCCTCGGATTTGAAGGAGGCCACTAACCCAATCGTCACTCATTCTTGCAAAGGTCTTGAGTTTAGCAGTGTAATTCTGATTCCTTGGAGGCTTCGCG
Organism: Hibiscus mutabilis; assembly: GCA_019671005.1. Lineage (NCBI taxonomy): Eukaryota > Viridiplantae > Streptophyta > Magnoliopsida > Malvales > Malvaceae > Hibiscus > Hibiscus mutabilis. The sequence goes on from CM033745.1 coordinate 52,527,479, forward strand.
TAGATCCAATCTTCCTGAATATTTTTCTGGTTAAGTAAAGTAGTGTACTCTTCTACCGTAGGCATCATGTCCTACCCATTGAAGGTGAAGCAGCAAAAAGCCGGATTCCAGAACTGGACTATAGCTCGGAGTAGGGGCTGGTTAATCCGAACATATAATAGCTGCGCGATGTCGCCATAACTATCGCTAAATAAGTCTTGTAGTCTTCGGTCCCATCTTTCCCAAATGCTTTGAAGATCCCACAAGTCGTTCTGTTGGAGACTCACATAGGTGTATCCAGCTATTATGCGTTCGTTAGGCAGACTGTCCCCTTGGATTTTCTGGTTGACCTCTGACCAATGTCTGACTGACAAATTAAGCTCTTCTTTCCTAAGACACCTTTTTTCCATAGTGAAAGACTTTCTGATCAGGCAAACCACTTGATCCAGTACCTTTATGCGATGCAAATGCAATGATGTATGAGAAAAAGAACAAAAAGCGAAAAGAAAACAAGTCAAGATTGGATAAAATTGATAAATATATAAATAAAATGACAAAATTAAATAGAATAAACACACAAAACAACCCTATTTATCCCGTCTAAAACCTAAGGTTATCTGCATGGCTCTAACAGGGTAGGTTTCTATGTTCTCTACATGCAGTGTTGGTGCTAGGAGGTACCCGAATTGTCCTTGTTGTCCCCTACTAAGGGTAGCAAAGCCCCCGATCATCACCCATTATAGGCTCCTTTCAACCGGGTTCAATTCAGGGGGACCCATTCGCTTATACCCGTACGAAGGAACGATATCCTTACGAAAACATAAGGTACTCGAGCCCCGAAGTTACTTGCTAGGCCCATACGGGAGAACGATATCTCCACGAAAGCATTAGCGTTTTCCCCCCACTTAAAAAGACGGGTTTATATGCCATATTTTAAATGCGTTAAAATAAACGCGCAATTATGACCGAATGTTAATTTAATAGTCATTTTAATCCGGAACTTCCAATATTAGTAAAGCGGTAATTATTTTAAAAGCTTGACTCTCATTTGTTTTTTTTTTCTTTCGAAAAAACAAAAATTTGTCCCCAGCGGAGTCGCCATCTGTAGCGAATGTCTTTTTCTAAATATCGCTAAAATAAAAACGTGGGGTTTTCGAAGATGTTTTTGAAAGGTGTTTGGATATAAAATATTTATTCCGTGGGGTTTACAAAAACCTTATAAAAGTGGAGTCGCCACCGGCCACTTAGGTAGGCCGGACACCATAAAACCAGAGATTCAAAAAGACAGGGTTCGGGAGTCGGTTACGGATGGGGAAGGATTAGCACCCCCACACCGCCCAAAATTGGTACTTTAATAATTACCGCTTTATTAATATTGGATTTTCCGGATTAGAGTGACGATTATTTTAAAATTCGGTCATAATAGCGAATAAATTTTAAGGGTCCTGTTACCCCGAGAATAAATGCCCAACCACTATCACTACGCTTGATACTGGCCCCGTTTACGCTCGGATAAAAGGACACCGCATTAACAATTTATATCTCGATATGCACTCTTAATGGCAAAAAATATAAAACATGGTAAAATGCTTAAATGTAGTAAATATTGTCATAACAGAATATTAATCTAACATATATGATATTCTAGACTAAAACATGCATATATACATATTATTCTAAATAATAGATAAAAACAACTATAATATGTCAAAATAACAAGGCAGGAATAAGTATATATAGACGAACAGATATTTAAAAAAATGCATACTAGTAATAAAACATATTTCAACATATACGGGTCAACATATCGTATAAAAAGGGTAAATATACTAACATGTAGCCCTAAAAAAAAATAAGAAAGCACACACATATAAAATGCAAAATATACCATGTACGAATCAATTAAAACATAACATGCTTAATATGAATAACCGGATAAAAGACGCATGACATTTTATAATCTTAATACACATATATATGTAAACATAGAATACGAGTGACATAAAATAAAATAAAATAATAGAATACATCAACATATACGATTATAGTACGAACATTAGTATTTACAAAGAATACATGACTAAAATGAAAGAAAAACAAAAGTCAGTGGCAGAAATTAAAGAACAATAATATGTAATTTGGGGACGAAATTGCGAAACAAACAAAACCTAAAAGGACCATAATTGTAATTAGACCAAGGGGCAGACCCAAAGTGAAAAATCCAAAAACGCGGGATGGTTAAGGACGTAATTTTACCATTCAGAAACTGATTCGGTGTAATTTAGGGACGAAATTGTAATCTTTTGAAACATCAGGGGGACTGGGATTGTGATTATACCATGCGGCAAGACAAAAATTAAAATATTGAAAACGCGGTGGGATTAAGTGTGTAATTTACCCATTTAGCAAAATAAAAACAACTATAAAAGCCCCCTTTAAGGCCGAAATCAAATTTTTGGCCATTTGTTTCATTTTTCAGTTTTCGAATAGCTTAGGTTCATCTTTTTCTCTCGCCTGTTCTTACAATACCCAGAATCCGGCGGGCGGCCGCCGTATTCTCCGCCGCCGGCCGCCGCTAACCGGCGCCGGTAGGCTCCCAAAATACACCAAAACATCCCCTTGTCGTCCTCAACATGAATCCGTGGTTGGATTAAGAGGATACCCCTTTATTTACCCTAGATCTAAGAAATACGAACCAAAAAAAAGAGTTTTAAACCTAAAATATAACTACCAGGGGGGCCTTCCCCTCCCTATAGTTCACCAGATCTGGCTTGTAGAAGCCGAAAGGCTTATCACTGAGGAAGGGAAGACCCACAAACGACTCGGTAAGACTACTCTCCTCTTTTATTTCTTTTTTTTGTTAATCTTTCGTATATGCATGTAAAAAACAAGAAAAAAGAGACAAAAATTTACCACTGGACTGCCTTTTGATTATCTTCGATGTTTACAACTTTCAGGTTTTTTTTGTGTTACAAGATCTCTGTTTTTCCCCTTTTTTGTTCTTACTCTCCTCTCTTTTTTTTCGCTAGCTAATCCCCGTTACAAAAGCCCCGTTTCATATATATTATTGCCTCTGTTTTTGGTTGCAAGTTGCATCTTCCTTTTTTCAGATCTGAACTGACACTTTGCTTGTTGTCTTTGGCATAATCTGAACGCGGGGACTGAATATCGGCGCGGTGGCGGTGTGGTCATTCTGCCAGCGGCCAGACGCGTTTTCGGCCGTTAGATCAGATCTGATCTAACGGTCGAGATGGCTTGAAGAACGATCGGCCTGGATGAAGCCTCGGTCCGATAAGACGGCGGCGAGATTTCGCCACGTGAAGCTCCGCGATCGAGGAGTCGAACGCGCGGGATCTTACGCGCGCGGGGATATTAAAGCGTCGCGCGCATGGACCCACACGCGCGTGGCACTCGAACGGTCCATACGTGTGGAGCACGCGCTGGCGGCGATATTTTTGACTTCCATTGCATCGTGGCGTTGGATCGATCTTGATCCAACGGCCCACAGTTACCTGCACATTGTAATTAAATGGGATTCAGATTTGGGCTAAACGGGCCTTGTAATTGAACTTGTAACTGGACTTGGACTTCATGTTTATTTGGGTTTAATATATATTTAATTTTTCATTTTACCAGCCCGGCAATACATGTATATACGAAAATGTCTACTTATATTATACAATCATTAATATAATATTCTAGTATACGTACGTGTAACCATACATATAATTAACATAACATCTATATATTAATCAAATACGCTCATACTTTAAATACATACGCGACATACATACACCCCTAATACGTATACATAGCTTATACATGCACACACCACCTTATATTAGTAACATTCATATAATAAATATACATGCAATATTAATATATTTACAAGTGAAAATGAGTGATTACACTCATTATGGTATTTCACAACCATCTGCTCCAATTGTGATACTTGGGACATTAAATCAAAATTCCGGGCCTGTTCTTCTTCCAACTTCTTCTTAGACTTGCTGCTTGATTCTTTGCCTTCATGAGATTTCTTCTCGTACATCTTTTATAATAATTTCTTTCTTTTGTCATATCGTCCAATTTCTCTGACAAACTCTGCACCATTTTACTCGTTCCTCCTTTTTGCTTTGCTTTGTAACCCTCATGGATTTCTTGCAGTTCTTTCAAGTCATGACTGATCTTTTTGTTTTGTTCTGTCAGCTCCTTTTCCTTTCCTTCATGCTTACTCACTTGCAGCTTTGCCATGGTTAATTCTTCAATAAGGTCACTAATTCCTTTCTCATATTTCTTCAAGTCTAGTTCTCGATCGTGCCTTAGCTTCTCCAGTGTAGATGGTGCTTCTATAACTGATCGAACAGGCGATCCTACATTTTCCTGTATCTCGTGAAAGGTTGTATCGTTTACCCTTTGTGTCCTCCATTCTTCATACCTTCTCATAACTTCCAAATCCTGATATGGATGAACCCTCCTCGGCTTCTCCCATGCTTTTGCAGTTTGAATTATTATGCCTTTGTAATCATTCGTCTTGTGTGCATATTTGAACCTCGCCATGCCTGCAGTAGCTGGTATGAACTGTCTCGAGCCAAATTGTCTAGACACTAACAAAGGAAAATATGTCGTTCCTCCTCAATCCCGGGTAATAGGACCCAATCTCTGTCTCCACATCAATATAGAAATGTTGTTCCCCTGCTCAACCAAGGAGCTTTCCATACAACATCGACATCCTTCATATTCTTGAAACATTCTTCCCACTGCTTCTCATTCTTTTTCTCTAATGAAAAATTAGTTAAATGTTCTCCTATTGGTGAATATGTATCGAGATACCTGACGGCTCTATACGGAGTACCCCACCTATGACCTCTGAACCAAATCTCTAGAAGCTGTGCACATCCCCAAAATCTTTCTTCCCCTAATTTCTTACATGCAGTCAACGATCTATAGGTTTCTCTTAAAATGGCAGGCACCAGGTTTACACCTTTCTCTAATCGCTCGAACAATCCCACTGTTGACGGATCTATGTGCTCCAGAGTCCTTGGAAATAAAACCAACCCGTATATGCACAAGGATTATAAGCTTCTCGCCCTAACTGGTTCATCTTCATTTTCCAATATCAACTCCTTAAGAACCTTCCAATTTATACGCTGCTTGTCCTCGTTCTGATCAGTGCTGTCACTATTGGCTATTTTCCTGTTTAACCATTCTTTTTTCTTTCCAGTAATTGGTACCAATTTCTTCTTGAAGCCCGAGTTCTTATTTGGTCTAGTATAGATCTTGTCACTTTGCACCCTAGGACAATTAATTAATACCTCATACTTTTCAAGCGTTGGTGTCATGTCTACGCGACCAAAGGTTAAACAATTCTACGCAGGATTCTAGAATTGAGCCATTGCTCTAAGTAACTGTTGGTCTATCTGTACACTTAGCAATAAAGCTATATCACCAAATTCTCTTCTGAATGACTCATTCATTTCACCTCCCCACTAGTCCCATATTGCCTTTACTTCCAGCAGACAAGTATTCTGATTAGTATTCAACTTTACTTGACTCTTCATCTGAGACACTTAACCCTTTCGCAAACTATCTTCTTTCTCGTTCTGAGTCTGTTCCGACCATGTCTATACCATAGTATTGTCTTTTCCTATCTTAAACCTTTCAGACATATTGAACACTTCCAAATTAACAGATTCTCGAACCGATGCCAAAACAAATGCATTATAACACGTTTCATAAACAAATAAGAACAAACACAACAAAAACAAAAAAAACTTGTGTCAGTACTGTGAATTAATACAGAAAGCAAATAAACAGAATATTAACACAGAAAGACACATTATATTTGCAAAGAAAATAACCAGAGAAATGTATTTAAACCGGCAGCACCTGACTTAGGTCCATGTTTGACTCTAATGGGGTGGGTTTCTAAAAACAAAATGTGGGTTTAGTTCTAGACTCTGGGTTCCTGAACTGTCGTTACTGTCTACTGCAATAGTAAGACATCGATTCGGTAGTATAGGTCCCTTACAACGGAGGCATAGGCCCCACGACGCATAAGGTTAGTATACCAAAAGAAGACAAAGATCCAAACTCGGAGCTAGAGAGCATCACGTCGGATAATGTCTTTCTCCCACTTAAAGGTGGAAAGCCCGGTTCGAGGGCTATGCATGAATGAAAAATATATTGCACAAAAAAGCTACCTCCATTCTTCCTGAAAATTCATTCAACAATTCTCGGGAAAAAAAATTAAATTCAAATTATTGCCCAAAATGCCACGTGAATTAATTAATTAGGCCTGATTCTCAATTTTAAATCCCCAACGGAGTCACCAAGCTGTCGCGACCATTTTTAAACCGAAGTGTGGAAAAATAGCCTAACGATTGGTTTTTAGGGGTTTTGTCAATTTTAACTCATTTAGCCTTGAAAACTAGGTTTTTTCATGTTAAATCAGGTTTTTCACTTTGTTAACAATAAAATTGATTTTCCTTCCATTTAATCTTGAAAAAATAGGGTTTTTTTTATATTAAATCAATTTTATTAATTAATCATGAAAATTACCTATTTTATTTGATCTTAAAAATATTTTGGATTTGCCACCGGTCACTTTGGTAGACCGGACACCATAAAAAACAACCAGAGATTCATTTCTTTAAAATTAGGGTTCGTGAATCGATTTCATGTGGAGAAGGATTAACAGCCCACAAACGCCCGTTATCGGTATGAGCATGTTTCTTGGATTATTATGTGACAGTTACAACATTGCTCATAGTAACTACATGTATGATCCTCAGACTTGAGATCATCATTATTTCAACATTGTGAGTGGCATATTTTGATACAGTCAAATGTGTGTCATAACTGACTACACTATAAAGACTGATATTGGATATGTCACAATATATATAGTGGGATATGGTTGATCAAGATAGGATTTGCCCCTCCTACATAATAGGAGTAATATCGTAGGCCACTTGATTGAGTGAGACTAGAAATGCATGGCCATGCTCGAATAAGTTGATATGAGATATCATAGTTATTCGTTTATAATAGTCTACTCAAGATATCAAGAAATATTAGATGGGCTATACAAGTGTGACTGTTCCATGACTTGTGTCCAATCTAGATATAATGGAAAAAAGGATGTAATACATGAAAAAGAGTTAATCACGAAAAAGGTTATGTCGAATCATGATTTCTTGTAACTTAGGTGACAATGACATATTGCTAGATGTCACTCATTGTTTGTAATATTATAAATGTTCTAATATTTACTACTAACGTTACATGAACCTACAGGGTCACACCCACGGTTGAAATGAACATATATTAAACGAATTATATATGTACAAATTTGTTGTACACGGATTTAGTTAGATTAATATATATTTGATATATATAATTTAACTATTGGGTAACTATTAAAAGAAAATTAATTATTGTAACTATAACTCTATTAGTATATAAATAATATAATTCGATTTAAATCAATATATATATTGAAATCCTAATTAAGTTGAATTGGGATTATATATATTTAATATATATATATTGAAATCCTAATTCAAGTTGAATTAGGATTATATATATTTAATATATATATATATATATTGAAATCCTAATTAAGTTGAATTAGGATTATTTATTTAATATATATATATATTGAAATACTAATTAAGTTGAATTGGGATTATATATATTTAATATATATTAAAATCCTAATTAAAGTTAAATTGGGATTATATATATTTAATATATATATTGAAATCCTAATTAAAGTTAAATTTGGATTATACATATTTAATATATATATATATATATATTAAAATCCTAATCTGAGTTGAATTAGGATTACAAAGGCTATATAAAGGCATGAGAGATCTAGCAGTCATTAATGTTTTTTTGTGAAAAACCTTCTAAATAGTTTAGAGAGTTTTTATATGTTCATTCCCTTCTAAATATTTTAGAGAGTTTTATACGCTCGTTTCAATTGGGTGAACTACGTAGAGGTCGGAGCTTTATCGTTGCGGCTTAGGAATCGACATTGTGGAATCGTGATTGGATATCTATCTCCTCCAAATTCAGAATTCCATATTTTAAACAGGTAACTCTTCACCCTTATTCACCCCGATTCGTTCCTCGTACATGGATCTTTGGTGGTAATGTCGGATAATTTTTCCGTTGCACCATGGGGTTTACCGGTGTGACCCAACAGACATGACACCTACATTGGAAGAATATGAGGCCTTGTTGAATTGCCCGATGATTTAGAAAGATAAGATCTATACGATGCCTAATAGCCCTCCGGGCTCTAGGAAAATGTTGAAAGCTGTCACCGAAAAAGATGAATCTTGGTTCGAGAGGAAATTAAAAGGAAAAAGGGTGACGAGGTGTTAGAGGACGACGAACGTATAGATTGGAAAATCATTCGAGACATAATTTTGACTGGTGATGAATCTAAGAAGAGAAAGAGAAGGTTGTATGCTTTATGCATCTACGGTTTAGTGTTGTTCCCAAGAACTATGGACTGTATTGATCCATCAACATTAGGTTTGTTTGAACGTTTAGAAAAGCAAGTTAATCCGGTACCCGCAATTATAGCAGAAACATAAATATCACTAACTGTCTTTAGAAAATAGGGGATGGATGATTTTGGAGTTGTGCTCAACTGCTAGAGGTATGGTTTCAGGGACATCGATGGGTACACCTTATAGGACTCGAAGGTTTTTTAAAGATTACTCACCAATATGAGAATACCTTGACTCATACAAGGCTGAAAAAAGGACGAATGCTCAATGGAAAGACTTTTTCTTGAATATGAAGGAATCATATGTAGTTTGGAAGGCGCCTTGGTAAAATGAGAATACTTACTGATACCAGTGTGAGAAATTTGATTGGATCCCATTGCTCATTGCTAGTATCTAGACAATTTGGATCAAGATAGTTCATTCCTCCAAATAAAAGAATGGAAATTTTTGGGTATGCACACAAAACAAGTGGTTATAAGAAGAAGGTAATCGATACTTCAAGGGATTGGCAAACACCGAGGAGAGTGAAGCTTGAAGATGGGACAGAAGTCGTGAAAGAATATGAATAGTGGAAATCTAGAAGGATCAATGACAATTTACCAAAGAAAAATTTAGGAAATGTAACACCCCATCCCCGGGTTATTTGTAACCCGGTTCGAGAGCGTTACCGAGGCGAGAACAAAGCAAGAGGTAGGTTACTTATCGAACAAGTAACCTCGATATACTTAACTTGCGATGCAAGTAACCTAAACACAATAATACAAGACATACAAGTAATCCACATTAATCAAAACAAACATACTTAGCATGCTAATTTAGGTACTAATTTGTTTCGTTTCATAGTTATATCCTAAGTTACCACTATCATAATAGGATTTACCATTCCATTTCAATACTCATACACCATTCGAACAACAATGACAAGTATGGCATACTTCATAATAGGTTTCTATTAGACATGACCCAACTTACATTCTTATTACATGTTCATATACCCTATTCGAACAATAAGGTGGTCACTTAACACATTTCATTTGTTTCTTTTTCAAACAAGTCATACTATTTCATGGCATCCTTAGCTAGTAACATTGTTAATGCATGCTTGTACATACTTTAGCTCTAATTCATAAGCATTGTCGAATCATACCAATGGCCATAAGAACAAATGCATGATCATACAATATTGGTATAGTATTCGAATGATACAAGGTTTCAACAATCATTGAATTACTTTCACAATTTGCGCAACATCTTACTTATTTATAGACATATTAACATAGTTATATACATAGTTTAAGGTATCAAGGTTGGTTACATGATAGGACCAACAAGAACATTACATATACTAGTCATATATATACACCCAAAATGCATGTTCAAAGCTAACTATTACAAGTTCTAGTACCACCAAACTAGGAGCATACAAAGAGTATGAAGTCATACTTTCAAGCTTGCTTCAAAAGGTTGCTTTGAACTCAAGATATCATCTTGAAAGTGTCTTTAATCTGTTATGAGAAGAATGAAGAGTAGAGTGGTAAGTACAAGTTATGTACTTAGTGAGGTAACACTAAGCTAACCAATTTCAAGTATACATATCCAAGTTTACAAGTATTTCAAAGAATCGAGATCATCACTACATGTCATATACTATTCGAATGCATGGGGTAAACAGAGGCAAGCTTCACATATCACACAATCAACATAGCAACATCCATCATGTATACATATCATGTTATTCGAGTTATTTCTTAGAAGACAAGTAACCAAACACACCAAGTACCAAGTAGGCATTCTTACGCAATAAGCATCATCTATGCATTTCTTTCATTAGAAGTAACAAGTTATACAATCATTCATGTGTTATCTTTCAAGACAAGGATGTTCATTCAAGAATCTTACAAGTCAAGTAATATTCACATCACACATTCAAGACAAACAATGTTCATTTCAAGTTATTAATTCATCTTATAACACCCTTGGTATTTAGTTCACTAGATAATCAAATCTTCAACAATATGCACCGTCGTGCTAATATGCACCATAGTGCCAATATGAGCTCTAGATTCTAAGGCATGTCGTCCTATCTATCCAAACTAGCTACCAAGGTTGTTTGATTATCAATTTCATTCAAGCTTTATACAATTCATTAATCAAGACATGATTATGCCATTCAAAGGCCAAGCCCTTAGGCTTATAGAGTCTTAACTCCCAAGATAAGTTTATCTGTGCCATTCGAATGGCATGAACACAAGGTGATACCATTGTTCATTTCATTTCAAACAAGTTATGCATATCAATCACAAACACATTCATATATAAGCAATGTGCATACCATATTCTCCAAGCAAGCATGCCATTTCTTACCTTTGGCATAAGCAATGCAACATGCCAAGCATTTCATTTCATTTGCTTAACAATCAAGTAAACAAGTAGAACATGGCATCAAACAAGTTGTCATTCATATCATTCTTCCCTTAATTATCCAAATATATATTAGGTCATGTTACATGGCATTGTCATTGAATTAACATAATAGCAAGATTGGTTAGGACCTAAGTCCTAACCCTAAGGATGGTTACACTCACAATTCTCCTAGCTAATCACTTGTCTTGTATCCAAATCCCTTTGCCTCTTGCTTTGGGATGTTCACTCTTTTCTTCCTCTTCCACAACTTGCTGCCCTTGGTCTAGCAAGCATAACACATACAATTCATCAAAACATGCACATAATGTCACACATATATAGTAACAATGTTACCACATTTGTACCTAACATTTAGCTACTATTTTATTATGGTTTCTTTTAAGCATTTCTTACTTGTTCCTCTATATTGTTATTAGCTCATTTTAGGACATAGTTGGATAGATTACAATATCCCAAAACTGTTTTGGAAACAGTTAGCTTCTAGGTGCAAAAACAGTCCCAAACTGCCCAGGACACTACTGCCTGGCAGTTTGCACACTGTCTATTTAAATGGTCATATCTTTTAATCCGTACGTCAGACTTTTGATTAGTTTACACCGTTGGAAAGCTAACATAATTATCTTTATGACCATATAAGGCTTGCATTTTAGTTCTTATCCAATTAATGCAGTTTATTTTTCAAAGACAGGGAATTTACACTGTCTGGACAGTTTGCACTGTCCAGCTATTTCTAATTACAGTTTCCAGCATAGAACCCAGAATTCAGTTATGTTTTCACCTAATGAAAGTAGACATACTAAGGATCATGTCACTAAAATTTCAGCCCTGAATTTGATCTATACAAATTTTGATGAATCTTCAAAGTTACTGCCCAGAACAGAGCAATTCTGGGCAGATTGCACCTATTCACATTTTAATTCCTTAAATTCATTTTAACCAATGTTTTGGCCCTAGAATTCATTTCATATGAAATCCTAAACATGTTTAGTCAATTTTAATTCATTTTTCAAGGTGGCCAAAACAGAGTAAGTTGGTTAAGTTGCTTAATTTTGCATGTTTACACTATTTGTTCTTACTAAAACAGTTTCTAGGCTATATGACTTTGTTCATACTTTTATCTTTCTTTTCCAGTATTGGTTACTAACAATTTAGCTTGTTTAACACCTTAATTACATTACCTAATCATGATCATGTTCAATTCATTAGTTCCATAGCTCAATTACATGTTCTAACAATTCAGTTCTTACAACAACATTTCAAATTTCCAGCAACCTAATTTTGTTACACCATCACTTACACATAAATTCCACTCTAATTCAAGTTATCCATGGTGTATACAAGTTCAATTTCATCATTCTCTTCATTTCAAACAAACTAACAACTCAACTAAGCATTATACATCATCTAAATCAGAATTTTAAGCATGAATCAATTTGGACATCATGTATTTACCTTAGTAATGCTGCCACCAAGTTGAGTTTAGCTCAATTTCAACTTTGACACCATAGATTCAAGCTTTCTCTCACAAGAACCCTATCTCCCTAATTTCCTTCTTCAAATCTGTATAATGAAGAAAATGGATGAAAATGACATCCCTTGTAATGGATTTAGGAATTTACTATCTTAGCCTTAATTAGTTGTTAATCATAGAATTAATCAAGGGCATTAGGGGAATCACAGAGTTTAGCATGCAATCATCATCTTTCTCATTTAATTCAATTTAGTCACTTTAAATTGGTCACTTAATTCATTCATTCTTCTAATTAAGTCATTTTATTAGGCATTCATATTTGTTAATTATTCAATTCAACACTTAATTGACTTTACTTAATTCAAGATGATTTAACTATTTAGGAATTCTAAATAGTGGTAACATTCTAAGCCCTATTTAGGGGTGTTACAATTCTCCCCCTTAAATTAAATTCGTCCTTGAATTTACCTATAGATGAGGATATTGCTTCCTCATGACTTATTTAGATTCTTAGGATATTGCCTCCTTACTTCCCAGTCAAGAATCTGAATAGGTTCTTCTTCGTAGGACAAATCGAGATTCAATTCTACTTCTTTGGGCTCAAGGATGTGTGAAGGATCAGATCGATACCTTCTGAGCATTGAAACGTGGGAGACATTGTGTATTCTATCGAACTCTCTAGGAAGAGCTAGTCGATAGGCCACTGGACCAATTCTTTCAACAACTTCAAATGGTCTGATGTATCGGGAATTGAGCTTCCCTTTTCTTCCAAATCTGAGCACTTTCTTCCAAGGTGAGACCTTTTGGAAGACTTTGTCTCCAATAGCATACTGGATATCTCTCCTTTTCAAGTTAGCATACACTTTCTGTCTATCGAAAGCTGCCTTCAATTGATCGTGAATGATCTTGATTTGTTCTTCGGTTTCCCAAAGCAATTGAGGTCCTAGAATCCTGTTCTCTCCCAATTCGGACCAGCATAGAGGAGTTCTACATCTTCTACCATATAGAGCTTCGAATGGTGCCATTTGAATAGAAGATTGATAGCTATTGTTATAGGCAAACTCTACAAGAGGTAGGGATATCTCTTAATTCTCCCCGAAGTCGATAACACATGCTCGTAGCATATCTTCTAGCACCTGAATGATTCTCTCAGATTAGCCATCCGATTGAGGATGAAAGGCCGTACTAAGATGTACTTTAGATCCTAGAGCTTTTTGTAGAGAATTCCAGAATCGAGAAGCGAATCGAGGGTCACGATCGAAGATGATTGCTGTAGGTACACCGTGTAACTGAATCACTTTACGGATGTACAGCTCGACAAGGGTTTCCAAGCTCATGTTCATACGAACAGGGATGAATTGAGTGGATTTAGTGAATCTATCAACAATCACCCATACAACATCATTCTTTCTTGGAGTAGCAGGAAGACCGGTGATGAAGTCTATAGTAGTTCGATCCCACTTCCACTGGGAAGTTCAATAGGTTGGAGCAGTCCAGTAGGGACTTGATGCTCGGCTTTGACTCTTTGACAAGTTAAGCACTTGGATACGAAGTCCATAATTGCAGATTTCATGCCTGGCCACCAGTATAGTGGCTTTAGGTCCTTATACATCTTAATCGATCCAAGGTGGATTGAGAAAGAACTTTGATGTGCTTCTTGCAACATTCCCGCTTCAATTGTTCGTTGTTAGGAACACAGACTCTATCTTTGAAATAGAGGAGTCCATTTGACTTGAGGGAGAAGTCAGAGTTAGACTCAGAAGTAGGCTTAGACATGATCTTCTGAAGATCTGGATCAACTTGTTGAAGTTCTTTGATCCTCGAGACTAGATTGGATTGAACTTGAAGTTCAGACAAGAATTTCTGGCCCTTGGATAGTCAGAAATGAGAATTGATAGCCGTAGTAGCCACGAAAGAATTAACAAAGTCATTAGAATTATTTTTAATAGATTTCTTGTAATGCAAGACACTGTTTGAATTGTTTCTTGAAGAACAAGGCATTATTCAATTACTTTCTTACAAGCTAAGAAAGACTCAATTTCAATACTTACATGTATTTTAGGTACAGTTCTTATTCAAATAGGTTACTTGTAACCTAGAAGGTTTAATTCGAATAGTTACTTATATTTCAAAGAAGATTTCGAATTGTTACTTATCAAACAAGAAGGATACTAAATTGAATGAATTCACTTAAAATTTAGGATTTAAGAGATACCTGAGTATGGTCTGCGACTAAGGGCGTCAGCAACTACGTTTGCTTTCCCCGGATGGTAGTCGATAACCAAGTCGTAATCCTTAAGTAATTTGAGCCATCTTTTTTGCCTCAGATTAAAGTCCTTTTGAGTTAGGAGGTATTTGAGACTTTTGTGATCGGTAAATAGATTGTATTTCTCTCCGTATAGATACTATCTCCATATCTTGAGAGCAAACACGATAGCTGCTAGTTCCAAATAGTGCGTTGGATAATTAGACTCATGTGGCTTCAATTGCCTTGAAGCGTAAGCAATTACGTTCCCATCTTGCATCAGGACACAACTGAGTCCTAGATGAGAAGCATCACTGTAAACAGTGAATTCTTTGCCCGATTCTGGTTGGATGAGTACCGGGGTATGAGTTAGAGCTTGCTTAAGTTGATCAAAGCTTCATTGTTGGTTGTCCAACCAAACGAAAGGCGTACCTTTGCGGGTAAGCTTAGTAAGGCTTGCGACAATGGAGGAAAAGCCCTTAACAAACTTTCTGTAATACCCGGCTAAACCGAGAAAGCTTTGGACCTCACTTATATTCTTTGGAGGTCTCTAATTTAGAATAGACTGAATCTTGATTGGATCAACTTTGATTCCTTCAGCCGAGATAACGTGGCCGAGAAAAGAAACTTCTGGTAACCAAAATTCACATTTGGAGAACTTGGCATACAATTGATGTTCTCGGGGTGTTTGCAAGACAATTCGGAGGTGTTCAGCATGTTCCTCCTTATTCCGAGAGTACACCAAGATGTCGTCGATGAATACGACGATGAACTTGTTGAGATAGGGCTTGAATACCTGATTCATGAGATCCATGAAAACAGCTGGAGCATTCGTTAACCCGAATGGCATTACGAGGAATTCAAAGTGGCCATATCGAGTACGAAAGGTTGTCTTAAGTACATCTTGTCCTTTCACTTTCATTTGATAGTACCCCGATCGAAGGTCAATCTTTGAGAATACGGAAGCATCCCTAAGTTGATCAAAAGACCTTCAATTCTGGGCAGGGGATACCGGTTCTTGATAGTGAGCTTGTTTAATTGACGATAGCCAATACAAAGTCGCATAGTCCCGTCTTTTTTCTTTACAAACAGGACTGTAGCACCCCATAGAGAAGTGCTAGGCCGTATCAAGCCTTTATCTTGCAACTCCTGAAGTTGCTTCTTCAATTCTTTCAACTCGAAAAGTGCCATTCTATAGGGTGTAATGGACACCGGAGCTGTTTCAGGCTGAACTTCAATCCCGAACTCTACTTCTCTGGTTGGAGGGACACCAGGGAGTTCCTCGGGAAAAACATCAATGAATTCAGAAACAACAGGCATGCTAGGAAAACAAATTCAATTTCATCTTGAACAATCATATTAGCAAAGATTGAGGTTGGTTTCCTATCTATTAAGAGAATGGATTCTTTCCCTAAACCCCAGAGATACAGTCTCCTATTTTGGCAATCTACCCAGGCCTTGTGTTTACTTAACAATCTAACCCCCAATATCAAGTCAAATTCACAAAATGGCAAGACATAAAGATCAATAGGAAATGGGACATTTCGAATGGTCAAGGGAGCTTGCTTGTGGCGAAAGTTAATGGGTGTTTTCCCCCTAATGGATTCGAAACTACAAGATTTGAATCAATAGTTTCAGGTTTTAATTTTAGCTTGTTGATCAAGGAAGAAAAAACAAATGAATGGGTAGACCCCGAATCAATTAAACCATATGCAGGACTGGAATTTAAGTCAACAGTACCTGTGATAACATCGAGAGCTTCTTCATCATCTTTACCACGAATGTGGTACATACGAGCAGGGGCTCGAGATTCCTCATAAGTTGGAGCATTCGAATAGGGGTCCTTCTATTTCCGCTGATTCCCGGGCTGAGCTTGTCTGGCTACTTTGTTTCGGTTAGAAGGAGCCAAGCTAGCAATTGCAGAAGCTCGATTCGAAGCCTTGTTGGGATTCTGGGGACAATCCCGAATATAATGATCAAAGGCTACACATGAGTAGCATAGATTCTGTTGAACTCTGCACTGGACAGTATGATGTTTCTGGAAGAACTTGCAAAGAGGGTATTGATTAGCTTTAGCATGATTCCCCATGCTATCAACAGAAACAACAGGGGCTAAAGTCTTTACAACCGTTTGAGGTTTTGGGATGTAATTACTCTTATGATTAGGGGTATAGTTTGAAGAGTGTCCCTTGGAGTGTTTGGAGTTCTTTGACTGCCAGTGTGGCTTGTCATCGTTCCTGGGTCGTTTGTCCTTCCAGGAGTGTCCGCTCTTGCGTCTTTCTGATGCTTTCATCTTCGCCTCAATAGCAATAGCCTGGTTTACCAAATTTTGGAAGTTGGTGATACCTAGAGCAGTGAATATAGGGCTTAATTCATCATTTAGCCTGTCGATGAACATTCGGCATATATTCAAACCCATACTTGCAATACTTGTTCACATATTGCTCGATAGGTCGGCCAGCTTGTTTAAGATACAAGAATCACTTTCGGCGCTCGGCCAGATATTGTTCGCTGATATATTTCTTCCTAAACTCATCGAGGAAGAACTTCTAAATGATAGACTCCGCATGAGCAGTCAGGGTAGTGGTTTCCCACTAGCTCAGTGCTTCGTCTGCCAACAGAGTGATGGCACACTCGAGTTTATGCTCGTCAGGACATGGCAATTGTTTAGTCAAAATGTGAGTAGTGGCATCTAACCAGTATTCAGCTACTTCAGGATTAGCCTTATCGGTGCTAGTGAAGGTATAGGCTCGATGCTGAGCCAGCTTGTCAATCGGGGCTCGGTTTGGCACAGAAACAATAGGAGCAATAGGATGATCTTGTTTTAAGGCAGTTACAAGATGATTGAACATCTCCTTCATACTTAGAAGACATTCTTGCTGCATAGGATTGATAGCAGGCGCTTCCAATTGAGCAGCAGCTTGAGCTCAATACTGAGCTTGTGGTTGAAGAGGATTCTGCTCCATCCTCACACTATCTCTTTCATTTGAGGAGCCTACGGGACTTTCATTATCCCGAACAAGTCTTGTTTCATACATTCTAGTTCAATCAGAACAATAAGAGTTTTAGTTTTCACATTTAAGCAACAATACAAGCTTATATCAAGTCTCCTAGATGGCACAATATCCTATATGATGCAGGTGAGCTTAGTTTAGACCTAGAACCGACTAAAAAGCTCTTATACCAATAAATGTAACACCCCATCCCTGGGTTAGCCGTAATACGGTTCGGGAGCGTTACCGAGGCGAGAACAAAGCAAGAGATAGGTTACTTGTCGAACAAGTAACCTCTATATAAATAATTTGCGATGCAAGTAACCCAAACACAACAATACAAGACATACAAGTAATCCACATTAATCAAAACAAACATACTTAGCATGTTAATTTAGGTACTAATTTGTTTTGTTTCATACTTATATCCTAAGTTACCACTATCATATTAGGATTTACCATTCCATTTCAATACTCATACACCATTCGAACAGCAATGACAAGTATGCCATACCTCACAATAGGTTTCTATTAGACATGACCTAACTTACATTCTTATTACATGTTCATATACCCTATTCGAACAATAAGGTGGTCACTTAACACATTTCATTTGTTTCTTTTTCAAACAAGTCATACTATTTCATGGAATCCTTAGCTAGTAACATTGTTAATGCATGCTTGTACATACCTTAGCTCTAATGCACAAGCATTGCCGAATCATACCAATGGCCACAAGAACAAATGCATGATCATACAATATTGGTCTAGTATTCGAATGATACAAGGTTTCAACAATCATTGAATTACTTTCACAATTTGCGCAGCATCTTACTTATTTATATACATATTAACATAGTTTAAGGTATCAAGGTTGGTTACATGATAGGCCCAACAAGAAAATTACATATACTAGTCATATATATACACCCAAAATGCATGTTCAAAGCTAATTATTACAAGTTCTAGTACCGCCACACTAGGAGCATACAAAGAGTATGAAATAATACTTTCAAGCTTGCTACAAAACGTTGCTTCAAACTCAAGATATCCTCTTGAAAGTGTCTTTAATCTGTTATGGGAAGATTGAAGAGTAGAGTGGTAAGTAAAAGTTATGTACTTAGTGAGGTAACACTAAGCTAACCAATTTCAAGTATACATATCCAAGTTTACAAGTATTTCAAAGAATCGAGATCATCACTACATGTCATATACTATTCGAATGCATAGGGGTAAACATAGGAAAGCTCCACAATTCACACAATCAACATAGCAACATCCATCATGTATATATATCATGCTATTCGAGTTATTTCTTAGAAGACAAGCAACCAAATACACCAAGTACCAAGTAGGCATTCTTACACAATAAACATCATCTATGCATTTCTTTCATGAGAAGTAACAAGTTATACAATCATTCATGTGTTATCTTTCAAGACAAGAATGTTCTTTCAAGAATCTTACAAGTCAAGTAATGTTCACATCACACATTCAAGACAAACAATGTTCATTTCAAGTTATTAATTCATCTTATAACACCTTTGGTATTTAGTTCACTAGATAATCAAATCTTCAACAATATGCACTGAAGTGCCAATATGCAACAGAGTGCCAATATGCACCGTAGTGCCAATATGAGCTCTAGATTCTAAGGCGTGCCCTCTTATCTATCCAAACTAGCTACCAAGGTTGTTTGATTATCAATTTCATTCAAGCTTTATACAATTCATTAATCAAGACGTGATTATGCCATTCAAAGGCCAAGCCCTTAGGCTTATAGAGTCTTAACTCCCAAGACAAGTTTATCCATGCCATTCGAATGGCATGAACACAAGGTGATACCATTGTTCATTTCATTTCAAGCAAGTCATGCATATCAATCACAAACGCATTCATATGTATGCAATGTGCGTACCTTATTCTCCAAGCAAGCATGCCATTTCTTACCTTTGGCATAAGCAATGCAACATGTCAAGCATTAGAACATGGCATCAAACAAGTTTTCATATTCTTCCCTTAATTAGCCAAATATATATTCGGTCATGTTACATGGCATTGTCATTGAATTAACATAATAGCAAGATTGGTTAGGACCTAAGTTCTAACCCTAAGGATGGTTACACTCACAATACTCCTAGCTAATCACTTGTCTTGTATCCAAATCCCTTTGCCTCTTGCTTTGGGATGTTCACTCTTTTCTTCCTCTTCCACAACTTGCTGCCCTTGGTCTAGCAAGCATAACACATACAATTCATCAAAACATGCACATAATGTCACACATATATAGTAACAATGTTACCACATTTGTACCTAACATTTAGCTACTATTTTATTATGCTTTCTTTTAAGCATTTCTTACTTGTTCCTCTATATTGCTATTACCTCATTTTAGGACATATTTGGACAGATTACAATGTCCCAAAACTGTTTTGGAAACAGTTAGCTTCTAGGTGCAAAAACAGTCCCAAACTGCCCAGGACACTACTGCCTGGCAGTTTGCACACTGTCTATTTAAATGGTCATATCTTTTAATCCGTACGTAGGAATTTCGATTAGTTTACACCATTGGAAAGATAAAAAAATTTTCTTTATGACCATATAAGGCTTGCATTTTAGTTCTTACCCAATTAATACAGTTTATTGTTCAAAGATAGAGCATTTACATTGTCTGGACAGTTTGCACTGTCCAGCTATTTCTAATTACAGTTTCCAGCATAGAACCCAGAATTCAGTTATGTTTTCACCTAATGAAATTAGACATACTAAGGATCATGTCACTAAAATTTCAGCCCTGAATTTGATCTATACAAATTTTGGTGAATCTTCAAATTTACTGCCCAGAACAGAGCAATTATGGGCAGATTGCACCTATTCATATTTTAATTCCTTAAATTCATCCTATTCATATTTTAATTCCTTAAATTCATTTTAACCAATGTTTTGGCCCTAGAATTCATTTCATATGAAATCCTAAACATTTTTAGTCAATTTTAATTCATTTTAAAGGTGTCCAAAACAGAGTAAGTTGGTTAGGTTGCTTAATTTTGCATGTTTACACAATTTGTTCTTACTAAAACGGTTTCTAGGCTATATGACTTTGTTCATACTTTTATCTTTCTTTTCCAGTATTGGTTACTAACAATTTAGCTTGTTTAACACCTTAATTACATTACCTAATCATGATCATGTTCAATTTATTAGTTCCATAGCTCAATTACATGTTCTAACAATTCAATTCTTACAACAACATTTTATTTCAAATTTCCAGCAACCTAATTTTGTTACACCATCACTTACATAAATTTCACTCTAATTCAAGTTATCCATGGTGTATACAAGTTCAATTTCATCATTCTCTTCATTTCAAAAAAACTAACAACTCAACTAAGCATTATACATCATCTAAATCAGAATTTTAAGCATGAATCAGTTTGGACAACATGTATTTACCTTAGTAATGCTGCCACCAAGTTGAGTTTAGCTCAATTTCAACTTTGACACCATAGATTCAAGCTTTCTCTCACAAGAACCCTATCTCCCTAATTTCCTTCTTCAAATCGGTATAATGAAGAAAATGGATGAAAATGACATCCCTTGTAATGGATTTAGGAATTTACTATCTTAGCCTTAATTAGTTGTTAATCATAGAATTAATCAAGGGCATTAGGGGAATCACAGAGTTTAGCATACAATCATCAACTTCCTCATTTAATTCAATTTAGTTACTTTAAATTGGTCACTTATTTCATTCATTCTTCTAATTAAGTCCTTTAATTTGGCATTCATATTTGTTAATTATTCAATTCAACCCTTAATTGACTTTACTTAATTCAAGATGATTTAACTATTTAGGAATTCTAAATAGTGGTAACATTCTAAGCCCTGTTTAAGGGTGTTACAGGAAATGCTCGTTCAACTGGCGAGTGTGTGAAAAACGCTTTATCTGAAATAGAAAAGTTGAAGCATGATCATGAGAAGGATCTGAAAGGGTATACGAAAAGAATTGACGAGCTGAAACATGAACTTTCTATTGCGACACTAGAGGTGGAAGTTCAGGAAGGAAAGGGAAAAGATCTTTTTAAGCAAAATCAAAAACTCGAGTAAGAATTAGCAGACTTGAGGGAAATCCATTCTGAGGGTAAGAAACAACAAAAAGGAGGAGTAAGCAAGATAATGCAGAACTTGTCAGAGAAATTGGATGATATGATGAAGGAAATGAATAGCTACAAGAAGATGTGTAAGAAAAAGACCCGAGAATGGAAAGAATCAAGTACCAAAGGCAAACAGAAATCAGAAGAAGAGCAAGCTAAGATCTTTGAACTGGCAACTCAAGTATCCCAGTTGGACCAAATGATCACCAAATACAAGAATGAAGACAAAGTCAAGATGGAGCTAGAGAATGAAGGATTGCAAAAGAGGGTGACAGAGTTGGAAAGTATGGCACAAGACTTTGAAGAAAAGCTCTCAAGTTTTTAAAGAGCACTGCAGCCAGAGAATAATGTATAGAAGAACAAGTATGAGGTAGCTCAACACAGAGTCCAAAGTTAGAGCAATGAACTGATCTAGGAACAGGTGAGAAGTATTGCCCAGTACGTGCAGATGATGTCAAGAGATGCTATGACTCTACTCCAACATCCCAATGTCAACCTTAAGCTTGAAGAAAGGGTTGTGCACTGTTGCATGAGCTAGTCAATCTAGGAGTTAGAGCTGAGAGATTTATGTAGTTGAGATTATTCATTTTCTGTAACTGAATTTTTTAGCTAATGAACGTTTCTCTAAAATCTAGCTTTTTAACTCAATACCCATGTTGCATTTATACATTCATGCATTTATATATTGCATTTCAACTTCAAAAAACATTTCTTAATACAAAAGGTTTCATGGTAGTTTGATTTACAACCACAATCATACTGCACTCATACAGAACACGCTTGCCCTCCAAAACTATGGTTGTAGAAGACAGAATTACCAGTCTTGAGAATGATCGTGTCGAGGTGAAAAATAGGTTTGACAGGATCGAACAATCGATGAAAGAATATTTTGCTCAGGCGATGAGGGAGATCATTGGCCAACTAACTGCTTTGTTGGGGCCCAAAGAGTCTGGGAAGGCTAAAGTAAAGGAAGATGCTTCGAATGAGATGAACGACCAGGCAGAAACTACGTCTCACATAAGGGTGCGACCTGGGGGACCCCCTACAAAGAAGGTCCAAATCAATCTAGCTAGAGTAACGACTAGTCATTCGGTCCATGTTGGAGCAAATTTTGGGAGTGGTGAAGATGTTCTAGACTTGAATACCTTAAATGAAATCGAGAAAATCCAAGCTGAAATTGAGAGGAAGAGCGAAGAGTGTTGCAAGGCTCTAGAAGACCGTTTGCTAGATATGCAGAAAGTGAATGAATTAGGACCCGGTGCAGCTAATATGAGCTTGGTAGCCGATTTTATTCTTCCACCCAAGTTCAAGGTACCAGATTTTGAGAAGTATGATGGGATAACTTGTCCAAAGGCCCATCTCACTATGTACTGTTGTAAAATGGTTGCTTATCTGAAGGACGAGAAGCTATTGATTCATTGTATTTAGGATAGCTTAAATGGTTCAACAGCACACTGGTACACTCAGCTGAATCGTGTGAATATTCAGTCGTGGAAAGACCTCTCTGGAGCTTTCGTTGAACATTATAAACATGTGTCAGAAATGGTCCCTAGCCGAGTCATGTTGCAGAGAATGAAACAAAGAGCTAATGTGACTCTTTTTTAATATGCTCAAAGATGGAGGGATGTGGCAGCACAAGTACAACCATCATCAATGGAAAATGAGGTTGCTCATATGTTTGTATAGACTCTAAGATATCCGTTCTTTGAGAGATTGATTAGTAGTGATCAGAAGCGAAAGGATTAAGAGATTTATAGTGATGATGGGTGAACTGATTGAAGCAACAATCAAGAGCAGAAAGATTAAGAGGAGACATGGTTCTCGCAATAATTACAAGAGGAAGGATAATGAGGTGAACAATGCAAGCGCTTATGAGGCTCCAAAAAATGTCACCATTAAACCGCCTAGTGCTGTATCAGAAAGTTCTCAAAACACAAACAAGAAAGACTCTCGAGGTGCGAGAAATGACAGGATGAACTTCACGCCCATACCGATGACATGCACTGAATTGTACCCACAATTGTATGAAGTAGATCTGGTGAGGCCATACTATCTTACTCTTCTACAGCCTTCTTACCCACTGTGGTACAAGTCGGATGCTCATTGTGAGTTCCATGCTGGGATCTTGGGGCATACTATTGAAACTTGCACATCATTCAAGAAAGTGGTCCAAAACTTGATCAATAATGGGATGTTGAAATTTGATGAACCCAATATCGTAGCCAATCCATTGCCAAATCATGGTGGATGAGGGGTGAATGCAATAGAGGAATATGATGAAGCTAAACGACTAAAGTCTGATATATCAAAAATCAGATCTTCTTTGAAATGGATGTTCGAGCAATTGTACAATGTCGGAATGATTCAAATAGGCATGAAGATTGAAAAAAAATGTAGTCTGGTACATATTGCGAGTATCACCAGGAGGAAGGTCATGAGATTCAACACTATCCTGAGTTCGGATGCTTAGTTCAAAAGTTGATGAATAATAAATAGATCGAGTTCTTTGAGAAGACTGGAGAGAGGAAGGAAGTAGAGGTGTGCACCTCTGAATATTCCTGAGTTAAATATAGGGTGAACAAGCCATTTGTCATCTCTTCTAGGCCAAAGGCTGGAAGCTCTAAGATTGTGATTTCTCCTCCGGCACCATTCATTTTTAAGGATCTTCGTAAGGTTCCCTGGAATTACGTGGCTAGTGTGACTATCCTTGAGGAAACTAAGCCGCACGAGGAAGGAAAATTATTGGATGAAACAAAAATAATGTCTGGCGAAAAGAAGGATGAAAAGCCTGATGCTGAGTCAATGAATGAGGTTGGACATTTCACCATGAGTGGCAGATGATATTCACCAGAAACATCCAAAGAAGTTGAGAAGGCAAAAGGGAAAGCAGTTGTTGTACCGGAAAGAATTTATGGGGAAGAACCTGCCCCCCAAAAAATGAGCCCATTATAGAAGAGCAGGCTCAGGAATTCCTAAAATTTTTAAAGCATAGCGAATACAATATTGTCGAGCAATTGAAGAGGCAGAAAGCTAGAATTTCTGTCCTTGAATTGTTGTTAAGTTCTGAGGGGCACCACAATGCCTTAATTAAGGTGATCAATCAAATGTTTATTTCGAACGATATATCGGTGCATAAGTTGGATAGGATTGTAAATCATATCACTGTCGATAACTACATCACCTTCACTGACGATGAGATCCCAGAGGGAGGAATGAGATCTGTGAAGGCCTTAAATATCACCACTCACTACAAGGGTCATGTACTGTCGGGAGTACTAATTAATAATGGGTCGACATTGAATGTTTTACCGATGGTTACTCTGCAGAGGTTACCAATCGATGACTCTCACATGAAAACCTACAAAAACATTGTGAGGTCATTCGATGGTACGACTCGTGATGTACTTGGAAAAATTGAGGTACCATTAATAATTGGGCCTGCAGTCTATAATGTGGATTTCATGGTGATGGATATCAAGGCAACATACCATTATTTGTTGGGAAGGCCTTGGATTCATTCTGCCGGAGTAGTACCATGTTCTTTACATCAAAATTTGAAATTCATTATAGAGGGAAAGTTAGTCGGCATTAGAGCCGAGAAAGACATTATTGCTTTCGTAACTAGTAATGCTCCATACATCGAGGCAAATGAAAATGCTCTTGAGTGCTCGTTCAGGGCCCTGGAATTTATAAATGCAACATTTATTGCTGAGGGAAAGCCAAGACCACGACCGAGGCTAACAAATTTCACCAAAATGACTGCTTGTGAAACACTTGGTAGGGGTGCAAAGACGGGAAGAAGACTTGGAAAGCAATTTTAGGGATGCCTACGTCCGAAGTCAGTAATCATAAAGAATGACCGTTTTGGCCTTGGGTTCAAGCCTAATATCCAACAGAGACAAAAATACTTGAAGAAGAGGGAGAATCAGAGGAGAACCGGATTTCTAGGAGCTAAGACATACTTTGAGCCCATGACCTTTCCAGACTTGACTAACATCTTCAAGTACCGGGGATATGAAAATGCTGAGAAGCAGCTTGAGAAGGTCAATCAAAATACTGCAAGGCTTCAAGAAGAAGAGATTTTTGGTAACGTCATGGAGGGGCTATATGTCAATAGCATATTTGAGGGGGCTCAACCCGGCAAGTTTCTAAAAGGAATTCGTCCATGCTTACCTGGTGAAGCACTCAACAACTGGACAGTTGAGGATCTTCCCTTAGTCTTTAAGAATAAAACAGAGTAATGCCATGAACCACCTTGTACTTTTGCCCGCAATTACAGGGGATTATCTGTAAAGGGTTATTATGCAAGTTCATTTCAATAAATATGCTTTCATGCTGATTCACAAATGGAAAACGTGTTTCTTGTTTTTTTCTTGCATCATTTCCAATTGTATATTATGGTCTTCTACTATTAATTGCATGAATGATTCTAGACCTAATCTCGAATTAGATCTTGAGCGGCCAGTGTGTCTAATAAAAGTCAATGAGGTCGAAGATGAGACAGAATGTGAAATCCCTGAAGAATTACTGAGGTTGGTAGAAAAAAAAAGACAAGCAAATCTTACCTCACAAAGAAGAAATAGAAATTTTGAATCTGGGAACAGATGAAATCAAAAGAGCGGTGAAGATATGAACTACTTTCTTGCCAAAAACCATACAAGAGTTGATTGATTTGTTACAAGAGTTCAAAGATGTCTTTGCCTGGTATTATCAAGACATGCCAAGATTGGGTACGAATATAGTGGTACACAAGCTGCCTATAAAAGCATAGTGCAAACTGGTTCAACAGAAGCTTAGAAGATTAAGACCGGAGATGGTACTAAGGATTAAAGAAGAAGTACAGAAACAGATTGACGTTAGCTATCTTAAAGTATCACGATATCTACAATGGGTAGCCAACATAGTCCCAGTACCGAAGAAAGATGGGAAAGTGCGCATGTGTGTGGATTATAAGGATCTGAATAGAGTCAGTCCGAAGGATAATTTTCCTTTGCCCTACATAGACATTTTGGTTGATAATACATCAGGACATTCATGGATGGCTTCTCAGGATACAATCAGATAAAGATGAACCCAGAAGACATGGACAAGATGACATTCATAACCTTGTGGGGCACATATAGTTATAAAGTGATGCCCTTTGGACTGAAAAATGTTGGAGCAACATACCAGCGAGCCATTATGACTCTTTTCCATGATATGATGCATAAAAAAATTAAGGTGTGTATGGATGATACGATCGCCAAGTCCCAAACTGAAGAGGAGCATATTTAGAATTTGAGAAAGCTGTTTCAGAGATTGAGGAAGTATCAGTTGAAGCTTAATCCGAACAAATGCACTTTTGGGGTTACATCACAGAAACTCCTGGGTCTTGTTGTTAGCAGAAAAGGAATTGAGATTGATCTAGACAAGGTGAAAGCTATTTAGAATCTTCCACCACCTTGTACCCAAAAAAAAGTTTGAGGCTTCCTTGAAAGGTTGAACTATATTTCTCGGTTCATTTCTTAGTTGACCGATAAATGTGATCCAATTTTTAGGTTGCTTCAAAAGAATAATCCAGGGGTATGGGACGAAGAATGCCAAGATACACTTGACAAGATTAAAGAATATTTGAAAATGCTCCAATACTAGTAGCATCGATTCCAGATAAACCACTCATCCTTTACAAGGAAGAAAGAAAGATCCATCTATTATTTGATCAAAAAGTGTAACACCCTCAACCCGGTTTGGAAGAAAACTGAAATTAAAGGTATTACCGAGACATAAACCAGAAATTTCGGGACCAAAATGCGAAATTTCATCCAGCTTCAGAACAGACTTATCAAAAATCAAGGTAATTAAAATCTTTTTCTTAAATAAATTTCATTAATTAATCAAGCCTTACTTAACACACTAATGAATAGATTGATGTCTTAACCTTAATCTAGCATGCTCTTCAAATCACCTAGTTTAAGGCAATTAAATTGCTATTGGCAAATGACACCTCATTCGATTCAAGCAACAAGTGTTTGGTGACAAACATAACTATACTCAATCGCCAACAATTAACTTTGATGTCCACACTAAGCTTAACTGAGTCAATAGCATTCAAGAGACATATGGATCAATTACAAAGAACATAATAGTACATTCTAATACTAAAATTAGAGTAGCCTTAAGCATAAACCATCCCTATTTAGCTATGCACAACAATCATGATAAAACATTGCACATATTCTTTTTCATGTTACCATCTTATTATTCTATCCACATACCAATTATACGACATGAGCTTTCTTTTTATGAATTGCCACATTTTAAGAGATATTTGTTATTAGCCCATATTTATTCATAATGTCTAACCAATTAACAATTTAAGGTGCACATAAATTTCCCAAGCAATCATACAACTACACATTCGACATGGCAGAGAGAGCAAACATCAACCATGAAATAATTAGGGCCTTTACAACACTTGATTAATGAATAAGCTTACACACTTAATATACCCAAAGGTGAATCAATATGTACGGCGCAATTTGAATACTATGTGCCACCATTTAGGAGTTCTAAAGAAACTAATTGGTATCCTACTCGGATCCTTTCTATCATGTCCAAGCTCAGGAGAATTTCGTAAGCACAATTACCCTGAAATGTAATGAGAGAATAGAGTAAGCAATTGAATTTCTTAGTGAGGTATTTCGAATAAACAGAACATGAATTAAATCTATATTCTCTCTTAAAGACAATGGGTTTAGGTGAGTATAAGCTTTTCTAGACATAACTCTTTTTACAAACCATAGGGTTCGTACAATTCATTCTCACAATGTAATGGTTTCAAGTGTTGTAACAAATTGACTGACCACGTGCTATTATAGCCGCAAGCTTTCTAATACAACCCCAATCCTTATTACAAATATGCTCAAATTTTATTTAAACGTTGGTTTCTTATCGTGCAAGACTTCATTATGTCTTATTAAATCAATTCATGGATTTATTATCCTATCCAATCAAGGCATCTTTTAATCAAAGATACTTGATACATAAGTTATTTTAATTCTATCTTACATGACCCTTGAAACCACAAATATACCATAAACATAGAATATTTAGAATCCTTTTTCCGACATTATCTCTATACTCTCCATCAGACTCATAATTCTATTTACATGTTTTCTAGGTTCAAGTCATATAATGAATTTAATTTTTTAACAATACTTAAACCTGTATATACCTTGGTATATAGCAAGACACACTCATTTTCATGTACACATATTCACAAGATCAAACCAGTTCGTTAAGTCTTTAATTCCAGCAAAACAATTTCATTTACATGAACACATAATTAAAAGATTTAACCAGCCCATTAAGACTATATTTCCAGCAACACAGTTTCTTTTAGTCACACACACAACTACAAGATTAAATCAGTCCACAATGTGCTTAATTTCATTCAAAACAATCCACTATTCTTGTCTATACAATTAGACATCTAAAACAGTCCAACAAGAATATTTATCTCATTTAAAATAATCCACTTTTCAAGCTTATACAATTTATACTTTGCGAAACAGTCCAAGATATGCTTAATTCATTCAAAACAATCCATTTTACAAGCTTACACAACTTATACTTTACAAAACAGTCCAAGACATGCTTAATTCATTCAAAACAGTCCATTTTACAAGTTTACACAACTTATACTTTACAAAACAGTCCAAGAAATGCTTAACTCATTCAAAACAGTCTATACACACTCCAATCAAGTCACAAGCAGTCCATTAGACATGTATAAATATTTTTACTTGGCAAGATAGCCCGTAAACTAGGCATTCTCAAAGTCATAACATAGCATGGTTAAATCATATCATTAATTACTTGTTATGTAAGATGGCAAGCCTTGAATAGATAATCATGGAGCAATAGTTACAAGTAAATCATTCGAATAAACAATTATCACACAAGTATCTCTAGCCAATTTAAGATGTAATAATTCTCCAAATCATATTAACAAATAGGCTTTTCTTCAAAGCATTTCTTTACATTAAATTAGTAACCAAGTTTCATTAGAGGCTCATTTCTTGATAAGTAAGATATTATAGTTCTTCATTTATTTAGATTACAATTACGTGCGTTTCTTTTTAACATAGCCTTTCCAATCGACCTCAGCCTAGGTACACAAATCCAAAAAATTCTATAACAATAAGGGTACATTAAGTACCAAAACAAGGGTACACTAAGTACCAAATCATCCTTTAACAAGGGTACCAATGGTACCAATAGATCATTCGATCTTTAACAACAATGGACCGTAGTCCAAACTAGCGAGCTCGACGGACTCTATGGCATGCCAACTATACCTAAGACTGACTCGAAACCAAGGCTTTTCATTAATCATCCCTTAACTTATCAAATGAGCATTACTCCAATTCATTTTCATAACTTGTATCATTTTTCCCTTTCTCAATTAGGGGTAACAATCTTGTTCACCACATGTGAACTAATCAATTCTTTCTCTTTTAATCAAGGGCTCGAAAGCCGATATCACCTTTATTATTAGTTCATAAGTTTCATGAGAAATTTAAGCTATCAATCTCGTATCACAAGCTCATAAGAGGTTGGTCATCAATTAATATATCAAACTTTCCCATTTAAACACATTGGCAAGCAATTCGAAACAACCAGCATAATACATCAACAATCATTTAGTCTAAAAACATGTTTTCTCCGTCAAACTTCACATTACCCAACATTTGTCAATGAAACACATATTTAACAATAAGTAATTTGATAAGTACTCACCTCAATCCAAGCTTAGAAATATCACCGTACTTATTTATCAAACAATGTTAAATAGTAACAAATAAAGGTGCTTGGGATAGTTCAATCTATCCCGAGACTTTAAACTACATTCACCTTTTATCCTGATGTTACAGGATACTTGAATCCACAACCATATTTTGCTACTTATCCAAATTCCCCCCGCTAGTTTTTCCTTGGTCTAACAATTTACAAGAGAAGTAATTAATATATTAGAACCCATTTGTCAACAATTTATTTTGCAAGGTCACACAAATTGAGGCACTCAAACATGTAAACGCACAAAAATTCATAACCAACTCAGATTCCAAGACCATTCCTACTTACACATACTCACAAATATGTGTACAAAATCAATCACAAGATTCATATTCACAGAACAGAACAGGGCAGCATACACAAACTTATTTATATTCACTCAAGTCTGTCCACTAATCACATATATGTATGCATCAAATTCAAGACATTTTATATGCTTTAATTTACCATATTAATCAGATTTCATTCTTAAGATTCATACAATATCAAGTTGTTCTTGCTTTCAAACTAGGCAACTATTTTCAGAATTTTGGCAGCATGCATTACCTTCAAAGATTTACTTCTACAAAACAGAATACTCATTTTATTTTAAATTTCTTTACACCGTTAAAAACTAGATTCGAATACGGTTCTAACGGTATAAGCCACATAATTTAATAAAATCTACAAAAATTATGAAAAATCCTAAAAGTCCCGAAACAGAGACTGTCTAGAGCAGAAAACTACTTCCAGTTTTTATGTCCTACATTCGATTAAAATTTCATATCTTTTAATCCAGGACTCGAAATCGATCACCATTTTCTTTAAATGAAACTAAACATACACATGATTCTGTACATACAAGATTCATTGTCTATTTTGACCTATGTGATTTTCTATGAATTTTCAAACTTACTGTCAGTGCATAACTTGTAGGCAGATTTCACTAACTTAACCTTAAGCTTCCTTAACATTCATATTATATAACAGCTTTATGTATCATACACATCAGCCTCTAATTTCATTACTCGTGTGCTTAATAGTTTAAAACTGTTCTCTTAGACATATAAGTACCGAAACTGGCAGTTTACATACATTCATATCTTCTCATTAAAACAGACCCTTTTTGTGAGACCAACTACAATCATTTTAAGTTTCTAGCATGTTCAGCTAATCAAATAAATCATACATATATATACGGTTCAATTTAGCCTATACATTTTCAATGTAAACGTGATTCTCTAAAATTTCAAACAGTTACATCTATGCATGTATTCCATTCAAACCAACTAGCATCTCATTGCTTACATTCAAACAATCTCACCAACTCAAACAATCATTCACACATATATCATCCATGGACTCTAAATTTCTAACAAACATTCCTCATTTCAAATTATCAAAGAAAACAAGAGAAATTTACCTTCCTTTAAAGTTAACCGAAAGCTCTAAAGGTTTGCTCTACTAATTTTGCACATCCATGAAATTTCTCATGTTCTCTCTCTCTCCCCAAGCTTAATTCGGTTATTTGAGGTCAAGAGGAAGAAGAAGAAGGGAATTTTTCTTTTGGGATAATCATCCCCTTTACCGTGGCTTAACACATGTTCTCCTAAAAGGGGACATGTGTATAGGTCCCTAACATTCTAATGTCTCTACATGCAATCCTTAAATTCATTTAAGGATTCATTTTAATCCCTTTTTAATTTAGCCTTCCAATACTCCCATAATATTAATTTGGTCCTAAAGCCTTTGTTTGCCTATTCTAGGTCCTCAATTTAATCCTTTATACTATATGTTCTCACTTCCCAAATTCTTTAAACCCGGTTCTAAGACCATTCGTTCATGTCTAATTTTATCATAAAGTAAGTCAAACAATCTATTAACATTTGATTTAATAATTTACTTCTAGACCGATCTTTAGGGTGTTACAAAAAGTTTACAAAGGTGAAGTACGGTACCCTCCAATTCAAAAGCTATGTTGTGCCTTGGTTTGGGTGACTCGTAGACTCATACAGTATATGTTATACCACACTACTTGGTTGATATCTTGCCTTGATCCATTGAAGTTTCTAATGGAAGCACCAACGTTGACTGGAAGATTGGCTCGTTGGCAAATGTTGTTGTCAGAATTTGACATAGTGTATGTAAGTCAGAAAGCAATAAAAGGAAGTGCCAATTTCTTAGCTAGTCGCGCTTCAGAGGATTATGAACCCCTGAACTTTGAATTCCCATATGAGGATGTGATGAATATCTCCATAGAAGAAAATGGAATCTCAGAGAATAAAACATGGAAATTGTACTTTGATGGGGCTGCTAACGCCCTAGGACGTGGAATTGGAGCAGTGATAATTTCCCCAAGCAATGTACATTATCTTTTAACAAGCAAGTTGGAATTTCTTTACACCAACAATATGACAAAATATGAAGCTTGTGTCATGGGCTTGCGAGTTGCTATTGAAATAAAGATACAAATTTTGAAAGTATATGGGGATTCAACATTGGTTATTTACCAGCTCTGTGGATAATGGGAAACAAAGGATGCAAAGCTGATTGAGTACCGAAAATTGATCCTTGAGCTAATGAAAGAATTTGAAGAAGTCACCTTCACATATATCCCCAAAGAAGATAATCAAATGGTTGATGTCTTAGCTACACTTGCTTCGGTATTTCTAGAAAACAAACCAAAGGATATGATGCCAATTCAAATGTAGAACTATGAAACCTATGCACACTGCTACAGCATAGAAGAAGAGGCAGATGGAAATCCATGGTATTTTGATATCCTACAGTATATCAAATTCTAGACTTATCCCATGGAAGCAAATGATAATGACAAAAGAACCATAAGAAAAATGTCATCAGGCTACGTGCTTGATGGTGAAATCCTGTATAAAAGGGGCAAAGATCAAATATTTTTTAGATGTGCCAATTCCCGAGAAGCTAGAGATATTTTAGCGGAAGTACATAATGGAATTTGTGGAACACATGCTAATGGCTTTGTAATGGTCAGGAAGATAATGAGATATGGTTATTCCTGGTCAACTATGAAAGGAGATTGCATTGAATATGCTAAGAAATGTCACAAATGCCAAATATACGCTGACAAAATAAATTCTCCACCAGTACCTCTTCATACGATGAATTCACCGTGGCCTTTTGCTGTCTAGGGCATGAATGTCATTGGTCAAATTCACCCAAAAGCTTCTAATGGACATTGCTTCATCCTTGTGGTTATTGATTACTTCACCAAATGGGTGGAAGTAGCTTTGTATGCCAATATCACAAGACCTACAATTTGTAAGTTCCTGAAGAAGGAGATTATCTATCGGTATAGATTGCCAGAAAGAATTATCACTGATAATGTCACTAACTTTAAAAATGACAAATACTTATAAAGATTTAGTGCACCACAATTTTGTGACTTACTGCCCCAAGATGAATGGGGTAGTGGAGGCAGCAAACAAGAACATTAAGAACATCATATCGAAGACGACAAATACTTACAAAGATTAGCATGAGACGTTGTCGTTTGCTCTATTTGTATATCGAACTTTGGTGCGAACTTCTACTAGGGCAACACCATATTCTTTAGTTTATGGGATAGAAGACGCACTTCTGGTCGAGGTTGAAATTCCATCCCTTAGAGTTGTTTCTAAGGTAAATTTAGATGAGGCAGAGTGGGTGCAGTCTCAATTTGACCAGCTTAATCTTATCAAGGAAAAAAGGCTAAAAGCTATTTTCATAGCCAAATGTACCAAAAGAGAATGATGCGGGCCCATGATAAGAAAGTGTGACCTAGAGAATTCCGAGAGGGAGATTTAGTGCTGAAAAAGATCATACAGGTACATCGAGATTTTCGTGGGAAATGGATGCCTAACTGGGAGGGGCCCTATGTTGTCAAGAAGGCTTTCTCCGGAGGAGCGTTGATTTTAACTGAAATGGATGGTAAGGAGTTACACAAGCCAGTGAACTCTGATTCAGTTAAAAAATATTACGCCTGGAGAATGAAAAATGGATTGAAAAAAGAAAAAAAGAAGAAAAATAGAGTGAAAACCCAAAAAAGGCACTTCGCAAAATGAAATATCTCTGGTGAAAACCCAAAAGGGCACTTTAGGTATCATAAAAAATGAAAATGAAAAAGAAAAGAGGAGTTCAAGATGAAAATCTGCAAAGGGTGTCTTGAAACCAAAAGAGGATTTAGGTTGAAAACCCGTAAAGGGCGGTTCAGATGCATTGAGATTAGGCATCCTGCAATTAAAACCTCTCAGACACCCGGTATTTTGGAAGAGATTTCACATCTGTAAACATCTTGACAATGTTTGATGTCTGCTGGACAATGGTTCAAGCTTGGGACTATATTCGGTTGATGGGGTTGCTGAATCCTTCATGCTATGGATGCCCGAGAATCTGACCTTGTTTCTTGACTTTGTTGTTTTAGTTTTCCATGACTTTTTCAAGCTCCATTGTACTTTGCATATAAGCGTCAATAAAGTTCATGAATTCTCTTTCGAGTTTTCTTTTATTTTTAAAGCATCATGAAAAGACTAGTATAATGCATTAAAAGCAAATAATTTCTTTTGAAAGATGCAGATGAACTTTAACACTCTAGGTTATTGAAGAGGAGTGTATAAAGGGAAGGTTGAGTTGAATGTTATGCCAGCAGAAAAAAAGAAATGAAAGAAACAATGAATATCTCGAACCCATCAGTATTTTGAATAAGTGTGAAAGATAGCCAAAGAAAAGAATGTAGAGGAAAGTGTTACAAGATAAAGGTGAAAACCTAAAAGGGCGCCTCAAAAAAAAGAAGAAAAAAGAAAAGAAATAAAGAAAAAAGGAAAAAGGCAAAAAAAGAAAATGAAGTGAAAACCCAAAATGACGCTTTGAGAAAACCAAACTAAAATGAAAGCCTAAAAGGGAGCTTTAGAGAAATGGGCCAGAAATGTAGAAAATAGGTTTTGGGGTTACTCCTAAATGTGAGACGAAGCATCAGTACAGAATAAGAAGTTATGAAGAAGCATAACAAAAATAATAGATCGGTTTCCCAAAAAGTAGAAGCTATCTGATTAACCCCAAAGTGTTACGGTTCATGCATCATATAGAAAACTAGGGTCATACTAACCCACATACAAGTATTTTAATCTGTTTTGACAGGAAAATAGAAAAGAACGAAGAACTCCTAATGTAAAGAGTTCACCCAGCAAAGATAGAGCTCCTAATGCGAAGAGTTCGCCCAGCAAAGACAGAGCTCCTAATATGAAGAGTTCGCTCAGTAAAGACAGAGCTCCAAATGTGAAGAGTTTACCCAGCAAAGATAGAGATTCTAATATGAAGAGTTCACCCAGTAAAGACAAAAGCTCCAAATGTGAAGAGTTCGCCTAACAAAGATAGAGATCTTAATGTGAAGAGTTCACCCAGCAAAGACAGGGTTCCTAATGAGAAGAGATTCATCTAGAAAAGAAAATAGAGTTCCAAATAAGAAGAGCTCGCCAGATTGTCATCGTTGAAGAGAAAATGATTAACATCGACAAGAAGAATGAATGGGTTCATGAGAAGAACTAGTTTAGATCTCGCGGTCAGCTTTGGAAGGAAGGTTGGGAAGTTCATAATAAGAAGAACTTGTTCAAGCTTTCTAAAGAAGAATGAGCGAAATTTTGAAGACCTTGCGGCTTAGAGCAATAATCGGCTGATTCGGGTAAAATTCGTATCTTTGCAGTCTTTGCCCAATTCTTGTTCCACAGAAATGAGCAAAGAGGGGCAGCTGTAATACCCGATTTTTACTCGGGGTACCTTATATACATATTGTCTCCTAGAAATAAATAAATAAATAAATAAATAAATAAATAAATAAATCATAAAAATAATAACAAATAAATAATCCATATATAATAATAAGTGTCCATTGTACAACCAAAAGCCCGAAATTAAATGCAAGGCCCAATCTCTTTTTCACAACCCATTGACAGCTTTTTATCCCTCTTTCTGTCCAAATTTGGATAACAAAGACCCAAAGAACACATTTGTGTTATTTTAGCCCGCCAAAATAGCTACATGTCGCGCTGGTATTGGTCCAAACCCAAATCACACAGATTCAAGTCCACTATCCCTACTACTGATGTCATCTTTTGGTCAGCCTATAAATAGAGGGGAGAGAAGGCATTTAAGAGAGCAATTAATAGATATTAATGAGGCATTAAAAAAGATAGTGGAAAGAGAGAGAAAGAAGTTGAAGGGACTACTTGCTGAATACCGGGAGTTGCTGGAGACCGAGAAGCTTGTTGCAGAAGACGACCAAAGCTTTGCCGAAGCTAGCTTTACACGCCGGGAAGGTAAACTACCGCCTCTATTCTTTGATTCCCTACAAAAAGTCGATCAAATATTAAATCTAAACCTAAAAACTAAAAAAATTGTGGTTAAGAAGTTAAAACTTAAAAAGTCTAAATATAAGAAAATAAAAAATATTTGATCTAAAAAATATTGAGATCGGAGAACTTATCTCGAAGTTGGAGTTTGTTTGAGTGATGGCTGGAGTAATTTTAGGCTTTTTCGAAGTAGAAAATGATAGTGCAAGTTTAGATCTAGGGGAGGAGCGGGAGGTTCTATTGAATCGAGTAGATTTTAGGAAGAATCAGGGTAAAAAATGAAGCATTTGAGGTTCTAGGTTTCAATGAACGACGGCTCGAGGTTACAGAGGTCACCAGAGGAGTGAAGAAGATTATCAGAGGTTCGCCGGTGTCACCAATGGCGGCTGAAGAACGGCTTTAAGTAACCGGAGCAAGGTGGCTTAAGATCAAGGGGCGGCGTTTAGAGCGGAGAGTAACCATGGTTAGGATGTTCATCCAGGTATGGATGAACAAGGATATGTTTATCTTGAAGTTTGAGGGTTTGATTCGAAGAAACATAAAATAGAGGAAGTTTGGTGTTTTGTGGATCAAAAAGGGAAAAATGAAGAACATGGGATGAACTTTTAAGGGTTTAGGGAGTTAGATCTTCAAAAACACGAAAAATGAATGGAATTTGATGTTTTTGTGGATCAAGGAGGGTAAAACATGAAGAATGTGGCTTGAACATAGGATTAACTAAGGTGTTTGATCCATTTTAGAGTGGGAAATCTGGGTTTTAGGCGTTTGAGTTGAGAGAAAATGGGAGAGGAGTGAGAGAAGAGAGAGAGAGAGAGAGAGAGAGGTTATCAAATGGCCGAGTTGGCCATGTCAAAGGGTTTTATACCCTAAGTTAAACGGTGCCGTTTTGGCACCGGGTTGGCTAAGGGTCTGCGCGTTCTGATCTAGGTTGACCCGAGATCTGCACTTTTTTAAAAAAATGGGGTTATTACTCATTTGGTTCCTGAAAGTTTGAGTTGCAATTCACTTTGGTCACTATTTTAATAACATTTAATATTTACTATAATCATAGAATTTGATAAATGACTTAGCTAGTTAATTAGAGCTTTGATTAGGACTATCACTTTAAATAATTAAAATAATAAATTAATTGGAAAATATTATTTAATTTAGGGATTTCAATATGGATGGTGACCAATTTATTGGGTGTTATCTCATGAAGTCTTTAAATTCAATAATATTCACAATTTTAAATAATTAAATTGATTAGAGTCTTATATGTTAGAACTTAAAATTAACAAGACAATAATTGATCATGCATTCGAAACCTTTTATGTTGGAAATATATTTTTGAATACGAATAAGGGTGTCATAAAGTATTTGGGCTTTTTTAATCTCGTATTCGGATAAAATATATTTCCTTATAAAAGGGTATTTCTATTTAGACTTTAAATCTAGTTAATAATTAAGGGATAAATTAAATTCAAATTGTTATTCGAAATGCCAAAATGCCACGTAAAATTAAAAAGTACCGATAACGGGTGTTTGTGGGGATGCTAATCCTTCCCCACACGTAACCGACTCCCGAACCCAATTTTTTTTATAAAAAATAAAGAATCTCTGGTTTTTTATGGTGTATGGTCTACCAAAGTGATCGGTGACGACTCCAAATTATTTTTAAAATTAAATAAAAGGAAAATCTATGAGGAAAAAACTTAAATTTTCAAGATTAAATTAAAATGGACAAAAACCCTATTTTCAAAATCGATCGTCGAGCTATTTTTCACGCTTCGGTTAAAAAATGGTCGCGACAAGGAGGAAGAGTGACATCGACTGAAGTAACAAACATAGGGTTTCACAACATAAAAGTTGGGCTCTAGATTCTAAAGACATTTAAAGAAATCGTGATTAGTAGAACAAAAAATACAAAATGAATTGACTACCTTAACCTCATGTGATATATCCAGTTTCTGCAATGTCTTAATAATAGTGGTTAATTTAGCCAACTATCCTGCGATAGAGTCTGATTGATCATGTTCAACTGTTGTAGTGTATCTCCTTACTAGTCCCCTTCTAGTAGATGGGAACTAGTAATCATTATTGACAATCCTATCCAAAATCTCAAATTCTTCATTGGGAGATTTGTTGAGAAGGGTTTCATTTGCTGAGGCATCTAACATCATTCTGGTATGCGTATTTACTCCTTGGTAGAACATCTTTACTTGCTTTCATTCTTTGAATTCGTGCATAGGGCATTTTTGCAAAAGCTCCTTGTATCTATCTTAGGCTTCGTACATAGGCTCAACATCTGCTTGACGAAAAGAAGTAATGTCATTGCGAAGTCTAGAATTCATATTTAGAGGATGATACCTTAATAGAAAGCTCTTATACAAATTTGCCCATGATTTTAAAGATCCGGATGATACACCATTTAACCATGTTCTTGCCTTATTACTCAGTGAATGAGGGAATAATTTTAATTTCAGGACATCTTCATGGGCTCCTTGTTGCCGAAAAGAATCGCAAACTTCTAAGAAAAATCTGAAATGTTGCCTGACATCTTTGTTCAGTAAACCGCCATATTGTCCAATTGAATTGAGCATGTTAAACATAATATGCTTCAATGCGACTTGAATTTCAGGGGTGACAATGCTTGGATTAAGATCATCAAGGATTGGAATTAGGTGATCTCAAATTGGTATGTTCCGAACTTGAACATGTTAATCCACTAGGGCATCATTGTTTCTTTCTGCGGCATTTAAGTTGTCATTTTGGTTGTTTAGCTGATTATTTCTTGCACAGCTCGTAACTCTTTCCTTCTTCTACTAAAAGCTCGTTCAATCTCTAGTTTAAACGGATAGTCTTGTGTTGTAGGTCTCGCTCAACTCATACACAAGTGCAAAACCAAATGATGTTAATCCCTGAGATAAATAACATAATATAAAAAGGGTGCAAGAAATTAAAATGAAGTCGCAATTGCCAATCCTCGGCAATGACGCCAAAAAACTTGTTGCGTGATTTAGCTGCAACACAAATGGTGCAAGTATATATGTTGCATAATATTATAGATTAAGATCGTCTCCACAGGGATTGGTGACACTTTGCTTTTAACTTCTCGCACTGAAAAAGGAATAAAATCAACTATGATGGGAAGTGATAATAAACAACTAAAGTAAAATAAAGTAAAATAAATTTAAGTGAATTTGATAAACAAGAGAAAGAACCAAGTTGATTGAAGAGGCTAGGTTATTGGGCATTATGATGTTGTTTCCGACAGAATTGTCGTGGCAATTAATCATTTTTTGATGTTCAACAGAGTTTTCTTCAATGCCTTCTAGTTATCCTTAACAGAAGAACTGATAATGAAACATGCCTTGAGAATACATTCATGCGTTAAACTTGGGTGATCTTCATCGATTGATGAACTCCTTTTAGGCGCTAAAATTATTTCCTTATCCCTAAGGTGAATTAGCTTCCACCAACATTCGTTTCAATAGAACATGTGTCCAATTAATTTTGTGAACCTTGCTCTCCCGAGCCTAGGTAAATGAAACCACATCAAGCATTTATCCTTAAATTACCTGAATCACAGTGACAAACAACGAATTTAGATTAAAAACCAAAGTAAATATGTGCATTCACAAACATCAATAACCCAATAAACTAAGCCAATTTAATTAGTTCATGAATAGGTTTAAAAAAAACAACAAGATAATAGACCCAAACATTGAATTAATTAAAGAGAATAAAAGATAAAATGAAGTGATCGAGTACATCTCCTCCTTGCGTCGTGGTCGATCTTCTTGGTTGATCTTCTTGGTTGATTTTCTCGCGTAGATCTTGTTCTTCAATCTTGTGGCTGCGGTCATCTTTTATAGGAGAGGGAAACGTCCTATTTGAAATCGGAAGTGAAAGGATTATCCTTTTATCTTTATTTGTAGCATCCCTTTAATTCAAATTTGGGTCCTATATGAAGTGATAAGGATAAAGCTTGATAAGGTTTTATCTTATCCTCGACTTGCCATGTCAATCTCCTGGCAGTTGGTTTATAAATTCGTCCTGCAAAAGAAGAGCAAAATCAATAGTAATGTGCCAACAAAAATAGAAAAAGCAAGGCCAAACCCATCAAACGGAAAACCACAAAATGATGCAAGAATATGTAAATATACAACTAAATGAGTCAAAATCTAAACAATAATCTAAGTAAAAGATGTACAAAATATACTATTTTTTCATAGTTATCAATGTGCAGGGCCATCGTATTTATATCTCAAGACCTCTATTTTCTTTTTTGATGTAGGATTAATGTCCTCGCCTCTTCCCAGATGTGAGATTTTCCTTCACTCAACCTCATGACGCCCTCATGATGGGGCCACTGTCACAGTTGTTACCCTGCCTTCCCCACTCTTGAGACGCTCGACGTGAGATTGAGCAGTCAAAGGGTCCCTTTGATACCATTTGTCACGAGGTCATTACCCTCTTTCCCAAAAACATGTTTGATATGATATGCAACACCACCGCATTTATATCCCAAGACCTTCATTTTCTTCTCCGATATGAGATTAATGTTTCTGCCTCTTCCCAAACTTGACAATATATATGTACAAATGCATACATGCATGCATATATATATATATATATATCATTAGTTTAGGATGTGGGCTGATTCATGTAATAGGGCCTTGGTTGGGTCAGCAGATAGGCATTTTATGTATTCGGGTAAGCTGCGTAAATAGGCTTGATGTAAATTGGGCAGTGTAGATGGATAACTTTGTAATTGGACATGGGCATTTGGGTTATAATTATTGGGCTTTATGCCCAGACGAAAATGAGAGGGTTGTGAAATTAAGAATCATCGGCCCGAGAATCTCTGCTGCTATTACAGTCATTTTTCTCCCAAAATAAGTTACAATTTAAACTTTTCGAACCCTATTAAATTAATTGCAAAATACGGTCTCTAATATAGTATTTTTTTTATTAAAACTAATATATTAATATTACCCCAATTAAAAAAATACTTAGTGAATTACACCAATTCTATAGTACCGAACAAAGTCATTATGTCTTTGCCCAAAATTTAAACTAGAGGCTTTTGATGCTTATGCCGGAGAGAGTTGGATAATAATAATAATAATAATAATAATAATGATAATAATAATAATAATAATAATTTGTTACAATTGTAATATAATTTTTTATTAAAATTTTGTTTGACGTGAAAATCTTACTTTTTAGGAGAATTTTAATTAATATAAAAGTTATATTGAATATAATTACTTTATATGCAAATTTTCTTTGTAAACAAATAAAGTTTTCTTGTAAATAGATACTAGAGATTAAAGTTCTAGACATAACACAACAAGTAGATCAAAAAACTCTACATAGCGTAAGAAACAAACTCTTTCTCGTTTGGGTTTTCATCCTAAATCTTGGTATTAATTTTTTTTTGTTTTGTTTGTGGTCAATTCTTGTTTCGCCGTTATCGTTCGTCTTCGATATATCTTCGATATAACAATATTATTATTATTTGAGTTATTGTTATCTTGGACAATTTAACCTTTAAAAACAAATAGAACTCTTATCCAATTTGATAATATACTTCTCAAAAGTTTGTGGTCGTCGAAAACTTTAATTATTCAAAGAGTTATTATTTAATTGGACAAGTGAGTTCTCAAATCCTTGAAAAACTTAAATTCTAAGATAGATAGATAAATAAATAAATAGATAGATGCGTATAGAGTAACACGGTCTATATATCTAAATTATCGCGATTGCTGAATGTATCAATGTATTTCAGAGGATATAACACGGTCATTGAAGGAGAATCCGAGAATGTGGTCACAAAAGGACAAGAAGAAGATGAAACTAGGGTTTTGCAAAGCAACAAAGAAGAACGAGATTGGTCTGATCTTCCCAACGATATCATTGGGTACATAGTTGGAAAACTTTATTGGTCGGATCGATTTCGTGTCCGTGTGGTTTGCAAGAATTGGCGACGTGTACCTTTGGAGTGGATTCCGACCATTGATAAAGCTGCATGGCTCATGACATATCGATGGATGCGGTTACACGAAACTAAGGGGTTTATCGGCGAATTTAAGCTTAGAGACACAGCGTTGGGCAAAGTGATACACATCGACAGAAACACTGAGGGAGAAGTGCCAAACATTCTTTGTCAATATCTCTGTGTAACCAGTAGATACGGTTGGGTGCTTTTCCAAAATTTTCCGTATGAGCTCGTTCAGAGATACTACTTCTTTTTATTGTACTCCCCCTTCACCAGTGAGGTTATCGAGCTGCCGACGTTGGATATAGGCTATTCTATCGGTTGGAGGCTCTTGACGTCCACCTTTTACTTGAGTTCAAAAAATTCAGAATGTCTTGTTTTCTGTATGCACAACCATGAAGGAACAAGCAACATCAGCACATGTCGGCCAGGAGACAAGAATTGGAAGACATACAACTTCTTAGAATCTTCTCCACAAGACTGGGTTAGTCATCCGTTGAGTGCAACTTATGTAGGTGGGTGTTTTTATTGTCTTTTCGCTTTTGGTGCTCTAGGTGTATTCGATATCGATCGTCAAGAGTGGAAATTGTTGGTAAAATGGTGGCCAGGCTCGCAAGAGTATCGTGTCGGCGAATTAGTGGCCGTTCCTAGGTTCCCTTGTCTACCATATAAGCGTCGCAGAGTTATGAAGTTTGATTTTTCAGCCAATGCTTGGATTGAAGATTTGAATTTCAACAAGATTATTCATCCTGATCTTAGATTCTTGTCGAGTTCTGAACCACTGGGAGAATCTTCAAGCGATTTTCATCTATATGCTTACATCTATGAAACACCATCCTTTTTGTCTCGTCATCAAGGTATAATATTAATTGAGCCTCCTCTCAAGTGCATTTGGAGAAGGCATCACTTGCTTAATCCTAACTAAATGCAAAAATATTCGCTCAATAACCGACTAGTCAGCTCCTTTTCGGTGCCCTATTTATGCTTCATCATTAAAAAAAATAAGTTTAGGGTTAGAGTTTAAAGTTTTAGGGTGTAGGTTATAAGGCATATGATTCAAAGTTATGGCTTTGAATTTAATTTTAGAGTGTTAGGGTATAGAAAGTACACCATAAATATTTGACAAAGAATTTTTGTCCAATAATTTTACCTTTTAAATCATGGGAATTTCAAGTTTTTATTTTAAAAAAATCACATTAGACGACTATCAGAAATTTTCTAATAATATTATTGATTTAACTGATGCATAGCATTAAATAACTAAATATTAAATTATGTGAAATTAAAGTATAATGATTAAGGCTTTGCTCATTAAGGCATTTGGAAAATTTTTAATCCATTGAAAATAAAAATAAATAAATATTTACTTTGTTCAATGTGTTTCGATAATGAGTAAAATTTTATAACGAGCGACGTACACCGCTGTACATAATTAATATAACATATCGCTATGCACCATTAATTTTTTAATAATTTTTAAAAATCTCAAGGATTGAACATACAATTAACCATATTTTAAAACAAACCTTAATTTCCAAGTACCCAAACCCTAATTCTCTAATCTCAAACTTTAATCTTAAATTTCTCAAAATCTAAAAATCACAATCTTCAAATCCCAAAATTTTAATCTTCCCCATACATA
Organism: Hibiscus mutabilis; assembly: GCA_019671005.1. Classification (NCBI taxonomy): domain Eukaryota; kingdom Viridiplantae; phylum Streptophyta; class Magnoliopsida; order Malvales; family Malvaceae; genus Hibiscus; species Hibiscus mutabilis. The sequence goes on from CM033745.1 coordinate 52,572,077, forward strand.
AACTCTAATCCTAAAAATTTGGTGTGATCGACATTTGCTGAGGTCGATAAGTTATTAAATGGGTACTGAAATTGAGGTAGTGCATTGGATTGGTACTCTAATTGGGCTAGTGCTATTGATTTGATTAAAACCAACGGCGTCCCTATTTTTTTTTTTTTTTTACGAAGATGGGCAATCTACCTGACTGATACGTCGGTTTAAGTAGAACTTTTTTCAAATTTAAAAATACTGAAAAAAATATAAATTTAATTTAAAGGTAAAAGTTATTATTCCATTAATTAATTAATTATTTCACTCCTATTAAGTCAAGTAATTAAACATGATTGCAAATTTTATTATTCCAAAAATAAGAAGAAGAAAAAAAGAAAGAGTGAAAAAATAGATAATAATATTTATCTGTAAATCCCACATCGGAGCACAGTCTGGTTCCCTGGTACAGCCCATGTGATCGAGCACCTAAGCTCAGTGCCTGCTCCCCTTTACTTAAGTCGTGAATTCCATCACCCTTCCCGGTTGAACCACCCGTCCACCGAACACATAACCCACCCCCTCCGAACCTTGAAACCATTAACCCTTCTCACCCGAACCATAATCCAACATTCTCTTATTCAAAATGCTTTTTTAGTAAATTATTTATTTAATATTGTTATTATTGTTATAAATTAGTATGATCATTAATTGCAATTATTATATAAATAGTCATTGTTGAACGGATTGGAGGAAAAAAATTAAATTATTTTTAATTAAAAATAGGACTGAATTGATAGAGTACAAAGAGAGCTAAGTTTATTAATTTTTTTAAATTAAGACTAAAATGATTGAATGTATAAATATAGAAGAGTAAATTAAATATACAATTTTAATACTCGTTACGTAGCTTTTAAAAATTGGCTTAAGGGTGCCAAAAAGCCCCTACACTTTTGAATAAAAATCAATTAAGGCCTTGAAGTTTTCTTGCATCAAATTAAACCCTTAAATCCATAAATTTAATCATTGAGCTCATTTTATCCACATAATTTGTCATTGACTGTTACGGTGCTAGCGTGTTAGTTTACGGCGCTAACATGGTTGTCCACGTGTGTTAGAAGGGCTTAATTGATTTTTAGAAAGTTCGAAGATAATTTAATCTATAAGCAAAAAAATAAAATTAAAAAATATATGGAATTTAAAGTTTAAAATATTAAAAATATTAAATAAATATTATAATATTGAAATAAATATATATTAAACAATTACTAAAACAACAAAACACTATTAAAAATTAAAAAAATCAAAATCAAAAAACAAAAAACTCAAACACTTTAGAGGGGAACATGGAATCATGTATTCATTTTGTGGTACTATATTATGTATTTGCAGCATTTCGATGTAGCAAGAAGAAAGTGAAACTTTTAATTGCAATATAGTTACATTTTCTAAATTAAAAATGAATCTAGCTATAAAACAACCTTGCTAATGTATTTTTTTTTATAATACTACAACTGAGGTGCATTGAGCAAGATGAAGTTTACTGTGTGATTGGATGAAAAAAATTTCTTCCTGAAGACGATGCATAACTAGTGAGCTGACAAAAAAAAACTTGCATTATTATTTTCTCTAGTGTTAGTTTGACAATTAAAGGACATATATGATCTAGTTTGAACGTCGATATTCTTTTTATTGAATTTTACCTATTAAAATTATTTTTTACATCTATTTCTGGGCAATCTGGGTTCTCTTGAATAGCATGTTTATTCAGTTCAAGTTAAGAGTATCTGAGTTAGTGAATAGCTTACAGTTCTTCATATATAATTCGCATTTTTCTAGGTTCAATATTATTTGCACTCGCTTTCATTCCCTTCATTTATGTTTCAATACCACTTTTCCTTTTATTTATTTTCTGATATTTTACAGTGTTCGATTTAAGCATGTAAAAAAGTGAATTTGGTCTATGTTTCATGTTCTCTCGTAGCCTTCAAATAAAGGGATTTTAATTTGTTGGAAAGTTTAAGGTTTGACCCAAAAATTTGTTGAGTTATTTCGAATTAGGACTTATAAATTGACAGGATGTATAATTTTTAGGGACTAAAATTGTTATTATACTAGGCCACATTATCATTTCCGTTAAAACATAACAGTCAGTCACAAAAATAGAAAATATATGTAATGTTGGTGACAATTTTACCAAAACAATAGTTTGGTGACTAAAATAAGAAAATAGTAATAGTTGGGTGACAATTGGTGTAGTTTACCCATAAATAAATTCATATGTTATAAAATATTAGAACATCAAAAATATAATAAAATTATATAAAAATATAAAGACGAAAACTGTCATATAATAGAGAATTAAACAAGCAATGTAGACTAAGTCACGTGTACCCAAAATTCTTCTATTCTCTCAACTGGTCCATAATATAGTAATATATAAGCATACATGCATCACCAAATAAAAAACAACTTACTCCACATCGGGAAGCACCCACAATTAGGTTCGCCCATAATTTAATGTATAATGTCAAAAAAATACCTTTAATATTTGACTAAATAGTTATTTTGGCTTTTATCCTTTTCTTTCGAACTAATTTAACCATCAACGTTTCATTTTGGGTCAAAATAGCCCATATACAGATGAAAAATGTTAGTCAATTGATAATAAACAGCTTGGAATGACTTGACAAACTTACATGGCAATGCACGTCGCGATAGCAGTGTCATACAGATAAATATGCTGACTTTACATAATGACACATCAGTCAAAATATATTTTAATAAAATTTTTTAAAATATATACTAGCAATCACTTTTTTTCTCGGTAAATTAAGTTTTATTGGATATAACTTAAAAGCCTACACCCGCATTAAGTGCCTCGTTAAAAATCTTTCTAAACCTATATAAGGAAAAGAGTACACTCAAAGTCGGGGATTACAACTCATCGTAACTCAAATTCATCACGCAAATCACCATAACAGACAACTTCAAACGCACCATGCACACTAAACCTCACAGATTCCACCCACTTAACTACTAAACCTGATGTATCTAATCCTCCCTAGAGATACAAATCAGTCCATCATATGACAATACTTCAAGATTCAGTCCGCAAATTACCACCAAACCCGTTACCTTTACCTTCCAAGATCTACGGTTAAGCTCACCACCAAGCCTTAAACAAATTCTGCCGAATCATACCATCTTTAGCTAACCCATCCGTGAGACCATTATTTTGTCGAGCCACATAGCATAACTGAACCCTTCCCACCAACCTGGCTGCTCTATCAATTTCCAGGAAAAGCTCCCACCAGTTCTAGGGTCGATGGATCGGTTTACCAATCCAACTAAGGATGATCTGCGGATTTGAATCCATGATTAGACAGCCTATGTCGCTCCACCCCGCTTCCGCAAATACATCAAAAACAAATAAAAATTTGTCTGAAGAGCGCCACCACAACTTGCACACCCTTTCGTGGTCGCTCCATCTTCATTGAAATTTAGCCAACCCATCGCAGGAGGAATCCAAGCTCGACATGAAGGTGATAACATAGCAACCCCACAACTCGATGGAAACTCCCACCATCCCTCAACGTTTGTCACCATATCATCTTTGGACGCCTTTACCCAAACTAATGCTCGTATTTTTGTATGGAATAAGAGATCCTTGTTGCTTGTGTTTTCTCCTTCAAAATTATGTTATTTCGATGAATCCAAATACTCCAAATCGCAGCTGGTATAGAGATCAACCATAGACTACGCACCCAACCTGCAAAAGGTATGTTAAAACAGAATTGGTAAAGAGAATAGACTTCACTAATATCAACCCATACCACCTTCCACCATGAGCAAAATAATCTCCAAAAATTCATTGCACATCTGCAGCCAATGACCAGATGGTTCGAATCTTCCAAATCAGTTTCACACCAACTGCAAATGCACGGGTTTGCAACGCCAAACACGCCTCTCCTTTTCAAGAAATCCTTAGTTGGCAGCCTATCCAACTTAAGCATCCACAAGAGATTTTTAACTTTTGGAGGAACCTTTAATTTCCATAGTTTACCAAAGTCGAATTCTTGAGCTTCCACCCCTACATTCATAATCAAGTAAGTTAAACTTTTCAACGAGAACAATTCAACCTTGTCATGAATCCACACTATTCTATCTTGCACTTCCGGGAACATTTTCACCCCTTTGATTATGGACTTAAGTTCTTCAACCATCTTTTTTTCCCTATCTAACAGGGTCCATGAGAATACCCCTTTCCACTGAATATTGCTAATTCTATTCAAGTCTATCATTTGTGCCACTGTCCATCCTTTAGTTTGAGCCAGCTTTTATAAACGGTGAAAAAAATCCATAGGGGACTCTCCCCACACCACCAATCCTCCCAAAACAGAGTTAAGCTATCAATACCAACTTGCCATCTAAAGGACTCAACATTCATCCAAGAGTTAACATTTGCATGCTTCTAGTTTTAGAAGAATGTACCTTGAGTTTGACACAATGGATTCTGCCCTGAAAATACTCTTGTCCCAAATAGTAAGTAAGCCTTCTGACTGCCCTACCCCATCCGCATAGCTAAACCCCGAAGTCATCATCATACCACAACCTCCTAACATCATCTTCTACTAGACATATATGGTCGTCTTAGAAATCTACCAACATTCGAGACCTTGATGTTCTTACCCAAACCACGCATGTTCCATGTCACAAGCTTCATCCTGTCACCCTAAAGCTGATTTAGCCAAAAGAGAAATTTTCAATTCGGCTCCCCCTTTTGCCCACAATCCTTCAATTTTCTAAAGCCACCATCTCCTTTACTACTGCTTGCTCATTTCCTTCAATCTGAATCCCTAATTTTTCCTAGTCTCTTCAGCTCTAAAAATTATCTCTATTTTTAATCATTATTTTTGTTTTTTATTTTCTAGAAAAGAGCATACCACCATCATCCGCTCTTGATGTCAGGTGTATGATTTCAAGGAGAGATTGTGTTAGCCTTAGGAGGCTTTGCCCAATGCAGCGACTACACAAATCAGGACAAATTAGCTTCTAAGGCAGTGGTTTAATACCACGACACAATTAAGCATGATATATTCATGTTGTTTTATTTTTCAGCCATTGTTAATATTCTTGTTTTGAAGCAGTGTATTTTCTAAGAGAACCAAATATAATGCAATGTCTTACAATGCGAAAAGCATCATCGTTGTCATCAAAATGTTGATATCTGGTCCCCCTTGACTCATGACTGCAAAATTTGATGACAGGAATCTCGGCCATTCCTTCTCCTAAAGAGATGGTGTGGAACCATAGAAGCGGACCAACGAAGGGAAGGCCGACATAAGCATTCGTACCATTCCCCGCAGTGCCATTTCAGCTTCTGCTTTGCTTTGGTGGGCATTTGAAGGGATTTGAGAATAGAAGGTGTTACAGAAGCAAGGTTAATGTTGAATACATCAATCTCTTAAATCTCAAAGTGCCCACGTGCATTTCATTTCTATGAGGATAAACGCCATACTCGCCACTATATCACAGGTCAATGTTGACACGAAATCTCATATTGAACTAAACTATACCATCACTATGGCAATTGTTGACATATAAATTATACCATCTTTTATTAGTTTTAAATATTCAGAAGATCCTTTATCATTCCAACTTTAGCAATTCAGTTCCTTGTAAAACAAACAAAGTAATTTAATCTCTTTTTGTATACGAAGAAAAACTAACACTCCAAAATTAAATTATTTTAGCTTAAATGCTGACATAACTATAATTAGAGTGGTTATATGAGTTATTATTTGAGGCACCGGAAAATAATTTCATAAGCAATGTTTAAATTATGTCAAGTGTCGTTTTCACTATATTTAAAAAATTTAAACGTGAATTATTATGAAAGTTGACAACATAATGGCGAATAAACAAGACGCAAATTAAAAAACGAATGAACATAACAATTTTCATGGAAAATCTTTACTGAAAAACCACGAAAAAGGAAAAGAAATCCATTATGATCGACAAAAATATTACAAGAGAAATAAGGAAAACACACCAAACACTATTATCCCTACAAAAACCATAGAAAAGTGTACGTACACTAAACCCTAGACCTTATTTTTCTCTCAAAATAACTCTTCACCAAACTAGCAAACTTTTTGGTCCGAATCAAACGAAATCAAGGTTTATATTTTAACAAGTTATATTGATTAATCAAAACTATAAACAAAAATCTTTTATTTTAACCATAAAGCTCTAACGGCTTTACTTCTAAAACCACTGAAAAAAAAATAAACTGTAATTAATTATTTAGAACTATTAAGAATGATAAAATGTAATTATTTATACTAAACAAAATAAAAAAAATTACATATATATATATATACATTTAGATCAAATGGTCTTATATATATATATATATATATATAGATTATTATTCTATACACTAGCAGTGAAATTTTTTTTTTCCACAAGCGCCTCAATTATAGGGTTTAAGGTTTAGAGTTCAGGGGTTTTTGGTAGGGGTTTAAAATTTAGGGTTCATGGTTAGACTTTAGGTTTTAGGGTTAGAATTTAGGGTTAGGGTTTAAGTTTTGGGGTAATATGGGTAGGGATTTAGGTTTTAACCTATAAACCCTAAATTTAAACCCTAAACCCAAAATTCTATCAACAACCCCTAAATTTAAAACTATTACACTTAAACCCCTAAACTTTAAACCCTAAACAAAGTCTCTAACCCCTAAAACTAAGGCGCTTGTGTAAAAAAGTTACCACAAGCACTTGTGCATAGGATAATTACCCATATATATAACACAACTTTGAGAAACTCAGTAGGAGTTATCGAAATTATAAGCCTAAAATTCAAAACATTTAAAAATTCATTAATACAATTTCAGATTTGTGGCGCAAAATGATTTTACATTAAAATTTTCCCACCAATTTTTTGTGTTAATTCTTAGTGTCAAACATTAAGTTTCACAATCTTATGATATCTTCAAAGTATCAAATAACACATAAAAGATATAACAATAACTGACAGATAATTGTTATATAGAAATTTTGTAACACCCTAATTTTAATAGTACATTTTAATGGCTAAAAAATGAAAATGAATGAAAATTGGAGATGTGCAGCTAGCAGGTTTTGAACTCGTGTCCTTTAGCTTAGTGGCTGGCAAGTGTAACAACCATAATTCTAGGTTGATACTTCGAGTAAAGAATCCTCGATTTAGGTTCTGGTCTTGGACTTTAAAAAATTAGAGTGTGTGGTAAACAAATTTATTAGATTGGGCTTTGATGTCTTTTGGGACTTAGCCCAATTAAAGTTAAATTATATTTTATTTTGAGTTTAATTATTAAAGGGCTTTTGTTGCAACTTAGCCGAATTGATTTTTTTTTTCTATTTTTTTGAAAGATAATATCGTTCATACAAAAGGACCAAAGCAAATTACACACAAAAGAAGGCTCAAACAGCCGAGAAAAAAGCCAGCCACAAGACCGGCTTAGCTTTAATAAAATCAAAGCGGCAAAAGCCAAAAGAAGCCAAAACATCATAAGAACATACCATGTTCCATGAACAAACGAAAGAAGGAACCCAAACCAAGCTTGGCGGGAGAAAAAAGTTAACAGCTCCATAAATAGATTGGTTCCGAAAATGTTAACCCAACATTACAGTGAACTTGCTACCTTCTGGATCAGGAAGCGAACTTTACGAGAGCTCCAGGGTCGGAGGTAGGTCTCCTCATTGAGATTCAACGAGGACCTTTTCATTAGAGTGCTACCTGAGAAGCTAACAAAACCGATAGTAGGGAAAAACAAAGCACCACAACCATTGCTGCATCGTGCTAACCAGGACCCTAGAAACCCACCATTCTTACCGAAAATAGTAACAAGAGCACTGAAGAGAGGTAAAAAGGGAAAACTAGTGGGTACGTCTTGCCTAAACTCGTCGGCGAGGATCACCAACAACCCCCAGACATCAAGACAGCAAGAAAAGAAAGGGGGTTTGCGTGGCGGCCGAAGATTACAGCCAAGGATCGGGGGAAAGGGCCAAACTTGTTGGGAAAAATTGAGATGGGTGGAAAGATGAGAAAGAAGACAGTGACCAAAAATCTGAACCTCAAAAGCCTCTAAACTCGAAAATGTTTCTTTGTCTTTCGGACCTCCATGACTCCGGAGGAAGACCAGAGAGACGCCGGGAGACTCGAGCTCCAACGATCGAAAAACAATACCCACAAGCGAAGGCCACGGACGGTGAAGACAAAAAGAAACCGCTCAAAATTTATAGGAACAAGGGAGAGGAAAGGAAAGACGGTAACCGAACAAAGCCGGGGGCGTCATGGAGGAGAAAGCAACGGTGCTACATCAAGAAAGAAAGAGCAGGGGCTAGGGTTTACGATTTTTTTTTTTCTATTTGGATTTTGAACCATAGTTCTTGGGATATTGAGCAAGGAATAAGTTGGATTTTATTATTTTAAATTATATATAGGCTCTTAGCCTTTCATTTCCCCTTTAATTCTACAGATTGCCTTGTCCCTACCTCCACATTCTTTTGTTTTCTTTCCCTTCTTCACGATTCATGAGCTTTGAAGAAACATTTATTCAATGATTTGCCTTTCTTCCATTCCGGTTAGAGTGAGCTGGCCTGGGTGAAGTGGTGGATTGTAATCAAGCTCCTAAGGAAGTTAGTGAAGCTTCACAGAAGAAGAGGATAAAAGGAAAGCTTTGAGAAAGCTTAGTGCAAGGTAATACATCTATTACCTTCTTGATACGGATTAAGTGTGCATAGAGGCTAAATGGTATTATTCATGGTCATGTTTTAAAGTTCAATTTTTGACACCTATAAATGGTAGATAAAATCTTAAGGAGAGTTTTTGTCTTCATATGCTAGATAGGAAGTCTTGGAATGGGTTAGAATTGATTTAAGCATTATAAGCGAAGTTGAAGGAGTTCTATATAAGTTTCGAACATAAATTATTATGGAACAAGGGAAGGTCTTGAAACCATAGGTTGATAAACATAGGTAAGCTATAACATCCCGACAAAAAATGGTACTTTAATTGATTATTTTCGAATTCGATGACTAAATTGATAGTTATTTTTTTAAGAGGGGAGCATGTTTAGTGAATTTTGGCAAGTTCATGGCCTTGGGTCCGATTTACCCTAACCTTTAGGCATTGAAAATGAAAGAAGAGATTAAGGGAATTGTTTTCGTGGGAATTCGATTTGCGTCCTTAGTTGAGTGTGCCTAAACCATAGCCGGTGCAGCTAAGGCTGATTTATAGTTAAAGTTATACCTCAGTTTGTTATTTAGCTTTGTTTAATGGTCTGTATAAATTTTAAATAAGCCCAACTAATCCCTCAACTTCATTAATGTTGCTTCAATCAGATCGAGAGAGAGTATTAAGAGAATTTCAAAAACTTTTCGAACACGTTATGAGTCCGATTTTGATGTCTATTTCGTAAAATTCTAACCCGAAAGTCTCCAAATCTAATTTTGGACCCGAACATGCTTATGTGTTTCATTATTCAGTTTAAAGGCAATGCGATTAAGAACTGATTTTGGATTGTGGTTAAATGAAGGTATTCACATATCCTAGAATCCGAGATCTAGAGGGACGTCGAGTTCAGAAGTGGTCGAAGATAATTTTAAGAGTTTGAATGGTGTAGCTCAGAGTCCAGGTAATACATTACTACCTCTAGCATGCTTTTTGAAACCTGTTGGTATTCGGTTAAAGTGTGCATGATTATGATTAAGTGTGCTTTCAACTCTACTTAAGTCAATTCATTTAGGAAATAAAAGAATGGTAATATGGATAAGATCAAACTATTCGAAAGAGAAGTTTAATAGACCGAAAGGATCCTGAGTTTAGAAAGTGATTAATAAGACAATTAATCTCCCAATCCGATTAATAGTGTTAAAGGATTTGATATCTGAAATATTTTGTTAAGAAATGGCAATAATACCCTTAAGACGTAGGAATGACTAAAATACCCCTAACAAAGGAAATGACCTAGAGTTTATACTCGATCTGATAAAATAATTATTTCATCAGAAATCCTTGATCTATTGGGAAAGACTTCGGTCTCAAGATGCAAATGAGTGTGATAACAAAACACTTGGATTTTTTTCCTAAACTCTAGATAAACACTTGAAAATAAATTTATTTGAAGTTCTTCTTATTCCTAAACTGATCTAAATGACAGTAAAGAATGAATTGATTGAAATGACTGAAATAACCTCAGGCACTAAAATTACAAACTTAACTGAAATGACAAATATACTCTTGAGTTCTGAAATGAAAGAGTTGTTTGTAAGAATCGTAAGGATCAGAATGTTTAAACTACCATCAAGCACTTAAATAATTAAATGCCCACGGGATTGAGATATGTGAAAGATTAGAAATTCTAAAATTTCTGATAGACCGCAAATGACTGTAATACCCCTTGTGGGTTGAAGCCTGACTTATGTAAATCAATCATTCTTAATACTATTACAAAATGAAATAATATTGCTCAAATACACGTTCAACCATTCGAGGCTCGTTCCAGGATAACTTGAGATGGTGACATGTTCAACTATACTACGTAGCTAGAACTAAATATTGAGCACGTGTGAGGTGTACCTATTTGAATGCTAGGGAAGTAAAGCATTGATGAGACGTGTTTAATGGAATGGGCTTGGAAGCCTGGCAAGCCATCAGTAATCTTCATCACAACAAATCACCAATTTACCATATCGAGGTTAAATTACAAAATCGCCCCTAGAAGTCAAATGACCAAAATGCCTTTGTTGGTCAAAATGATCGGAACATTTATGATATATCTGATGTCCTAAATGATCCTAACATATCAATTCTCGAATGTATGGTTGGAGACGGTTACCAAGCCCTCTTTTAATAAGGACTTCGTTTTGAAATTAGTTCAAAATGGTTAGAAGTTCAATGTTTCTCTTTTTCTTGTAAATACCAAGTAACTCCGAGAAATAGATTGTTCCATCTAGTGTGTTCCTTGTGTGCTACACGGCTATTTTGCATATTGTTTTACATGTTTTATTAAACTGATCATGTGCACATGATTGACAAGCTTGATTTCAAATAAACATAACATGTTTTTCGAATTTAAATGATTATACTGAATGTTTGATATATGCCCTAGTACCCGATATGACAAGCATGTTCCCTGGTTATTATTTATCTGTATACAAATGTGTTATTAATTATTGTTATCATTGTTTATTACTGTATACTATGATACTGTCTGGACTGATTCACTAGGCTACTTGGGTTATGATATGAAGTCTCTAAAGGTTCAGCCTTGATCCGGCTGGTAATTTCGCCCGTATAAGGTTCATATGTTTCGGCTAGGGTAATCTCGCTCGCATTCGGTTCCTACGCTTCGGCTAGGGTAATTTTGCCCGGACCTAAGGTATTCCCTTATAATGATACCCACACCCAATGGGCTCGGGTTAATGCATGTATATGATACCGTTCTGGGAAACTATATATTGGATTTCGACTAGAGGGTAGATAACAATCTAAAATGAACCTTACTGCTACTTGAATTATGTGCTCGTGCAATAAAATGTTTATTGCATTGTTACATTTGTATGTTTTAACTTAGCAATGTTGGAACACACTAAACTCCATGGTTTAATTTAACCCATCACTCTTCTGAAATAATGAACCATAATTGGAACTTGTTGTTACCCGGAACACCATGATAGTTTCATGCTCGACCATATACATGCTTGTGCCTTTAGCATCTCTTGGTAGTTTTGTATTACTGAGCTTTTTCAAGCTCACCTTGTTTTTACCATCGCAAGTTAGAAAAATCTATCATGGTTTAGTGACCGGCATATGCTTTTGGAGTTCTCTCAGAGTTGCTTTTGGAGTACGGTACTGGTGCAGACAGTGGGCATGTATGTCGTGTATTGTTGTATGCCAGTGTCTGTAATATACTTTCTGAACTATTGTTATATGTTTAAAAGATTTTCAGAAATGGTATTTTAGACAGAAGTTTGTTTTACAGTTTTAATGTATTTAAAGAAAAATATTTTTATGTGAATTTTTACGGTGGGTCGCTCTTGTGACCTGAATGTGACCTCTTAGAATCTGGTGTAACGTATAGGCGGGTCGAGGGGTTACAAATTTCATCAATAATTGATAAATTTGTTGTAGTGAGTTTAAGTGTTTAATTGAGTGGAAAAAAAAACTTTAAGGGCTTAAATTTTTTCAAAAGTTAAGGGGATTTTGGGACCTTAATCCTTAATAATTTAATGACCATCTTGTAAAATTTTGGATAGTTTAGTGACTATTGTAAACTTTTACCCTAAAAGTTATTATAATAAAATGTTGATTCTGCCAAAAAAACATATGTAGACTTTCCATTTGTCAAGAACTCAAACCTCCAAGAGATTAAGGAATCAATCGTCTCCTTCAAGAAAATGGAGAGCATCTCGTTAGTTGTGTATGAGTGGATAAAATCGATCAACAAGGCTTGTTGACTATTAGTTGATCATCTAAAAAGGACTTATTTGAAAGAAAAAATATATAAAATTAAAGTTCAAACTGCCAAAGAAAAAAATGTATGGGTACAATTAAAAAATGTTGCAAAAATTAGAATTTTTTTGTCGTTATGCCAAAATTAAATGTAACACTTAATTGATGAAATAGTTGAATTTGTTTGATTTAATAATACAGATCCAATTTGTCTAAATACAACATATACAGATCCAATTTGTCGACTATTTTTATTTTGGTTAAAATATTCTCAAAGTCCATATACTCGTTGCACATTAAGAATTTATTCCTTTAACTTCAATTTCTAAGAATGACTTAACTCCAAATGTATGAAGAGTACAAACAGTGGAAAATATTTTACCTTTTTATTTTTTTCGTCCTATGAATTAAAAAGTTTAGGAGAAATTAATTTAATCCTTTTAATTTTTTACAACTATTTTTGTTTTTATTTCCTATTAATTTTTGAACTGTTTTTTCAATTAATTTTAATCATTCTAACAATATTAATTATATAATATTAAAAATAAACACCATTTCCTTTTTACATAAAAATGAGTAAAAATTCTATTAAAAGAATAAGTAAAAATTTTAACGAGAATAATGAGTTATAAGGTTTAAGGGACACGTGTCGTAATTTCATTGAATGTGGACACGTGGCAGGGGATTTCTCTTCCAAATTCTGTAGCCTTAAAGAACCCCAATTCTGTTAAAGAAGTATCAAATTCCTCGAAACAAAAGAAAAAAATATAACTCGAATACGTCAAATTTTCGAAAATTTCAAGAAAATGAAAAACACCTCGATAGTTTTGTATGATTGGATGCGGTCGCTCCAAATGATTAAACGAGATATGAAAGCTATACACCTTCAAGAATTCCTAGCGGACAACCTAGACCTGTTGGCCAAGGGCATAGAGCTTGATAGAGCATATTACGTGGATTATATTCTGACAGCGGTCTGTATGAATGAGGCGGTTTCCAGACTCCTTCCCCTTGACACGAGTAGAACCTTGGGAAAATGAGAAACTGATGGGAAGGAATGAGGCCATTTTATGCAATATAGTGTCAAAAAGCTGATCCTCATCCAACAAGCACTCGTTTTTCAATCTGAGATCAGTAATACCAAGACCTCCATAGACTTTCAGTTGGCACACAACATTCCACCGTACCCAGTGAATTTTCCTAGAGTAAAAGAGCCCCACATAAGTTTAGCAATGAGTTTTGATAATGAATCCCCAATAGATGACATCATCTTAAATATAGACATGAAGAACACATGGAGACTGGAGAGTACTGATTTGATGAGAGTAATTCTGCCCGCGAATGAGAGAAGTTTAGATTTCCATGCCTAAGCCACTCCCTTTACCCATTCCTTACTCGGTTTCGAGTCCCACACAGTGCAAGTTACTTGATTTTATTTTCCTCAATAAATTTATTAAATTAAATATAAATAATTAAATTCTTCCAATAAGGTGTTGACATGTGTCACCACGTAATTGAATGTTTAATTTATTTTATTAAAATTAGAACTAAATTGATAGAATGTATAAGTAACGAGGACCAGATATGTAATTATATAATTTTTTACTAACCGCCACTTCACTGCCTCCGTTAGGTTCTAACGATAGGTAGTCACATCGTGTACAATTTAATAGTATGGTGGTCTAATTGCTTCAAAAAAAGTATGGTGATCAAATCGCGACTAAACTCATAGTATGGTGGTCATTTATTTAGTTTACCCTAAAAAGAAACGAGGACAGCAGACACCCTTGCCTAAGACCTCTTTTAATCCTGAAGAATTCTGAGGGAGAACCATTGACCAACATAGAGATCGACGCAGTCGAGATATAAAGCTTGACCCAAGAGCACCACTTACTGCCAAATCCCATCTTGGACAAGATGAAAAGCAAGAAGTTCCGATCGACAGTGTCATAAGCTTTCTGGAAGTCGGCTTTCAAGATGACACTTTTTTCTTTGTTTTTCTGAGGAAATCCACAACTTCATTGGCGATGAGGGAACAATCTAGTATTTGTTTGCCTTTCGTGAAGGCGAATTGAGATTTGTCAACCACTTTATTTATACAGCCAATAAGCCCCATTGCCAACACTTTAGCAATGATCTTATGAATATTGCTAATTAAACTTGAAAGACTTGATTCCCTCAACCGATTTAGTTGCCAAGTGGTGGAGAAGATTAAATTTTGGGTGTCAATGGTGGAAGAAAAAGATAGAAAAAGTAGGGACACGAGATTTAGAGTGGTCCGGATTTCTAACCAAAGCTTACATCTACTACATTAGCTTCCCACTAAGAATTTCAACCAATTTCACTCAGAAATTTGTCCCTTTTTCTAGGCTTAGGAGGAAACCCTTACAACGATCAAAGTTTTCTACCCAAAGCTTGATCAAACCCTCTTTACAAGAGATAAATGATAAGCAAATAAAATATTCCTCTAAAAGGTATGTGTTTGCACTAATTAAGCACTCACTCAATCCTAAACACTTGAGCAATTATAACAATGTAAGCTCACAAGTGTTGTCTTTACAAAGAATGAGAATTTAAGCTCTAAGACATGATTTGGTCATAATGTTGTTGACTTGTGGATCATTATTCTTCCATAGATGTTTGGAGGTCCCTTTTATCTTCCTAAATGAGCTCATAGCTGTTGGTAACCGTTGAAATTAAATTTGAGCCGTTGGAGCTGATTTCCATGCTAAAATTCTCAATCTGGTACATGGTGTATCGAAACCCTAAGAGGCGTATCGAAACAAACCCTCTACGTATCGATACAACTATACCTGTATCGATACGGGTTTTGGCAGATACAAAATGCATGTAGCTGAAACCCTAAGGTGTATCGGTACGGGGTTTACTGTATCGATACAGTTGTGTATACAACTCAGGTTTTGCTACTTTAAACTATTTCAAATCATACCAAAAACTCTTGAAAACTCCTTAAACATAATTTCAAGTTGTTTGAACTAAAAAACATTTTTGAGTTCTTTTCAATTTATTCTAAAACAATTTTTCAATTATTATATCAAAGCAAATATCTTAACAAAACTGATTGACCAAAATCCCCACAAGCATCCACTTTAGGGGTTAGGAAAATAAAAGAATGGTTCAAAGATATATCTGAGAACTTACTACTATGGAACTCGGCAAAGAAAGACATCAGATCAAATTTCACAACTCATCATAACTTCTTAAAGAACCCAATGTTAAAACCGTCCAGTCCAGGGGCACGAGAGCCATCCATAGAGCTAATAACTGCCCACACTTCCTCAGTAGAAAATGGGGCTTCCAAATCTATTGCGGATTGAGCGTTGATTCGATTCAGATGACTAGAAAATTTCTTCAACTTGATTGTAGGGACAACATTGTATAAGCTTTTGAAGTGAGACACAAATGCCTTCCTATTCTCAGCTGAGTCTTCAAGAATAGAGTTCCCAGCTTTAATACAGGAGATAAAATTAGACCGCTTCCTGAAAGAGGTCGTTTGATAAAAGAAGTGAGTGTTTTTCCCCCCAAATTGAAGCACTTCAACCGCGAAAATTGGAGCTAGTCCTGTTCATCTTTTATATATCTGGCCCAAAGATCAGATCTGAGTTCATTCAATTTCACGAATAGAGAGCGATTTCCTGGATTATGTAGAAGGTAATCTTCTAAAACTTTGATTTTTCCTTTGAATGTCCGAAGTAGAGGGAGTCGAAGAACGATAAGAGGCAGACCATGCTTTAGAACCTTTTTTTACAGCTTTGAGTAGGTTCCCAATACCAGACCCCTCAGCCAACAAAACAGCTGAATTTACCACCTCCTCATATGTGGGATCCTCTGCCCAAGAATTAAACCATTTGAAGGGACGAGGAGCATTCATCATCGACGATTGCTTTAGAATGATTAGATTATGGTCTGAGAGGCTTTTAGGCATTGCAGATTGCAACAAATTAGGACAAGAGTCCACAATTTCAGTAGAAACAAGGAAACGGTCCAGCCTGAAAGCCACTAGATTTTCACAACAATTCCCCCACATGAAGCAGTTGTTAATGAGAGGACGATCAATGAGAGAGAGATTGTCTATAAACTCATTGAAGTCCCGAACAGCTTGAGCATTGAAATTGACTCCCGATTTTTCTTCCCTGAGTCTAATGATGTTGTGTCGCGATCATTTTTTAAAATCAGAGTGTGAAAAATAGCCTTAGGTTTGATTCTTCAGAAAATTAGGGTTTTATTCATTTTAATTTACTTAATCTCGAAAATTAGGGTTTTTCCATATTAAAATCTTTGTTTAATTTGAAAACCAATTTGGAGTCGCCACCGGTCACTTCGGTAGACCAGACACCATAAAAACAACCAGAGATTCATGTTAAAACGATTTGGGTTGGGAGTCTGTTACATGTGGGGAAGGATTAGCACCCCACAAACGCCCGTTATCGGTATCTTATTGATTTCATGTGGCATTTTGGCATTTTCAAATAATAATTTGAATTTAATTTTATCAATCGTCATTAATTAGATTTAAATTCCAAATGGAGATATCCTTTTATAAGGAAATACATTTTATTCGAATACGAGATTAAGGATGCCCAAATACTTTAGGACACCCACGTTCATATTCAAAATATATTTCCGATATAAAAGGTTTTCCCAATGCATGACAATTTATGGTCTTGTTAATTTTTAAGATTGAACAATAAAAGGCTAACAATTTAATTTTCTTAGTCTAAATATTATTGATTGAAAGGATTTCTATGAGATAACATCCAACGAATTGAAAATTATTCATGTTGAAATCGATTAAATCAAGTGACATTTCTATTCAGTTTATCAAATCTAATTATTTAAAGTAATAGTCCTATTTATGGCTTTAATTAATTAACTAAGTCATTTTCCAAGTTCTATGTGATAATATGTATTAAATGTTTTATTTTGAAGTATTGATGGTATAACATCTCAATGCATTTGAGATACTATCCAAATTAATACACCAAAGCTTTCCATTTAATTCATATTAATTTACTATACTTATCTCCTCAATCACTTATTTAAGCCTAATTTAAGAACTTAAATCTAAAGCTCTAATTACTTAAACAAATTAAGTGATTAATTATTTAAATAATTAAACTATATGCACGTTTTTTAAAACATCTGATGATGGAGTCCTTGAAGCTAACGTCAATATGAGGCGGAATAACGGACACTCTTGGGACCTCAATTAGAACATTTGCATAATCAAAACGACGAAGATTGATGGTTTCCTCATCGATCGAGATTACCTTCCTCCAATGACTACCCTCAGCTTTGAAAAACTCTCATGCCAAAGGGCTAATGGAACTTCCTCCAAGGAAAGCCAGCATTTCCTTACAACTCTGAAACTGTCTTTATCAAGCCTCTCAACCGAGTCAAACCAATCTTTAATAAGGTTCTCTTTCGGGCTCCAAAAGAAGTCGAGATCATCCTGAGAAGGAAAACAGAGAACATTGTAAAACTCAAACCAAGGACAGACCGTGACGTTGAATCCATCCGAAGATAATGCTTGTTGTATCAAATCTTCATTAAACATATTTTTATATTTGACCACCAGACTAAAATCCAGCCACCGCATGTCTGACTCCGGGATGGTCAAACCTGAAAAGACAGGTTCATGACCGTTGAACGAGTTATTACAAAACCTGCCAGTAAGGGGAACTGGTGTTCTATTGGTTGCTACACTTGAACCCTTTACCAGGTTTAAGCTGCCAATATGGGCAGAAGGGGTTGTAGCTAGCTTAGGAGGCGAAGCGACCTTTGAGATACCGGGTTTTTTTTTCAAGGAGAACATCTTTGAATGATCTGCTATCTCGGAAAGAGGGAGGTTTCCTCCCCAGGACTACCGCCGACGCATTCAGACCGGACCCAGACGTAGCCCTAGTGAACTTAGAGGGTCTCCCCTCAAAAACCCTAATATTGAAACTGTCCATCAAGCGATTATTACCTTTCTCAATGGCAATTTTTACACCACTAAAATATGAGAACCTGATAAATGTAAAGGTAGTTCTCCTCCGAAGTCTTTTTGAATTCCAATAGGCAATATATGTATCCACGACCTTCCCATAATAATCAAACGCTTCCGCTAGAGACTTGGTGTTGATCCTTTTGCTAACGTTATTACGAACACAGTGACTCCAGCCCTAAGATGCCTCTCTGATCTTCCTAAGGTTCTCGTCCCAGCTCTGGAAGGAAAACCATACCACTTGTGACCACCTCCGACGCGAGAAAAAGCTAGGTGACCTTTTGCTGCTTCCTTCATTCCTTTCCTGTGTTTTATGTTTCTCGGACATTGTCTTTTTTAACACATCAAAATCTAAATTGTCCATATGATAGGTACATACGTGTTTATAATTTGATTTGCGTATTTTAAATAGGCTCCATTTCATATTTGAATTGACATTTTATGTCTAAATTAACTTCTAAAGTAACAGAAAGACCTAATTTGTATGATAATACTCTGAGGATTCAATTAGAACATTTCAAAGCTTACGGATTAATTTAAAATTGGTGACATAGTTTGGGAATATTTACTGAAATAAACCCTATTATTTTCTATATAAATATGTAATTTCCAAATAAGAATACAATTATACATATTTTAAATCACTCATGAGACAATTGAATTGCTTTTTTAAAGGAAAAAAACAACATCAGGTTATAAAAAATGAGTGTAAAAAATAATATTCATTCACAAAAATTTTAAATGAATTTTTTTCATAACATACATAAAATTATCAGATGTAAATATATATTATTATCAAAATAATATATTTTTTTGCCCAGAAAAATATAATAACAATACTATGAGAACTCATAAATAATGAACAAGCATATTTGGTGCTTATATTCATTTTCTTATATTCCCTTAGGTCATGGGTTCTAGACCCACTAGGAGAACTCATTTTTTTTCCCCTTAGAGTCTCTACTTCCCCTCATCTCTAGTTAGAATAGAAATCATTTGCCTCATTTCGGTGCCCTTATTTATGCCCTCATACTAAAAATTTAGTGTTCAGGACTAGAGTTTAAGGAATTTAGGGTATGATGTTAAGGTTTAAGATTTGAAATTTAGGGTTGTGACTTATAATTTAATTTCTTTTTGTTGGGCATAGAAAGGGGCAACGACAAGGGGAAGACGATTTTTATCCCTCTAGGTAGGAGTGGGACTAAGATTAAATTTAGGATTTGTCAAAATAATCATAAATACTAAATTTTAATGAAAAAGATATAATTATATTTAAATTGAATCTACCTTTAAATGAAATGGGTATGATTGATAGTCAATTGTAAACTTAGAGAAAAAAAAAGGCTACATGGTCAAATTTGCACCTGTAGTAATCCGAAATCAGCAATGTTATCTCTACTTTTTTTCGTAATTTTGCCTTTAAAGTCAGTCAATTGCAGCAATTTCCTTTTGATAGACGTTGACCGTTAAAGTGCTGACGTGACAGTTAACCATGAATTCATTCATGCAATTTTGCTATCGAAGTCATTTAATTGCAACAATTTTGCCCTCAGTTTATTTAGTTTTTGAATAAAATTTGATAAATAATTTATTTTTTCGAGTTGAACTTTTACAAAAAGAATATATAAAAAATCGATTAACAAATCGGTGTAAATATCATTTGGGTCTCTGGTAATTTTAGAAATAAGCAAAGTGAGAACTCTCACAAAAAATCAAAATAGTCTTCAATTTTTTAAAAAATCCATAAAATTAGTAAAAATAAATAAGATATTTAAAAATTATTGAAAATAAAAACTAATATAAAAATTAAAATGTATTATACATTATAAAATGATAAAAATATAAATACAAAAATTTAAAATTATTAAAAAATTGAACAATTTTATCAAATGATAAAACATAAATATAAAGTTATAAATATAAAAAATCAAAAAAATTTAGAAAAACCATTGAAAAAATCTTCGATTGTTTCTAGTTATGCTAAGCCAACTAATATTCCTTGAACATAGTAGTATAATTCCTAATGTATTTTTTAATAATTTTAAATTTTTGTATTTATATTTTTATCATTTTATAATTCCTAATATATTTTAATTTTTATATTAATTTTTATTTTCAATAATTTTTTTGAATATCCTATTTAATTTTTATTATGTTTATGGATTTTTTTAAAAAATTAAAGAATATTTTGATTTTTTGTGAGCGTTCTCACTTTGCTTATTTTTAAAATTACCAGGGACCCAAAGGATATTTACACTAATTTGTTAATCAATTTTTATATATTATGTTTATAAAAGTTTAACTCGAACAACTAAATTATTTATCCAATTTTATTCAAAAACTAAATAAATCATGGGCAAAATTAATGCAATTGAATGACTTCGAGGACAAAATTACATGAATGACTTCACCGTTAACTACCACGTCAGCACTTTAACGATCAACATGCAACATTGCTACAATTGACTGACTTTGAGGATAAAATTACGGGGTAAAAAATAAAGACAACATTACTGATTTCAAATTACTATAAAAACAAATTTTATCCTTTAACCAAAAAAATAATTATATTTACACTACTTCGATTTTTTTTTTTTTTTAAATATGTTGCATGATTGTTTATAATAGTACATTTTCTCAAATTTCGTGAATTGGGGGAAAGAATTTGTTGGGCTCCTTGATCCGTTGTTTAAATGGGTTGTATTATTTCCTCACTTTTAGTGGGCCAATTTCTTTTCAAATAATAATAAATGATTTTCATATAGTTTAAGGAAATTAATTGTTTTTATAAATATATTATAGACGTTTTTATAACCATCTCTCCATATTATCACTTTATCCATAAAAGAAGAATTCAGAAAGGATCTAACTTACAAGAAGTTCCACACGAATCATCACAAAGTCATATTAAAATACATGTAAAAGATTACTCCGATCAATATATGTAGGCTCTCCATAACTCTATCACCTATATTATGGACAAAAATTATTGTCTCTTTTCGGTGTCTTTTTTATGTCGTAACATTAAAATACAATTTTTAAATTTTAGATTATAAATCCTAAACCCCGACAAATGTACCCTACTTTTAATTCTCTAAATCCTAACCCTAAAACTTAAATTTAAATTCTAAATTTAATTTTTTAGTGTGAGAACATACATAGGGACACCGAAAAGAGATATAGATGATTTCTATTCATGTATTATGTAGTATGATACTTATCTAGAGTGACCGACACCAATCTTATAATCTATATAAAATTCTAAAGGGTAAATTGCCGTAATGTTCACTTACGTTTGGGTTGTGTACACTTTTGCTCATTGATTTTAAAATTTGAACTTTATGCTCATTTACGTTTTCGAGTGTAAACTTATTCTCACTGAAATGTTTTTCACTGTTAACATTTAATGAGAACCAGATTTGGCAAATTAAAGGTTAATTAATAAAAGGCTTAATACCTAAATAGGTGCTCAAACTATGCTTGTAGATCACTTTTGGTGCCTAAACTATTTTTACCTCTAAATAGGTGCCTAAAGTTTCAATTTTGGTCATTTTAGGTGTCTAACCGTTAATAAAAATCCGTTAGCCAATTAAATTGTGACAAGTGGCATGTTTTTAATTTTAATTTCTTTTAATTAAATTTTAAATAAAATTCAAAATTCAATTTTCTAAAAAAATTGACAGTTTTTAATCTTTACAAAACAGTCCCAAATCACTAACCCAAACCCCTAAATCTCCAAATTACCAACGATGTCGCCATTTACTACCTCACCAAAGACCACCACTATCGCCGCCGAACCACCACGACCGTTTCCCCCAACCACCCATTGCCGATAACCGATGATGGGTGTGCCGACGACTTCCTTTCGCGATTTTGGTTTCTTTCGACGTTAGGAAGCCGATCGACACACCTATCGCCATTTATCGGCGATTGGTGGTTGGGGGAAACGATCTTGGTAGTCCGGAGGCGGATATAGGGACGGGGCGTAACCATTAGAGGTGGATTCGGTTGGGAAAGTTAGGGATTTTGAATTTGGGGCCATTTTGTGAGTTTTGGGAAATTTAGGGTTTTTTATAAAAAAAATTAAGTTAAAAATAAATTAAATTAAAAAAATAAATAAAATAAAAAAATATTTTTTAATAAAAATAACGGTAGTTAACGGTTAGGCACCTAAAATGAC
Source organism: Hibiscus mutabilis (assembly GCA_019671005.1). NCBI lineage: Eukaryota > Viridiplantae > Streptophyta > Magnoliopsida > Malvales > Malvaceae > Hibiscus > Hibiscus mutabilis. The sequence goes on from CM033745.1 coordinate 52,594,730, forward strand.
CAAAATTGAAACTTTAGGCACCTATTTAGAGCTAAAAATAGTTTAGGCACCAAAAGTGATCCACAAGCATAGTTTGGGCACCTATTTGGGTATTAAGCCTTTTATTAATTAACCTTTAATCTGCCAAATTAGCTTCCCGTTAAATGTTAACGGTGAAAAACGTTTCAGTAAGGATAAGTATACACCCCGAAAACATAAATGAGCATAAAGTTCAATTTTTAAAATCAGTGAACAAAAGTATACACAACCCAAACGTAAGTGAGCATTACAATAGTTTACCCAATTCTAAAAAACAAGATGTCAAAATCCTCTCAAATCTTCTATGTCTCTCTAAGTTCTCTAGAATCACTATTAACGACTCCTAAAACACGTCCATTTACAGCCGTTAACCTTTGAATAAAGTCAGTGGTTTGAACTTTAATATTATGAACAAAGAAAATTGGTTTGAAATAGTCATTTTTAATGGAACTCTACAATACTCGATCCCAATTAATCAATAAATAAATTAGATATCGATGGCTATACAAGAAAAAACTGGACATCTTTAGATTGGACATGTTAAAAAACTATCCCACCTAAATTTTTATTGATATTATTTTTTTAACACATCAAATCTAAATGGTCCATGTGATAGGTACACATGTATTTATAATTTGATTCGTATATTTTAAATATGTTCCATTTCATATTTGAATTGACATTTAATGTCTAAAATGACTTCTATACTAAAGAAAGACCTAATTTATATGATACTAATGTTTTGAGGATTCACTTACAATATTTCAAAGTTTAAGGACTAATTTAAAATTTATAGTATAGTTTTGTGACATTTTCTGAAATTAACCCTATTATTTCTATTTAAAGATGAAGTTTTATCTTAGTTTCCAAAAAAATACAATTATACTTATTTTAAATCAGTCGTAAAATAATTGTATTTATTTTCTTTTAAAAAAACAAATTCAAAAGAAAGACAAAAACAGAAGAAAAAAAAACATCAGATTGTAAAAAACGAGTGCTTTCACAATTCACAAAAAATTTAAAATAGTTTTTTATAGGATGACTTTATAATAAACGGTATGCACTGTTATATACTATTAATTATATGTATTGTCGTGTACTATTAAGTATATTAATCATTTTTAAAATTATAAGAGCTAAAATTGTTATTTTTATGTTACTATTTCAATTACTTTTAAAATCTAAAGACTATAATATACCAGGTCCGTCCATGTACAAGTGTGATCCGTAATAAGGTCACAGGCCCCAAAATTTGTGGTTCACACTTTGAAAAAAAAATCTACTAATCCAGAAAAATCTATTTCCCCTACTGTACTCACGCATGAAAAAATTTAATGAAAAAGTCGGTCATTCTAATTTCATATGTTTGAATTTTTTATTTTATAAAATATAATCGTAATATAATAAATTTTGATGTTTTACAATTTCGCCTTATTATAAAATATTTTATAGGACTCATTTTAAAAAGTAACATAAAATCTGCACATTTATTAGAACGAGTCTGTCGCTGTCGTCCTCATCTCAGTCGCCAACGATTCAACCCCTATCGATATCATTTCATCACTCACCGGTATCGACTCTGATCGAAGTCGTTGTAGCCGAAACGTGTCGCTATAATTGAGATTTACTGTTTTGCGACATCTTGGACCATCGATTGTAGTCGTCGTAAACCCACTCTTTCAGTCGGCTAACCTGCCTTCAATTATGACCCTTCCACGCCGCAGTCCAGCCCGTTGTCCCTTGCACAGTGCTTGCTGCTATCGATAGGGTTTTAAAACCCTAATGATTTTCAACAAAATTTTAAAAATAATATTAAATTATATTTTAATTATTTTTAAAATACTGATATTTAATTAAATATATTCAATATTACTTTATTCGACTAGTATTAATTAAAGAATAAAATATATGTTACTAATGATATACGATTATAATCTTATTAGATATTCATCCGATTACTGTTGTCGTTGATTGTTGGACAACCCAACACCACAAGTTCAATTTTTCCTCGTGTTCTAGCTAAAGGTATGCACTTCGATTAAAATTTAATGAAATGTATATGTTTGACTAAAATTGTTATTATACCATGCGATGTCACTATTTTCGTTTAAACTTAACGGCTAGTGATTAAAATAGAAAAATATATAACGTTAGTGATGGTTTTGTCAAAAAAATAATTCGGTAACAAAAATAAAAAAAGAAACAATAGTTTAGTGACTATTAGTGTAGTTTATCCTAAATTTAAATATTAAATAAATTATACATTATTCTTTAAAAATTCGAAATTAAATATTTAATAAATTTTTGCATTTTTGAAGCTCGATAATTTGATCATCTCAATATTCGATCCATGTTTGTGACTAGAAAGACTCACATCCACCATCATTTCTAGGGTCGGGCTCGGGTCATAAGATCTTAAAATTTCGGGTACCATATATATTTGAAATTAGAATACTTTTCTTCTTTCATCCCCCTGCATTCTTCACCCCTTTGTAAGCTTCTTCTTTGGACTTTAGCATAATCATTTCATACCACATTGCTTTGTTTTTTAATTTTTTCCATCCCCGGAAATATATGAAAACCAGAGTTGCAAAAACTTTTAAACATCTTTAACGCATAATCGTTTCAACACTGCAAAATCCACCAACATTTAGTGTTGCAAATATATTAGAACAAAAGCTGTGATTTTTCAAGGTGTTTGGATCTGTAAGTTTTTTTTTTCTATTATTTTAATCAGTTAGAGTTGCAAATATATCAGAAAAATTGTGTTTTTTTAAAAGTATTTGGATTAAGTATTATGAACCTTTTAGTGTAGGGGCTGGGGTCGAATTTTTGCTAGTATAATTGCCACTAAAATTGCCCTGATTTTTTTTTTTTACAAGCAGCAGCAGCAGGGTTCAAAAATGTTGGGCTGTTGGATGTTGTGAGATCAGCTACGAAGATCAGATTGTTTTAAAGCACGGTGGTAGTTTCTTTAGTGTTTTAGTGACTTTTTATTTACAGTATTGTATTATCCGGTTCCCTTGGACTTTATTCGAAGGCGATGAATTTTGTAACAGTAGGGTTAAGTTTTGTTGCCTTGTAAGGTAGGCTGTTTTGGTTGTATCTTTCTCGACTTACGTGTATTCTTTTCTTTCATTTAAGTTTAGAGAGTTTTTGAATGAGACACATAAATTTAAATAGGCTTTTATGGTTCCTTTAATAAATCATACTTGCCGAGCAGGAAAAAAAGTATTATGAACCTTTAAATTTTACATATTTTCTATGTATTTTTTTTAATTTTTAAATTTTAAAAAATAAAAAATGTGAGCCGGGTACCTGGTACACAATTTTACGAGTACCCGACAATCACGGGCCGAGACACAAGCCGGCAAATATGATACACGGAGACCCGAATTTGAACACCCCTGCATATATGTTACTAGCCTTAAAAAAATAAAGACATAATGTCAAAATTTACCCTTAACATTTGATTCGGTAGTTACTTTGGTCTCTATTCTTTTTAAGCATTTTAACCCTCAACATTTTATTTTGGGTCAAAATGGCTCCTCCGTGTATGAAAACTGTTAGTTAACTAAGGGTAAACATCTTAAAATAACTTGATTGAATGACACGTCAGAAGAAAAAATATTTTATATTTTATATAACTTTATAAAATTATTTTTTGACTGATGTATCGTTCTGTCATATCAGCATCATTGTCTATATGACACTACTATGCAGCGTGCACTATCATGTATGTTTTTCACATCATTTCAAGTCATTTATCGCTAGTTAGCTAACATTTTTCATCCATAGAGAGGTCATTTTGGCCTAAAATAAAATGTTAAGGGCTAAAATGCTTCAAAAAACTAATAGGGGCCAAAGTGACTATTTAGTCAAATATTATGGGTATTTTTGATATTATGCCAAAAATAAATTACATATTTAATATCTCAAATTTCTTCTCACTTCTATTATGGTCAATAAACTCTTAAAAAAGTTTCAATTTAACTACTGAACTTTCAATTTACTCTTATTTTAGTCCATTCACCGCTAAATACTTAACAACATTGGGGATTTTTCTTTCAAAATTATGAAATCTTCAAACTTCATTTTTTAATGTAAAACCTTAGTTTTGAAATCCCTTTGATTTCTCGATGATGACAGGGCATCATCTTCCAAATCTCAAGTGGGAAGGTGGAGGAAACAAGCTATATATATTGATTTCACATTGATCAAACGTTGGTATTGTAGATTGGAGTTGCTTGGGATTTTTTTAGAGTTTTGGCTGAGTGTTGCGAGTTTTAAAGTGATTTTAGAAAAATTATTAACTGATAGAGTGGTAGGGAATGATTAGGTCAGTTCTCGATGTATTGAGTGGCCAAAGAAGATGTCGAGAAATGATGATTCCAGCGCCAACGTAACACATGGATAAAAAAAAGTAAAACTTTCATCTCCGAGAAAAGAAGATAAAATTAAAAAAAATGAAAAAATGATGTGGATGAACATGGCTGCCATATCAACAAAAAACAGTTTTTGTCGGCACACATCAATGCCATGTTACCATTCTATTTCTGATTTGGCGCCCGAGTGACTAAAATAAGAGCAAATTGAAAGTTTGGTGATTAAATTAAAAAATTTTAAACTTTAGTGACCAAAATAGGAATGAGATCAAAGTTAAGTGATAAAATTGTAATACATATACGTTACTGGTATTCTTTTTAAATAATTTAGAAACAAAATAAAAGAAATAATGGTCAGGTTAGGGTTTCGTCCTTGTACTATATTTAATTTGAGGAATTTTTTGTATAGTCACTGGTATTTGACTTAGTAGCCGACTAATCCGTACCAGATTTTGTAGAAGCCGATTATTGAGGTGACCCTTCAACCTAATTTTCTACATTCACAACATAAGATTCAAACTCCTAACTTTTCTTAAGGGACTTAAAGCCTCATATCGCTAGATCGACTAATTGTTGATTAGTTTGAGTATTTAATGTTGTGCTTTAATCCTTTTCTTACTGTTATTATTTTTTTTCGATTTATGGGGGAAAGAGCACTAACCATATGCATCGTTAAAAAACCTCCCTACACCTAATGGAGGAAAAAGAATGCATATGGAAGGGCTACAACAAACAAAAAGGTCAAAAAGGCAACAACCATAAAACACAAACAACGACCCTATACTTCAAAAATCAACCAATACCAGTAACATGATGACCACCCCCAAGCTGTAGATCCTGCTCAAGCAAAGCAATAACCCCACTCGGTAGTTCCTCATAAAACACTTCACTTATTCTTTGACCTCGTAGTGCCTTAGTAAACCAATCGGCAACCATATTTGAATTCCGAAGAACATGTCGCAAAACAACGTCCCAAGATCGATGGATAAATTCCCAGATTACAACCACCAAAGCGCTTGTCGTTCACGAAGTATTGCGCTCCTCAAGGCAATGAATAACCTCAATACTATCCGACTCAATTTGCACTCGACGAAAACAACGCCACACATGTTTCAACCCATCCAAAATCACCCAAAGCTCCGCATTAAGGACAGAACAGCGACCAATACCGCGACTGAAACCAAAAAGCCAATCGCCAGTATCCGAACGACAGACCCCCCCAACTGTTGCTGCATTTATGACTAAGTTCACTCCTCCATCTACATTAATTTTCACCCAAGAAACAGGCGGGAGCTGCCACAAATTCAAAGCTAGAAGAGGACGATAAGCTGTTACTTGAACCAAAGGTCTACGAGTGTTAGCTTGAAGAATTTGCTCTAGAAATATTTTGCTAGCGATGACAATATCCTTTCGTTCAACAAACTCCGTGTCAAAGAGTCTCCCATTTATGCGATTTCACATCTTCCAACATATAATTGCAAAAAATAGCCCCCAATTTGCCGAAATGCAAGCAAAAACTCCATCCTTAAAAATATTGGCAGTAATCCAATCTTGTAAAGGCAACGAGTAAAAAGTTTGAATCTGACCTGCAGAGATAAGTTACCGCCAGGAAGTGCGCGCAAAAGGGTAATCCCAAAGGACAAGAAGGATATCTTCCTATCCATGGGAACAAAACATACAACCAGCATCATCAGACATGTGGCGTCGTACGAGTGTTACTTGAACGAGAAGCTGGAAGAGGACGAGAAGTTGTTACTTGAACCAAAGGTCTACGAGTGTTAGCTTGAAGAATTTGCTCTAGAAATATTTTGCTAGCAATGACAATATCCTCTCGTTCAACAAACTCCGGGTCGAAGAGTCTCCCATTTTTGCGATTCCACATCTTCCAACATAGAATTGCAAAAAATAGCCCCCAATTTGCTGAAATACAAGCAAAAACTTCATCCTTAAAAACATTGGCAATAATCCAATCTTGTAAAGGCAACAAGTAAAAAGTTCGAATCTGACCTGCAGGGATAAGTTGCGGCCAGGAAGTGCGCGCACAAGGGCAATCCCGAAGGACATGAAGGATATCTTCATGTCATTGGGAACAAAACATACAACTAGCACCACCAGACATGTGGCGTCGTACCCGTTCCATATTAGTAAGTAAACAACCACGCCTTACAAGCCAAATAAACGAACGAATCCGTTGAGGTAGAGGCAATTTCCAAATCATGGTCCAAATATTTTGACCACGAACGGAATTATGACCCATCAGACGGTTATAAGCTGATTTCACAGTAAACATATTCTTCCTATCATCCTTCCACCCTAATTGATCAGGGCCGAGGTGTTGAGCCGGGTGTAAACAGTCATAATATGATGCACAAACTCCTCGGGTAAAACCTCACCCAGAGCCTCAATATCCCAAAAACCACTAGAATTAACAAATGAACTCACGGGACAAGGTATCGGTTGTTCATCCAGCGTATACATAGAAACAAGAGGACCATATTCAGCTAACCAAGCATCATACCAAAAATCAATGGAGCAACCATCTCTCACAATCCAGCCCATACCTTCGTGCACATTATCCCATATTCGACAAAGATTGGACCACAAACGAGAACAATTACGCGAATGCTGGTTAATCGGCAAATCATCACTCACCTTATACTTCGATCTTACCACACGAACCCATAATTTATCAACTTCCCTAAGCATTGATAGCCAATTTTCATGAGAAAAGCTTGGTTAAAATGCTCCATATTGCGAAGACCGAGCCCACCTTCATCAATTGGATTTTGTACCTCTGTCCAACGCACAAGACTGATACCATTGTGATCCACTGAGCTTCCCCAAATAAAACTCCGAATGAGCTTCTCAATTTCCATACAAACTCCTTTAGGGAGCCAAGTTGCTTGCATCGTATAACTTGGAATAGCCTGCAAAACGGAGCGTGCCAAGGTGATACAACCAACAAAAGCTAGAGATTTAGCCGGCCTCGATGCAAGATAGGCACAAATTTTATCCACCAAGTACCCATAAGTGGCATTAGTAACACGGTTATGCAAAAGAGGTATACCGAGATACTTCCCTAAATCTTGAACTTCCGAAAAACCAAAGCCATTCACAATATCTGATCTAACATCGAAGGAGGTATTTTTAGAGAAAAAATATTGGTCTTAGAAGCACTTACTTTATGTCCAGAAGATGCGCAAAAATAATCAAGGACCTGACGAATGACTTGCATCTGTCGGACCGTAGTCTCCGCAAACAAAACAATATCAATATTTTTATTTATTTATCCAAATAATTACAATTCACAATCCTCCAATTAAAAATAATTCAGATCATAAGATTGAGTGGTGTTTAAATGAAAAATTAGAGAGAAGTCGCGATTTTGATGGGCATAATTTTACTTTTTAAATGATTTAAAAAATTCCTAGTTTTATGTAAAGATTATGTTAAATTAAAGTATAATGATAAGGCCTCTCTTGATAAGGTATTGAAATTTTTGAGTACATTGAAAATAAAATAAAAATTAACGATTTATTTTTTTAATGTGTTCGACAATGAAGTTTAAAATTGGCTTATGTATCTAATTTTTTTTTAAATATATATATATATATATATTGAAAAGATAAGTAGATAATGACCTACTTATCACATGATATAGTTTTTTTAAGTCGTATCGCTTCATATTAAAACATTTTAATATTATAATTAAAAAATATCATTTTTGATGTGATTATATGATAACATCTCTTAACCCGTTAATAAGTCTCATAACTGCTTGAATCAGAGTTTTTTTTGTAAATATTACTATTTTTTTTCACCGTAGCCACTAATTAAATTAAAGGGAAAAAGTATATTTAAAAAACTACAATTTCCTAAGAGAAATTATACTTAAACGTTGAAGATATTGACTCAGAAATATATTACTATAAAATTTTATTTTATTTGAAATATAAAAACAAATGTAAAAATCTTAAAAAATTCGTACACAGCATTTCATTATTATCAAACAATTTTTAGAACTTAAACTTAATACATATCAATTTCAACATTAAAAATCAGTACTTAATTTTTCAGTTTATTAGACACATCTAAATTGAGAAATTTATATTTGACATTGAAGGCTCATTTATTAAAAGAAAATCTTAAACAAAATTTAAAATATTGATACAAATTTGGATACAATCCCAATAATAATGTTTAATCTCTCATAAAGAGAAGGGCATCCCTCGTAACCTGCCAAACAAGATTTTCTAGAGTATAATTGAAGAGAAAAAGTTTGATACACAGTCCGTGTAAAACTAAGTTTACACGTACTTTTTAAATTTAGGGGTTAGGGGTTTAGTTTAGGGTCAAAACTTTAGGGGTTTAGGTTGTAGGGTTTAGAATTTAAGGTTAGTTTTTAGAATTTAGGGTTTAGGTTTTAGGGTATTAGGGTTAAAAATTTAGAATTTGTGTTTTATAAGGTAAAAAATAGGCTTGTGCAAAATTAGTTTTACATATAGCATGTGTATCAAAGTTACCCATAATTAAATGTCATCTTTTATAACTTTATTGAGTATTTTTTTTTTCTAAAACGTTTTTCTAGTTTAATCTTTTAGCTTAAAGTACATCAATAGTCACTAAACTCTAGAAATTATCATTTTAGCCATAAAAATTATCAAATTGTTACAAAATAATCATTAAATTTATCAAACTATTAAAAATGATTATTAGACATTATAAAATAGTGTAACAATTTCAATTAATTTAATGACTATTTTGTCACAGTTTGATATATTTAATGACTATTTTGTAATAGTTTGATAATTTAATGTCCATTTGGTCACAATTTGATAAATTTAATGGCCATTTTGTAACATTTGAAAGGTCAATGACCAAAACAATTATTTTTCACAGTTTAGTGACAAATTGTGTGCTTTACCCTTTTTTAAATTAGGACAAAAGAGAGTTTTTAAGTTTCTTTTTACCACCACTATGTTTGAATTTGAGACTTAACCTCTTTTAGTTTAATTTAGTATAATTCAGTGCCTTTAACTTTATAATATTATCAACGAGTCCAAATTAATAGCACCTTTAGTTATTGCCATTACAAGTGACGGTGAGAAAAAAAAAGTTGTTATTCTACCACACAATCGAAGTAACAAAAATCTAATAATTTTCTTTATGCCGAAACAAATATTACAAATTCTATAACTATTCGGGAGAATGGGAAGGGCTTTCCCATACAGGGATCGAAACCCTAAATACGATGCTAACATGCTTGAAACCCACATAAGTGTTGTCACTAGACCAAGATCATGTTGACCAATCGGCCATTTTAAATCAATAATAAATTTGCACTTCATTCGAATATTTAAGATTGTTTTAAAAATATATAATTTTGTGTCATCACTCTAATAATGATAACTAATAATGTTATTAATTTGGATCTACTAATAACGTTATAAAAGTAGAGACTGAGTTATGCAAAATTGAATTTGAGGGATTAAATTCAAACATTAATATAGTAGAGGACTAAAACCATAATTAGATCAAGTCGAAGCTAATGAAAGAGACGATTGCTTTTATTCCATAATAAATTATTTTCTTATTAATGCAGTAAATAAAAAAAAAACTAGGGAAAGTACTTCAAAGAAATAAGCTAAAGAGCATAAAATCTATGTATAAATATGGATAGGGGTAGAATCCGTTCACTAAGCCTAAGAGTATCTAAACTATATACGTATTTTAGATCGTTGGATGAGTGAAACAGATAAACGAGATTAATACTACTTACGCGAACATTATAACTTGAAAAAAAAGAGTAAAGAGTTAATCTCAGTTGCTCATTTTCTCATCCAACAATAAAAAAAATATGTAAAACTATGAGTTTTAAATATGTAAGTGGATCCTAGGTCATATAGATATAATACATGTATCTGCAAATAAATCTGCACAAAAGTTGATCCAGCTAAAAAGGGCAGCAGTGGGGAGATCTCTGACTCTGATTCTCTTCTGATTGTGCTGCAAGTGAAAATCTAAAAGCTTGGGGATTTGCAAAGCTAAAACCATAAATCTCTTTTGTTTTCCACTCTTTGTTTGACAAATACATTAGTTTAGAATGGGCAGCAGTTATTATGGTGAACCAAACATGGGAGGGTCTTCAAGGAAAGGCAAGAAGAGTAACTCGGACAAGCCTAAGCAACCCCAGAGAGGGCTTGGTGTTGCTCAGTTGGAGAAGATCAGATTGCATGAACAAATGGGTTCTAGTTATCATCATCCTTCACTTTTCAACCAGGTATAACCAGACTATTTCTGGGCTTTTTTTGCTTGTTTTATGGAATGGGAATATTTTCTGTTTGGTACATGCAGGAAGATATGAGAGTGCAGCAAACTGCAGCTTATTCATCTATGGTGGGTAGTTTTATTCCCCTTCGTTTTCCCTCTTTTTTTACATTGGAAAAAAATTTGATGGGTCATTAATTTGATGTGTGTATGTATGTTTTTTTTGTCATCACCATGGTCATAGCATACAAATTTTGATTGAAATGGTTATAAAAATATTGAATCCTTTGAATTAAGTTGTGTTTTACATGTTGGTGTACTAACCCTAGGTGCTAGTTTTCTCCAAGTAACTTAATCTTCGGTCTTCACCATGTTGCAATGTGAGCAAGAAAGAAAAAGGAAAAAGGGAAATTGAATTGGTTGCTTATGATTTTCTCTGAATATTATACAGATGGGGTTAAGTGAATATGATCAAAGAGCGAACATCCGTTATGGTGATTCTCAACCTAGTCCAGCAGCAAGGTGATATATATATAGTTAAATTTCCAGTTTCTTCTTAAAAGAATGAACTTTTGGTTCACATTTAGAAGCTTGTAAGTGATGTTTCCAATTCGTATGTAACACAGTTGGAACCCCACCAGTGGCATCTTAGACAGCCAACATTATGCACAACCAAACATGACCAGACAACTTCTAAATGTTAAGGTGCTACACACACATACACACACATATATATATATGTCCGCATTAAATTCTTATTATTTCTTTTTTTTCCTATATATTTTGCAGGATGTACAGCCAAAAAAGATCAAGAAACATAGGAACAGTTCATTGGGATCAAGTAGTCAGAATTCTGAATCAAGTGACACACGAGAGCTAGATTTGGAGCTCAGGTTATCACTGTAAAATAAGTAATCTTTCTACCACTTGACAATGCATGTACTGCATCTTTTGCTTTCCAACCAAAGAATTGTAAGCTCATGATATGAATCTGGTCTTGTAATTCACTTGCAACTTGTTTTGGATTTTCATTTGGGAATGAATCTTGTGTAATGAAGAAGGTAGAATATTGAGTTGTAAATTTGATCTTCTTGTTCGTGAGTTTTCAATTATTTGATCTTCTTGATTGTCATTATTGAAATGTGGTTAACCGAGTACAATCAAAGTGGGGATTAAAGGTACCAACGGGTTGGTCCAAGTGATAAGCAGTTTGGTATCGTTTAAGCATGTTTCGAGTTCGAGACCTTGTGTATACAACCAGAAGACTCAACCACCAAAACCATGTGTGACGCTGGGGGTCGGTTCAGATTAGTCAAGACACAACAAAAAAAAGTGGGGAATAAAGGTTTCTCAATTAAGATAAAAAAAAACAGTCCACTTTGGATGTATTTCTAATAATTTTATTCAATGCATGAACTTCCTATGTAGCAATTAGCATTGTTGCTAATGAACATATGACTTCATGGTCAATATTTGCTGCTTTTGCCTTTAGACAATGAAATGAAAACTAAGACCGAACCACTAACTGAACAAGTGTTATGTCAGAGAGGGAAAAACATCTGTCTTTCACTGAAACAAAGCCCTAGATATATTTCGGTTGTTATGTAATTTGCTTGCCTAATGCTTAGCTCCTAGGCCCTAGCTGCACTATAAGTTTTTACTATTCAAATTCTTTCGAATTTATAAATAAAAAGATATTAAGCATATAAATATATTTGATCTCACGTTCTATTTAATGTTATACCAACGACATGCCAACAGAAATGAATTCAATTGACTTGAAATTTTATTTTTATATGATATAAGTATATGTTTTTAAATATGAAGTTTGTATATCAAACAAGATATAAACCATACAAACATGTGAATATGGTAAAAAAAAATTAATGTTTTCAATCAACTGTTGATGGAGCAGCCATTGTGAATGTAGCTTTTCACGTGTGAAGAAAATAAATATTTAACTTCCAACCCTAATGCTAACCCCATAATATAGAATGATGATCACTTTAGAAAAAAACTAAATAGAACTCTAGAAAATTAGGGTTTTGTAATTGGATTATTATCTTGTATATTGTTGATGGAAAAAGTATTCTACATGTAGAGATTTAATGATGTTAAGTGTTCGATTTACGATTTAGAATTTTAGGCTTTAATATTTAGAATTTAAAATTTTATATTTACGATTTAGATTCAAGATTTATGATTTAAATTTTAAAATTTAAGTTTAGGGGTTATAGTATTCAAATATGTCAAATGGCATTAAAATAGATCCGCTTATAAAGTATTTTCCACTATCGGTATATATGAAATATTATAATAAGTTAATAACCCTTAAAGCGATACTTTGCTAGCTTCTTTTTTCCTCCCTTTTGCTGAGCTGAAACTTGAGATTTATTTAGAGTTAATTGTATTATACGTTCCCAAATTATAACTCTTATTTAAAATTGATTTCTAAAATTTTGAATGTTTTAGTATCAACCCAAAACTATGATCTTCATCTTGAATTGATCCCAAAATTTTAAACGTTTCAATTTTATCATCAATTCGTTGTTTTTGCCACATTATTTTACTACATAACACTTCAATAATTTCATAACATTTAATAATTTCATTAACAATTTTATTAACATGAGATATGATTAAAATATACTAATAAATTTAAAATAAAATTTAAACCTTCAAAAGTTTGGGACTAATTTATTTGTATATTTGCCATTAGAGCAGTGCATTTGCAAGTTGCAGGTGATCTTAACGTGTTTATTCTCTGCTTTCACTGTACAAAAAGTAGTTTGCTTTAAGAAATTTGTAATGTAAAAGCTATGAATATACCCCCAGAAACAGCTGTATTAATAATACAACATCATTCAAATAATTATTATTCCTATCAACACCTAAAAAGCTTATTAAGATAATTGGTTCGTACATTTAATTATTTCTTTAACAGGTTAAATTTCAATATATGTAATCTCTTTATTTATCCCGGTCTATGATTTCTTTTTGTAAAGATGATTACTCATATAATTATTTCAACTCATTATGATGGTTAATATATCAAAGAGTGAGCTATATAGATAATATATAGGATTCAGTTACACAATATAAAATTTTTATTTTACAATGATTTTTGATCAAATGAGTGTAAATTGATAAGTGGTATTAAAAGTTAAAAATGAGAAGATTTTTAAGGGGAGAAAAGAAGAGAAGTGGATAATCTAGATCCCCAACTATGTGGAGGTCAAAAATCTAGATAGATTTTGAAGTTTGGGGTATTTTTTGGTGAAACAAACACTAAATTTATGCATTGGGGGTCAAAATGGATGAATTGAAAATTTTGGGATCCAATTGTAGTTGTCGAAGGTGTGAGCGACAGTTGGGGACAATGTGAGCGGCTGTTGGCGGCGGAGGATTTAGTTAAAGTTCAAGAGTCATATTGATATTTTATCTAAAGTTCATAAATCAAATTAATATTTTATTTAAAGTTTAGTGGTTAAAGTAATATTTTATCTAATATTCAGGGGTCAAATTAAAATAAACCCTTTTGACTAATGTGTCACTTCATCAAACTAGAGTTAACACCCAGTGACCAAAATGTTATAAATCAATAACGTAAATGACTAAAACATAACTTTTTACAAAACTAATGACCAAATTCAAACACATCAAAACCAAAAGGGATCAACCATGTAGTTTACCCTTACAATAAGACTATGGTGAATACTTACTTAAAGGGGAAATGGATAAATCCAAAAGAGGAAAGTACCGGATCCTTGTGCATCATTCACGAATAGTAAGAAATAGGGATATGGACCCCACTAAGTGAACATTGAAGAACTCGATAATTCCATTGCAAACACATAAAAGTATAATCAACTATTTATTTGGCCTTTTCACGAGAATAAGTGACATTAATGTTTAAAATAAATTATCAAAAATTTAAATACTTAATAATTGCATTGTTTGTTTTGTCTTTTTATTTAAACTTCATAAAATATAAATCATGTAAAAATAAAAGTAAACTATATCAGATGCTACTAAATTTTTACTACTGATTCGAAAATATTATTGGACTTTAAAATTGTTTAAATTTAACACTGAACTTTACTTTCTGACTCGTTTATGTCACTTCACTGTCAACTCTTAACGGAAGCGTTAACTTAAAACGACGTCGTTTTAGTGCGGTTGTTTTGAAGCCTAATTTAGGCTAAAAGGACGCCATTTTGCTGTGAAAAATTAACAAAACCCATGCATTTGGAAGATTTGAACTCAAAACCTTTATATACAAAAAGTAAGCCTTAACAACTAAACCATCATGAAATTATGTAATATTTTACCACAAATATTATGTGTCAAACTACAATTGAGATTAATTCAAATTATATTATGAAATAAATAATATTAATATATAAATAAATATAAAATATATTGTTTACATATATAAATAAAAAATATTATTTTTATATATTATTTATAATATAAATGTATTATTTTTAAAAAACAACTAAAAAAAGATTATTTACATACATATATATATATATATATATCTCAATATATATAAACTATTACCACTGACTAAAAAATGTCACTGAACTTCAAAATTGTTCAAATCTAACACTGAACTTTACTTTCTAACTCGTTTATGTCACTCTACTATTAACCCTTAGCGAAATTGTTAACTCAAAACGACGTCGTTTTGGTGTGATTGTTTTGAAGCCTAATTTAGGCTAAAACAAAGTCGTTTTGCTGTGGAAAAAATAACAAAACCCATGCATTCGGGGATTTGAACTCAAAACCTTTATATACAAAAATTAAGCTTTAACCACTAAACTAACATAAAATTATGCAATATTTTACCACAAATATTCTATATGTCAAACTACACTTGAGATTAATTCGAATTATATTATGAAATAAATAATATTATAAATAATATTAATATATAAATATTATAAAATATAAAATTTATGTATAAATATATATAAATAAATAATTATTTTTATATATTATTTATAATATAAATATATTATCTAAAAAACACTCAAAATATTCCTAACAATAATATATCTATATTATAAATAATATATAAAAACCATAAACACTAAATTTTAAACTCTAAATCATAAATCTTAAGGTTTGGGGTTTGAAGTATGGGTTTATAGTTAATGGTTTATTACATATTATTTTTATATTATATATATTATTCATAATATAAATATATTATTTTTATATTATATATATTATTTATAATAAAAATATATTATTTTTTTAATAAAACCACAAAATATTCGTAAAAACAATATGGCCCTGTTTGGTAAAGAGCGGTTTGAGCCAAAATTAGAGGTTTGAGCTAAAGTTAGAGGTTTGACCGGTCAAATCCGCTAATTTAGATGTTTGGTAAAGAGCATATTGAAATAGCGGATTGAGGTGAAACCTATAATTTTGAAAAAGCTGCAAATATAAGCTTTTTGAAATTAGAGGTTTTGACATAAAAGTTATAAAGACCCTTTTACCCTTAACAATTATAAAAAATCTCCAAATAACCTAAATTTAACCTTTTCTATTTTAATTCTTCAACCTCAAGTATTTACATTGTGACATTTGTAAACTAGTACTTTTTTCTTTTTATTCTCAACATTTATATTTGTATTTAAATTTAATAATTAATTAATTTATATTAAAAATAATTATATAAATAGTAAATTAATATATTGATCTTTCAAATATGGTTAGTAATGTTATTTTAAAAAATATTTTTCATAATTTAATTAATATTAATAGATACAAAATATTGATAACTAATAAATTATTCAAACAAGTATCGAATATAATCATGTTCTTATATGTCATTTTGCTTGTTTAAATAATCAAACAGCTAATAGCTATCAATTAATTTTACCAAACACTTTTATACAATCAACTAATACAATCTGCTAGTCAAATCAGCTAATGCAATCAGCTAATGTAATCCGCTATCAGCTATCCGCTAATTGCCAAACAGGGCCTATGTTTATATTATAAATAATATATAAAAAACTATAAACCATAAATCTCAATCCCTAAGGTTTAGGGTTTATAATTTAGGATTTAAGGTTTTATATTTTATTTATAATATAAATATATTCTTTTTATGAATTTTTTAGGTTTTTTTTAAAAAAAATAATATTTTTATATTATGAATTGTTGAAATATTTATTTTGATATAACTCAATGAAAAATATTTTTGGACTTATTCAAATATTGCAAAAATAATTCAAAGTCCATAAAAACTTGAAAAACTATGTTTAAAAATGTTTTCTAAGTGTTTTGACTCATTCCTCAACTTAAAATATTTTCATAAAGTCAAAACTACTTAATTCTTGAAAATGTTGGAGTAAAGTTTCTAACCTTTAGCAGAAGTTTCGAAACTCCCTCTTACAAGAGTTTCCATACTTTTGCAGAAGTTTCTAAACTTATGATTCCACACAGTTTTCAAGTTTCGAAAATATTGAGTAAGTTTCGAAACTTTGAGCTCCAACGGTCAAATTTTCAAATCCGTCTCGAAGAGTTTCAAAAATCTTTGAGTAGTTTGAAACTTATATGCAGGTGAGCATTGAATGCTTTGTTTTAAAGTTTCCCACTGGCTCCATACCATCCTCAACGAATATAAACGACTAGTAGCTCATTCCACACTATAAAAGAAGGCTTAAGACACTTGAAGAACAAGAGGATGGACATCCAAGCTTAAAGATCAAGAGAGTATAGTTTTTCATTGTCTATTTTGTAATCTCTTGTAATTTAGTCCAAACCTAGTGAGCCAAAATGTGTAAACACCCACCTAGAGAGGTATTTTGTTTACAAATGTCAAGACCTCATTGTTGAGGGATAAGTTCTAGTTGATCCTTATAAAAACTAGAGAGAGGGTTTTATCTTAACCCGTGAAAAGATAGGGATGTAAAGGTTACCCCTTGAACCCGTAAAAAGAGAAGAATTCATTGTTAGTGAATTGAGAAATCCTTAGTGTGGATGCTAAGATAGTGGATGTAGACCTTAGTTAGAAGGTTGAACCACTCTAAAATCGAATGTGTCAAATTGTCATTCTTTCGGTTTTTGTTTTCCCAATTTTAAAAGAAACCTCTACACCCTTCATCAGTGCTAATTTCAGTTGAAGACATCGAGCCTTTCATGAATGATGTATAAAAAATAGTATATTTTTATTTATATATATTGATATATGTAAGTAATATATTTTATATTATTTAGATAATTTATAGTATTATTGATTTCATAATATAATTTGAATTAATATCAAGTGTAGTTTGACATATATAATTATTTATGGTAAAGTATTATATAATTTCAGTTTAACAACATAATTTTGGGCTAAATTAGGCTTCAAAACAGTTGCACACGAGTCGGAAAGTAAAGTTTAGTGTTAGATTTGAACAATTTTAAAGTTTTGGTTAATTAGTTGACTAATTTTTAGTGGACGAGACCATGGATGACGAAGTAGACCGGGACCATATAATATTTTTTTCCAAAAATGTTTTTTAAGTGTATGTAAGTATATATGCAAGTATATGAAAATTTTAGAACGGACGACACACACCACTGCACATCATTAACGCAACACATTGTTGTACACCACTAAATTTTTAATGACTTAAATTATTATTAAAAATCTCAATAATTAAACATGCAATTAAAATTATTTAAAAATAAAATTTTAATTTAATAAATCACTCATAATTGTATTATAGCATTTTTTAATTAAAAATATTAAAATCAAATCCTTCATCGTCCACAAATTCTAGCCTTAACCCCAACTCTTTTTTTCTTTTAGCCGCTGTCGCAGCAGATAGATAATATTGAACCCAGTGTAAGCCTAGCATAACTAAACTAGAGGTTCAGCTTTGCACATAGGCAAATGGATAAAACAGGGGGTTGTCTAACATACGGCAAGTTATGGTGCGACTACGGTGCGACACCAACTGAAAATGTTATACTTTTTAATGACACTTTCGGTTGTGGTAAGTATCAAAACTTTAAAAATTTTGTTAGATCAAGAAAAAAATGTGTAACCGGAAGTGTGTACAGCCGGTAAGTTAAAAAATACGGCACTTAAAATGTTACTCACCAACTTAAATGTTACATAAAGATATAACATTTTAAGTTGACATGGTAAGTTCAGAAACTCACTAACAAGTATGGAAACTTACCATAATATGTAACATTTTCGGTTGCAACCTAAAATTTAAAAAACACGGAACTTAAAATGTTACCCACCAACCTAAATGTTAAGTTGACATGGTAGGTTTAGAAACTTACTAAAAAGTATCAAAACTTACTATGATATGTACCCACCAACCAAAATGTTACCAAAAGATATACATTTTAAGTTGACATGGTAAGTTTCGAAACTTACTAACAAGTGTGGAAACTTATCATAATATTTAACATATATAGTACCATTATATATAACATTTTTGGTTGCAACCTAAAATTTAAAAACTTAGATAAGATTTCTAGTTGCAACCTAAAATATTCCAAAAAATATAACATTTTAAGTTAAAACCTAAATTGTAACTACTATGGATAACACTTTAGGTTGGAATGATACATTTATTGTAAGTTTCGAAACTTCCGACTAAGTTTCAATACTTGTTGTGAGTCTAGCTGAATTTCAAGTTCTTTAACTCTTTAATGGTGATTTTGTTAATTCTGAATTAAAGCTAAAATTTTCTATTGGGTAATGAAGATTTCTTAGAGTATATGAGTAATCTAAACTTAATTTTAACAAATTAAACCCAGAAATAATTATTTGAAGAAATAACTTATTTTTTAAGTTCTTTAACTTTTTAATGGTGATTTTGTTAATTCCAAACTAAAGCTAAGATTTTCTATTGGGTAATGTAGATTTCTTAGAGTATATGAGTAATCTAAACTTGATTTTAATAAATTAAACTCGAAATTAGGCAATTGATGAAAAAAATAGCTTATCTTCAAGTTTTTTAACTCTTTAATGGTGATTTTGTTAATTCCGACCTAAAACTAAGATTTTGTATTGAATAATGAAAATTTCTTAGAGTATATACGTAATCTAAACTTGATTTTAACAATTCAAGCCAATAATTTGGTAAATGATGAAAATTGTAATATTGCTTTTAAGCTAGAATTCTTGCATTTCAATAAAACTCAGAGCAATATTTCGATACTTGTCGTGAAATATTTTCATTCTTAGACGGTCAAATCTCATATAACAATTTAGGTTGAAGTAAGTAAAATTTTAAGTTTCAACCTAAAATGTTATACAAAATTATAAAAATTTAAGTTGCAACCTAAAATGTTATGCAAAATTATAACAATTTAAGTTGCGACCTAAAATGTTACCAATTTATGTTTCAACCTAAAATGTTATAAATGTTACCAATACATAAAACATTTTAGTTTGGAAACCTAAACCTGAAATATTACCCAAAATTATAACAATTTAGGTTGGTAACTGGGTAAAAGAAAGAACCAGTCACGTTGTATATTAGTCGCATTTTAACCGTCGTACAGCAGGCTTACCCGATGAAACAGGTCAAACCATGAACTAGAATATCCAATGCTTGCGATGAAAATTTGTTTTATAGTTATCTTACTTTTATCAAACAAACAAAAAAAAAATCAAATCGTGAAATTGAAACTCAAAGCAATTTAAATTTGTCCAAGATAAGGTAGGTGTTTGGGGTTGATGTTAGGGTTCGTCGACGATGGAAGATTTGATTTTAATATCTTTAATTAAAAATATTATAAAAAAATATGAATAGTTTATTAAATTAAAATTCTAATTTTATTTTGCAAAAATTTTAGTTACATATTTAATCCTTGAGATTTTTAATAATAATTTAAGAGTGCGCAGAGTGTATGTCGCCCGTTCTAGACCCATCCTACAAGTATATCATTATTAATCATATAAAGATCACAAATGAGTGATTTAAGAAGCTTCTGGGAATGGATATATAGGGTGTTCATGGATGGTTAACCGTACCTGAACGGTTTATTGGTATGGTTATCAGAATGAAAATTTAACATTTTAGTGAACCGTTACTGTCCCGTTTAAACTAGTTATCGCCTAAATGGTTAATTAGTTTATTCGGTACGATTACTCGGTTAACTATTAACTGTTTTATATGTAGTATTATAAGTAATATATATTCGTTAGTAATAATTTTAATAATTTAATATCATTATAAAATTTTCTTATGATCATAATTTAATATCATTATAAAGTATGGCCTAAGTATGATAAGTACACATTATTAGTAATAAATCAATAATTTAACAACGTTGTAAAATTAATTTTAAATTTCTTACCGATTTTTTCGGCTACTTTTGCCTTCGTTGGATTACGATTGAAAACTTCGTCATCTCGTCGTTCAAACCGACAAATGAACTGTTGATGGAATCGTCGATTGCACCATCGACAAACATTTAACAATGAAGAAAAAAGACTCCGAGTGGGTTCTAACTGACAGCTAGAGGGTGAGAAATGTTGAATGGTAAGGTACGCGATGCTTGGGCAGTGAATAATGAACCACCAACGTGTGAGAGATGTCAAACGGCGAGAGAGATGCGATTTGAGGGTTTGATTGACAAAAATTGAAACTTTGAGATTTTAAAAAAATCATAAATTAAAAAATATACATAAGAAACAAGCCACATGTAATGTTCCAATTAAATGACGAATTTTTTAACAACAATATGAAACGTTAGATATCTATTTAACCCGAAAAATAGTTCAGAACCTAACTAGAAAAAATATGGTAAATTATTCAAATGACCATTTAGCTATAAGGTTGGTGTCAATATGACCATTATATTTTTAATTTTGACAATTTACCATTTAACTATTTAATTGGTATCAATCAAGTCACATGCAGTTAAATTCTAATAGAAAAGCTAATGTGACAGTTAGCATAAATTTGAATAATTATACATTTGGTCACTGTTACTTATAGATTTTATCAATTTAGTCATAATTTTAATTAAATTCAATAAATTAATTATTTATGGGTAAAGTTCACAAATGGGCACCAAACTTTGATCAATAGTTCAATTTGGTAACCAAACTTTCAATTGCTTCAATATTAATATTAAATTTTTAGTTTTGATTCAAATTGGCACTAACCCGTTAATGACGGTTAAAATGGTGATGTGACAGTTAATTTTTTTGTATAATAACACATTTAGTCCTCCACATTTGTACATTCAAACGATTTAGTCCTAATTCGAAAAATAGTAATAAATTTAACCTTATTATTTACACATTATTTCAATTTAGCCCTATTTTTAATTAAAAATAATTTAACATGAAACCCTAAACACCTTATTTTCCCCTTCCATCTCCCCTCCCAAAATTAAATACTATCCTTCCCATTCAACCATTTCCCTTCCATGTCCTCCATTACCTCCCAAAAAGACTTGCGGTGTTGTTTACCCTACACTATAACCAACCATTTCTTTTTTATAAACAAGAAAAGTATTGACCCCAGCTCCTTTGACCTCTCACTCGACTCGATCCACCTCTCTAAACCACGGAAGAGAACGATCAAAGCCATGTACAAGCTAAAGGACTAAAGCTTCCTGTTGCCCAGATTGGAACTGGTTAGAAATTATTTATGCATCTCATCTCAATCGCATCATTTCACTTGCTTTATATATATAGTGCTCAACCTGTTTCTTGACTAATTATTCCTAGTAGATCTAGCTTGTTTCTAACGATGATGGCAATTGCGGTGCAGGTCCTAAGGTGGTGGTTTTCTTGCACGGGTTCCCCGAAATTTGGTACTCATGGAGGCACCAAATGGTTGCCGTGGCTAATGCTGGCTACCGAGCAATTTCTTTCGGTTTTTAGGGGCTATGAACCCTTAGAGCATCCATCAGAACCAAAGAGGGCAACCTTTAATGACTTTGTTGATGATGTCGTTGCCCTGCTCGATTCTTTAGAAATCAGTAAGGCACAATTATTATTGACCGTGTTTCCAAGGATTTCGGGGCCTTCGTAGCCACCTTGTTTCCAAAGATGGCTGGTGAGTACTTTCATTTCTGCTGAAACTCAAATACTACAAATTAAGCTCAACTTTGTCATGTCCGTCCGTAAATTCCCTTCCCTGTAGGTGTCGGCGAGAGCTGAAGCCAATTTTGCCCGCTTTGATGCAAAGACAATCGTATGCAAGATCTATATTATGTTATCCGAAAGTGAACCCCTAGTTGCAGCTGCTGATAATCAAGAGATCATGGATTTGGTCGATTCATCTACACCTCTACTGCCATGGCTGAGCGAGGACGATTTAGTAATTTTGGGAGGGGAGGGGAGGGGAGGAGGAAGGAAGGGAAAGAAAAATACGAGGGATAGAGTTTGGAGTTAAATTATTTTTTAACTAAAAATAGGGTTAAATTAAAATAATTTGTAAATAATAAGAGTTAAATTTATTATTTTTTTAAATTATGATTAAATCATTTGAATGTACAAACATTGAGGACTAAATGTGTTATTATAAAAAAATTTAACTGCCAGTTCACACCGTTAATGGGTCGGTGCTCAATTTGAATCAAAGCTAAAAGTTTAATGATAATATTGAAGCAATTGGAAATTTGATTACCAAATTGAATAATTGATCAAACTTTAGTGACTATTTATGAATTTTACCCGTCATTTAATTAGGCTGTGACACATGTTACCATCTAATTGAAGGAATTTAAACATTTTTATTTGATTTAATAAATTTATTTTTTTTTCAATGAGGTGGTGACTTACGTCACTTGAATGGATCGAAGAAAAACAAATCAACAAATTTGGTCTAGGCACCGGAAAAGAATAGCATGCTTACCACTGGGCGAAGCATCACTGTGATATTTTTTTGCAACATAAGTTATATATGTGCGCTCCTCCCTGCTCATCCTCTTATTCCACTAGACACAATCCCTTGCGATGCACAAACAAATCATCATTAAATCTTGATTCGCCTTTCATTAAATTTAAAGACAAAGAAAAACAAAGCCATGGAAATGGAAAACAAAGAAAGAAGTTGTGGGGTACCTGGAGATAACGTTAGAGATTTCATCAACGACGAAAGTAGAGGAAAACTTGGCGTTCGAGAAAGACCGAGCCATTTCTTCTTCTTCTTCTTGGAATCCAACTTTGGGTTTGATCGCACTTCAAGGCTACTGCAGAAAAGCTTTTTCTTTTCTTGAAACGAAAACAAGACGCCGTCAACCAATCAATATCAAAGCCCTTAATTTGCAAGTGGGTTGATGATATAACGGCCGAGATATGTTGTATGATTTGAATGCTTGCCTTTTGCTTCCTTCTGCTATTGCCTATATGGGTTTTGTCTTTACGGGGGGCTTGTTGCATGGTGACTACGCAGAGCGTATTGAAAGGTTGCTTAGGGGTCAATTGACCCCACTTGGGTTAAAAACTCCTTGTAAATAGCATGGAAATTTAAGAGAGAAAAAAATTAAATGTATTCGAACCTACTTAATTCACTACATAGAATTTCAATGGACAAACTTAAGAAAAAAATTAAAAATAATATTTACAAAAGTGGAGTCACTACAACAGAACAGGTTTTTAGCGGCGTTTTTTAGCACCACTAAAAACACTCGTCACGCTCAGAAAAACGCCTCACGATGCACCGCAACAGTTAGCGGCGTTTTAGACTAAAAAACGCCACAGATTTTGATCTATAGCGGCGTTTGTATTTTCAAACGCCGAAATGCCTCTTCTTTAGCAGCGTTTGGTTTATCAAACGTCGGCGCTCCTCTTCTTTAGCGGCATTTTTTAATTTAAAACGCCGCAAAAATGTTGCGGTTTTTTGTGGCGTTTTTCCTTCAAAACGCCGCTAATACCTTGTACTAGTGGCATTTTTTTGACAAACACCGCGATATGCTACTATTTTTTAGCGGCGTTTTTAAAACAAATGCCGCTAAGCTTACTGCTTCTCATACTCTATCTGTAAAATGTAAAGTACCCAAATTGAACCTGTAACATTATCCAAATAACAACAAATTCTAAAAATCAATTACAAAAAGTAAGTAAAAGCAACATAAACAAATTCAAGTCTAACATTAAATTGAAATATTGTTCAATGTTAAATTGAAATGTAGTTCAACATTGTTCATTTGAGTTCACACAGGAACGAACCTAAAACTATTAAGATGGTGGATTCTTTGGTTGGTTCTGCCTTAACGTTGCCATCATTTCTTGAAATTCTCTTTGGAGATTTTGATATGCTGCTTCTTTCTCAGCTTCTCTTACTGCTATCTCAACTTCCCTCATTTCTCTCTCAGCTTTTTTTTTCTCTCTCAGCTTCTCTCGCTTCTACCTCGGCTTGAAATTGAGTTAACTGTTGTTTGAAGCGATTAATTTCTACCTGAAAATACTAGCTCTTTGATGGCATGTACTAAGACGAGCTAGATCCAAAATATTTTGTCGGGGCAACGAATGATCCTTGGCAATGAAACTCGACCATATTTTTTAGGACCCAAAACGTCAGCAATAACTTGATTTTCGATCTCATCCACATTAGCAGAGCCAATAGTTGAAATCGTAGCTTCATACTCTGTCATTTTTCCCTCAATTTCGCCTAATAATCAATTAAAAATATATAACGAATTCAAACATTATTTAAAATAAAAAATGTTATACTATTGATATAAATATAACATAATCCAGATTTTTTGTCCAATGAATATACCATAATTTATGAAGCTTCGGGAGTCATAGGAGAGTCATCCTTTTTGTGTGTGTAATGTCGAAGATCTTTATCTGTCCAACGCTAGTGTCAGTTGTAACTTGCTATAACGTATAATAGAAATTAATACTTACGAAAAAGTATTACATTAAAAACTAATCAATAATTAAAAAAATAATACCTCGTCATTAGCTATACGAGCAAAACTCTTCGACCCGACAATGTGAGTAAACTTCTGTTGATGTCTGCTAGCAACTCCAACGCGCTCTCGATCCTAAAATTTAAAATTTGCATTACGTATAAAGCTAATATTATAATGACAATATTATTTTTTAAAGTGCATCAATCATACTTCTCCTTTCGTTGAACTCCAAAATCCGACTGCATCTTCCTATTGATATCGGAGAATTCTTGGTGGGACATTTTGCAGCTTCTCTTGAAGGCTGAGATTATTCTTGAAATATGTCTTTTTCAAAAAGCTTTTATTGTCTCTCCATTTCTTTCCTAATGCATGCTTCACATAATCGCCTGGGACCTCCAAAGAAAATTTATCCTACAAATTACACAATCAAAGTAAATATCAATATTACTATTGAACTGTAGTGGATTATCTATTACAATGACATTATTACCTTAACAAGATCCAGAACCTGATTTTTGTTACTATTCTGCATCTGATGCTATGACTCATAATTAATCGGCAAAATTGAAGCATTGCGTGCAACAATGCCTAAGTAATTGCCCAGAACACTTGTTTCTGCCCCGATGGGTTGGCCGACATTGTTTCTTGAAACTTTCACGCGATCCTCGATAGGAAGATTGTATAATTCATTCAATATCGTGCGCCCTCTAGTCTTGCACCTTCGACCATTTTTAGCTATATAAAAAATAATTCGGTAATATTTTTAAAATAAAGTCAATAATAACAAACAGTTGGCTTTCAAATAAAGTGTTGAACATTACCTTCAATTTCTACATTTTCAACTATTTTCGGAACTTGTGAAGATCCAACATCAGACAAATCATCATTATTTGTTACTTCTCGCGAAACTTGAACAATCCGCAGATCACTTAATTTCCTCCTAGGCATAATATCTGCAATAAACAAAAAACAATTTTAGTAACTAGAGACAACAATAATATTAATGAATGTATTTGATAGCAAGTTAGAAGTAATAATATTACAAATTAATAAGTTAAGATGTAAATCTTACTACATTGCTATGCAGTCAGTTTTCATTTAAATCTTCATCCATGTCCTCCGAACCCATTGGAATTGTGAATTAGAACTAGTGATTGTTCCATCTAAGTTCTGTACTGCAAAAGGTAAAGTTTCTGATCTTGTTTCATTGTCATCTCTACTTCTATCCCCGATGTCTATCAAGTCTCTAGGGGTGTTACAGAGTACAACATACCAACTCTCTTTCATTGGATTATGGCAATAAAAAACCTGTTTGACTTAAGAAGGAAATACATATGGTTCGTCCATCAATTGTTGACCTGTGTGAATTAATCGAGAGAAGTTCACCATTGTAAAACCAAATTGATATCTTTTAATGCCTCAAGTAGTATTTACATCAGCCCAGTCACAATGAAATAACACAACTTTTTGTTTTCCATAATAATCCAACTCAATAATGTCTGTAAGAATTCCATAATATTCTACATCTCCCTCCACTGGATGATTGTCCCTAGCACTAGCATAACTTGTAGTTGAAGAAGTAACAACTGCTCCACAATTTTGTGTCCTCCTTAATCTTTCCCGAGACTTCGTATGGAACCTAAATCCATTAATAAGGAATGCATTATATCTTTTAATAATTCTATTAAGACCTTGAGAAAGCCATTTCACCTCTTCGCTAACTTCTCTCCACCTCAAACCTATTACACGTAAAAGGTAAATTAGAATAACATTAATATTGATATAGTAAAACAAGAAAAGTTATTAGGTACATGTCGTACAAAGATTTAGTTGCTTACCGTCTTTCCTAACCAGTCATGAAAAGTTTCTATGAACAACTTATGAATCTCTCGTTAACGAAATTGCAACTCTTCTTTAAACTCACTATAAAGTAAGTTACGTGGTTAAAGAATGAGAAATATAAAAGATAAAGTGAAAAATTATAATTTATATAAACTTACGTGCGTAAGGGCTATATTGATTCATGATGGAAAAGAACATATCGATGTGCTTGTACCCAAGACTTGTCATCCAACTGTGCAATGTCAACTTTGCCGAGATGTTCACCAAAACATCCAAACAAACAAGTCTCGACTAAGTTATTAGTACTGCACACTTCATTTCTATTTGGTCTATTAAATCTCGTTTCAACATCTTCCAAATATCTTGAGCAAAAAGTCAGACACTCCTCTGCTAAATACCCTTCAGCAATTGATCCTTCCGAATAACGCTTATTACGATAGTAAGACTTCAACTTGCACAATAACCTAGATACATAATAAACACAACATTATATAAATAGTTGTAATTTAAAAAATATTCAATAGTGATTGAATATATATTTAACAATTTGCACCTCTATATATGATACATCCACCGATAAAAAATTGGTCCACCAACTTTAGCTTCGTGAGGGAGATGAACCAACAAGTGCACCATAATTATGAAGAATGAAGGTGGAAATATCTTTTCCAAGTTGCATAAAGTCAAGGCGACTCGATCTTGCAGTTTCTCAAGTTCTTCAACCATCAGAACTTTCCCACAAATAGCTTTCATTATATTGGAAATTTCAATTATATAAGATGTCACCTCATTTGACATACAACCACGTAATGCAACTGTCATTAAATCTTGCATCAATATGTGATAATCATGCGACTTCAGAGAATAAAGTCTTCAATCTTTAACACTGACACATTGAGATATATTTGATGCATACCCATCTGGGACCTTTATATCTTTCAACACCATGTATAACACTTCTTTTTATTTCTTCGACATTGCAAAAATAGAAGGCGGTAACAAAGTCTTTCCATTAGGAAGTTCCTAAGGATGAAGATCATGTCGAATTCCCATGTCAACTAAGTCAAGTCGACTCTTTAGATTGTCTTTAGATTTTCTATCGACATTGAGAATGGTCCCGATAATATTCTCACAAACATTCTTCTCAATGTGCATGATATCAAGATTATGTCTCAAAAGTACTTCTCTTTTTCCACAACTCAGCCTCATTTGATTTTATCTTGTTTATTAAAATAAAGCCATTATTATTATTATTATTATTTCAATTTATTTTGTATATCTATAAATAAACTGAATTATAATAAAGTCCTTAGAATAATATAGTTATTCTTGAATGTCCTTAGTCAAGAATTATTGTGGGCTTGGACAACAATAATGTATTAAGACTAATATGTAGTTGATTGATGACAAAGTGTTGTCATTGACATGAAGATGTCAAAATCAATACATAAGTATGTGTTAGGGAACAACATACTGGACTGACCCACTATGAGCATGTTTCTTGGATTATTATGTGACAATCACAACATTGCTTATGGTGATAACTACATGTATGATCCTCAGACTTGAGATCATCATTATTTCAACATCGTGAGTGACATATTTTGATACGGTCAAACGTGTGTCGTAACTGACTACACTATAAAGACTGATATTGGATATGTCATAATCCATGTAGCGAAATATGGTTGATCAAGATAGAATTTGTCCCTCCTACATAATAGGAGTAATATCATAGGCCACTTGATTGAGTGAGACTAGAAAATGCATGGCCATGCTCGAATAAATTGATATGGGATATCATAATTATTCATTTATAATAGTCTACTCAAGATATCAAGAAACATTAGATGGACTATACAAGTGTGACTAATCCATGACTTGTGTCCGATCTAGATATGAGGACAAAATGATGAAATACATAAAAGAAGTTAATCACGGAAAAAAAAGTTAAATCGAACCACGATTTCATGTAACTTAGGTAGCAATGATGTATTGCTAGATGCCACTCGTTGCTTGTAATATTAGAATTGTTCTGGATATTACTGCTAACGTTACATGAACCTACAAGGGTCACACCCTATGATTGAAACGAACAAATATCGATTAGATAGCATGTGTACAAACTTGTTGTACACGTAATTAGTGAGAAAACCAAAATTGTTATAATTATTGTAATTATGGATAATTTCGTATATATATATATATATATATGTTAATATTTGATAAGTTATTGTAATTATCAAATATTATTAAAGTATATATATATATATATCTAAAAAAGAAACCTAATTAAAGTAGAATCGATTCTACATATTTAATTATATTCGGTTAAATATATTGTATATTTAAGAATCCGAATTTAATTAGAATTAGGTTTTTAAATGCTATATAAAGGCATAAGGTCTAGCAGCCATTTATTCCTGTTTTTGAAAAACCTCTCTAATAGTTAGAGAAGAGAAAATATTGTTCGTTTTATTCGGGTGGACTGCGTAGAGGTCGGAACGCTATTGTGACGACTCGGATTCGATTTGGTTATTCCAAATTCCCTACGGATTTCTAGATTCCAGATTTATTAAGGTAACGTTTCATCCTTCATCACCCCAAATTCATCCCTTGTACATGGATCACTGGTGGATTACGCCGGATAATTTTTTCGCTGTGCCATGGGGTGTACCGACGTTTCCCAACAGTGGTATCAGAGCCACTTGTACGATACAAATTCG
Source organism: Hibiscus mutabilis (assembly GCA_019671005.1). Lineage (NCBI taxonomy): Eukaryota > Viridiplantae > Streptophyta > Magnoliopsida > Malvales > Malvaceae > Hibiscus > Hibiscus mutabilis. The sequence goes on from CM033745.1 coordinate 52,624,824, forward strand.
GACTTAAATACTTGGATGATGTTTTTGTATGAGATGCATGTTTTACTTTTTTTGTTTTGACGAGTATGTGATGTTTGTGCGAAACGTAAAAATTAAATCCAATCGCGATTAATATGTTAATTTGTTTTAACAAGTTTTTACGATCGATGGTTAAGTGTTAATCATGTGTTTGTTGCGGTAAGCTTTTGATAATCATATGTTAATAGTTGACATGATGAACATGCGATTAAGATAACATATCATTTTTGGTAGAAGAATAATGGTTGTTCCAGAGTGAAAAACCTTAGGAATTGAAAAATCCCAAAACACAAATCCGTTGCTAAAAGTTATCAAATCGTGAGCTTTTTCCATATTAATCAAAGAAGTGCCAAAATATTTTAGGTCGTAGAAACTATTTAGGTAATCTTAATTAACAATATAAACTATTATTAAAGTTATCAAATCCGTTGAACAAATCGAACTGTACAAAAAAAAGGTCGTAAACTATTTAGGTAATCTTAATTAACAAGATAAAATATGTGTATGTTTTGGATGATATGTACGGTGTTTGAAAATGCATGGTTATAGCCCAAATAGCATATTTACTTTGGTTTCATATAAATACGGCATGCATGTCGTGCATTTTTTCTTCTATTGTAATTCTCTTCTCATCTTATTCCCTCGTATGTAAAAATGAGTTTTTGAAAAATTGTAATATTTACGGAGAAAGCGTGGACCAAAGGAGCAGACTGATGGGCGATCAAAGGTGGATTAGGTGCTTGAGAAGCAAGTTCTATCTTTAGTAATTTTGGTTCTCCCATTGGCTTGGGATGGGCCAGCTTAGTTTTAAGGGCTATAACCATTGCATTTATATTTACTATTTTACATGTATGTGATACAATGTATATTTTTTTAGCGTGATGGTAACTAATTAGATCATAATAGAATGGTGAGATTAATATAACAAAAAAACCCTCCATATTTAATTAAAATTAGTCATCCAATATTAGCCCTCGTTAAAACCTCGATCGGTACTATATAGATTTTGCCAAAGAAAAATACTTAGATCTATCATGGTTAAACGCGAAGAATAAGCAAGTGATATTCATTGGTAGTAATATTGGTTAAACTAGGTTGTTCTAATAAGATTAGAAACCTAAAGACTAATGATTGTTCAAGAACTTTGGTGATTGAAAAACAATACGAAAGTGCATGTCTAGGATTGGTTCTTTGAAAGACTTGGTATTTAAGCGTGCTCAATACACCACCTCTCTTACATAAGTTACCTACCTGGTGCACTGTTCATTATTGTTCTTTCTATTAGACCATATGAACTTTGTTTTGGACAAATAGTTGTTCATCAAATATAGGAATTACATGAGATGTAATTAGCAAGTGTTGCTTACCTAAATAATTGAATTCTAGGAGTAAAGCCAAAGCTGACTTAGAATAAAATGAAATATGGATCATTACCCACTAGAAATACTTTTAGCAAGTTTTTCAATTTTGAGGGTTTTTAATAGTGGGAATGTTATTACTTTATAAACATGATAAATAGGTACTTATAAAACATATTTTATCGTTGTAGATTTATGGCAAACACATTATCATTGTGATCCGTCCTTGAGAAGGACAAATTAAATGGCTTGAACTTCCTTGATTGGTTCCGCAATTTGAAGATTGTCCTCAAACAAGAATGAAAACTAACAGTCATCGAAGAACATGTCCCTAAAAAGCCAGCAGATGATGCCTCTAAAGATGAATTGGAAGCCTTTGAAAAATACTCAAGTGACATGGTAGATGTCGGTTGTTTGATGCTTGCGACCATGACCCCTAAGCTTCAAAAGCAACATGAGGACATGGTTCCCTATGAGATGGTTAAAAATCTCAAGGAATTATATGAGGGGCAAGCTCGTCAAGAGAGGTATGAGACCTCTAAGGCTTTGTTTCGATGCAAGATGGTTGAGGGAACTCCAGTGGGAACTCATGTTCTCAAAATGATAGGGTATATTCAGACCCTGGAAAAGTTGGGCTTCCCTCTAAGTGTTGAATTGGCTACTGATGTTATCCTACAATCGTTGCAGATAGTTTTAATCAGTTTGTTCTTAATTTCAATATGAATGAAATTAACAAATCGTTGCCCCAGTTGCTTGGTCTGTTAAGAACAACAGAGAACAACATGAAAAAAGTTGGTTGCAAACCTATTCTGATGGTCCAAAAATATATCAGAAAAGGAAAGCCCAACATCAAGGCAAAGCTAAAGCCTGACAAAGGAAAGGCTGCATTGAAACCCAAAAGAGGAGTTGCAAAAGAAGAAAAGTGTTCCTATTGCAACAATGTTGGACATTGGAAGAAAAACTACCCTATCTATCTTGAGGACATCAAGAAGGCAAGAGAAAATGGACAGTCTGGATCAGGTATTTATGTTATTGATATTAATATATCAACATCTACTTCTTGGGTATTAGATACCGGTTGTGGTTCTCACATTTGTACTTCTGTACAGGGACTAAAAATGAGTAGAAAATTGGCAAAAGGAGATGTGGACCTACGAGTTGGAAATGGAGCAAGAGTTGTTGCATTAGCCATAGGAACATATACTTTGTCATTACCTAGTGGACTTGTTTTAGATTTAGAGGATTGTTATTTCTATCTAGTTTGACTAAAAACATTATTTTAATTTCTTATTTGGACAAGATTGGTTTTGAGATTATTATTAAGAATAATAGTTGTTCTTTTTCCCTCAATAATGTTTTTTATGGTACGTCTCAATTAATCAATGGCCTCTATATCTTAGATCAAGACAATTCCATATATAACATAAATACAAAAAGATCAAAAATAAATGACTCTAATCAAACTTATCTCTAGCATTGTCGCTTGGGTCATATAAGTGAGAAACGCATATCAAAACTTCATAAAGATGGATTTTTGGATTCTTTTGTTTTTGAACAATTAGATATTTGTGAACCTTGCTTAATGGGAAAAATGACCAAATCACCGTTTGATGGTAAAAACAAACGAGCAAGTGATTTATTAGGTCTAATACATAGTGATGTATGTGGACCGATGAATACACAAGCCAGAAAAGGGTTTCAATACTTCATTACTTTCACTGACGACTTTAGTAGATATGGGTACGTTTACCTAATGCATCATAAATCTGAAGCCCTTGAAAAGTTCAAGGAATTTAAGAATGAAGTACAAAACCAATTAGGAAAGAGTATCAAAGCTCTTCAATCAGATCGAGGAGGAGAATACTTAAGCCTAGAGTTTGATGAACTTCTTAAAGAATGTGGGATTATCTCACAACTTACACCTCCAGGTACTCCACAACACAATTGAGTCTCTGAAAGGAGAAATCAAACATTGTTAGACATGGTTCGGTCAATGACGAGTCATGCTGATCTTCCAACTTCCTTTTGGGGACATGCACTAGAAATAGCTGCTTTCACACTAAATCGTGTTCCATCTAAATCGGTTCAAAAGACACTATATGAGATGTGGACTGGGAAACGTCCTAGTATGTCTTTTATGAAAATTTAGGGATGTAAAGTTTATGTTAAACATCAAATGTCTACAAAACTTGAACCTAAATCTCATAAGTGTAATTTTTTAGGGTATCCTAAAGAAACAAAATGATACTATTTCTTCAATCCATCTGAGAACAAAGTGTTTGTTGCTCGAACGAGAGTCTTCCTCGAAAGAGAATTTATTTTCAGAAAAGGAAGTGGGAGAAATATTGAACTTGAGGAAATTCAAGATCAACCACATATCACTGAACCATAGATTGAACAACAACAATTCCACAAATAGTTGAGGAACATCCAATCGTTCTTGAAACACAACCACTGCGAAGGTCTATGAGATAATGCAATGCGCCTGAGAGATATGGATTTCTTATCGCATTGCATGGAGATGTTCTTCTCATGGACCAAGATGAGGCTAGGACTTATCGGGAAGTAGTGGAGAGCCCAGACTCTGAGAAATGGCTAGAAGCCATAAAATCCGAGATGGATTCCATGTCAGAAAACCAAGTATGGACTTTGGTTGACCCACCCGAAGGAATTAAGCCCATAGGGTGCAAATGGGTTTTCAAAAAGAAAACTAACATGGATGGCAATATACAAACATACAAAGGGCGATTGGTTGCTAAGGGATTTCATCAAATTCATGGTATAGACTATGATGAAACCTTTTCCCCTGTTGCTATGTTTAAATCTATTCGGATATTGCTTGTAATAGTTGTACATTATGATTATGAAATCTGGCAAATGGATGTCAAAACCGCTTTCCTTAATGGAAAATTAGATGAGGAACATGACACAACCTGAGGGTTTTGTCGATCCAAAAGATGCCCTCAAAGTATGCAAGCTACAAAGATCCATTTATGGGTTGAAGCAAGCTTCTCGAAGTTGGAATCTTCGTTTTAATGAGGCAATCAAAGAGTTTGGTTTCACTAAAAATAAAGATGAGCCATGTGTTTTCAAGAAAACTAGTGGGAGCACTGTTACATTCTTGGTATTGTATGTGGATGACATACTAATAATAGGAAATGACATACCTACCTTACAGTCTGTAAAGACTTGGTTAGGAAAATGTTTTTCTATGAAAGACTTGGGTGAAGCAACCTACATATTATGAGTCAAGATCTATAGAGATAGATCAAGACGACTTCTAGGACTAAGTCAAAATACATACATAGATAAAGTACTGAAAAGATTCAATATGAAAGAATCTAAAAGAGGATTCTTACCTATGAGACATGGTATTTCGCTCTCGAAGGAAATGTGTCCTTCAACACCTCAAGAGAGAGAGCATGAGTAAGATTCCATATGCTTCGACCATTGGATCTATCATGTATGCCATGCTATGTACACGTCCAGATGTATCATATGCACTAAGTATGACAAGTCGATACCAAGTAGATCCCGGTGAAGGTCATTGGGTTGCAGTCAAAAATATCCTTAAGTACTTAAAAAGAACTAAGGATACATTCCTTATGTATGGAGGTGAGGAAGAGCTAAGTATAAAAGGTTATACTGACGCAAGCTTCCAAACTGATAAGGATGATTCTCGATCACAATCGGGTTTTGTGTTTTGCCTTAATGGAGGTGCTGTAAGCTGTAAAAGTTCAAAGCAAGATACAGTAGCAAATTCTACAACAGAAGTTGAGTATATTGCAGCAAGCGATGCTGCAAAAGAGGCTGTTTGGATCAAAAAGTTCATATCTAAACTAGGGGTCGTGCCTAGCATATCAAATGCCATAGATCTACATTGTGACAACAACGGAGCCATCGCACAAGCAAAAGAACCCAGATCTCACCAGCGATCCAACACATACTTAGGTGTTACCATCTTATTTGTGAAATCATTGATCGAGGAGATGTAGAATTATGCAGAGTACCAACAGATGACAATATCGTCTATCCACTAACAAAGCCTCTGACACAGCAGAAGCATGAACGTCACATTAAGTCTCTTGGTTTTAGATACATGAGTGATTGGTCTTAGTGCTAATGGGAGATTGTTTGAGTATGCCCAAAGACCAATCATGAGATGGTTGTAAAAGACATACTTATTTTATCTTATTTATTAAAATAAAGCCATTATTATTATTATTTCAGTCTTATTCTGTGTATCTATAAATAAACTGAATTATAATAAAGTCCTTAGAATAATATAGTTATTCTTGAATGTCCTTAGTCAAGAATTATTGTGGGCTTGGACAACAATAATGTATTAAGACTAATATGTAGTTGATTGATGACAAAGTGTTGTCATTGACATGAAGATGTCAAAATCAATACATAAGTATGTGTTAGGGAACAACATACTGGACTGACCCACTATGAGCATGTTTCTTGGATTATTATGTGACAATCACAACATTACTTATGGTGATAACTACATATATGATCCTCAGACTTGAGATCATCATTATTTCAACATCGTGAGTGACATATTTTGATACATTCAAACGTGTGTCGTAAATGACTACACTATAAAGACTGATATTGGATATGTCATAATCCATGTAGCGAAATATGGTTGATCAAGATAGGATTTGTCCCTCCTACATAATAGGAGTAATATCATAGGCCACTTGATTGAGTGAGACTAGAAAATGCATGGTCATGCTCGAATAAATTGATATGGGATATCATAATTATTCGTTTATAATAGTCTACTCAAGATATCAAGAAACATTAGATGGACTATACAAGTGTGACTAATCCATGACTTGTGTCCGATCTAGATATGAGGACAAAAAGGATGAAATACATAAAAGAAGTTAATCACGGAAAAAAAGTTAAATCGAACCACGATTTCATGTAACTTAGGTAGCAATGATGTATTGCTAGATGCCACTCGTTGCTTGTAATATTAGAATTGTTCTGGATATTACTGCTAACGTTACATGAACCTACAAGGGTCACACCCTATGATTGAAACGAACAAATATCGATTAGATAGCATGTGTACAAACTTGTTGTACACGTAATTAGTGAGAAACCAAAATTGTTATAATTATTGTAATTATGGATAATTTCGTTTATATATATATATTAATATTTGAATATTTGATAAGTTATTGTAATTATCAAATATTATTAAAGTATATATATATATATATAAAAAAAAACCTAATTAAAGTAGAATCATATTCTACACATTTAATTATATTCGGTTATATATATATTGTATATTTAAGAATCCGAATTTAATTAGAATTAGGTTTTTAAATGCTATATAAAGGCATAAGGTCTAGCAGCCATTTATTCCTGTTTTTTGAAAAACCTCTCTAATAGTTAGATAAGAGAAAATATTGTTCGTTTTATTCGGGTGGACTACGTAGAGGTCAAAACGCTATTGTGACGACTTGGATTGATTTGGTTATTCTGAATTCCCTACGGATTTCCAAATTCCAGATTTATTAAGGTAACGTTTCATCCTTCATCAAAGACCGAGCCTGACATTTCGAGGATCTCCTGCAAAACTTGGAAATTTTTGGTCAAATGACTTTCAAGCTAAACAATCCACATGATGCCTTAATAATCCATCATCAGTTTGTCCATCATGATGCCACCTCATAGACTCAGCAGTCTTTGAAGACATAAAAAGTCTTTAAAGCCTGGGTATTAAAGGAAAATATCACAGAATCTTTACTGGCTTCTTTCTTGATCGTACTTCAACTTCATCCTCACTCGCATTTTCTGTGTCCTCATTCATCCACCGAGATTTACCGCATACATCACAGGACTCTTGGTTTTTTTGATCACCCCAATATAGCATGCAATCATTCGAACAACTATGGATTTTCTCATAACCAATGCCCAAATCCTTTATCATTTTCTTCATATCTTTTCCGGATTGAGGAATTTTTGCAGAAGGAAACATTTCTCTCAAAAAATCTAGTAACTACATAAAAGAGTTACCGGTCCACCCTCCCAAGCATTTTAAGTGGAAAAGACGAATGCAAAAAGAGAGTTTTGAATATTTTGATCCCTCATAAAGTGGCTCATTCATTTCCTTAAGCAAAGTGTAAAACTTTTTCGCTTCTCTATTTGGCTCTTCATCACATCCACTTCTTCCTATCTCGGTGAAATCATTAACACCAATATCACAATCATCTTCTCTAACAAATTGATGATAATTGTGCATATTAAATGCATCTTGTAACATACCTTCCATGTCATCTTCTCTAAGAGATCCACGATGAGAATTAGGAGGATAAGCCGGATTACTAGTGGAAGAAGCTCTATGAGGTGTCAACTCTCCATGGAATACCCATTTTCTATAGCCCATAACAAAGCCAAAATTAACTAAATGTTCTTGTACAACTTCACGAATGTGCCAATTAATGTTAACACACTTCTTACAAGGACAAAGAATCATATTCTCTTGGCTTACATTCGCAAAAGCTAAATTTAGAAAAGTTTCTACTCCATTTCGATAGTTGGCGCTTACCCTTGGCAAATCCATCCAACTCCTATCCATTTTGTATTTCTGTAATATCCATTTCACATGTCAATTGTACATTACCAATTAAGTAAAAGCCAAGTTAAATTTATAAACTACCTATCAACCAATTTAAACCATCATATTGCTCATATCTTTAACAAGTTAAACATTTAATTGAACATTTATAGTCCTCAAAATCGGGTCTTAATAATTCAGTCAAGGTGGTGTATCATTACCGCTTGTGCAACTTGTTAGTTGTCAAATTTGTATTGTGAAATCAAGAATGTTTCAATCTGAAAATATTTTTCGTTTCTAAATTACTTTGAATTCAGTGCTTCTAAGGTTAGAAACATAACAAGACAATGAATTCTGTCACTGTAAAAATCACTTTCATCCCCTAGTAGGTTCGGAGCTTGTCAAAGGAATGTGGTAACTAATGCTCAAAATTCTTAATAATCCAACCTAACAAAACATTGTTTTCTTATTTGTCTTTCTTATTGTTTTGCTATAAGTAAACTAGGAATATTTTGAGTAGTATATGTCCTTTATACTAGATACAAACATTACCACACCACCAAAAGATTAACCATTGTTGTCGCGCTCTACACTAAAAATTGTCTCTGTAGTTTAACCTGATTTTGCATCTAGAACTAACTTTCCCTTATTCATCTCCCCTACATGTCAATGTAGTCTAAAATGTTATTTCTTTAATATAAATTAATTACAAACATACATCTAAAACCTACAAATCGGTGACTCAATTGAATGAAGAGGCTTACCTGCAGCAATGGTGGACGGCTCGACGAGGCAACAACGTTCGACGGCCGACGAAGCGACGGCATTGGACAATCAAAAAGCCGATGATGAGGTCGCCTGGTCGGTGAGATGCTTCTGCCACGTTTGATTTGGGATTTGGGTTAGGGTTTGTTTGATTTAGGGATGTAAGGCAGAGTGATCGAGAGAGGCTGATTAATTTGAGTGAGGGGATCAATCAAAATGGTGTGTTTTACTAATATCCCTATTGCAGCGTTTATCAAAAATGCAACTAAAGACATACTTCTTACGGTGTTTTAGAAAAAAAAACCACTATATACATACTTATTGCAGCGTTTTGTGGAAAATGTAATATGTTCTTTTTATGGCGTTTGTTTTTACAAACCCTGCAATGTTTATAAATATAGCGGTGTTTGCAAAGAAAACGTAATATTTGTAATATTTATAACAAAAAATGTTATAACAAAAAATGGCCGAAAAAATCGATTTTCGGATAAATAGGTGTATATATAACGTTATAACTTTTAAAATGGTATAATATCACTTTTAGTCCCTCCGCCCTAAAATAATCACGCCGGAAGGGCTTCGCATGGTCCAATTGCACTATCGGTCCCTCCGTGTGGGATAATTACCATGGGAAGTCATTCCGCCTTTTTAAATTACTCCCCGGGTCCTTCATAGTTTTTTAAAATTTTTAATTACTCATCGTTATTTCTTTTAGTTTTGTCTCTGTATTTTATTTTCTCACAATTAGGTCCTTTTCCAGTTTTAAATTAAGTTATTTTACTTATTCTTTTTCATGATTTTAGTTTAAATTTTGCATATTTATTTTTAGCATTTGCAATTTAATTTTTATGTTATTTTGCTCGTTTGTGGTTGTATTTTAGGGATAAAATTAGTTCGAATGGAACGTGTATTAAGAATTTAATGTGTACTTAGGTTTAGCATAAATCGAAAACGTGGCGTATAATTTTACGTCTAATATGCATTTGTTGGTAAATTAGAAATTGGTAAAATATTGTGAATATTTTTTAACTTATGATATGTTTTAGAATAAAATAGGAATTTGTAAAATAATAATAATAATAATGTTTTAATATATAATATATATTTTTAGTATATGATTGTTTTGTTTTTTTTTATAATAGATACTTTCAATATAATGGCTTTAAAGAATAAGATAGAATTTTGTAAAATATAATATATACCCATGGCACATAATATATATATATATATATATATATATATATATATTTTTAAAGTATAGTATAATCTTATGAAATAAGGCACATATGTTTTGGGTAGAATATATAGTTTTTAAGATATAGTATAATTTTGAAGAATATAATATACACATTATAGGTACATAAAATATATAGTTTTTGAAGTATATAATAATTTTATATGAAAATAAAATATGTATATGTAGTGTATAATATGGTTTAAAGTATGTAGAAAATTTTTGTAAAATAAACATATTTTTAAATAATAAGTTTTTATGTATATTATAAATCTTTAATACATAATGTATTTCTATGTATATTTTAAATAATAAGTTTTTTAATATGTTATATTATTTAAATATATAATGTATCTTAAACCTATTGGGCTTTATTACATAATAGTAGTTTGGGCTTTAGGTCTTATTTTGCTCCTTTTGTCTAAATTAAGTAAATTAACTCAATTAATCTAGATCGTGTGCTCGTCTTATAGAGGCACGATCCTATAATTAGATTAGCCTTGTTTTTTAAGCCTTAGTTAGATTAGTGTTCAGGTTAATTTAGTGAATTTAAATTTATCATTGGCTTATTGGGGTAAATGTTAAATTCATTAAATTAATCGAATATTTCTTAATTACTTTAGGGAGAAAATCAATTTTAAGTTTAACTTAGCATTAAATTACAATCTAGTCACCATAATTTAGGATTTCAAGTTTTCAGGGCTAATTAATTTAGGGTTAAATATTATTGTCATCTAATTAATAGATAAATCACTAATTGGGCTTTCTAGTGAATTGTGCCTTCTTTTGTGTGCTTATGCTTATGCATGTGATCGCCATACTTTAATTGACATCCATATAATCTTTAATCTTTTGCATCTTTAATCAACTTAAATCGTAAAGGGGAGGTATTTATTAGTTCTAATATTTGTGTCGTAATAGTCCGAACTTAAAGGATGTTGACCGAATATTTGAATTAACCCTTACCACCCCGGTAAATGGATTAAAAATTAACAAAAGCATCACATCATATTTAAATGTTTGCATCATGCATCAAGATGACGTACACGACAGTCGGGCTTATTCGATGCCGGTTTAATCTATGGTCTGACATATCGTCAACCTTATTAATTAAATGTCTAATTAATTTGAATCCACTAATTCGATAAGGCCCGCGCAATCAAGATTAATTTTTATCTAAGAACTTCAAATTAAATTCAATTTAAATTTTAATAACTTTCATCCTTTTAAGAGCAACAAATTTTCTGGTACCAATCTCCAAGCATGATGAGGGTGTTAATCCTTCCCCACACGTAACCAACTCTCGGACCCTTTCGCAACGAATCTCTGATTTTATGGTGTCCAGCCTACCTTACCCAAGTGACTGGTGGCGACTCCAAGTTTTCATCGTTTTGGAAAATTTAAAGTTTTTAAAAAATATTCCCAATCTCCCAAAGGATTTTCATTAATACTTTAGGGGATAATTAGTAGCCGACTTCTTTTTCTAAACAAATGCCCTTAACACGGCAAATAATTTCTTTTTTTTAAAGGAAAAGAAAAAAGGTCGCTACAGATATGAGATACTAACATAATTTATTAAACGGTTACTTTGTTGGTAAAAACTAAAAGAAATTTAAAGAAGAAAAAAAGAATGGTAACAAAGGGATTTGAACCTGAGAAAAAAACAAGTAATTTTGATGCCTTTATCACTACGCCAAGCTACTCTTAATAATATATTCTGCACACTTTTATATACATATCGTATAATGCAGTTAGGAAAAAAGAAGTAAAAATTGTTGAAAGGGGACTCGAACCTAGATCACTTGGGATGTGTATAATCACACAAACATTCGATTTAATTTAAATATAAAAATTATTAAATTTTTAATTTTTAAAAATATTCGATTTAAAAAATATTTGATTTAAAAGAAAAGAAATTTGATTTTAAATATTAAATCGAATATTTAAAGTATTTTAAGTTCGATTTAAAATAATGAATATTTTTTAAAATCAAAATTTTTTCTTTTAAATCGAATATTTTTTAAGATCAAATATTTAATAATTTTTATTTTTAAATTAAATCGAATGTTTGTGTGATTATACGCATCCCAAGTGATCTAGGTTCGAGTCCCCTTTCAACCATTTTTACTTCTTTTTTCCTAACTGCATTATACGATGTGTATATAAAAGTGTGCAGAATATATCATTAAGAGTATCTTGGTGCAGGGGTAAAGGCACTAGAATTACTCGCCTTTGTCTCAAGTTTGAATCCCCTTGTTACCATTTTTTCTTTCTTCTTTAAATTTCATTTAGTTTTCACCAACAAAGTATCTGTTTGATAAAATATGTTAGTATCTTATATCATATCTTTGAACTTGGTTCAACGGTTGGAGCATTGGCTTATTCATGTTGTTGGTGCGGGATCATCCCCCATCCATTTTATTTCTTATCATTCTTTATGGCCAATCAGATGGTTGATTAAATCTATTAAATTAAATAAATTAAAAATAGATGGAACACATGTCGTCATTTGGTTGGTTGGTTAATTTTATTTAATTAAAATAAAATTAGGATCAAATTGATTTAATAAGTACATAACATGGACTAAATGTATAATTTTACAAATTATTGTTAACTGCCACATTACCCCTCCGTTAGTTTTTTAACGGCGGTGGTCAAAATGGGTCAATTTAATAAGTTTGGTGGTCTAATTGACGAGTTCGATAGTTCGATGGTCAAAATAGGTATCTCCAAATAGTTCAATGGTCACTGGTATAGTTTACCCTAACAATAACAACTAATACATATAATATAACATATTTACTTGCATACACATATAGATATATAAACAAATATACTTACACATAATATACAAACATTAATACACATACACACATAATAATAGTATATATATTTAAAAATATTAAACATCTATATACATGGCTAGACAAAAATGAGTGATTACAAAAATATATATAATATCCAAATCTCTTCCCACCTATAAAATATGAAGATTTTGAACACTTAAGCATTCTCCATCTTATACCCTCATGTATATTTTTATCAAGAAATGTAAATATGGAGTTGGAACTTGTCATGCAAATGGAAAAAATTGGGGAAAAGTTAGGGTTGGTAACAGAAAAAATAGAAACTGAAACAAGAGATCAGTTGAAGATGAAGTCAAAAGTTAAAGTAAAGCTCTTATGACTGATGTTCAGAACGACGTCGTGGAGGAACCAAGGTTGAATGGATCTGCTAAAGCTAGAATTATTGGACCCAATCGAGAGAGCCCAACAAGAAATCCAGAATCAGTGAAGAATGCGGAAGCCTAAGCCGTAATGGCTAGTTGTTAATTTGCTTTGCCACGTGTCCTTTGAAAGGAGTCTCCCATTATAAATGATGTGGATTTCATTTCTATTTCGAAGATAATTCGAATTTTTTAGTCTAAAAAAAAGTTTCATTCTAATTATCTCTATTTAGAACTCTAAACTAAATAGAATAATAAAATAGAATTAAATAATTAAAATAATTTTTAAAATTGAAAGAAAATATAATTATTATATTCTTAATTATTATATTCTATCAACATTAGATTGAATATTAGATCGAATCTACCATTATTTTTATTATAATAAATATGTTATATTGTTATATTAAGTATGGCATTCAAAATTTTAAATTCTAGTTTTTCTAAATTCTAGTCTATAATTCATATTAATAATTCATAGTAATTATGAATAACTAATAGAATTAATTTGTGTTGGCATATTTTTTGTTTTTGTTCAGCTTATTAGCCAAGGCTGTAATCGTTTTTCATCTTATCTGAAAATACATGAAGTTTCTTCTTTTTTCTTCAATCTAAATTCTCTCTATCTTCTTAATCCTTTCTTCAATTTCCAATCGAATTCGTGACAAATTGGTAATCAGAGCCAGGTTTTTCCGATCAACAGACAAGCTGGGTAAACCATAGCAGCAGTGGTGGTCAGTGCTGAAGCTGCAAAGGAAACAGAAACAACTCCAAAAGGATGGCAGGAACACCAAGCGAAAATGGAGATTCGAATCACCAACTTAGAATCCAAGCTGGATGATGCTACTTCCAAGTTGGAGAAGAACAACTGCCTTCTTGAGAACTTTTTGAAGATGATGGCTGAAAAAGGAGGGGAACAGAGCCCCACACCTGTGAAGCAAAATACCAATCAAGTAAACATTGAGAGTGTGACTAAGAATGAAGGACAAAAGCCTGTGCAAGTAACAGTAATTGATGATAGAGAAATATATTCCTTCAAAACTGATGAACCTGGAATTTTAGCTAAAAAAACCTGGAATTTTTGCTGAGAAACCTAGTATTCTACCTAGGTATAACAGTATGAACTTGGGTGAGAATAGTTCTGGTCATGGAGGGTTAAAACAAGATGTTTATAACCCTATGAATCACTCTGGTAGTACTGGAAATTTTACTCTTAGGCCCAGAATTGAGCTGTAATTTTTTGAGGGACAAAATGCTAGAGGATGGATAAGAAAATGTGAGAAATACTTTAACATATTTTCAATTCTTGAAAGTCAGAAGGTTTAGATGGCCACTATGTATTTAATGGGCAAGGCAGAAACATGGTTTGATGCTTATATATCTCAAAAACACCGATTAACTTGGCAAGAATTTGCTGCTGATTTATGCCATAGATTCTGTGATCAAACTTACACTGACATTGTGGAGGAATTTAATAAGCTGGTCCAAAAGACTTCAGTTGAAGACTACCAAAAGAGGTTTGAAGAGCTACAACCACTGATGGTTCATCAGAATCCTCAATTCAGTGAAGGGTACTTTGTTTCTAGCTTTATCAGTGGGCTCAAAGATGAATTAAAACACAAGGTTAAGGTGCTGAGACCTCAGACAGTGTTTGATGCATGCAGACAGGCCAAGTTATACGAGTTATCTTCGGAGCTAGAAAACAGAAAACAGAAAACAAAAAATTGTTCCTAGGGCCAACAATTACAGTAATTAAAGTCCTGCACAGAAAAATTATACTCAGCCTCAAAGCCAAGTTCAAAAGCCTATGGTTCCTAATCTTGCAAACAAACAGTCACTGGTGGATTACAGAAGAACACATAATTTGTGTTTCATGTGTGGTGACAAATTCAGTCCTGGTCATCAATGTAAAGTTAAGCAGCTGAATTGTATGGAAGAAGAAGATGAGCAAGAAGGTGAACTCTGTAAGGAAGAAGAATTGGCAGAATTAGATGGACAGAATGAAGGAAGAAATCTAGAAATTTCTATGAATGCTCTGACTGGTAACACAGGCTACAGTACACTGAGAATTCAGGGTTTCATTAAATATAAACCACTGAACATTCTAATTTATAGTGGTAGTACTCATAGTTTCATTATTCCTAGATGGGCCAAAGAAGGAGTGGAAGTGTTACAAACCAATCCTTTAGCAATCACTGTAGCTAATGGAGAAAAATTATACAGCACTGCTATGAGTAAATTGTTAAACTGGAAGATACAAGGGCACAATTTTCAGCATGATTTTAGAGTTCTTCAAATGGGAGGTAGTGACATGGTTCTTGGAGTTGATTGGATGAAAAAATATAGTTCAGTCATGATGGATTTTAAAGAAATGACATTGAGCTTTCAGAGTGAAGGGCAGCCTATTGTTCTCCAAGGGGGTGAAAATTTTCAAAAAATTATGTTGAGTTTAGAAGTGAAATTGCAGAAAATGACAGAAAAAAAAAATCATGAATGGATAGGAGAAATCTTTATGATGAATACTGAGAGTACAGAGTTACCAATTCCAGCATTAGTACAACCACTACTGGATGATTATAAATCAGTATTTGCTGAGCCTACAAGTATGCCACCTCAAAGAGAACAGGATCATGCAATCATTTTACAACCAGGAGCACAACCAGTCAATCTAAGACCTTACAGATTTCCTCATCATCATAACGCAGAAGTTGAGAGACAGATTAAGGAGATGTTAACCTCTTCTATAATTCAGACTAGTCAGAGCCCATTTGCTTCTCCTTGTTTGCTAGTCAAGAAGAAGGATAGTACTTGGAGGCTATGTGTGGACTACAGGCAATTGAATTCTCTGATAGTTAAGAATAAATTTCCAATACCTGTAGTGGAAGATTTGTTGGATGAGCTTGCTGGAGCTAAATATTTCTCAAAATTGGATCTCAGGTCTGGTTATTGGCAAATTCGAATTAAGCAAGAAGATATTCCTAAAACTACTTTTTGAACACACTAAGGACATTATGAATTTAAGGTGATGCCTTTTGGGTTGACAAATGCACCTGCCACATTTCAGTCATTGATGAATCATGTGTTTGGGCTTTTTCTTAGAAAATTTGTTTTGGTTTTCTTTGATGATATTTTGGTTTACAGTTTATCTCTACCAGTCCATCTTCAGCATCTAAGACAGGTTTTGGAAGTTTTGAGAAGCAATCAGTTATTTGCTAAAAAGAGCAAATGTTTCTTTGCTCAAGAGCAGGTTGAGTATTTGGGTCATGTTATTTCTGCTCAAGGAGTATCCACTGACTTCTCCAAAGTTGCAGCTATGAAAGCATGGCCTTTACCTAAAAATCTTAAATCATTGAGAGGATTTTTAGGCCTCACAGGTTATTACAGGAAGTTTATTAAGGGCTTTGGAGCAATTAGCAGACCCTTGACACAGATGTTAAAAAAGGGGAACTTTGTTTGGACTGTAGAAGCCATGGAAGCATTTGATACATTAAAGGAAGCTATGTGCCATGCCCCAGATCTTGCCTTACCAGATTTCAACAAAAGTTTCTGTTTAGAAACTGATGCCAGCTCCAAGGGGATAGGAGCTGTTTTATCTCAGAATGGAAGACCACTAGCTTATCTTAGTAAAGCTTTGGGTCCTAGACACACTAATTTGTCAATTTGTGAAAAGGAGTATTTGGCTATTCTTATGGCAGTGGCTAATTGGAGACATTATCTTGAAGGGAATTCTTTTATGATTAAAACAGATCATGAACCTCTCAAACATTTCTTGGAACAAAAACTTCAACTCTTATCCAGAAGAAAGGGCTTTCTAAATTGCTTCACTTAAACTATGTCATTCAATATAGAAAGGGTAGATCCAATGTGGTGGCAGATGCTTTATCTAGAGTAACTGAAGATGGTGCTGAGTGTCTCCAGATGGCAGCTACAGTTATAGTTCCTAAGTGGGTGCAGGAAATTGAGCAGAGCTATGAATCTGACACTTTTGCTCTAGAAAAGATAACAGAATTGTCTGTGACTCCAACAGAGCACCAGAATTGGAGTTTTCAGAAGGGAATTCTCATATTTAAAAAGAAAGTGTATGTAGGCCAGAATGGTCCCTTGCGATCTCAGTTGTTGCAAATCCTTCATGACTCACCACAGGGAGGTCACTCCGGGGTTCAGGCAACTTATCAGATGTTACAGTCTTATTTTTGCCTGGAATGAGAACACTGGTTCAGGAATATATCCGACAGAGTGATGTGTGTCAAAGGGTGAAAATTGAACATGTGCATAAACCTGGGTTACTTCAGCCTCTCCCTATTCCTCAAAAAGCATGGAAGGTCATAACCATGGATTTTATTGAAGGCTTGCCTCAGTCCTTGAAAGTTAATTATATAATGGTTATTGTTGATAAGTATACAAAGTATGCACACTTCTTGCCACTCTCTCATCTTTACACAACTATGGAAGTAGCCAAACTTTATCTAGACCAGGTTTACAAATTACATGGTCAACCTAAAGTTGCCATTTCAGACAGGGATCGAACCTTCACAAGTCAGTTTTGGAAGGAATTTATGGCTCAATTGGGAACTTCAACATTCTTCAGCACGGTATATCATCCTGAAAGGGACGGCCAGACGGAGAGGCTGAATCAGTGTCTAGAACATTATTTGAGGAGCAAGTGTTTTTTCAAACCAACCACTTGGGCTAAATGGTTGTCCCAGGCTAAATTGTGGTATAATACTTCTTACCACACATCCCTGGGTACTACTCCTTTTGAGGCTATGTATGGTTATAAGCCTCCACAGTTTGAATGGACTCAGGATACAGTCAACAACAGTGTACATGAGTTAATGGAAAACAGACAAAGCCTGGCTAAGTTACTCAGAGTCCAAATTGAAAAGGCAACCAATCGAATGAAACAATTTGCAGATAAGAACAAAACCGACAGAGAATTTATAGAAGGTGATATGGTTTACCTCAAATTACAGCCGTATCGTCAGTCTTCCTTGGCCATTCGAAAGAACTTGAAGTTGGCTGCTCCATATTTTGGCCCTTACAAAATTGAGAAACGTATTGGGTTGGTGGCTTATAAACTCCAGTTACCTATTCATTCTAAGATCCATCCTGTCTTTCATGTCAGTTTGTTGAAAAATAAAATTGGCGACAAAACTGTTACCTCGATCGATCCTCCTGAAGTTACTAATGATGGACAACTGAAAGTATACCCTGCAATCGTTCTGGATAAACTAATGGTGAAGCGCAACAACAAAGATGTTACTCAACTCTTAATCCAGTGGTCTAATTTGGGTGCGGAGCATGCTACTTGGGAGGACTACTCTGTTCTTAAGTCCCAGTTCCCAGATTTTGATCCTTGGGGACAAGGATCCAATGGAGGAGGGGGTATTGTCATGCAAATGGAAGAAATTGGGGAAAAGTTAGGGTTGGTAACGGAAAAAATAGAAACCGAAGCAAAGAGAACAGTTGAAGATGAAGTCAAAAGTGAAAGTAAAGTTCTTATGACTGATGTTCAGAACGACGTCGTGGAGGAACCAAGGTTGAATGGATCTGCTCAAGCTGGAATTATTGGACCCAATCGAGAGAGCCCAACAAGGAATCCAGAATCAGTGAAGAATGAGGAAGCCTAAGCCGTAATGGAGAGTCGGTGAGAGGAAGGTGGAGAGTCCTTTTTTTATTATATTTTGATGCACGATGATTGGAGAGTCGGTGAGAAAATGATGTAATTTTCGGTGATGTGGGAAACCGTTGAATTGGACACGTGGAGGCAATCAGCAAGAGGAAGGTGGAGAGTTTATCACGGCCAATCCAACGACAGTGATTTCTCCTAAAGATGGATGATCAGATGTTTTCTGGAGGATGATGTAGCATCATCGGATGAAGGCACGTGGCGCATGGAAGATGGAAGGTCTCGGCATGTACCACACGCGCGTGGGAGAGAAATAGCCAGCGCGTGACTTTCACGCGACATTTGAAGGGCCTCTATGCTTCGATCAAGACCGTTGGATCTGGCTTGATCCAATAACTCTACGCAGAAGATAATATGATTAAGGTTTATTAGACTTTAGGGTTTTAGGTTTTCTAATATTTGGGCCAAACAGGTCTTGTAAACAAAATATGTAAATGGAACTGGACTTTTTAATGGAATGAGTTTATTATTATATCTGATATGCCTTTTTTATTTTCAGCCCAATAATAATAATAATAATAATAATAATAATAATAATAATAATAATAATAATAATAATCCAGGTCAATAGACGTGGATGAAACTAGTGTTTACAGTTAGTTTATTTAGAAGCAGATATTCTTTTGTTGCAGAGTGGATAAACTACCTTGTCGTAATTAGTATACCGTATCTTAATATATGTTGATGTCAAAGTTTGAACGTTACTCGTTCTGATAAACCATTATGCAGTATGTTCAAAACCATGTCTTTTTCTAATTAACCCACAAAGGTTTGCTAGTTGTCAATATTGCAGCCTTTTGAAAATGGCTCAAGTGCAGTTACTTGTTTACTAAGGCTAGAGTATTGAGGTTGTATCGCAGTTTATACCGAGAACACGATGGCATTACTTCGTTTAATTTCATCCCCATATACGAATACATTTTGCGGCTTTGGTTTTTGCTCGTATCGCTTCATAGTTGTGTTTACTCCATTACAGCTCTGCATTGCTGTTCCTTGTCACTTATTTGAGTTCTGGGCTTCCATTGGCATCATGATTCAGGTATGGAACATATTCTTGTTTCTTGTACATTAGTACAGCTAAATGAAGACCGATTATCACTTAACAACTAATATCAGACCTGAGATTTACGAAAACTTTTCTCAGCATAATTTAAGGACATCAGAAGAAATTTTGATTAATGTTGACGGGCAAAAGTGGAAAAAGGGTTGACATAAGGGCATTATCGGATCTGTTACTCTCATCGCTATGCTGCTTGAAGAAAAAAGAGCTTGAGGCTGTTCTTGTGAATGTAACTGGTACAGTCAAAACCATCACAGAAGATATATAAGGTAAATTCCTTTCATTTTTAGGAGTGTAATTATGCACTGTGCTGTATATGGATGTATTTAAAGCTATGCCCTGTTGCATCTATGCTTTTATTCAGATATGTGTGTTGTGGTTTCATTTCTTTGAGCATGTATTTCAGGACTAAGGTAGGGTAAGAGAATAAACTACTTTGAAAGAGTCCTGTTCATTTTTTCTTTGAAATCCTGAAGTTGAGAGAGCAATCTCAACTCTGGTTTCTACATGCACAAAAAAGAAAAGAAAATGAAGCTTATGGCAATCAAAAGAAAGATAACACTTAAACCTTAAATAGTATTGACCATTGAAGGTGTGCCTAGGGATGTAAAAAGTTGACCCGACCCGAAAACCCGACTAAAACCTACTCGAGTCAAAACTTGGTTTGACCCGAGGATGCGATGACCCGAAGCTGATCTGTAACCGACTGTTGTTGACCCGAACTCGAGTTGGACCTGTTACTGTAGTAACCGAACCCGACCTGTATCCGACCGAGAACGACTCATACCCGAATTGAACCTGTTACTGTGAACCCGAAATCCTACCTGCACTCGACTGAAACGAACTCGAACCCGAAAATGACCTAGCAGATAACCGATATTTCCCGACTGAATCGACCCAAGATCCGATTTTACCCTACCTGTTTTGAACCTAACCTGTTAATTGACCCGACTTGTTTTGAACCCGACCTGTTGTTGACCTGAACTGATATTGACTTGGCTTGATATTTACCTAACATGTAATTGAGGAACTCTATGATTTGATGAATTTAAAGTGTTGATAAATGTGAAGTATTAAGTATTGATAAATGTAAACTATTAATTTTTTAAATCAATTTAAAGTTTTAAACATTCATTTTGTTATATATACATATATAATCAATTAAAAATATCAAAAAAAAGAAAGATTGAATTTAGATATTCATTTGACACTACTAAGTTTGAAATTTTGTTAAATAATTCAATGCTTAATAATAATTCAATATGCTTAGTACTAACTCATTCAATATAAATTATTTGTCAAGTTAATAAGAATTAACATACTTAAATTCATTTTTAATGACATGTTACATTATGCTTCTCTTTTCACACATAAAAGACAACTATTTTTAATTATCTTTTGAGTAAAGTACATCATAACGTGAATGAATTTGTCATTTTTTCTTATTAACTTGACCAAATTTTATTGATTAACTTGACCAAAATTTATTGGGGAAGATTAAAAACTCTTTGTTGATTACTTGATTTGATAATGACCAAATGTCAGTAAACTTAAAAATGAATAAAACGGAAGTTTATTACAAGTTAAAAATGTATTACAACTTAGTAAAGTTATAAAAGTACAAACTGAAATTATAAAAATTGACATAAGTATTAGATAACAAATGTATCTATAACGGTCTTTCTGATCATAGAACGAGTTTTCCCCGACATTTTCGAATTTGTATCTGGTCCAAAGGAAAAGGTATTCAGTTAAAGCACAGAGCAAAGGTAAGCCCAAGGAAAATGCATTCAGACATGTAGGCACGGCATTGATTTCTTCTAAACTAATGACTTATAACTCTTCCGTAAACAATTAACCCACTTCACAGAGGTGACCTTTAGAATTACAAGGCTATCCGGTAAATAAATAATTTCTATTTAAGAGTTGAAGTTTGGGGTTTAAGGGTAAATGTGTCAAGTTGAGTGTTTGAGGATATATGATTAGTTTAGGGATTTGGGGTTTATTTTTGTTCATATTAGTTCCTAATTTTTAACCGAATTGACCTCAATTTATTTTAAAATTTTCTAATATAGTCCAATATTTTAAATATAATGATATTTTTTTCACTATAGCCCAAGAAAAAGGCATTCAGATATGTAGGCACGTCATTGATTTCTTCTAAACTAATGACTTTAGCTCTTTCTTAAACAATTAACCTAGTTCACATAGGTGGCCTTTAGAATCACAAGGCTATCCGGTAAATAAATAATCTCCATCTAGGTGTTGAGGTTTGGAGTTTAGGGGTAAATATGTCAAGTTGAGCGTTTTAGGGATTTGAGGTTTATTTTTGTTCATATTAGTCCCTAATTTTTAACCGAATTAACCCTAATTTATTTTAAATTTTTCTAATCTAGTCCAATATTTTAAATATAATGATATTTTTGTTCACTATAGCCCAAAGAAAAGGCATTCATATATGTAGGCACGACATTGATTTCTTCTAAACTAATGACTTATAGCTCTTTCATAAACAATTAACCCAGTTCACAGAGGTGACCTTTAGAATCACAAGGCTATCCAGTAAATAAATAATCTCCATTTAGGGATTGAGGTTTGGGGTTTAGGGGTAAATATGTCAAGTTGAGCGTTTGAGGATATATGATTAGTTTAGGGATTTGAGGTTTATTTTTGTTCATATTAGTCCCTAATTTTTAATCGAATTAACCCCAATTTATTTTAAAATTTTCTAATCTAGTCCAATATTTTAAATATAATGATATTTTTATACACTATAGCCCAAAGAAAAGGCATTCATATATGTAGGCACGGCATTGATTTCTTCTAAACTAAAGACATAGCTGTTTCATAAACAATTAACTCAGTTCACAGAGGTGACCTTTAGAATCACAAGGCTATCCGGTAAATAAATAATCTCCATTTAGGGATTGAAGTTTGGAGTTTAGGGATAAATGTGTCAAGTTGAGTGTTTGAGGATATAGGATTAGTTTAGGGATTTGGGGTTTATTTTTGTTCATATATTAGTCCATAATTTTTAACCGAATTGACCCAATTTATTTCAAAAATTTTTAATCTAGTCTAATATTTTAAATATAATGATATTTTTGTTTACTATAGCCCAAGAAAAAGGCATTCGGATATGTAGGCACGTCATTGATTTCTTCTAAACTAATGACTTATAGCTCTTTCGTAAACAATTAACCCAGTTCACAGAGGTGACCTTTAGAATCACAAGGCTATACGGTAAATAAATAATTTCCATTTAGGGGTTGAGGTTTGGGGTTTAGGGGTAAATATGTCAAGTTGAGTGTTCGAGGATATAGGATTAGTTTAGGGATTTGTGGTTTATTTTTGTTCATATTAGTCCCAATTTTTAACCGAATTGACCCTAATTTATTTCAAAATTTTCTAATATAGTCTAATATTTTAAATATAATGATATTTTTGTTTACTATAGTCCATAAAACTTTATTTTTAGCTGAAATTGGCTCATATATATTTTTTATTTTTGGTAATTTAGTCTAATAATATTTTTATTTATTCTAATTCATACGATTTTATTTTTAGTCAAAATTGTCCCATATTTATTTATATTTTTAAAATTTTAGTCCAATTTATTTTAGTCTCTAAAATTTAATTTTTAGTTCAAATTAACCTCTATTCATTTTTTTGTAATTTAATCCAAAATTATTTAAAAAAACAAAAAAAAACTGCCCGCCCGAATCCCATATCTCAATTTGAAAATCAAAAGAAATTGATGTAAGATTTAGGAGGGAATCTACCCGCCCAATATTTTAGGGGTTATTTGCACTTTAGGTCATTACTAGTTTAGAAGCTTTACACTTAGTTTTTTTTTATTCTTTAGTTTTAGTTTGATTCATTTTAGTTCTAATTTTAGTTTAGTTTCCTTAGACCTTTAGATTTAGTTTCTTTTTAAATTAGATCATCCTTTATAAAATTATTTAATAATTAAATCTTTTAAAGGCACAACTTATTTCGGTTGTACCCAACCAAAACGATCGATGGTGAATCTAAACGTTTGATGGACTCTGAAGACCCAATTTATTTTGGCTCGAATAAAAAACAACGACGAAAATTATAATGTATTTAATTAAAATTATTAGTGTTTGGGGTTATTGGATTAGTTCAGGGATTAGAGGAGTAGGCTTGTACTTTAATTATTAGTGTTTGTAAGATTTAGGGGTTGAGGTTTGGGGTTTAGGGGTAATTGTGTCAAGTTGAGTGTTTGTATTATGGGATTAGTTTAGGGATTAGGGGATTATGCTTGCACTTTAATTATTAGTGATTTTAATATTTAGGTGTTGAGGTTTGGGGTTTAATGGTAAATTTGTCAAGTTGAGTGTTTGGGGTTTTGAGATTAGTTTAGGGGCTAGGCTCGTACTTTAATTAGTAGCGATTGTAAGATTTAGGGGTTGAGATTTGGGGTTTATGAATATAATATATGTTTCAAGTTGAGTTTTTGGGGTTATAGGATTCGTTTAGGGATTAGGTTTGTATTTTAATTATTAGTGATCGTAAGATTTAGGGGGTGACGTTTGGGGTTTAGGGGTCAATGTGTCAAGTTGAGTGTTTAGTTGGGGTTATGAGATTAGTTTAGGGATTCAGTTTGCACTTTAATTATTAGTAATTGTAATATTTAGGGGTTGAGGTATAAGGTTTAGGGATTTGAATTGATCATTATTTATTTTAAAGTTTTCTAACCTAGTCAAATATTTTTAATATGATAATATTTTTGTTCATTATAGTCCCTAAAATTTTATTTTTAGTCCAAATTGACCCCTATTCATTTTTTGATAATTTAGTCCAATGTTTTTAATTTTAATTTAATATTTTTGTTCATTATAGTCCCTAAAACTTTATTTTTATTCTAAATTGACCCCTATTCATTTTTTGTAATTTAGTCCAATGTTTTTAATATGATGATATTTTTGTTCATGTTAGTCCCTAAAATTTTATTTTTCACCGAAATTGACCCTTATCAATTTATAATTTTTGTAATTTACTCCAATATTTTTTATATGAATCATATGATGATATTTTTGTTCATTCTAGTGCCTAATATTTATTTTTAATGTGATTCGTTTTCGTGAAAGCCAAAAGGCGTTAAATAATTCACTCAAAATGTATCGACTATTTGTACCAAACTCAAACTTAATACGAATTCGAAACCTGAATTAACTCGACCTTAAATGAAATCGACTTGAAATTACCCGACCTGAAATGAACTTGACCTAAAACTAACCCGCACCCGACCCGAGCCGAATCGAAATATCAAATCAACCTGAAATGACCTGTATACGATTTGACCTGACCTGAAATCCATCCGATTAGCTGTTTTTACATCCTTATGTGTGCCGATTAGAGCTCGTATGTTAGAACGACTTTGGTAAAAGTTCATAATTTTAATGATCACTTCATGGATTAGTAAAACTGTTTTCTTTTATATATTCAAATAATTGATTGACTTATTTGTCTGGTGTTTTACATTATTGTCCTTTTCGCAGTCATATATGTCATGCAAATGTATTAGCAAATTCAATGAAGAGCCTATTAGTATGTATTTGTGATGTTTCACGTGTTCTGTCCTATAGAGCTAGCTGAGTTGATGATTGCATGTTTTCATTTTTTCCTTGGGATTATCTGTCTACAATTTATGATTTTAAACTTCAGTTTTTCACCAGAACCTGAGTCGGTTTCTGAAGCTGCTGGCCCTGGTGCTGTTGAAGAATCTGAATCTGATAGTATGTATTTATTGTGAACTTGGATTTCACAATTTTCTGATATTTTTTTTTAATAAAGTTAATCTCGTACTTTTGGTTTCTGATAGTATGTATTTATTGAGACAAGATAATTTTGTTCCAACCAGAACAGGGATGTTCCGACTGCATGAATGCTATTATATTCACTACCTTCCAATCGAATGTTCTTTTTTCTGTCTCTCTTTTAGCATGCAAGCCAGGGTGTTTATCATGCAAGACTGCAGTGTCAGCGCTTCACTTTCAGGTACTAGTTTTAAACTTCAATTTCTTTTTGTTTCAAATGTTTTCATTTCATTTTTTTCATGCTTACATAGATTCACTTTGGATATCTGGCTTGCTAACTGATTGATTTTGTCACCAACTTGTCATTTGTGATAATTTATAAAATACATATGCCTGTGAGAAGGAGGATAAGTCACAAAAAGCTTTTTCATTTTTATTTCTAATATTAACATTAGAAAGTGAAGAAAGTGAGTTTTTTATAGTTGAAATAAAATGAGTTGTATTTTTAGTTGTTTTATTAATTCTTTCTTGATTTGCTTCATTATTGTGAATGAATTTCTCAATCATTTTTTTTGTTGATTCAAGAAAAAGTTGTGTATTGGTTCTTGGAATATTAATGATATATAGAAGAATATCTATGTATATCTTTTCAATGAAAAATTTTATAAAAAAATAGAATTTACGGATTAATCGAATAGTTCTTCTTTTAAATATTTGCCAATTTTTTTGATGACTATAATATTTTATCCTGATAACTTATTTTGTTAGAACTAATATTTATTTCTTGAGTTAGAAATTCCTTTTTCTTGTCTTTTATAATTCTAATTTTTTCTATTTGATTTTTGATTGTATTTGTTCTCGTAGTCAGATCCTTTATTTTTTTCTATTAATGAATAAGTTATCCGCTCCATAGATTGAATTTGAAGGGATGATTTGCGAATCGTCTTATTACTGATTAGCGAATCCTTTTTAGTTTCGCCCAATTCATATATTTCTCTCAACCAAAAAATGGAATTAGATTTTTTTTGGAAGTTCTTTTATAATACCCTTTAGAAATAGAATGCTTTGAGTGACCCATTTTTTTGTTTCTTTTGGGACTTTTCGAAACAATTTTATTTTTTATTTTAAAATTGTTAAAGCTATAAAACATTTCGTTTTCAAATTTTTTTAGTTCTTTTAAAATTGTTAAAGTTACGTTAGTGTTATAATAATTTGTTATTTTTATAATATTGAATTTTGAATAATAAATAATAATAAATAATAATTTTGTTATTTATACTATATGGGAGCACATACATAAGAGCTTTAATTGGGTTGTCGAAACTAATCCATTAAATTAAAAATGAAGTTTCAATTTTTTAACTTTATGAATAATTATTTCTCTGAATTACTATATACCCTTCCCTTGTTTTCAACCCACTTGAGAAAAAACCCCTTTCTAATTTAGTGGATATACAAATAATGTATCAATTTTAAGTGATCTAAAAAAATCCTATGCTTGTATAAGAAGATGAATCAAGATATATTTTTAGAATTAGAAATTTGAAATACTTTTTTGAAGTATGGTACAATTATGACATGAATCGAAACGCTTTTTATATAACGTAACGTGTACAACCCAGTATCTAGTTGGTTCGATAAATCCTTAAAACGTAAAGTCCTAACGATTAATACAAAGCTATCCAAATTACATAAAACTTTTGAAATCGTTGGATGGGGTGCTCAAATTGCGATCTCTAAAAATCATATTCTTTCATTCATTTATTCATTCAATTGATAAACATTTTTTATGGATTCATAAAAAAATGTTTATGATAAAGAACCCCTTTTTGTTTTGTTGAGTTTTATCTATGAATTGAAGTTACAACTAGTTAGTTTCGTTACAATAAAAGAGTTCTCTTTTAGGAAAACACAAACTAAAAAATCTCTATCGACGAACTAATTAAATAAAATGATAAATAATAAAGATTCCTTTTGAACCTTCAAATTGCTATTTCAACGAGTTTTTATTCATCAATTAAAATTAAATGTTTCCTAAAAAATTTTATATTTTACATTGAATTGACCCCTTCACCTTCAATCTCGACGATTGAAAAAATTGGTTATTATGATTTCGAGCAAGCCGCTATGGTGAAATCGGTAGACATGCTGCTCTTAGGAAGCAGTGCTAGAGCATCTCGGTTCAAGTCCGAGTGGCGGCATAGTATCTTCTAAAAGAGATAGAATAAGTCCTATAATGAATTTAATTCCTGATTTCCATTCCATAAAACCGAGAAACCCTCGCTTTTTCATCATTTTTATGATTTTTTCAACTTTAGAGCATATATTAACTCATATATCTTTTTCAGTCGTTTCAATTGTAATTACAATTCATTTTTAACCTTATTCTTATTAGTAGACGAAGTCGTAGGACTATATGATTCATCAGAAAAGGGTATGATAGTTACCTTTTTCTGTATAACAGGATTATTAGTCACCCGTTGGGTTTATTCAGGACATTTCCCATTAAGTGATTTATATGAATCATTAATCTTTCTTTCATGGGAGTTCTCCCTTATTCATATGGTTTCCTATTTTAAATTTAAAAAAAGTGTAAAAATAATTTAAGCACAATAACCGCACCAAGTACTATTTTTACCCAAGGCTTTGCCACTTCGGGTCTTTTAACCAAAATGCATCAATCCTCAATATTAGCGTCTGCTCTCCAATCCCAGTGGTTAATAATGCACGTAAGTATGATGGTATTAGGCTATGCGGCTCTTTTATGTGGATCATTATTATCAACAGCTCTTCTAGTCATTACATTTTGAAAAGCCATAAAGATTATTGGTAAAAACAATTATTTATTAAATCAGTCATTTTCGTTTGGCGAAATCCAATACATGAATGAAAGAAGCAATGTTTTACTAAACAATGATTTTCTGCCAAGTTAGAACTTAGAAGGGGCATGGGAATTTTCATTCTGCAGTTTTCTATCATCAAGTGAAGGAACCTCAACATCTTGCTACTTATTCTGCAACTCAACTGGCTCTCCTCCCACTTGTATTTGTTCTTGGCTGTAATTTGTAATACTTGATCTGCTTACCGGGGTGGAATCTCTTAATCCCTTGAAGGACATTTGTGGCTAAGCAATCTCATTTTGCATGACTCGTCTTTTGTGATCTAGAGCTACTACCCAAAGCTCTTTATCACTTCCATTCCATGGAGATGTATCAAGAAAAGAACCAATTTTTTCCTCTGGTTGTTGCATTTTAGAGGTAGAAGCCAAGTAAACATCTGATTGGATAATGAGGGGATCTTAGAGTTAGAAGCCAAGTAATTATCCATATTTTTAGAATTCCAAATTTTGTCACCTGGCCGAGCTAGCTTAGTTGATGAAACATTATTGACGCTTGTTCTTGATGAGACTTCAAACTTCCCGGCCTCACTAAAACTTCTAAACCCTAAAATTGAAAGATCTGTATAAACTAAGGTTTATACAAAAACAATTTCCTATGTATAAATATATATAGAGAATACCAAAGGGCGTGAGACAACTCTCTCTAAGAAACTCGGCAAAATAGCCCGTAACTCGGGAGAAGGGGTCACAATGACCAGGCTTGGACTACTGTTTACCAAATATATATATATATATAATATATATGGGTTATGATCCAGTTACATTGTGTAAAACTCATTTAGTTCTACACTAATTCATGGCCATTGGATGAGTGGAATGGATGGATGATATTAACAGTAGAAAATGTGAAGATTATCACTTGGAAAAAAAGATAAGGAAATAATCTTAGCTATTAATTACTATCATTCAACGGTCCAAAAAAAGTGTAAAAGTAATTGAGTTTTACACAATGTAAGTGGATCCTAACTCTCTCTATATATGGTAATTATTTCATGCACAAGTGCTTATTGATAAGTGCCTTAGTTTCAGGGTTTAGGGATTTTGTTTAGAGGTTTATGTATGAGTTTTGAATTTAGAGGGCATCGTTAGAATTTAGGTTTTATGGTTAAAATTTAGGGTTTATAGGTTAAAACCTAAATCCTTAATCATATTATCCTTAAACCAAAACCCTAATCTCTAAACTCTAAGTTTTAACTCTAAACTCTAAATTTAATAGTAAACCCTAAATTATAAAGTTATACAGTTAAACTCCTAAACCCAAATAGGGTCCATAAACCCTAAAACTAAGGCGCTTGTGGAAACTTATTGTTTCCATGGTGATTATTTCGTGCACAGACGGTGGAAACAAAAAGTTTATACAATCGCTTTAGTTTTAGGGTTTAAAGATTTTTCTTAGGGCTTATTGTTTAGGGGTTTAAGTGCAAGAGTTTTGAATTTATGGGCGTGGTTAGAATTTAGGGTTTAGTGCTAAAATTTAGGGTTTATAGGTTAAAACCTAAATCTCTAAGCAAATTACTCCAAACCATAAATTCTAAACCCTTAGACTCTAACTTGGGTCCCTAAACCCTAAAATTAAGGGTACTTGTGTCCACTTTTCATTTCATCGCCAGTATGATTAAAATCCACTTACACACAATGTAAAACACGCTTTTTGGATTGTTGGATGAGCGAAATGGATGATATAAATTAACTTCTTACATTTTTAAGTGATAATCTTCATATATTCTACTATTAATCTCAGTCATTTATTTTACCACCACAAGATCTAAAACTCGTGTAAAACTTAAAAACTGTGTAAATAGATCCTATCTTTCTCTCTCTCTCTCTATATATATATCTGTATATATGAGTTATATTTTGGTCTACAAATTGTGTAAAAAACATTTACACAATCCTTCTTTAATATTTAATATCTAAAATCTAAATCTTAAACTTTAAAACTTAAACTAAACTACTAACCCCAAACTTTGATTAGCATGCGTAAATATGATGGAGGCCAAAGTGTTTTTATAGTTGACTCTGGGATTTCCGTTTTGGGTTGTCTCCATGTTCACCCTCAGAAAAGAATGCCGGGTATACTGTGTCAACATTTATTGCCTACAGCTTCGTTGCCCAATTAAGTAAGAACAATCACTTGCTTCTCCCAAAACATTAAAAGCACACGCATATAGATATATAGCATTGAATACCAACCCTTTACTTCTAAAACACGACCAAAGATTCAATTCAATGTTTCTGTCTTTCTCTATGGTGGGTCTATAATACAACAATATATTTTAAGGTTAAAAACAGTAAGTTTTGAAATTTGTCTAGGCAATATACAATGTTATATTTTTTTTATAACATTTTAATTAATTTTTTTTTTCGTGTTTTTTCAATAAATTTTGAAATTTGTCAAAAATATCAACTTAAAATATTATAAAAAATATAACATTTTAACTTGTCGTTTTTATCCTTAAATTAGACTGTTGTACCATAGACTCACTCCTTTATCGGTTCCTAAATCTTCCACCGCATTTAGTTTACCAATGATGGATTTGATAAAAACACAAGTTGTGTGTATCAATCATTAAGACATCATCTAGGCTGGTTTATTCCATGTTTTTCTATTAGTTAAATCATTTGACCAAATTGTGTTTTTTATTACATCTTTCATTATGTAAGAAGGAAAAGATTTGATCATGGATTTGTGAGTCTTTCAGCTGGCAAAGATCAGCTGATGGGCTCACCAAAAACAAACCTAACCTAATCCAAAGATAGACTAGATGCAACCCCTTAGACTTTTAATTGCTATCTTAATGGAAGTAACATTGACATTTGACTTTTATAACTAATCCGAACTCAAAAATTTGATCCGGTCGATTTCAATGCGTATTCAATTTGATAGAAGTAAACAATTCCAACCAATCCAACTTAAACCCTAATCCCAAACTTTATAATGAAGGCAGTTCTTTTTGAAGGGGTCAAAACAAAAATAAAAAATCTTGAAGGGTTAAAATATAATTCTATGGGTTTTAACTTGTAATTTCATAATTTTTAAAGCTTTAATGATATTTTCGGCTATCAAACCTTTTTTTGAAAATTCATTTAACCCTTATTTTTTTGTCAAATTGAATCAAATGAAAACATGTTTTTAAAGTTTGAGGGCCAAAAATGTTATTAAGCTTTTTTAAAATGATTAAATTGAAAATTTATTATTAAAGTATCAAAATGTAACTTCACCATTATCTTATCTTAACATTTTGAAAGAACTGAACTTATAATTTTAACATTTGAGGCTGGGGAAATGTCTGCCTTTAACTTTGTATATGTCAAACCCTAAACTGGTTAGAATAAAAAAACTGAATAAGTAACTTAAGGAGACATAGATTGATTAGAACATAAAATAACTTAATTTAAAAAGTTCAAACCAAAAACCACATGAACTACAAAAATAATTCAAAATCTTAAAATCTAAATGAATCAATCTATTAGTTGATGTTGAAAACATGACAACAGCAACCAGTTATGTCTGAAGAAAAGTTTAGTAGAAGATGGATAACAAACATGAATATTAAAACACACAAATAGTTGCCTCTCATTATCTTCAATGGAATCTCTCCAATTGGGAAGCTAAATGTCAAATGCAAAAAACTCCTTCAAGTTTCAAAACAATGCATAAATCCTATGTGCATGTATATAATTGTAACAAGAAACCCCTTAATTTAATTTGATAGGTGGCACCACAAAAAAGTCAACTTTTGCATATTCAATTATATATATATATTATGAATTATATATATATATATATTTGGTAAAAATTTATGTGTACTTTTTTAAACCCTAAACCACAAGAAATTATTCCATATAAAAAATCATAAAAAATTATTAGATGAACTTGACTCACTTCGTCATTCATGGTCCCAACCAATAAAATTCATCCATCTTATTTTAACTTCTAAGTAACTACTCACTCTTTATTTACATGTAGAAAAGAGGTGAAGATTTACCTTGGAAAAAATGAGATGATTGGATCTTTTTGGTTGGGACCACGGATGTCGTGGTGAGCTGAGTCCACCTAATAATTTTTTCCTAAACCATAACACTTTAAATTCTAAATATAAACTCTAAATCATAACCTTTAAATTCTAAATATAAACCCTAAACCAGTAGAACCTAAATCCTAAAACTACTAAACTAAAGTTTGCACATCATGTATATTAAAATATTTTCATAT
The DNA here is from genome assembly GCA_019671005.1 of Hibiscus mutabilis. Classification (NCBI taxonomy): domain Eukaryota; kingdom Viridiplantae; phylum Streptophyta; class Magnoliopsida; order Malvales; family Malvaceae; genus Hibiscus; species Hibiscus mutabilis. Next base: position 52,657,655 of record CM033745.1, read on the forward strand.
AGATAGAGAGAGTTAATTGTAACATACGTCTACAAACTACGATCCTCGTTTTAAATTGGTTCCCTGAATTTCCAATTTCATCCTCAAACTATGAACTTCATTTTAAATTAACCGTCAAACTTTTGAACATTTAAATTGCATCATCAACTATGACCCTCATTCTAAATTGATCCCCAAAACTTTTAAATGTTATGATTTCACCCCAAAATTATCAATATACACTAATTATATCTCATGCTAATAAAATTGTTATAAAAATGGTTAATTATCATGTAAACACCGATGTGTATTATGTAATAATACAATGTGATATAAACGACAATTTCAGAGAAAAATTGGAATTTTTCGAAAGTTTGAAGACCAAATTAGAATGGAAACTATAGTTTAGGATGAAATTGAAATATTCAAAAGTTGAAAGAACAATTTAGAAGTAGGTCATCGATATATATATATATATAAACTGACAAACTTGAAAGGTACCCTTTTGGGGTAGTTATATATGCAAATATCAAACTACCCCCATTTGTACTATTTAAAAGTCCATCTTTTGCTATAGCTGAAATGCATGCAGTAAAGCAATAGATCCCTGGGGATTCTGAAATACAGAGATATCGTTCGATGAATCGATTACCGGTGTTGATCAGTATAGTTCTTTCCATCCCGATTATCGTCGTCAATGCACAGTCTCCTGATTTAACAAGTTCAGGAGATGCCGTCTCGAATTTCCGACCGAGCCTGGCTGTTGTCATAGGTATCCTCTGTGTCATGTTTGCCTCGGCATTTTTCCTGCTCATCTATGCCAGGCTCTGTAACAGGGTAGCAAGTACGGTCCACGGTGATCATCGCCCCGGAATGCTCCGTCGGACGAGGTCTCGCTTCTCCGGGATCGACAAGAAAGTCATCGAATCGCTTCCGTTCTTTCGATTCTCATCACTTAGAGGATTGAAACAAGGGCTTGAATGCGCTGTTTGTTTATCGAAATTCGAGGATATAGAAATCCAAAGGTTGTTACCAAAGTGCAAGCATGGTTTCCACATTGATTGCATTGATAAATGGCTTGAAAAGCATTCAAGTTGCCCTCTTTGCAGACAAAAAGTCAACGCCGAGGACTTAACAATGTTTGCATACTCAAATAGCATGAGGTTCTCAAGGAATCAATCTTTAAGACAGGATTCAGACATAGAGCTTTATGTTGAAAGAGAGCACGACAATGACAACAACCACGGCTCGTCGAGATTCAGCATCCGAAGTAGTTTTCGGAAAACCGAAGACCAGGATATTGAAAACCGAGTTCTAATTGGAGATGAAGAATCAGATATCGACGACGAAAACGGGGGGAAGATCTTCCACAAGTTCAATCACAAAATCATTGTATCCGATGTGGTAATGAAGAACAGATGGAGCAGTGTGAGTTCATCAGACCTCATGTTCTTGAATGCAGAGATGCTTAATGATATGTCGAGCAACAGATTTTCTTCCATCGAAACCGATGAATACGGACAGATTCCGACACCGAAACCGATCAGAAACGACAAGATTTCGAAGATCAAGGAAGAGTTGGAGATTAAAAGATTGTTTGAGAACAAAGTCAACAAAAGCAATCCAAGTTGTGAAGCAAGTACAAGTACTCGTACAAATACAACATCAAGGGTTGTTAGTGTTGTTAATCATGGTGAGAAAAGATCGATGTCGGAAATCACCGCTCTGTCGAGGTTCCGAGATGTCATTAGTACGAGGAACAGAACCGGTACAAGCTCATTGTCTGAAAACTATACGAAGGAGGAAAGAACAAGGAGGCTTTGGTTGCCAATTGCGAGAAGAACAGTTCAATGGTTTGCCAATAAAGAGAAAAGAAGATCTCAACAATCTCAGGACAAAACACAGCACTTAGATGTCTGAATGTGTTGATTGGATGAAGAGAATTTCATGTAGGTAATAGCAATTTGTGCATATTTTCAAGATAGGCAGAGTTAGAAATTTTCTTTTTGACTTTTATTTTCCCTGATTTTACACCAAAAAAATCATATTGTTTTCTGATTTTGTTTCTGTAAAAGCCATCTCTCCATAACACATGTATAGAAATGATAGGTATATTTATCCATTCCATTTATTACAGCTATTGTTATTATTATTAGGCTTAATAGACAATTTGGGCCCCTAAAGTTTGGCCCGATTTTTATTTTGGCATTTAAATTTTTTTTCGTCAAATGTGACCTTTAAAGTTGGGTATGTAGAAAACACTAAATTTTAATGAATTCTATAATGCTCCGGCTACCGTGTTTCGATTAGCAAAGGCTGGAATTAATCGGGCCTGACCGAAGGGAGCGTGGGAGTAACTTACAGGTATTGGAAGCATGGTCTGAGAAGGGAACAAGCGAAGATATGCACCTGTCCTGAGTGATTTTGTACGATTGTATTTCCTATCTTTGGCCCTGGGTAGTATATAGAACCAAATCTATACAGAGTATGGAACTTTGGTGTTGTCTTGGTGTTATAAGGCTGTTAACCTAGGGTGCGAATTATGGTTTTATGCCATTACCAGTGGTTGTATGTGACCTGGAATCGGTTGTGTAAGGTGCTTTGATATTGGTACGTGACACTTTTTTTCCTCCAACTAAGTCTAGGGAGGTTTTTTTATTAAGGCCCGTGCCAATGATTTATTATTAGCTATGATTCAATAAAATTATACCTTTTCAAAAAAAAAAAAAAAAATAACACATCCCCAATTGGATTTCCTCGAGCCATCATGGCGAAAAAATCAACCAATAAATTTCCTCGGAAGACATGTCTAACGTTTACCTCCCGAACACAACACAATAAAGTTTTAATCACAACCACCACTTTAATGATAACAACTAACGATATAATTAATTTGGAGATCTGAGTAAAATTAAAAAAAAAAAAAGAATCGAATTATGCTATACTAAAGTTGATGGACTAAACCCAAAATTTCCAGCATAGTAAAGAGACTAAAATTAGAAATAGACCGTTGTTTTAAATAATAAACAATAACAACCAAAAAGCCAACTTTAAATCAATTATTGGACTATTACTATAATCCCATGCATGAAAAAGACAAAAACAATGAGATAAAGATGTAATTAAACAAAGTTTAAGCTAAATTTTAAACAATATATCTATAATGTAAGCTTTTCCATATTGTCAACTTGCATGTTAGCATTACTTTATTATTTGTTCTGTTGCTGTATTAACGTAAGAGATGAGTCCATATTTCTCGTCTTTGTTTTGTGTGGAATCTATAAGTAATATGATACGACTTACTTTTTTTGAAATGTACATTTTTTTCACGACGTCCGCTCTGACGGTCCTTAATATAATATGATATGGATTATTGATGCATCAGATTTTATTATTTGAAATTACTTCATGAAAATACCCCAAGTGGGTGGATGAAGGGCCTGGAAAGAAATTCAAGGTTGAAATTAAGAAGAAAATTATTGTTTGGGCAAGACATTTAGGAGAGCTCATGGTGTAAATCATCAAAAGTGGTGTACGTCATTACTTTTTATTAAGTAGAGACATTATATTTTTAAGGTAAATGTCAGAATTCGAACCCATATAAAATGAGCATTATTGGTCACGATCAATTAGTGAATTTTATATACCGTCATTCTTTCAATAAGGGAAGCCACTGGAAAATAAGAATAAGTACTAAAACTATGCTTTTCATATATAAACTATTTATATATTTAAAATAGTGCCAAAAGTCTACTTTAAATAGGGGCGAGGATATTAATCTCAAGTCTAAAAGGACATGAAAGTTACTGAAATATTAAAGCAATGATGGTGTACATTTTATTAGACATATATTTTAAGAACAATGTCATAATCTTGTGACAAAAACATGTAATTTGAAATGAATATTCATTTTTTTATTTTGTTCATCTAAACTATGCTTGTTTTTGAAGAAAAATAAAAAAATACTAACCGTTACAAGGTAATTTATACAAATGTCAATATTAAAAATTTATTCACTAATCAATATATACATAGTTATGATACACTTGAACTATGTAAAGCTCGGGTAGTTTTATATTAAATCATGGCTATCGAATGTGTTGAGATGTTTGATTTTGATATAACTTAAATGAAAAATATTTTTGGACTTAAACAAATTTGCAAAATAATTCAAAAGTTCATTAACTTGAAAAATATGTTTCATAGGTTTTCAAAGAGTTTTTGACTTGTTTAAATGCTCTCAAAATAACCCAAAAGTCAAAAATAGGCCTTGTGTACTGATACACATGTTAGTGTATCGTTACCCAATCACCTGTACCTGTACCTGTTTTACCCGTATTGATACGCCCCTTTGTTTTCTCAAACCTCCATTTTCCAATAGCAAAATAGGGTATCGATACGGCCCCAGCCATACCGATACACTATGGGTGTACCGATACACCTGCATAGTGTACCGATACCTAATGCAAATTTTACCCCAACGACTCTTTCTATTTCAGGATGCGTACCGATACATGTCCCCGTGTACCGATACTGATGAGCCTAGAAGTGCATTTAATGCTAAAAATAAAGTCCCCAACGGCTCCAAATCAGCCTCAATGGCTAGTAACGAATGCAAACTCGTTAGAGGGTTTAAAAGACCTCTTCAAGCAGCTATACAACAACAGGAAACATCATTGCCAACATTCACTGTTAGTGAGATTGTTTTAGTGCTTAAATTGTCATATTTCTTGTAGAAAACACTAATTGATCACATTTGCTCAAGTGTTTAAGATTTTGGGTGTAAGCTTAATTTGCAAACACATTTACCTTGTAAGGATTTTCATTGTTTGCTACATTTGTTTTTCTCTTGTAAGAGAGTGTTACAAGACTTTGGGGTATAAGTATTGGTTGTAAGGGTTATCTCCTTGATCCCAAAAAAGGAAAGACAAATTAGTGAATTTGTGGAAAATCCTTAGTGTGGATAGCTAAGGTACTTAAAGTAGACTTGGTTTAGAAGTTGAACCACTATGAATCATCGTGTCCCAATTTTTATTGCCTAGCCATTCATCCACCAAAGCAAAAATCCAATTCATCCCCTCTTGGCATATTCGGTTGAACGTTCGAGCCTCCAAACAATTAGTATTAGAGATTCGTCTCTACGTCAGATTAACATCCTAAAGTCGATCCTTGAAGTGCTCAACCTTTCTAGGTCAATCGAAGATCATGGCGCAATTCATCAACAAGCCTCCTTACTTCAACGATGTCAACTACTCCTATTGGAAGAATAGGATGATGTTCTTCATCAAAGCCATTGCCTTTCGTTTTTGGGATGTAGTTTTTGATGGCCCATTCGTTCTACAAAGAAGCAAGGCATAATGGAATACGAAAGATTGGAAGAAGATGCAACTCAATAATAAAGCTACACACATCTTGATTTGTGCACTTGGACCCGATGAGTATGCAAAAACATCTTCTTGCTCGAGTGCTAAGGAAATTTGGGACAAGCTTGAAGTCACTCATGAAGAAACCAATGAAGCAAATGAGACCAAAATTGGTCTTCTCAACCTTGAGTACCAGAACTTCAAGATGGACCCAGAAAAAGACATCAAAGCTATGCCCGATCGATTCTCCACCATATTGAATGGACTCAAAGGCTATGGAGAAGTGATTTTAGAGGACAAGCTTTGAGGAAGTTGATATATTCAAGATGATGACGTCAAAAGGGAAAAAGAAAGAAGAGCAAGGCATTGAACACTTGAATGTTGCTCTTAAATCCTCCACAAGCCAACAAAAATATTCGAGTAGAGAGGATAGTGAAGAAGAAGAGATGACCAAGCTCTTCAAGAAGTTCACCTGATTCATGAAGCAAGAAAATGAAAAATCAATAATGAATCGAGAATAAAGAGGAGGGATCCCATCATATGCTTCGAGTGTAAGAAGTCGGGTTACACTAAGTATGATTGCCCTCGATTCAAAAAGAAGGGATCAAGCCAAAAGAAGAAGGCATTTGTGGCTACATGAAATGATGAAGAGGACCCTGTTGATGATGAGGTAGCCAACTTTTGTCTCTTCGTCATCGAAGAAGATTTAGGGGTAACGTTTAATTCATATAGTTTTGATGAATTACAAGTTGCCTATGACGATTTGGTTTTAGAATTTAAAAATCACATTTTGAAAAACAAGAAAATTGTCTTAAATTTGAAAATTCAAAATGATTTGATTTCTAAAAACAAAGACGAACTTGAAGCAAAACTCAATTAGTTTGAGAAAAAGAATTTTGATTTACAAAATTTACTTCAAAAGTTTGAGAGGATCATCAAGGGAAATTGATGACCTTAAAAAGAATTTATTTAACAAAGATTTTCAAAGAAGTGAAAATGGAGTTAGCCCTAAAACAAATTTTTATGTTAGACAATATAGTTCCCCTATATTTTTAAATGGAAAAATTGTGAAGAGTGTTTAGGTCCGTCCCTAAGGGACTTGTTTCTTCAAACAAAAGGGAAGACATTGAAGAATGAATTCCTAAGGGAACTAAATTATTTGGGACTAATGTCATTAGATCCAAAGCAATTTGGATACAAAAAATTACTTGATTGTCTACTTGTAGGTGCGCTTGAGTCATTGATCATTAAAGTCACATTTTGGAAGCTCTTGACACACAAGGAAGAAGGTCATTTGAAGAAGGAGAGGCTCAACATCCTACCTTGGCTCAAATGGTAAATTTAAGTTTCATGCAATTGCTTGATCATATTTTTCATGTCTAATTTTTTAATGATCTAAGCATGTTTGTGTGACTCCATGTTGTGCCTAATTGTATATAGTTAAGGGGAGTCTAAATTGCATGTGTTACATGTTTTTGGCCTATTATGTTCATACCTATGTTTTTGGCCTTAAACTTGTAATGTTTGGTTGAATTTTGGTGAAGATCATGCTTTATATGTTTAAATGTTATGTTTTAAGAAGCATGTTGTTAATTTTTGGGAAAAAATGATCAAAAATGTGTATCTAGGACTTAATAGAGCCTTTGTATGAACTTATAAGTAAGTTGTAAGGCCCTTAAAGTTGATTTTGCTGCAATTTTTACCAGTTATGTGCCTTCGGTACCGGTACAACTCATATTGTACCTATACGACCTTCAACTAAGTACCATATGACCTCCTCTATACCGATACGCATAGACAAAAAGGGATAATTTTGTCTCATTTTTGTCATGCCTTCATGTGTTTATTGTTTTACCTATGTATATGGCATGATAATTGAATTTATTGTTTAATTTAATTTATTTATTTGAAATTCAATTTATTTCTCTTGAATTGTTGGACTAACAATTTTATTGATGCTTGATTAAGGGGAGCCAATTTTAATTTTTTTTCATGTAAAATTGCTTTTGGTCTCTTTTCTCCATTGTTATTTTACACTAACAATTGGTATTTTCTATCAATTAGTACTCATTTTTCTAACGATTGGTTTCAAACTTTCAATAATTGGTGTTTCAAACTTAAATGTGATTTCAAATTATTATTCTTGATATAACAAAAAGGGGAGAGATATGTTTGAAAAATTCAATTTCAAAAAGAAAATAGAGCTTTAAATATTTTCTAAAAATATTCTCTTTTACTAAATTTATTTTTCTGAGGGAGATATTTTTTAGAAACAATTTTTCAAGTTGTTACGTTATATAAAAAGGGGGAGATTGTTGAGATATTTAATTTTGATATAACTTAAATGAAAAATATTTTTGGACTTAAACGAATTTGTAAAAATATATCAAAAGTCCATCAACTTGAAAAATATGTTTAAAATGTTTTCAAAGGGTTTTTGACTTGTTTAAATGCTTTCAAAATAACCCAAAAGTCAAAAACAGACCTCGTGTACCGATACACCAGTTAGTGTATCGATACCCAATTAGCCGTACCTGGTACCCATTTTACATGTGCCGATATGCCCATTTGTTTTCCTAAAACTTCATTTTCCAATAGCAAAAATAGGGTATCGATACGGCCTCAATCGTACCGATACACTATGGCATGTGTATACACCTGCATAGTGTATCGATACCCAGTGCAATTTTTGCCCCAACGGCTCTTTCTATTTTGGGAAGTGTATTGATACTTGTCCCCGTGTACCGATATCAATGAGCCCTAAAGTGCATTTAATGTTGAAAATAAAGTCCTCAATGGCTCCAAATCAACCCCAATTGTTAGTAACGTCCACACACTCCTTAGAGAGTTTAAAAGACCTCTTCAAGTAGCCATGCAACAACAAGAAACATCATTGCCAACATTCAATGTTAGAGAGATTGTTTCAGTGCTTAAATTGTCATATTTCTTGTAGAAAACACTAGTAAACCAAATTGTCACATTTGCTCAAGTGTTTAGGATTTTAGGTGTGAGCTTAATTTGCAAACACATTTGCCTTGTAAAGGTTTTCATTGTTTGCTACATTTGTTTTTCTCTTGTAAGAGAGTGTTACAAGACTTTAGGGTATAAGTCTTGGCTATAAGGGTTATCTCCTTGATCCTGGAAAAAAGAAAGACAAATTAGTGAATTTGTAAAAAATCCTTAGTGTGGATAGGTAAGGTACTAGAAGTAGACTTGGTTTAGAAATCCAACCACTATAAATCATTGTGTCCTAATTTTTATTATTTAGTCATTCATCCATCAAAGCAAAAATCTAATTCACCCCCTCTTGGCATATTCGATTGATCGTTCGAGCCTCCCAACATAATGACTTAAATGGATGGATGAGATTAAATGATCTTCTCTTTTTTCTCTCTAAAAATTTATTCATTTTGAAAATTTAATCTCATCCATCAAATCCACTCATCCAATGACCATAAATTAGTGTAAAACTACTAGAATTTTACATGATGCAAGTGGATTTTAACCATATATAGGGTTAGGATCCACTTATACTATGTAAAACTCAACTAGTTTTACACTAATTCATGATCATTAGATGGGTGAAATGGATGGATAGGATTAACTTCTTACTTTTTTTTCCAAGTAATAATCTTCACATATCCCACTTCTTATCTCATCCATCCATTTCACTCATCCAATGGTCACGGATTAGTGTAAAACTAGTTAAGTTTTACATAGTGTAGCTATATATATATATATAGAGAGAGAGAGAGAGATGATTTATTTACACAATGTATGAGTTTTTTAAGTATTATACATTTTTTGGACCGTTAGATGAGTGAAATGAATGTTTGAGATCAACATTAGGATATGTGAAGATTATCACTCAAAAAAAAGTAAGGAGTTAATCTCAGTCATCATTTCATCCATCCAACGATCCAAAAAACTTATAGTTTTACATTATGTGTAAGTGGATCCTAACCCTAAATATATATAGCTTAATAGTAAAAAAAGTGTTCAAACTATACCTTTTTCTAGATAGTTACCTAAAACATTTTTACTCAAGTATGTGTCTAACATTTTCACCGTTACCATTGTAAGCGTCTTTCCGTTAACTGACATTTAAAATTTTTGTTAGCCAATAAAACTATGACACGTGCCAATAAAAAAGTATAGTTTGACTATTTTTTTCTACTATTATATATGTGTGGATGAGATCCACTTACATGGTGTAAAACTCATTTTGTTTTGCAGTAATCCACGGTCATTGGATGAGTAAAATAGACAGATGAGATTAAACACTCATATCTTTTTTCTCCTTATTTTTAATTTTTCATCTCAACCATCCATTCCACTGACCATGGATTATTGTAAAACAAAATGAGTTTTATACCATACAAGTGGATCCTAAATATATATGGTTTATATACTTTGCCCGTAATTGCTGACATGAAATGTGTCATTAAATTCTTGTTAGTGAAATGTGCTAACCTTTGCTAGGGTGGTGATTCGATTGAGTCGAGTTAAAAAATTTAAAGTTAGTCGAGTTGAAGAGTTATGTTTTAAAACTTAAATTTTATTTGAAATTCAATTGTAAACATTTATAATATTATGGTACTAATTAGTTACAATTTAAACGGTTTTCTATAACCATATACAATACACATATATATTTCTTCATTTTTTTATATGTGATATACATCAGACATAATTGATAGACTTAACTCGAACTTGAAAACTAATCTGATAATTACTAAAAAGTTTGAGTTATTTGAATGCGCATTTTATAATTCGAAATTTATTTGAATTTTTTTCAAGTCAAGTCTATAAAATTATGAATCGATTTAAATAATTCAATTTTTTTCGAGTCGAGTCAAATTTTGCAGTCCTAATTTTGACAAGATCCCTAAAATCCAATTTAATTATAAATTCAAAGTTAACAAAAACAATTTAAAGTTATCAAGTCAGAATTTGAGAATATCAAATCCGAAGTAATCAGATCTAAATTATTAAAAAATGAAATGATTTGATAGTGAGGTGTAACTTTGATGAATCAATAAAACAAGTGACCAAATTGTATATATTTAAAGTGTTTTGGTCAAATTATAAACTTATTCATAGATGAATAACCTTGGATGTATTTTACCTTTTTGAAAGTTGTATAACTTCATACATGGGTAAAACTTAAAAGACTTAATTTCTCTCATTTTTTGTTTCTTCAAATAAAGATACGCTGATTGAGTAACCTTCGTTTAGAAATACTATCAAAAAATATATATCGCTTTAGTTCTAGTTAATATCAGATCCTGAGTTACAATTTTAACAACCCTTCCTCTCTTATAAAAAAAATCTGTTGCCAATTTATATAATTCTTAATACAAATGAATATTATATAATAATTATTTTTTCTTTAAGATTTTTGGTCATCCAACTTAAAGATTTCTCAAAACTTCGTTACTGGAATTTATGAATCGCACACTATTTTCTTTCTTTTTTTAATTTTATTTTGAGTTTAATCTCTAGTATTTAATTTATTAGTTGACTAATTCAAATTAAATACTGTAAAAATTTGTTATGGAAGCAACCCTTCCAACACCATTTACTTCATTCACAACGTCGGATTTGAACCCTAATTTTACTTAAGAGATTTAGTTGTTGGTGAATTGCAAACTTGGTGAACTGCAGAACATTTTATAAGCATAAATTAAGCAAAACACAACGGAAAGATTGAAATTTATAAATACCTTCAGCTATTGCTAAAATCATATGCCAAATTGAGATGCATTCGGCCATTGCCAAAACTGTATGTGAAAACAATACATATATATTATTATGCATCAGAATTGGATTGTCTTTGACCGCCCGGCCCACTTTAAAACTTTACACCACCATCTATATAATATGCCAAGCATAGCCACATTGACCTCCTCGGTTCTTCACAATCCAAGTTCAAAACTATCCCAAACAGCTTCTATCGCAATGCACCACGTTAGAGTTATGGTTCAAATTCTATTTTGAGTTAATCCGTTATTATAAAAAAATAATATTAAAATGAGGCTTGAATGAGCCGGTGAAGCCCCTTAAATATGCATTGAAGAGTTAGAAACTCAATTTGAGTAAAAGTTCTTTGTAACCGAGTTACTTAACCTATACATAAATATTAGGTATTAAGGGTTAAATCACCGGACCATATTTTTTCTCGGAATTCCGCCTATGGATTAATCAAAATCATAAAACAAACGATTAAGTTCTGAAATCTAAGTAAATTCAGTAAGTGGATTAAGTTGAACTAGCAGTAAAAAAACATACTCCCTTGCAGAATATTGAACACTTTTGCTTCGTGAAGCAGTTGCGGATGCTTTGTTTTCTTGTTCTCCTGTAACCGCCTAAATTAAATTAGAAACTATAATCTTTTTAGTTTTAGAAACAAGTAAGAAGCTTGAACGATAATCAGGTCACGAATCTAAACGATTAAAGAACACTTACGATCTTCAATCGGGACAACGAATTCGATCATCAAAGATGGGTGAACTAATATCAATTTTAATTTTAACAATTTTACCACTTAATTATTTAATTAATATCAATCAAGCCACATGCACCGCTCCGCTTCTTTCCCTGCTAGGTGAACTAAGCACAGGAGGAGCCTACAGGAAAGGAGATCTTGTTCCTTCCTTTCACCAGTCGGGAAGTGCATTCTATCTTATAATAAGCAACTGGGTCTTTTCGGCTTGAAAATTAGAGTAAACAGGCATCGAAGATGTTAAGAGTAGGGGCACCATTGTTGAGTGAAAGAGCATGACAAGGTCGGCTAAACAGATGCCATTAAAATCTAAGGAGGAACCGGCGTGATAATTAATATAAATTTAAATAATTACATATTTAATTCTATTATTTATAGATTTTATCAATTTAATCATAATTTTAATCAAACACAATATATTAATCATTTAATTATGAAGAAAATTAAAGAAATAAATTTGACCTAAGCATGATTTGAACCTGAGTTATGCCGGGAAAGAAGAGCATGCTTCCCACTGGGGGTGATATAATTGCAACATAGATTACACATATTAAATTGCATGCATTGCCTGCAAAAAAAAGCGTAGTTAGTGACGGATCTAAATCTCGGATTAAGTGGGTTTAAGAAAATCAAATAAATTAAAAGAATTTACAATATAAAAAACAAGAAATTATTGAATACATTTAAATTTATTAAACAACTTAACAATTCATATAATAATAATAATAATAATAATAATAATAAATTTCTTTGTCTATTAAAAATGAGACTTTAAAATAATTTGAATCTTAAAATACTATTTTTGTGAACTAAAATATTTTAAAATAATAAAGAATTTTATTAAGGGGTCACTACCATCTAGGGATGGCAATGGATCGGACTTTATAAAGTTCAAGTCCAATCCATTTTATATTCGGACCTAAAAAAATCCAAGTCCGATTATATAAATCCAAGTCCGATTATATAAAATATCTAAAATTCAAATTCAAAAGTCCAAATCCAATTAATTTTTTCCTTTGTTAAAGTAGCAACTCAAACAAATATCTTTAAATAAAAAAAAATCATCAAACAAATATATTTAAACTAATAGCACAAACAAATCTCAACAAATATTACAATCCAATATAAAACAAATTAAAGTAACAACTCAAACTTCAACTAAAAAAACCAACAACAAATAAATTATTCTTACATAAAATACTATTTTGCTTACTAGTCTACTAACATAACTACTTTCCAAATCACAATTATAAAATGTCTAATAATTATTACAATATAAGATGAAACAAATTAAAAATATAATCAAAATATTCAACCATCAACATTTGACATAGAGAAAAAAGTTTCTAACCATCAAGCTTCCATTGTTGGCTGGTACACCCCATGGCGCAACGGAAAAATTATTCGGCGATCACTGCCAAAGATTCATATATAGGGATGGCAATGGATCGGACTTGGATCAGACTTTGTAAAGTCCAAGTCCAATCCATTTAATAATCGGACCTAAAAAAAATCCAAGTCCGATTATATAAATTCAAGTCCAATCTAATAAAATATCTAAAATCCAAATCCAAATTCGAAAGTCCAAATCCAATTAATTTTTTCCTTTTTTAAAGTAACAACTCAAACAAATATCTTTAAATAAAAAATAATTTTCATCAAAAAATATATTTAAACTAATAGACAAACAAATCTCAACAAATATTACAATCCAATATAAAACAAATTAAAGTAACAACTCAAACTTCAACTAAAAAAATAAACAACAAATAAATTATCCTTACATAAAATACTATTGTTTACTAGTCTACTAACATAACTACTTTCCAAATCACAATTATTTCCAGAAACCGGCCATCCTTTGGCCGCCGCGGCCGGCGAACCTAATCGCAAAAAACGCCATTTTTTCAACTAAAACCTCAAAAAAACGAAACTAGAATAAGATCTCAGCCTCGTTACACTCACACCGTTTTACTCATTCGGCCTGGAGGATGCTGGAGATTATCAATGGCGGAGCTACGGCGGTGAGAGGGTAAACCCTAGTCTATTTTATTTTTTTATATACATATGTTTATGCATGTTTCGAATATATATGAGAGAAAAAAAGTACCTTGAAAGGTTTTTGTTTTTTATTTGCTTCTGAATTTTCCCCCGTTCGAAACTTGGGGTTACAAAAAGTGGTTGATTACATCTTATATATGATTTTTTGTTTACAATCTTAAGCAAACATTAATTGAAAAAACTGTTGATGGTGCCTAGGATTAACTTCTGACATTCTTTAATATTTCTCTACCTTGCATGGTGGGTGGAGAGCCTGTAAAAAGGACAGCGTGAGCGAGATTTCTGACGACAGGGCCACATGATCGAGGAAGACGAAGGGCTTGGAGCGTCGGCACGTGAGAGCCGAACGGTCGCGGCCGTGAGGAACACGCGCGCGTGGGGAGACTGATGGGGCTCTCGGCTCCATCTGGGGCCGTTGGATCATTCTTGATCCAATGGCTATGGAGCGGCTGTGCAGAAGATTGAATAGATTAGGATTAATTTAAATTGGGCCCTAATCGGGCCAGATGTAGTTGTAATAATAATATATTTTTTTATTTTAAAAATGTAATTGGGCTTTAATAAACTTGGGTTTGCATTTGATGATACTAATTTGATCTGTTTATATTTTTATTTTTATTATATATATATTTTTAGTTATTAGCCCATGTTAGTAATTCTACAAAGAAACTTATATAACACATATACATACATAACATTCAAACATTAATACACACATAGTATGTACATACAGTCACACATGCGATACACATTCATAGTTAAATATTATTGACATTGAAGTAAGAATATATATATATATATATATACATGCACATAATACCTATACACACACTCACATTAACAATAGTATACACATACAACATACTATCATATGTTACATGCGATACACATACATTGCAATGTTTATAAACATAACAAGCCATGGATTATAACCATATATATGATAATCACCTACTAGGGATATACCTACAATAACACACATCACTTAGTAATGTTTATACACATATAAGCCTATTATTGCAAAATAAAGAAAATGTGTTAACCCCGGACAAAATTAGTAATTACAATATCAAATCTGTGACAATGGTTGGAGCATAGGTTTTCCATGTTGGTGTGGGATCAAATCTCTTTAGGAGTATCTCTTATCCATTTTATTTCTTCTCATTCTTTACGGCCAATCAAATGGTGACACGTGTCATCATCTGGTTGGTTGATTAAATCTATTAAATTAAAACTTAAAAATAGATGGGACACATGTCGTCATTTGGTTGGTTGATTTTATTTAATTAAAATAAAATTAAGATCAAATTAATTTAATAAGTAAATAACAGAGACTAAATGTATAATTTTACAAATTTTCGTTAACTGTCACATCACTCTTCTGTCACCCCTCCGTTAGTTTTTTAACGGTAATGGTCAAAATATGTCAATTTAATAAATTTGGTGGTCTGATTGATGAGTTCGATAGTTCGGTGATCAAAATAGGCATTCCCAAATAGTTCGGTGAACACTGATGTAGTTTACCCTTATTGTTATTATTATTATTATTAAATGGGTTATAAGTAATAATATATAAAAAATGGATCTGATTTAAAAGCCCACTATTTATCAATGTCCATGTACATTTACAAATAAAAACTCAAACTTTAATTACAGAGGCATGTTTGGCCCAAAACCCTAAACCTATATCTCATAACAAAATTCAAAAAACCCTAAATCTAACTTTCCCCTTTATCATGCGCAGCCGAGATATGACTGTTGGATCAAATTTAATCTAACAGTTCAAATCGAACAGAGAGAGCCTCTTCAGCTTTTACCACGCGCGCGTGAGGCCATCCACCGACGCTTCATCTCCCGCACGTGCGCACACACCTGCACCGCTTCATCTCCCCCGTCGACGCAGTGCCACCACCAGAGATCCCGCTACCACCGTATGGCCACCGGCTTTTCCCAACCATCGAGCATGCACAAATCATAAAAAAGAAGGGGGATGTCAGTCTAAGATCATCTACAGTGTTATCATTTATTATTTCTTATTGATGTAAACAAAAAAAATCAGATAAAAAGTAATGTAATCCATCCATTGTACTCACTTTTCTCAGATCAATAAAAAAACAACGAGATTTCAGAATCAAAAATCTCTTTCAGAGGTAAATTCAGTCTTTTTTATTTCGAATCAAGCACATAAGAAAAGAAGGGATCGAGTTTTACAGTTTTGGTCTCGAATCGGCGCCGCCTTGCATGGCGGTGGAGGGTGATGCGCCGACGAACCGCGTCATTTTTTAGGGGTTTCGAATCTAAAAAAGGATAAGGTTTCTAGATTTGGTTTAGCGTGTTAGATGAACACGTAGGTGTTTCTTTCAGAGAGAAAACGAGGATTATCGTTTTTTAGGGATGAAAAAATGGTCAAAGGGTTCAAATCTGATCTAAAAGGTGTGTTTTATAATTTTAATAAAAATTAAAACGGTTTATTAGCATTATAAGGACCTTCACGCTTTTGAAATTACTTCCACAACCATTTTGTCTTTTAAAATTGTATCTGCGGCCCCTAAACTTTTTTAAAATATTTTAATTTTATCCTTCTTTAATTTGGTTCGAGATCAGTGGTCTAATCTCTCTTTCAGTCCCTTTTCCTTGATTTTTCTTTAATTGTAGTCCCTTGTATATTTATATGTTTATTTATTATTGTTTATATATATACATACATTATGTTTAGTACGTACTATGTGTATGATATTATTATTATTATTATTATTATTATTCATGTTACATATATATGTATATGCTTAATAATATATATGTTATGTCATTTTATGTATTTATTTATTTTATTTATGTCTTATATTTATGTTCATATTAATTGCTTTGATTTTTTATATGGTATGTATTTATATTTATTAGCATGACTTTCTTGGCATAATTGCATTTTTATATATCTATTATACCATTTATACTTGTTTTACCATATTGATTCTTTTACCATTTTAATATGTATAAATATATAGAATATTTAGTATAATGAATCTATATATAGAATACATGGTTTTAACTAATACGTTTTTATACCATATATAATATGTTTTTCATTAATACAATATATTATGTTATAGTATGTTTCCCTTTTATATATACCTATATATATTATGATTCTATTTATATGTATGTATATAATATATGTGTATATATTATGATTCTGTTTTCCCTTTTACATATTATGTTATATATATATATATATATATATATATTCTTACATTATTGTTGCTTTGCTATACATATGCTAAACTATTTTCTATGATAATATACGTTTTATGGTCATTATATATTATTATATTTATATATTGTTGTTCGTTATTTTATTCATGCCCATGTTTATGTTACTATTTATTTTTGTTGACATATCTTGATTTGTTCACACGTTTAAGTTGTCCATGTTTATTTATTGCATTAGTTTAGTTTAGTACTCGAGATTTCGATATCTTAGTGGGAGTTTCGTCTCGAATCTTTGGATGTCATCTCCTTTGGTATTGTGGGTTGCGAGTTAGGTTCTTCGAATCATCATGTTCATGCATCCATGCATTTAGGGATTAAAAATTAAATTAGGTCAAATTTTAAAATTTTCTTAATAAATACGATACGAACCCTTAGGTATCGATTTTTGGGCGTGGTGGGGTGCGAACCCTTCCCCACTCGTAACCGACTCCTGAACTTTTTTAAAATCTCTGGTTTTATTTTTCGGTGTCCGGTCTACCTAATCCAAGTGACCGGCAGTGACTCTAGTTTTATTTTAAAATACGAGTTTTTTTTTTCAAGAATTTCACCTCAATTACAATTTTATATTTAAAAACGGGTTTCTCAAACGAGCCCGGTAATTTTTAGTCGCTACAACATGACGACTCTGCTGAGGATCAAACCCAAAATTTTTGGTTTTGTTTTTCGCTTTCCGATCTACCTTATCCAAATGACCAGTGACAATTTCAAATCTTTATTTCAAAATACGACTTTTTCCAAAATTCCCCCCAAAATCAAAATTTTAAAGCGAAGAAACACCTATAACGGATTTTTAGTCGCTACAATTTTGTGCATTGAATGTTCAAAAAATAAAAAATAAAAAATACATCTCATTAATAATGTCTGATGTATGAATATTTCAAAAACAAATGAGACAATATATATCGAATCTATTTAATATTAGTAGCTGGATTGATTATATCGGTTATCCAAATTATAAATACGTATATTGATTGAGCATTAAGTTCAAATTCAAGAGTATAGAATGATGAAATTCATTAGTGTCATTTTCACGACTTTAGTTCGTTTTAGACTAAACCTTGTTTAGTGGTATGAAACTAACATCCGTTTAACCTAAAAACTATTTTTCTCACCATGAAACTAAATATCTGTGTTGGAGACAGTGATTGTGTTAGGCGGCAGAATTTAGTGAAATAGTTTGAGAGAGCCGGCATAAATTTTTAAAAAATTTAGAGATTTAAATTAAAATTTTAAAAAAATTTGAGTGCCTATTTAAAATATTTAATAATTTTGAGAGATTTAATGAAAACTTTTAAAAATTATAAGATAATTTTAATTAAAAATATTTAAAATTTTGAAGTTTAATATGAATTTTTAAAAATTGAAACGAGAGTTTTTCTTAGTTTTTCATTTTTAGTGACCAGAATGTAAGATACCTAAACGTTGGGCGACTGTAGTTGTAGTTTATCCTTTTAGCAAAAAGAGATAGTAGATAGGAAAGATAAATTTGCTCCGATTTCATTTTCGTTTTCTTCTCACTCTTCCACCAGTCAAACCTTACACGATATTTTTTCTCACCGACAAAACTCCGAGGATCTTGAGGTTTGCTGGTTTTTTTGTCCTAAATTTCTCGTCTTTTTTTGCAGTTAATTAATCGATGCTTATGTTTTCAACTGTAATAAGTCAAATCTATTGTGTAAAACATATCTGGGTTTTAGTTTGTTGATGCTTATTTCGGTTATGGAGTTACTTAATGGGTTTAGAAATCTATTTCGTAGTGAATATAAAAGATGGGTTTTTTTAGTTATGTTAGTTGCTATTACACATTTGTTGTTTCAGTCCTTTTTGCTTCCATATGGGAATGCTCTTAGGTCTTTATTGCCTGGTCACGAGGATTCAGTAGATGGTTATGGGAATCCTATAATTCGAGTAAAATCGACTGCGAAATCTGCGATGGTCCGTAATTCACTTACCATAAACCCATCTGATGTGAGTACTAGGGATGTTGTGTTTAATAATGTGTTGCTGAAGGATGGTAATAGTTCGAATTCGAATGTTGGTGGCAATGTTGGGAATGGTGGTCGTATGATGGAGGATCGTGGGGAAATCGTGAATGGTTTTGCGTCAGAGGGTACGGATAGAGTTGCTGTTGATGGTAATATTGTTGATGACGAAGATGATGAATCTGAGAATGGCGAAGATCTAAATGAGATCGCTGTGTTGGAGGATGTCATTCGAGATCAAGAGGATTATGTAAATACTATGTCACATACATTATCTACAGAGTCGACAAATGGAGATGGAAATGGTTTTAAGATAGAGCAGGTTGCGAAACACGGTCAGGAATTGTCCACCGGAAAACTTTGGGAGAATAAGACGAGTGAGGTGGCTAAAAACTTGGGGCTGTAAGTACGACTTCATGGTCTCCTGCAGTGGCCTCACCTGTAGCGTCTTCATTGGCGAACCTGACATCAAATGCTGGCTCATCTTTTCAGTCCACATCCCTGCAAAGGAATCACACTGCATCGGAAAATAATTCTTCGATGACTGCTAAACCAGGGAAGAAAAAGATGAGATGTGAAATGCCACCAAAATCAGTGACTACAATAGATGCGATGAACCACATATTACTACGACACCGTAGGTCATCACGTGCGGCGGTAATCTATATTTCAGTGAATGGTTAAATATTATGCTTAATGCTTTATATATTGAACGTGAAATAAGAAAAGAAAACTATTGTGTGATTGCAGAGACCTCGGCGTTCTTCTGTACGTGACCAAGAAATCTCTTCCGCAAGATCGCAGATCGAGAATGCTCCTGTAATATTGAACGATCAAGATCTTTACTCTCCTCTTTTTAGGAATGTTTCATCTTTTAAAAGGTAAGCCTACTTTAAGCATAACTCCGGATGATGACCTCAACTATTTCTAGATGTGCACTAAACCGGTTCTTTCCTATTATGATATTGCTCGGAATTTCTGCATCTATTATTGATAAAATCACCAGTGTCTTTTATTGATGTTTTTGAGGTAAGATAAATGATTTTGGCTCGTAAGCTTTCTTAAAAACCGTTCCACGTTTATAGAAAGTTTGAAGACCGGACAAATAAATAGTTCAAGCAAGAGTGTCAATCTCGGGACTCTGGTTTTACTATTGTTAAACCGCGGACCTAAGTCTCTCACTTCTTCTGCATTTGTCTCTATATGTACCGCTTGATGAACTTTGATAAAACTGTTTTAATATCGAATGATGCTTTTGCACGTTGCAGGAGCTATGAACTCATGGAGCGTACCCTCAGAGTTTACGTCTATAAAGATGGGAAAAAACCCATCTTTCATCTACCAATACTCAAGGGATTATATGCCTCGGAGGGATGGTTTATGAAATTGATGCAAGGGAATAAGCGTTTCGTTGTGAAGGACCCTCGAAGGGCCCATCTGTTTTATATGCCTTTTAGTTCTCGAATGCTGGAATACACCCTTTATGTACGGAATTCTCATAACCGGACTAACCTACGCCAGTTTATGGAGGAGTACACAAAAACCATTGCAGCGAAGTATCCGTACTTTAACCGAACTGGTGGAGCAGATCATTTCCTTGTTGCTTGCCACGATTGGGTATGTTCTTTATTTCAAGCTTCGTTTTAGTTTCTTGGTTTTATCCTATAACTTCCATGGAGCATATTGTCGTCATTGAAATATGATAACTGAATTTTTTATAGGCTCCATACGAAACAAGGCACCATATGGAGCATTGCATCAAAGCACTCTGCAATGCGGATGTCACTGTAGGTTTCAAAATCGGAAGGGATGTTTCTCTTCCAGAAACATATGTTCGGTCCGCAAGAAATCCTGTGAGAGATCTCGGAGGAAAACCGCCTTCTCAGAGGCATATTCTTGTGTTCTATGCTGGAAGCAATCATGGCTACCTGCGTCCGATCTTATTGAAACACTGGAAAGACAAAGACCCGGATATGAAGATCCTCGGTCCAATGCCTCCTGGTGTTGCAAGTAAAATGACTTATATCCAGTACATGAAGAGCAGCAAGTACTGTATCTGCCCCAAAGGCTACGAAGTCAACAGTCCACGAGTCGTAGAATCCATCTTTTACGAGTGCGTTCCTGTTATCATCTCCGACAATTTCGTGCCCCCGTTTTTCGAAGTTCTGGATTGGGGAGCATTCTCGTTAATACTTGCAGAGAAAGACATTCCAAACCTGAAAGACATACTTATGTCGTTACCACAAGAGAGGTATCACGCTTTGCAACTTGGTGTCCGAAAGGTTCAACGGCATTTCCTCTGGCATGCTAAGCCCGAGAAGTACGATCTCTTCCACATGACACTTCATTCGATCTGGTATAACCGAGTCCACCAGATCAAACTCAGATAGTAATAATATCAACTGCCATCGAAAATGACGAGTAAAAATGTGAATATACTTCTGCATTATATATGCTATGTTTCTTTCTTGGATATGTACATATTAACAAATGATATTTTCCTGCTGATCTTATATCTGTTTTTCGATTTGATCATTTCGAGTTTAGATCATTTGACCTTATTTCGAATCGGATCATTTCGTGTTGATTTGGGACATTTTGCCAACCAGACATAACAGGATTCAGTTTTCTTGCACGGAACTCAATTCAGACCACTTAGAAAACACAAATGAACGAGGTAAGAAACAGACAGGAGTGGAAAGTGTTTACTTAGGTGGAGTTTAATGTTGTGCGGTATTAACTGAAAATATTATAAATATAGAATTACAAATGTTATCTATTAATTTTTACAAATATTATCTATTAATTTAAAATGTTATTTTTTTATAATATTTTAAATTAGTAATCTTACGACAAGTATTAATACTTGAAATTAAATTTTAATATTTAACCACTAATTTAAAATATTATAACATTTTAAGTTAATAATATTTTAAATTATATTTTATAACGGTTGTATAACTGTACTGTATCGTACCCTGCGGTATTCTAAACTTAGCCGTTTACTTATGGTCCCTTTATTTATTAACTAAATTTCCATGAGGGACTGTTTGATGGCATTTGTCCACCATGCTTACCAAAGAGTTTGTTCCCATCACGTCACGTGTCTCTATCCAAACAGAGCCAACCCCTCCCCTATCCACTTTAAAACGACAAATCTCCCCCACGTGTAGTTCCAATTCCCATCACATGCCGGTTTTAACAGTTTTATCGGTTAAATGTAATAAACTATTTTTATTAGGGGTGATCATTTTTGGATATAGGATATGACCGAAAAAAATCAATTTTTTAAGATTTTGGATAGTTAAAATAGTGATTTGTATGCTATTTGAAAAAATTAGATATCCGAATATTGAATAATTAGATTAGATATTTAGATATTTTTTTATCCGAATATATAATTCGATTAAATAATTTTCGAATTTGGTGGTTATATTGGATTTTTCAAATATAAAAATCAACAAATTGTCAAATATAACAAGATTAGCATCTATAAAAATTTGATTTTTCTACTTTTCGGATATAACAAGTATTAAAGTACTAAATATAACAATATTTATATATATGAATATTTGAATTTTTGGACATTTTGAATTTTTAGATAATCCAAAAACTTAAAATATTGTGATTCGTATCCGTTTTGAAAAATAAAAAATTAGATCGGATATTTAAATTTTTGGATTGGATTAACGGATAATCAGATCGGATAATTTTGAACGCCCTTAATTTTTACCCATCTAAATCTAAGGCTTTTTCTGATTTTAGTCCTTCTACTAGACTGAATTTATGATTTTGTCTCTTTTACTTTAATTTTACATAATTAGATCATCTATTTCTATAATATTATCTGTAAGTTTAAATTGATAATACTGTCGTGCCGAGCTCTGTAAAATGTAAATAGAAGTCTTTGCAGAAATTGGAAATTAAATTCTGATGTGTTTCATGAACTGATTGTGTTTTTATTTGCTACGTATTCTCATCAGCAGATGTTAACATTTTATAAGGTCCTAAGGATACGAATATAGGACAAAATCAGAACTTGTTTGGAAAATAATAGATAATTAATGACTTTGAGACATATTATTTATTGCTAAAATTAGAAATTTGAATAATAAACATGAATTATATTATATTTTATTGGACCTTTAAAACGATATATATATATATATAAAAATAAGGTGCTCAAATTGATTGAGTGATGAATGCAAAATTGATGCTCAAAGTAAGCTATATGCAAATGTTTTTAAAGAAAAATGTTGCTTAAAACAATCATTCCATATTGGAAAGTTATAATATATGTAGGGATGAGCATTCCACCCGATCCGGTTGGGCTAATTTTTTTTGTAAATAAATAGGGTTCGGGTTGCGTTTTTATCAAGGGTGAGGTCGTGTCGGGTTTGGGTTAAGAGTGAAAAATTCAACCTGACCCATAAGTAATAGCGTAATTTTTCTTTATATTTTTAGGCATATTTGCAATAATACCTCATCTTTATATTTTTTTTCATAATTAAGTCATTGAAATTGATTATTTTAACAATTGGTCCCTAAAATTAATTTTTTTACAATTAGGACCCTAAAATTGATTTTTTTTATATTGATCGGGTTGGGTCAAATTTTTTTAAAGATACGGTTGGGTTCAGGCATAAAATAATTATTTTCGAGTTAGGTTCGAATTGGCCATAAACCTGACCCGTACTAATCCCTGGATATATAAAAAGATGTTTATAAGCTAAAAACAATTTGTTGGATAAAAAATTTGCAAGCCAATATCGCATGACGTGGGCATTGTGAAACGTCTAGATCAGTTGGGTCTTAGTAAACTTGTCGAAATTTTAACACATGAAAATATTTTTTTCTCCTCAATAGAATAATCTCAAATATTTTGAAATATGTGACATAATTGAGATGTGACTCCATTTTATGTCGCCATTCAATATCCATTATAGACTTTATTACTTTAATTTCCATAAACCTTTCAGTTGCTACCTTATTAATTTCATCTTCTTTTCCCACTATAAATATGGCGTAATATTTGTCATTTGAAACACACAAACTTTTCTTCTCTCTTTCTCTCTCAAATTCTTTAATTTTTGTGATAGAAGAAAGCTCGGTTATATATGATTGTTCGCTAAAGTTATGCTGCTTTGATAGACGTCCAACAATTCTTTAGTATTGAAAAAAGGACGAATTTATCTTACGAAAATTGTTTATACAAGTCTCAACAATATTATACTTTCAAATTGCATTGATCCATATATGCAGCGTAAAATTTTTGTTTATTTTTTAATCAATTTACAGTTAATTGTTTTACGGTAAATTATTATTCTATTAAATTATATTTGTGTATTTTATGTCTTGGGTATAACAAAATTAACATTAAAATATAATTTTATCATTGTGTTAGCTTATGATTATATAACTTTTAAGGGAACTAAACTGAAATTCTATCATTTTTAGAGCGGTTAAAATGAATTTTTATCATTGTCTTAACTTTATACGTTTAGATTTTGAAGGGACCAAAGTTGAAAATTTACAATTTAAGGGGTCAAGAAGACAAGGACCCTATCTGCCTCCACCCTGCCCACGTACTCAGTACCATAACGATGGATATTAGGAGAGAATAAAACTTCACTCCGTTCGAAAAATTATTTTTTTTAACTTGACTAGATGTGAGTAAATTTAACTTAATTTTACTCGAATTATAATTTATAAATTCGATTAGAAGAAATTAAATAAAATTTGAGTTATAAAATGAGACTCAATAACTTGAATTTAATGGAATAGTTTTCAGAGTTAAGTCTTTCAACTCTTTCTATTATATGTATATCTCATATGAAAAAGTATAAAAATATATATATATATATATATGTATATCGTATATAGTTATAGAAAATCGTTTAAATTATAACAAATTAGCTCCATAACATTATAAATAATTACAATTGAATTTAAACAGAAACTTGAACAACTCAACTTGACTCGACCAAAATTTCATAAACTTGACTCGAAAAATTTTAAATGACGATTGAGTTATAAAATATGACTCGTCAATTCAATTAACTCATAAATTTTTAGCTCGAATCGATAGAATACTCACCCCTAATGAACTTTTTTTTGAAAAAAATTGATATACAAACTGTGTAAGTTTACACAAGCTTATTAGATTTAGAGTTTATGGTGTTAGTTTAGGGTTTATCATCTATGAGTTTAGTGTTGTAGTGTTTAAAATTTACGTAGTGGCGGAACTTAGAGTAAAAGTTTGAGGGACCAACTTAATTTCTTTTAAAAAAATTGGAGGCTCAAACTATTTTTTTTAAATAAATTGAGAGTTTAACTAAAATTTTAATAATTTTGAGAGATTTAACAAAAAAATCTAAAAAATTTGAGAGGAAATTTAATTAAAAATATTTAAAATTTTGATGCTTAATATGAATTTTTAAAAATATCGAGGGAGCTAAATTTCTCAAGATTGGAGGAGGGTGTGACCTCCATCGGTCTTTTAAAGGATCTGCCTCTAAATTTAGAGTGTAAGGTTTATGATTTTAGATTTAAAATTTTAAACTTTAAAGAATGGTTATGTAATATTTTTTACACGGCTTATGTATCAACATATAATTGATAACGGTATTATTGATGAAAATTTACATTATCATTATAACAACAGTATACGTTAATTTGAAATAGAGAGATTGAATCATAGACTTCAAAATAATAAAGGGAGTAAAATCAAAGTTAGACCAAAAATCTAAGAGTTTGTAATTTTACGACAGGCAAGCATGTCTATCTATTTAGCAGTTGTAATATATATATATATATATATACATATATATATATTGCTTTCATTCACAGTAACGAGAAAAGATCAAAACTGGAATCAAATTTGGGTATTTATGAAGATAACGTTATTATCTTCATTCGGCTGACGAACTCATACATTTTTTTCTTTAAAAAGAAAAAGAAAAAGAAATTCTCAGTGAACTTTTGCAGTGCTCTTTGCTTGAATATCTTTGAGCTTTCTTGGCAATTGGGCATGTAAATTTTCTATCTTTTTTTCTTTCCCTTTCGTCTCCTTTATAAATTTGGGTTTTCAAAGTTCTCATTTTTGAAAACAAGTTCTGGGTTTTTGCAGAGCTAAGCTACTCTTCGAGGCTTTTGTTATTCCAACTTTGAATCAATCTATTCGGTTTGTTTTTACACATTTCATGTTGTTTATTTTATCTGTTTTATTTTCCTACCCCTTTTGTTTGGTTATTGAGAAAATGCGAGTGTTTGTAGTTGAATGTGTCATTGGGTTGTCTTAAATTTCCATTTTTTTTTCTCTATGGATCAGGCAGTGCTGGATGGTTTTGATAGAAGATTTGCCCATCGATGGAGGATTTGCTGAACCTGAAAACCAGTTATCTGTAAGTACTGATTGAAACCATTTAGGAAAAAAAACATAAGTAGATTATGTCTTAATTGCATTATAATTTTCTGTTCCATTGCATCATTTAAGCTCTCTGTCAATTCTGATCCGAATCCGAAAATCCGATTTAGAACCTAAACTGAAATAACCCATGGTTATAAAGATTTAACACCTTGAACCTTAGTCCCTGTCTAATCTGAATCTGAAATGATTCGAATAAGTATTCTGTAATAGTCCGAACTCGGAATGACCCGACCCATGACATACTCGCCCGATTGACAGGTTTAGTCTAATGCAAATCTTTTTATCAGGTCCATCGTGATGTTGCGAATAATACGTCACATATTCTGGACTTCCTCTTATTTTCCACACCAATGGATGACATTTTCACTTGTCTTTTAACATGGACAACTAATATAAGTCGCAGATTCATCAATTTCATTGGTGAGTTCATTTTTGGTTTTATGTGTGTGTGTATTATACATATATATTTAGACATTTAGATGTGTCTGTAGAGAATCTTGTTCTCCAAGATGTCTACAGATGCAGAGAAGGTTTCATCGCCGTATCTTCGACATATTGCACGGAAAATTTGAACTCCGGAATCTGTCAAAGAAGTTCTTCGGAGCCGGAGGGAGAATTTCTTGCAAATACAGACTGTGGAATTATAAAAACCAATCACTGTAGGCAACTAAGGCGAGATGTCCCTTTCATCTTTCAAGGGTATCCATTTTCTTTCCTTTACTTGCATGATATTGACTATAGAATATCTTCATAAACTGTCGGTATGAGATATGGGAGTGAAAATACGAACAAAATGGCTGAATTTTAGATGATCCGTTTAAACTTAGGGTTGGGATATGCCATTTCCGAGTTCAATATCAATTTAGATATGATATACAGAACGTGCCCTGGCATTTTCAATGATAATGTTCATAGTAATGCCTTCTATTCCTTTTTTTTTCATTTACCCTATTTGCAGTTGCTTCTACCGTGTTGTAGGTTGATGTTCCCGTTGTTTGCTTTACGGCTTACTTGGCGTGTGGTAGTGGCCCCGTGGAGATGCGCTTTCTACTATCTGCAACGCACGCAGGCACAAGTCTATAGGTAAAACAAGTTGGTTCCTTTAACTTTGTAAAACTGCTGGATAAGATTCCAAATGAGAATCCGGTTTATAGTGTATGTCGGTTTTTTTATATCGAATCTTTCTATGTTCTTTTGTCTTTTCTTTTTCAAATCTGGCTCCAGCTGCAAAGTCTCAGATCTTTAACTTCACAGTAACTTTGGTAGGTTTACTTTTTTATAATGAATGTACTCATTTGTTATTTTCAGCATTGTATCCCGGATGGAGAGAACATTACGCGGTTCTTCCGATGATATTGGGTGGTTGCAACGCACTCCTGGAATGGCTCCTGTCGAGGATGGTTCAGCAAGATTCCTGGAACTGCTAGAAGCCATAAGGTACCAAATTAATTTAATGTTGTCTTGGTCTTTCTGAATAATAAGATATTATTCCGTGCTAGCTGAATCGAGATTTTCACATCCAGGAATGGAGAACACACATTGCCCAATTCATTTGTCTATCTATTAGTTCCAGGTATGAGAATACCACGGTATCTCTCTTATTTCCTCGTTTATCAATTTGACGTTTACTATAGCCTTCCTTTCAATATAATGTAGATTTCTAATCTTCTCAGGTCTTTTTAGCAATCATGGTCCCTTATATTTTGTGGCCACTAAGAGATTCTTTTCGAAAATGGGACTTACATGCCATATAGCAAAAATCCACAGCGAGGTAATTTAGAGTTACTCGTAAATTATCTAGATTCCGGCATAAGAAAACTATTATTCAGGATTGCATTTCTTTTAAGTTCTGCTTCCTGCATCTTCGAATACCCTGATTTGACTCAAGCTTTTGTTGTCCTACATAGGCATCGGTGGAGCATAATGCGTGGGAGTTGAAGCAATACATCGAGGAGCTTTATTGGGGGTCTGGTAAACGTGTAATGCTGCTCGGGCACAGCAAGGGTGGAGTTGATTCTGCCGCTGCGTTGTCCATTTATTGGTCCAAGTTAGAGAACAAAGTTGCTGGACTGGCACTGGTCCAGAGTCCATACGGTGGCAGCCCCATAGCTTCTGATACTCTTCGAGAAGGCCAGATAGCTGACAAAGAAACTCGAAGGATCATGGAACTTTTGATATGCAAGACGATTAAGGTAATCCTTTCCTCCTCCGATGAATCAACGCCCGAGTGAAACAAGAAATATAAGCCTAGTCTTATGTGTGTGTGTGTGTGTTTTGCAGGGTGACATGCGAGCGCTGGAAGATCTCACATACGAAAAGAGAAAAGAATTTGTTATGAAGCACAAGCTACCCGAGGGAATCCCTCTTATCTCGTTTAGCTCGGAAGCAAAGGTGGCTCCTGGTGTACTAGCTACGTTGACACAAATAGCTCATGCGGAGCTTCCCCGGATTCCCTTTTTGAAATTCGGGAGTTCGGTGTTTGACAATGTCAGTGGACTTGGACACCAGCTCCCAATAGTAATTCCAGTTTCCGCTGCCATGGCTGTATGTGCTCTCCACTTGCTGCTGAGATACGGGGAAAAGAGTGATGGACTAGTGACGTGTCGTGACGCCGAAGTTCCGGGTTCGGTCATAGTCAGACCCGAGCAAAAGCTTGACCACGCTTGGATGGTGTACTCTTCAAAGAAGAAAAATCCCGACGAGCCCGATGCTACCGAAATGTGTGAGGCCCTTTTGACTCTACTTGTAGAGCTCGGGGAGAGGAAGCAAGAAGAAAGAAAAGAAGCTTGAAAGTATTATTCCATAATATACATACAACTTTTTCCTTTAGTTAATTCTTTGCCTTGCAGTTCCTAATGTTATGGGAACCTCAGAAGCAATTGTAATGTCCGAAAAACAGGTCTTAGTTATTTGAACAATCTTGTTACAAAAAGAGACAAGGCATGGTTCAATTAAAATCGAAAAATGATTTTAATTCCCGTAGTATTTTTTACGATTTTATTAATTCCCGTTTGGGGAGATCCGGTGAGAAGTTTTGGCCTTTGGCCACCCGACTATCATTACTTTCTCAATTTGGTTTTGTAAATGAAATCAAAGTATTTTGTAAATGATTCGTCTGATTTTTTATTCTAAAGTTGAAGAATCATAATTTCTCAAACGAATTTAAATTTATTTTTGTCGCATGCTCCATGGTAGAGAATCTATATTGATATAATGTAATTAAAATCAAATATTCAGAGGTATAAGTTATTATACTTCAGAAACTAAAAACTTTATTTAACCTTAAGTTTTAGGTTGTAAACCCTAATTTAACTAAAAATCTTAAATTGTAATTAGATGAAAATTTGGGATAGCGGTAGCAATGGGCAAGACGATGATTTTGCATTCCATATTCCGCCTTAACACTTGCGCGTACAGTTTCGAAGAATCACGTTAAATGTTTTAAATTTTTTTTCGTCTTCATAACTTCCCGTGAGTTTCGGAGAATCTTCATAAAAAAAAATTTATTACTCCTTTATTAGTTAAAATATAGTCAATTTCAATTTACAAGTCAAATAATAAATTGAATTTCCCGAAATTTGTAAAATATCTAACATAAATATTCCCAATTAAATTATATATTATATTTTATATTTGTAAAATATCCAACATTAATGATAAATTGAAACATTAAAATAGATATTCAACTTTATTTTTTTAAATATCCAATGATAAATAAAAAACATCAATTTTGGTGAGAATCCGATGTCATTCTACATTATTTTTTTTTAAATTATCGGGGATCTCTACGAATATTTTCGAAATCCCCATAAGAATTTATACATGTACAGTTTGAGGATCCTCACCGTGCGAATATAATAATCACTTTCTTTGTCTCTATTAAGCTTCAAGGATAAAATCCCCCATCTTTGTGGCATGTGGATGAAATTTTCGATTATTTCTCGTCTCGTCGAAAATTTTTACGATTTTTAGTTATTTTTCATCTGATTATTATCTCTATTTTGAGAAAAAAAGTATCATTCCTATTATCTATTTGGCTCCTCGTTGAATGTATAGACTTTGATTTCATCTTATGCTTTATAAGTCAAATGTAAAAACTATAGGACAAGTGGTGTGACATGACACATTATAACTTAATTTGAATTGTTATATTTAATTAATAAACATGGCATGAAATTAGGTGAAACGACTCGAATTTCAGAATCCGAGTCAGTTTAACTCGAAGTGTGGGCTTCGCGTTTGGGTAAAGTGTTGGGCTTTCAGAGCTTTAGTGGGATATCTTTCGTTGTGGGCTTTAGGCCTTGAGTGGTTATTTTGGTGTAGGATGATGAGAGAGAGGTAATTGTGTAACTTATTCTTTTGGAAGAGGGGGAAAATGGGTGTTTAATTTTCAGCAAAAAGTATGTTTGGTGAGATCATCCTTTTCCTCATTGTCTTCTTCTTCCTCTCATTCTCTCATCTTCTCACCCAAAGTTAAGAGAAAGGTTGAATCTTTGGATTTTGTGGTGTGAATCACGTTTTGGGCATTGAGGAAGAGTTGTTTATCAATCAAGGATCTATAATTCAAGGTAAGAATGACTTGAAATGTTGGAGGAAGAGGTTTTTGTGGGTGGGTGTGTGTAGGGAAGAACAAGATTGGGTCTTGGGAGCTCATTCCTTGAGTTATGTCTTTGTTTTGGCTTCCTTAGATTCCCCAACAATGTTATAATACATTTTGCAGCCTCCCTTTGTAGTGAAAGAGGTAGGAGAGACATCCATGGTCCAAGGAAAGAATAAGGCTTGAAGCTTGTGGTTGGGGGCCTTTTTCTCAGATTTAATGCAAGGTTAGTACACTACTAATTCCTTTGTTTCATGAAAATCATAAAATTTAATTGCTTGTTGTTTGGTTTGATGTTTTGGGTTGTTTAAGAGCTTGAATCCCCTTTAATCGCTAATTTCGTATTAGGTGTTAAAATATTGTAAAAATGATAAAAAATCACCTAAACTACTCTCTATAACTTGTAGGCACGATTTGGGGTTTTACCATGAAGGTTTGGGGATGTTGGGAGTGAATTACAAACTTCAAAAACTAATTTTTGGGTTCGAGTATCGATACGGGCCAGACCCGTATCGTTACCCTTAGTTGAAACTAAGTAAAATCTGAAGAGCATATCGATATGCCTGAATGGGGTATCAATACTTTTTTTCCACCTAAATTCAGTAGCCAAATCCGGTATTGATACGCTTGAGGGTGTATCGATACGCCTTTGGGTATTAGTACGCGACCATGTGTATCGGTATGGAGTGTTGAGTCAAAATCATTTCGGGATAAGCCAGGTATCGATACACATAAGTGGATATCAATACCCACTAGAGCTTATCGATACTCGTAGGAGGGTATCGATACTCACTGGACAGTCTGCCCGAAAACTTTGTTATGAGTTCGAAAGACCTATAATTCATGGACTAGGGCCCAATGGGTCTCCAATGTAGTAAGATGAATAGTAAAACTAAGAAACCAAGAATCTAAACTCTTATACGTACAAAATGAGTAATAACTTAATTAAAACTTTGGTGGTTGATTTGTATTGAGGAATAAGAATCCTTGGTGGATCGTATCTGTATGGTTGAGTACCTTGTTTGATGGGATCTGGATACCCAAAGAGAGTGTTGCAACATGTTAACTCCTCAAAAGTACTATTTTTATGCTTATTTTACAAAGCCTTTGCTAGCCCTTTAAGTACATTTAATTGCATTTAATTGTTAAATTCATGCATTTGCATAAAGAGTTAGGGAAATAGAGAAATTTTTGTGCTTTGCTAGTGTATAGGGTTGCTTTTTGGAATTATTATAGGCTTGACAGAGCTAGACAGATTTGGCAGTACAACACAAGAGGAGAAGCAGGGAATGCCAAGTTGGAGTTGGCAAAGTTGGACCAGAGATTGCCAAGCTTGATTGGCATTGAAGTGAAGTTTGATGCCCAGTCAAGAAGCCGTTGGACCTTGTAAGCCTTAGGATTCAAATTTGAATAAGAGGATCATGTGTCTTATCCCTTGCACATTCAAATTTCAAACTCGAAGGCTTATCCTAGGGATCCCACATAAGCCTATTTAAAGAGATCAAGCAAGCACTTGAGAAATAGATTGGGGAGAAGAGGCTGTATTGTGGTGAGCCGAGAGGCGACGTGGTTCGACCAGCTAAAGACCAAGAGCGTGGAGCCATTGAAAGGCTGCATCGACGGACCTTATTCTTGCCCATTCTCTTAGTTTTATTTATTTTTATTCAATGGTGATGTTAAGATACGATGATGTTTTGTGGATGGACCCCCTAACCATGAACTAAACTTTTACAGTTGGTTAGAGGATGTTTGCGTTTAGCACTAGTTTTATGTTTGGTAATTGAAATCATTTCTAGACCATCTCAAGTATTCCTAATTAGGTAAACACTCAACCTTGCTAGTGATCATTGCTGTTGATCTAACTAATGATCCGGAGGAAAGATTACTGCAAATATTAAGCCATTACAAGCAAGCGCTGAGATAGACCTTGGTTGATATCCGATGAATAAGCCCAACCATTTGCATGCACAAAATAATCCTAGAAGAATATCATGGCAAAACAATTGAGTGCCAGAAAAGATTGAACCCGAGCATGAAAGAGGTTGTTAAAAAGAAATTATCAAGTGACTAGATGTCGGGATAATCTATCCCAATTCTGATAACTCGTGGGTTAGCCCGGTGCAATGTGTGCCAAAGAAAGGTGGCATGACCATGGTACAAAATAACAACAATGAGTTAATTCCTTCTAGAACTGTTACTGGATGGAGAGTGTTCATGGATTATAGGAAGCTGAATAATGCCACCAAGAAAATTCACTTTCCATTGCTTTTCATTGATCAAATGTTGGACAAATTGGCAGGTAAGGCATTTTATTGCTCCCTAGATGGTTATTCAAGATATAATTAGATTGCCATAGCTCTGAAAGATCAAGAGAAAACTACGTTCACGTGTCCATATATGACATTTTCCTTTAGAAGAATGCCATTCGGGTTGTGAATGCTTTGACAACGTTTCAATGTTGCATGATGTCCATTTTTTTCGATATGATTGAACATAACTTGAAAGTGTTCATGGACGATTTCTCAGTGTTTGGCAGAAAATTTGAGGAATATCTTCAGATTTTGGAGCAAGTTTTGAGGAGATGTATTGAGACAAACCTGGTCTTGAACTGGGAAAAATGTCACTTCATGGTAAAGAAGGGTATTGTGCTTGGGCATAAGGTGACCAAGAGAGGATTAGAGGTTGATAAAGAAAAAGTAGAGGTAATCAAGCAATTGCCACCCCTGCAAGCATAGAAGGTATCAGAAGTTTTTTGGGACATGCAGGATTCTACCGTCGTTTCATCAAAGATTTTTTCTAAAATTTCTAAGCCTTTATGCTTGCTTTTAGAATAAAATGTCGCTTTTGGATTGGATGATTCTTGTTTAAGAGCGTTTCAGGAACTTAAGGAGAAGTTGATTAATGCCCCTATTGATGAGTGTTTTATTTTCTTATTATTTTATCGTTAATTACTCCTTGTTGATTCTTTGATATTTTGATTTGGGTTGTTTTTATTCGTTTTTGTGCATGAATTTAATTTCTAGGAAACAACATTAAAAGAGCATGTTCTGTAGTTTTTATTTTTATTTTTTGGAATCAAGGCCTGTAATGCCCTAAATCCTAGCCTAGTAGTATTGAAACAAATTGCCTAAATTGATAGCTAAATTGAACTTGTAATTAAGCTAATTAGGATAGCTAATGACTTAATTGAAAGAATAAAAGAAATTAGGGACCAATTCATGAGCGACCAATTCGAATAGATTAAGGAAAAAGGAGATTGCATGCTAAAATTTCCAATTCTCCCATTTTCCCTTGGTTAATTACATGATTAAAGATTAAACAAAGGATAAATTAGACATTTCCTAAATCCATTATCTTAAGCTATCATCATCATCTTCCTCCATATTATCATCAAGCTAGCCGAAACATAGAGAGAGAAAAGGGAGAGAATTTTTCATGCAAACCTTCAAATTCAAGCTTCATAAATCATCCATTGATTAAATTAAGCTTGGAGAAGGTATAATGCTTGAACCTAACTTGTTATAGATTGTTTGAATGATATTCTTGTTGTATTGATGAATTGGATGATTTATATGTATGTTAGAAGCATGCTAGATTCAAATTGAACTTGAAATTGTAATTCCTAGTAACCAAATTGATATAGGATATATGTATAGTTGCTGGAAAATCTGGGAATTGTGAACATGATAGAAAACAATCTTGTTAGGGACTATTTTGGTTATAGAAATTGGGCAAACATGTTAAATGAACTTAGAATCCTGTTTTGATCATGTTACTAGGTAAAGAGAAGATTGAATTGAATACATGTGTTGCTGGAAATTTGACTACACCTAATTGAACTAGTTAAATTAGGTAATGGACTGCCTAGTGGATGAATTGGATATGTAAATGTGATCAAATAGATCAAACTAGATTCAACAAGATTATACCCTATTTTAAGAACATAGATAGGTGAATTATGGTGACCTAGACATGTATGAAGATGAATATGAATGAAATTGCCATGTTAGGACCTTGCTAGAATGAAATAAGAAACTAGAAATGCAACCTAGTGTAATCTGCCCAAAATGCTCTGTTCTGGGCAGTGACTTAAAAAAATCAGTAAACATTGTGTATAATGAATTTAAGGCTGAAATTTTTATGGACAACACCTTGGAATGTATAAATTCACTAGGAGAAAACAAAGCTAAACTCTGGGTTGTGTACTAAAATGTAGAGTAGAAATACTAGAGACAGTGCAAACTGCCCAGTAAGGTTGGATGCCCTGTCTTTAAGTTAAAAACTGTATTAATTGGATAAGAACTAAAATTAAAGCCTTATAAGGTTATAAAGATTTTTTTATCTTTCCAATGGTGTAAACCAATTAAAATTCTGACGTACAGAATAAAAGATATGCTTGATTAAGTGACTAGAGTGCAAGCTGCCTGGCAGTAGCTGCATAGGCAAATGCACACTATTTTGTGGCATTTTGCAAACTGTCTTAAAACAGTTTTAGGTTTGAAATATGCCTTATTTTACATGAACTATAATGTAGAAAAGCGTGGTTGAGTAAAAAGGAAAATGTACAAGAGCATGCTGCCCAATATGTGTATGTTATATGCTTGTAATCTTGTCTTGAATTGAATGAATTGGCTTGATGAATTGTGTGCTAACATACTCCTTATATGTTTGTGTATGACTTATTAGAACAAGGAATAGAATATCTTGTGGAAGAAGAGAGGGTTGGCAAAGCTAATAGGAAGGATAAGGGAATCTATATCAAGGAGCAACACTAGCTTGCATTTGCTTGGAGTTTTGTGAGTGTAGTTACATTTAGGGTTGGGACTTAGGTCGTAACCAAATCAGCATGTCTAAATACTTGTTTGTGCCTTATGCTTGAAATGAATCTAAATTCTACTGGTAATTGGTTAATAAGGGAAAAAAGGATATAATCAAGATTTGATAAGTTAATAACTTGGTAATGAAGCTAGATAATGACAATGAGTGAATTGTGCTTACTAGTAATGCTTGATGTGTTTGAATGCAATGTTGGATTGAATGGTCTTGTGTGATGTTTGAGAATGCTTGATCACCTATGAATTGAACTAATAATTATATGGCTGTTTGAATAGGACTTGTATGATCCTTGCTTGATGATTGTTGATGCTTGAATGTAAAGTATGCTGGAAATATATGAAAATCTTGTAAAATGATCTAGGATGCACTTGACCTAGAGACTTGAAATGAACTTGAACTTTTTATACTTGATTACTTAATCACTTGATGTGTGATTGCTTGAAAATAAAAGACTCAACAAGTCCTTGGTTGCTAGTTGGTCTTAGGTAGAATAGCATGCCTTAGAGTCTAGAGCTCATCTTTTAGGTACTTTATGTACCATCTTGTTTGGTGTTTTGGGCACCTTCTTGTTAGATACCTTGAGTATCGTCTTGTTAGGTACTTTGTGTACCCTCTTGTGTGGTGTTTTGGGAAATTTCTTGTTAGATACTTTGTGTATCATCTTGTTAAGTACTTTGTGTACCGTCTTGTGACTTGATTACCTAATCCTAGTATCTACCAAGGCAAAACAAGAATAAATGAACTTGAAACAAAGACTTGTAATTATGAATGAAGAGTGATCAAACTTGATGTTTACTAATGATCTCATTGCTTGAAAAGCTTGTTGCTTGCTTAACATTGCTTGTTTGATTAATGGAAATTGTGATTGATCATTTATTTAACTTGACTTATTGTGAGTTTGAAATGGATTTTTGACTTCTTGAATTGTTGCATTCGAATGGTGCATGTTGGACTAGTTAGGTCTTGATTCTACTTAATTGATGCCTAGTTAGGATAATCCCGATTAAAATGAACAAGGACTTTAAGCTAATAATCTGAATAAATTGATAGATTTAGGAACTACCTCACTAAGTACTTTAAGTACTTATCACTCCCGTTTTTCCTTCTTCCCAAAAATTTTAGGTTTAGATTGATCGATAACCATCTTTCCTTAAGCTCGGAGCAGAACACAAGCAAAGCACAATGTAAGACTTGATACTTTTGTAAGACTCCTAGATGGTGGCATTAGATTAGTGTCTAGTCTTGTTATCTCATGCATTTTGATTTGTACATAGTTTGCATGAAAACTTGTCACTATGGTTGTAATGTTTTAAGGCACCCTTGATATGTAAATGCACTTAAGCTTGTATGTAATGACTTGAATGACTTGATGGCCTTCTTTGTTATGTAATATAAGTATATGACTCATGTTTCTAAGTGAAAGTTGTCTTGAATGTTATAATAGTTAATTTGAACTAATCTTGTAAATCAAATCGAACTAAAATGTTGGTAAGATATCTTGTTTGATAGGCATGTATTTCGAATGGCCTTAAGATTAGGGTGAACTTAATTTAAATGGAATCAACTTGATATGCTAGATTAATGCTTGGTTTAATTCAACAAGAAACGGATCTTAACTTGATCATAGTGTTTGAATGGTCTAGTAAGTCTTGGTGGTAACTTGAATTGATTATAAGGGTAACGTGATAAGTAATAAATTTAAGAAATGGTTCAAATTTGTCGAATTTTTGTGTCTCCTTACTTGTTATATGCATCGACACTCCTCGCTCCTAACCCGGGCGAGGGGTGTTACATAAAGTGGTAATCAGAGCTAAAGGTTTTGATCATCGGACTAAATCGAGTCTTCATGCATCATATAGGATTGAATTGTGCCACCTAGGAGTTATATATCATTGTGCTTGTGTTCTTGCTTATCTAACTCCTTCCTGTTTACCCAATCGTAGTATGTCCGAGACAAGACTTGCTCGAGATGATGAAAGTCCCCGAGGATCCTCAAATAAAGGAGGTATCGTGAGGATGGAACCAAATCCTCCAAGATAAACCGAACCCCAAGAACAGGCTCAACCCCAGCAGAAAGCTCCTGCTATCCAAGCTGTCCAAAGAGAATGTCTCCTTAGCATGAAGGAGATGTTCGATCAACTCGTATCGAACCTTAAACAAAATCATCCTGCTGCTTTTGCTGCTGCTGCACCAAGCAGAGCTCTCATCGACAAACTTGCTCAACACCGAGCCTATACCTTTATCGGTGCTAACGAGGAGAAACCCGAAGATGCAAAATATTGGCTAGAGCATACAACTCAAATCTTGACCAAACAATTACAATGCTCGAATGAGCACAAGCTTGAATACGCCATAGCCCTGTTAGCAGATAAAACTTTAAGCTGGTGGGAGACCACTACTTTGACTGCTGCTGCTGAAGCTATTACATGGAAATTCTTTGTTGAGGAGTTCAAGAAGAAGTACATAAGCTAGCAATATTTAGTTGATCGTCGTAGGCGTTTCTTGTACCTCAAGCAAGCTAATAGGCCCATTGAACAATATGTTGCTGATTTTTGCAGATATTGCAAGTACGACTCGAAGTATATCAAGAATGAAAAGGATAAGTGCCGATGTTTATCGATGGCTTGAATGATGAGCTAAGTCCGATGTTCACGACTCTGGGGATCACAAATTTTCAAACTCTGGTCAATCGAGCCATTGCAACCGAGGCAAAGATGAAAGCTTTGGAAAGAAGAAAGGGTGGTAACCGCAATGATAAGAAGCACAAACGTGATGACAAGTCCCATTGGCAATCCAAGAAAGCTAGATATAAAAAGAAAGCTCCTCGACTTATACTCCTGCTCCAAAAAGCAATTATATGCCAAGACCTCAATCGGTGAATAAGCCTTCAGCCTCGGCTATCTCTGTAAATAGCAAGGGAAATTCTAGAAAAGTCCCTACTTGTAAATTTTGCCAAAAGCTCCATTTTGGTCAATGCCGATCTCAATCAAATCTATGCTATGTTTGTGGTGGAGCCGATCATTTCATTATGGATTGCCCCCAAAATCCTAATAAAGCTCCAGCTCAATCTCCTACAAATCTGAGTCCTGCACCATCTAACCGAAAATACAGCCTGAGACAAGCACATCCGGGAACCAAGGTAAAGGGAGAGGCCACCATTCGGCTACTACACATCAAGAATCCTGAGCCCCTGCTTGAATCTACCACACTTGTTGTAGGGAGGATGAAGGGTCTCCCGATGTGATCGCAGGTACCGTTGAACTAAACTAAAGTACTGCTTATGCTCTAATTGATTCGGGGTCTACCCACTCGTTTATATGCTCTTCCTTGATTGTTAAGATAAACTTGAAACCCGAACTTGTTAAATCTAGCCTTGTAGTTTCGAATCCTATAGGAGGAAACATGCCAATTAACTTACTTTGTAAATCTTGTCCTATATCTATTCGAAATGTACCCTTTCCTATTGACCTCTATGTCTTGCCAACTTGTGAATTTGATCTAGTATTAGGACTAGATTGGTTGGGTAAGCACCAAGCCTGGATTGATTGCCAAAATAGGAGATTGTATCTCCGGGGATTAGGGAAAGAATCCATCTTGCTTATAGATAAGAAACCGACCTCAATATTTGCTTCCATGGTTCTAAAAGATGAATATGAATTTGGCTTGCCATCTATACCTATTGTATCTGAATTTGTCGATGTTTTTCTTGAGGAACTCCCTGGTCTTCCTCTGACCCGTGAAGTGGAATTCAGGATTGACGTTCAACCTAGAACCAACCCGATGTCAATTACACAATATCGAATGGCACAAGTAGAGTTGAAGGAACTCAAGAAGCAACTTCAAGAGTTACAGGACAAAGGCTTCATTCGGCCTAGCACATCTCCCTGGGGTACACCTGTCTTGTTTGTAAAGAAAAAGGATGGTACGATGCAGTTTTGTATCGACTATCGTCAATTGAATCAACTTAACATCAAGAACAAGTATCTTTTGCCAAGGATAGAAGATCTCTTCGATCAACTTAGGGATGCTTCAGTGTTTTCAAAGATCGATCTTCGATCGGGTTACTACCAAATGAAGGTGAAAGAAGAAGACGTGCCTAAAACAGCTTTTCAAACTTGTTACGACCACTTTGAATTCCTTGTGACGCCTTTCGAGCTAACTAATGCCCCGACCGCATTCATGGATCTTATGAATCGAGTATTCAAGCCTTTTCTTGATAAATTTATGGTCGTCTTTATCGATGACATTTTGGTATATTCTCGAAGCAAGGAGAAACATGCTGAACACCTCCGCATTGTCTTGCAAACACTCCAAGAATGTCAGTTGTTCACCAAATTCTCCAAGTGCGAGTTCTGGTTATCGGAAGTTTTATTTCTTGGTCATGTAATCTTAGCCGAAGGGATCAAGGTGGATCCAAATAAAATTCAATCTATTCTCGAATGGAGACCTCTGAGGAATGTAGGTGAGGTCCGAAGCTTTCTCGATTTAGTCGGGTATTATCGAAGATTTGTTAAAGGATTCCCCACCATTGCCTTGCCCTTAACTAAGCTCATTTGAAAGGATCAACCATTCGAGTGGTCCGAGAATCAGCAGCAAAGCTTTGATCAAGTCAAGCAAGACTTGACTCATGCCTCGGTTCTTATTCAACCATAATCGGGCAAAGAA
This sequence comes from Hibiscus mutabilis, assembly GCA_019671005.1. Lineage (NCBI taxonomy): Eukaryota > Viridiplantae > Streptophyta > Magnoliopsida > Malvales > Malvaceae > Hibiscus > Hibiscus mutabilis. The sequence continues at coordinate 52,698,342 of CM033745.1, forward strand.
TTCATTGTGTATAGTGATGCTTCATATTCGGGGCTAGGTTGTGTTTTGATGCAAGGAGGCAGCGTGGTAGCGTATGCATCAAGGCAATTGAATCCTCACGAGCTAAACTAACCAACTCACGATCTCGAACTTGCTGCCATTGTCTTCGCTCTCAAAATTTGGAGGCACTACTTGTACGGTGAAAAGTGCTACCTATTTACCGATCACAAGAGTCTAAAATATCTCCTAACTCAGAAAGATTTGAATCTAAGGCAAAAGAGATGGCTAGAATTGCTAAAGGACTACGATTTGGTTATCGACTACCATCCGGGGAAAGCAAATGTGGTTGTTGATGCCCTTAGTTGAAGACCATACTCGGGTAATCCTTTTTAAATTAAAATCCTTAAACATTCGAATTGAATTTAGTATTTCTTGTTTTACAAGAAACCATTCGAATACCACCTAATAGCCTTGTTTAATTTTGTAGCTTCAAATGCTATTAATGCTCATCTTCGAGTATATAAAAAATGAGGATTTTTATCTGAACTCCACATCCAATCCAGTTTGATCTCGAGAATAAAAAATCTTCAGCAAATCGACCCTGATCTTCAAGCTATTATCTTGAAGCTTAATTCAAAAACCAACCAAGATTTCTCTATTCATTTGAATGGCTTAATCTATTTCAAGAATAAGGTGTGTATTTCGAACAACGATGACCTAAAGAATGAGATTTTGCAAGAAGCTCATCAAATCCCATTCTCGATACATCTCGGATCCATCAAGATGTATAAAGTTCTTAAATCCTTGTATTGGTGGCCTAGCATGAAGTCGGCCATCACGGATTATGTATCTAAGTGCTTGAATTGTCAAAGAATCAAAGCCAAACATCGAGCTCCCACCAGATTACTCCAACCTCTTGAATTCCCTCAGTGGAAGTGGGATCGAATTACTATGGATTTTGTAACCGATCTTCCTTGTACTCCAAGAAAATGTGATGCCGTGCGGGTGATAATTGATAGATTCACTAAGTCGGCTCATTTCATCCCTGTTCGAATGAACTTGAGCTTGGAAACTCTAGCTGACTTGTATATCCATGAAGTAATTCGTTTACACGGAGTCCCTACTTTTATTGTCTCTGATCGAGATCCCAGATCCACAGCTCGATTTTGGAGAACTTTGCAACGAGCTCTCGGAACTAAACTAAATCTAAGCACGACTTTCTATCCTCAAAGTGATGGCCAATCCGAAAGGGTGATTCAAGTCCTTGAAGACATGTTAAGAGCTTGTGTCATTGACCTCGAGAAGGAATGGTAGAAATCTCTACCTCTTGTGGAATTTGCCTACAATAATAGCCATCAATCTTCGATCCAAATGGCTCCATTCAAAGCATTATATGAAGGGAAATGTAGAACTCCCCTATGCTAGACCGAACTTGGAGAAAACAAGGTGTTAGGACCTCAAATGCTTAGAGAAACCGAAGAACAAGTTCGAATAATCCACGATAGATTGAAGCAAGCCTTTGATAGGCAAAAATCCTATGCAGACTTGAAACGAAGAGACATTCAATACAATATAGGAGATAAAGTCTTTCTCAAAGTTTCTCCTTGGAAGAAGGTTTTTAGATTTGGTAAGAAAGGAAAGATCAGGCCCCGGTTCATTGGACCATTCAATATAGTTGAAATGTAACACCCAAATCCTAGCTTAGAAGTATTGGAATCAAATTGCATAAGTTGATAGCTTAATTGAATTTAGAATTAAGCTAAATTGATTAGTTAAGGGCCTAATTAAAAGAATGAATGAAATAAGTGACCAATTTAAAATGACTACATTGAATTAAAAGAGAAAGATGGGGAATGCATGATAAATTCCTCATTTCCCCTAATGCCCTTGATTAAGTTAGGAGAAGGATTTAATTAAGGGATATTTTAGACAATTCATAAATCCATTAAGATGGTTATCATCTCCATCATCCTTTCATTGTTCCATTTGGAAGGAGAGAAAAATTGAGAGAAAGAGAGCTTGAAAATCAGCCATTGAAGAGGAAAATTAAGCTTGCATGTGTAGTGATTTTTCATTGAAATTAAAGCTAGAAGCAAAGTAAGTATAATTCTTCTTGTGATCATTTGAATAGGCATCTATGATTATTGAATTGGACTGTTTTGGTGACTATAGATGGAATCAGATATTGAATATGTTGTTAGATGATTGAATGGCTGTAGAATTATACAAATTTGAAGAAGGAACACTAGGTACAATGCTGGAAATTATGTGTTTAAGCTATTGTAATAACCAAGGTTGCTGGAAAATTGAATTGTGATATTGAAGTGGAATTGAATGATTAGAACTTAAAATTGAGCTATAGAATTAATGAATTGATTATGATCATGAATAGGTAATGTAAAGAATATGTTAAACAAATTGAATTGTTAGCAAACAATGCTGGAAATGGAAGATAAAAGCATGAACATAGACATGTAATCTAGAAACTGTTTTGTGGAATTGAAATTGAGTAAACATGCAAGATTAGGCATTGTAACCAACTTGCCCTGTTTTGGAAGCCTTGATTAATGGATTAAAATTGACTCAACATGAATAGGATACCATATGAAATGAATTATAGGGTCAAAACATTGGTTAAAATGAATTAAAGGCATTAAAATGTAATTAGATGCAATCTGCCCAGAATTGCTTTGTTCTGGGCAGCCACTTTGAAAATTCACCAAAAATTGTATAGATCAAATTCAGGAATGAAATTTTAATAAAATGATACTTAGTATGTCTACTTTCATTAGGTGAAAACAGAACTAAAAACTGGGTCCTATGGTGGAAACTGTAAATAGGAATTGCTGGACAGTGCAAACTGTCCAGGCAGTGTAAATGCCCTATCTTTGAACAATAAACTATATTAATTGGATAAGAAATAAAATTCAATTCTTACACGGTATTATAGAAAATTTTGTTATCTTTTCAACGGTGTATAGTAATTGAAATTCTGACGTACGAATTAAAAGATATGGCCATTTAAAGGGACAGAGTGCAAACTGCCAGGCAGCAGTGTCCTGGGCAGTTTGAGACTGTTTTTGTACCTAAATGCAAACTGTTTCCAAAACAGTTTTGGGACATTGTAATCTGTCCAATTATGCTTTAAAATGAATTAATAACAATGTGGAAATGAATTAGTAAGAAATGCTTAAAAGGAAGCATAAAAACAATAGCTAAATGTTAGGTATAATGTGATAACATTGCTACTATGATTGTGTGTTATATTATGCTTGTTTTGATGGAATGTGTATGTGTTATGCTTGCTAGACCAAGGACAGAAAATTGGGGAAGAAGAGGATAGGAGTGGACATCCCAAAGCTAGAGGCAAAGGGATTTGGATTCAAGACACTTTAATTGCTAGGAGTACTGTGAGTGTAACAATCCTTAGGGTTAGGACTAGGTCCTAACCAACCTTGTTATTATTTAATTCAATGAAATTGCCATGTAAAATGACTTAATACCTATTTGGCTAATTAAGGGAAGAATGACATGTATGATAACTTGTTTGATGCCATGATCTATGTGTTACTTGGGTGTTAAGCAAATGTAATGAAATGTGTGCCATGTTGCATTGCTTATGCCTAAGGTATGAAATGGCATGCTTGCTTGTAGAATAAGGTACGCACATTGCATACATATGCTTGTGTTTGTGAATGCTATACATGGCTGATTGGAATAAATTGAACAAGGATACTACTTTGAATTCATGTTATTCGAATGGCATGTATATTTTGTATTGGGAGTTAAGACTCCATAAGCCTAAGGGCTTGGCCTTTAAAGGTCATAATGTTGTATTGGATCATGAAATGTATAAAGCTTAAATGAAATGGAAAATCAACAACCTTGGTAGCTAGTTTGATAGATAGGAGGGCATGTCTTAGAATCTTGAGCTCATATTGGCACTACGGTGCATATTGGCACTACGGTGCATATTGGCACTTCAGTGCATATTGTTAAGATTTGATTATCTAGTAGGCTACTTACCAAGGATGTTGAAAGATGACTTAATAATTCAAATGAACATTGCTTGTATTGTAAGAAACTTGTATGAACTTCCTTGCCTTGAAAGTAATGTATAGATGAATGGCTTTGAGTATGAATGCCTACTTGATAATTTGAGTGATTGGTTTCTTCTCCTCTAAGCATGTTGTTCGAAAGGCCTATGAGTATCATGATGGATGTTGTTACGTTGATTGTATGATATGTAAAGATTTCCTAAGTTACCCTATGCAATTCGAATAAGCAAGTGACTTGTATTGATGGTCTTGATTCCTTGAATTACATGTAAACTTGGATATGTATGCTTTGAAATTTACTAGATTTAGTGTTACCTCACTAAGTACATAACTTTTACTTACCACTCTACTTTTCATTCTTCCCATAACAGATTAAAGAATACTTTAAGAGGATATATTGGGTTTGAAGCAACACTTGAGGCAAGCTTGAAAGTATGATTTCATATTCTTTGTATACTCCTAGTTTGGTGGCACTAGATTATGTAATAGGTAGCCTTGATCATGCATTTGAATATGTGTTTAAGACTAGTTTGTGTAATGTTTTGATGGGCCTATTATGTAACCTATTTGGATGGCTTAATCTATGTATAAGAACCATGATAACATGTATATATGAAGTAGATGCTGCGCATTTTGTGATGGAAATCCAATGTTTGTTGAATCTTGTCTAATTTGAATGTTAGATTAATTTTGTATGATCATGCATTTGTTCCTATGTCTATTGACATGATTCGGCTATGTGGCAATTGGAGCTAAGGTATGTTTAAACATGCATTTACAATGTACAAACCAAATATGCTATGAAATGAGATGTCTTGGTTGTAAAGAAACAAATGAAATGTGGTTAGGAAACACCTTATTATTTGAATAGGTGCTTGAACATGTGATAAGATGTAAGTTGGATGCTTTGTAATGAACTTGTTATTTGGTTGAATAAGTAATTTATTGAGATGCAAGTACGCTAGTTAAGACATGTTTAGTGATCACCTAGTGTAAATCGAATAAGGTACATGAAATTTGTAATAAGGATGAAAGTTGAAACATGTTTGATAGTAACTTAAAGTGAAGTATGCCACACTTGTGTTGTTGTTTGAATGATGTATGCAAATTGAATAGAATGGTAGTATGATAATAGTAACTTAGGTTATACGCATGAAATGAAACAAAATTGGTACCTAAATTAGTATGCTATGTATGCTGGTTTGCTTAAATTGTATGACTTGTATTGTTTGGTTTTGGTGACTTACGCATCAAGTTAAGTATTATGAGGTTACTTGTTCGACAAGTAACCTATCTATCACTTTGCTTTTGTTCAGGTAACGCTCCCGAATTGGGTTATGGCTAACCCGGGGATGGTGTGTTACATGAAAGGATTGGTCTAGTGGCTTATCGATTAGTACTCCCTAGTGAATTCGATAAGATCCACAATGTATTCCATGTTTCGATGCTCATAAAGTACCGGTCAGATCCATCTCACATTCTAGAGCTTGAAGAAGTTGAATTAAACCCCAACTTGTCCTATGAAGAAGAACCAATCAAGATACTTGACAAGGAAGTCAAGAGGCTTAGGAACAAAAATATCTCCCTAGTGAAGGTATTATGGAGGAATCACAAGGTAGAAGAAGCAACTTGTGAGCCTGAGGATACAATGAGAAAGAAATATCCTCATTTATTCAAATCAGGTAAAAATTTGAGGGTGAATTTTCCTTTTTAAGGGGGAGAATTGTAATGCCCTAAATCCTAGCCTAGTAGTATTGAAACTAATTGCCTAAATTGATAGCTAAATTGAACTTGTAATTAAGCTAATTAGGATAGCTAAGGACTTAATTGAAAGAATAAAAGAAATTAGGGACCAATTAATGCGTGAGCAATTTGAATAGATTAATGAAAAAGGAGATTGCATGCTAAAATTTCCAATTCTCCCATTTGCCCTTGGTTAATTACATGATTAAAGATTAAACAAAGGATAAATTAGACATTTCCTAAATCCATTATCTTAAGCTATCATCATCATCATCATCATCTTCCTCCCCATTATCATCAAGCTAGCCGAAACATAGAGAGAGAAAAGGGAGAGAATTTTGCATGCAAACCTTCAAATTCGAGCTTCATAAATCATCCATTTATCAAATTAAGCTTGGAGAAGGTATAATGCTTGAACCTAACTTGTTATAGATTGTTTAAATGATATTCTTGTTGTATTGATGAATTGGATGATTTATATGTATTTTAGGAGCATGCTAGATTCAAATTGAACTTGAAATTGTAATTCCTAGTAACCAAATTGATATAGGATATATGTATTGTTGCTGGAAAATCTGGGAATTGTGAACATGATAGAAAACAGTCTTGTTAGAGATTGTTTTGGTTATAGAAATTGTGCAAACATGTTAAATGAACTTAGAATCCTATTTTGATCATGTAACTAGGTAAATAGAAGATTGAATTGAATACATGTGTTGCTGGAAATGTGACTACACCTAATTGAACTAGTTAAATTAGGTAATGGTCGGCCTAGTGGATGAATTGGATATGTAAATGTGATCAAATAGATCAAACTAGATTCAACAAGATTATACCCTATTTTAAGAACATAGCTAGGTGAAGTATGGCGACCTAGACATGAATATGAATGAAATTTCCATGTTAAGACCTTTCTAGAATGAAATAAGAAACTAGAAATGCAACCTAGTGTAATTTGTCCAGAATGCTCTGTTCTGGGCAGTGACTTTGAAAAATTAGTAAAACTTGTGTATAATTAATTTAAGGCTGAAATTTTTATGGACAACACCTTGGAATGTATAAATTCACTAGGAGAAAACAGAGCTAAACTCTGGGTTGTGTACTGAAATGTAGAGTAGAAATACTAGAGACAGTGCAAACTGCCCAATAAGGCTGGATGCCCTGTCTTTAAGTTAAAAACTGTATTAATTGGATAAGAACTAAAATTCAAGACTTATATGGTTATAAATACAATTTTTAGCTTTCCAATGGTGTAAAGCAATTGAAATTTTGACGTACGAAATGAAAGATATGCTTGATTAAGTGACTAGAGTGTAAGTTGCCTGGCAACAGCTGCATAGGCAAATGCACACTTTTTGGTGGCATTTTGCAAACTGTCTTGAAAACAGTTTTAGGCTTTGAAATATGCCTTATTTTACATGAACTAGAATGTAGAAAAGTGTGGTTGAGTAAAAAGGAAAATGTACAAGAGCATGCTGCCCAATATGTGTATGTTATATACTTGTAATCTTGTCTTGAATTGAATAAATTGGCCTGATGAATTGTGTGATAACATACTCTTTATATGTTTGTGTATGACTTATTAGAACAAGGAATAGAAGATCTTGTGGAAGAAGAGAGGGTTGGCCAAGCTAATAGGAAGGATAAGGGAATCTATATCAAGGAGCAACACTAGCTTGCTTTTGCTTGGAGTTTTGTGAGTGTAGTTACATTTAGGGTTGGGACTTAGGTCCTAACCAAATCATCATGTCTAAATACTTGTTTGTGCCTTATGCTTGAAATGAATCTAAATTCTATTGGTAATTGGTTAATAAGGGAAAAAATGATATAATCAAGATTTGATAAGTTAATAACTTGGTAATGAAGCTAGATAATGACAATGAGTGAATTGTGCTTACTAGTAATGCTTGATGTGTTCAAATGTAATGTTGGATTGAATGGTCTTGTGTGATGTTTGAGAATGCTTGATCACCTATGAATTGAACTAAAAATTATATGGCTGTTTGAATAAGACTTGTATGATGATTGTTGATGCTTGAATGTAAAGTATGCTGGAAATATATGAAAATCTTGTAAAATGATCTAGGATGCACTTGACCTAGAGACTTGAAATGAACTTGAACTTGTTATACTTGATTACTTAATCACTTGATGTGTGATTGCTTGAAAATAAAATACTCAACAAGTCCTTGATTGCTAGTTGGTCTTAGGTAGAATGGCATGCCTTAGAGTCTAGAGCTAATCTTTTAGGTACTTTATGTACCATCTTGTTTGGTGTTTTGGGCACCTTCTTGTTAGATACCTTGAGTATCGTCTTGTTAGGTACTTTGTGTACCCTCTTGTGTGCTGTTTTGGGCACCTTCTTGTTAGATACTTTGTGTATCATCTTGTTAGGTACTTTGTGTATCGTCTTGTGACTTGATTACCTAGTTCTACTATCTACCAAGGCAAAACAAGAATAAATGAACTTGAAACAAAAACTTGTAATTATGAATGAAGAGTGATCAAACTTGATGTTTACTAATGATCTCATTGCTTGAAAAGCTTGACGCTTGCTTAACATTGCTTGTTTGATTAATGGAAATTGTGATTGATCATTTGTTTAACTTGACTTATTGTGAGTTTGAAATGGATTTTTGACTTCTTGAATTGTTGCATTCGAATGGTGCATGTTGGACTAGTTAGGTCTGATTCTACTTAATTGATGCCTAGTTAGGATAATCTTGATTAAAATGAACAAGGACTTTAAGCTAATAATCTGAATAAATTGATATATTTAGGAACTACCTCACTATGTACTTTAAGTACTTATCACTCTCGTTTTCCCTCCTTCCCAAAAATTTCAGGTTTAGATTGATCGATAGCCATCTTTCCTTGAGCTCGGAGTAGAATACAAACAAAGCACAATGTATGACTTGAGACTTTTTGTAAGGCTCCTAGATGGTGGCATTAGATTGGTGTCTAGTCTTGTTATCTCATGCATTTTGATTTGTACATAGTTTGCATGAAAACTTGTCACTATGGTTGTAATGTTTTAAGGCACCTTTGATATGTAAATGCACTTAAGCTTTTATGTAATGACTTGAATGACTTGACGGCCTTCTTTGTTATGTATATATAAGTATATGACTCAAGTTTCTAAGTGAAAGTTGTCTTGAATGTTATAATAGTTAATTTGAACTAATCTTGTAAATCAAATTGAACTAAAACGTTGGTAAGATATCTTGTTTGATAGGCATGTATTTCGAATGGCCTTAAGATTAGGGTGAACTTAGTTTAAATGGAATCAACTTGATATGCTAGATTAATGCTTGGTTTAATTCAACAAGAAATGGATCTTAACTTGATCATAGTGTTTGAATGGTCTAGTAAGTCTTGGTGGTAACTTGAATTGATTATAAGGGTAACTTGATAAGTATGAAACTTAAGAAATGGTTCAAATTTGCCAGATTTTTGTGTCTCCTTACTTGTTATATGCATCGACACTCCTCGTTCCTAACACGGGTGAGGGGTGTTACAAGGCCAAACACATGGGCATGACTTGGAGCATGAAGATGTATGACGTGGTAGATTCTGGTAGTCCAGTCAGTAGTAGCTTCCAGAAGGCGATTCAGTCAGAATCATCTAGAAGGACGAACGAACGGGATTTACTTAGGATTTTGAGATAAATTTTGATTTTGAATATTTGTAATTATCACTTTATTATTTAGGATTTTGTCTTCCTATTATCTATGATTTTATTTGAATATTTTTAGGATTATCTTTAGGTATTTTATTATCTTTAGGTTATCTCAAGCTATAAATACCCTCTTAGGGTGAAGCCTGAAAGATCATTTTATACTTAGCTTTTATTTGTTCTTGGGGTTTTTATTTCTATAAAAGTTTTTCTTTTTCTACTTTGTTTTTATTTAAGTTCTTATTTACTTTCTTAAAAATATGATAAGTATGATTTCTATCATGATTAGCTAATTTTCTAATTAGCTGAAGGCTTAAAGCGATGACTCAATTCCGATTGTGAGAGTTCAAAAGCACCTAATATCATCAGATATTTTTCTCAATTTTCTACAAACTTGGATTGACAATCGACCTTTCCTTTAAAATCTTTACGATTTCAATTTAAAAAGAGCTCGTTGGTTTGAATGTTGTTCTAATTTAAAGTTGGGAGGAAGGATCGACTTGTAGCACATTCGACTTCCTGTGAACACACTTAGCGGTGGTCTGCTAAGGGAAATTGAGATCGAGTTCGATTCTAATTGAGACAACATAACCCGAGTTGGGTTTTCTAAAACTTAAACTATATTAGTGCTAGTGACGATAGCCGTGGTTAGTCCAAATAAGGACTGAATTCCAAAGATTGGCTTTGGTTTGTTGGTTTACCGAAGAGAAGTAAGTTACAAGGGTTGGGCCTTGCTGACTGTAATCAGTATATATCCGGAGTAAAATCTTCTTCGATGATCAGTTGGAATTGAGGTAAAGCGAAGCTTGAGGCTATTCTATTTTATCAAATTTCTTCTCAAAATTCACTTTCGTTATTTCTAAATTTATTTTCTACTCTACTCTCTAGATCAAAACCCCCTATTTTCTTTATTTTCTCAGCAAAGTCAGAATCAAAACCTCTCTACGTCAAAAGCTCCTTAGTCTCTGTGGATCGACTATTCTTCTCTATTACTACATTATTTATCTATTTTATTTGAGATTTGGGATAATTTATTTGAAAAATACGACGCTTGTCAAATTGGTGCCATTGCCGAGGAATTCGACAAAGTTACTAATTAAAGTTTGTTTTGATTTATGACTAGGAAGAATTCGAGAGAATTAGCGGATTTTGAACTGGAGATCGAAGCTTTAGCCCGAAGATTACACGCACAAACACTTTGAGAAAGAAGACAACGACAACAACAAGAACAACGACAACGACAATCTAAACCAGATCTAGAAATACCCTCTAACGCTGAAACACACTTTAAATTGAACAACGTAGAATATATTTTGTTGACAGACGAAGACCAAACTATTTGAGAACTTGCTGCAACACCCGATGAGCAACATCTATTGTGCATCACATTCCCGAATGGAGAGACTCCATTCGCACTTAAGATAGGATTAATTCATCTTATGCCGACTTTTCATGGTCTGCCCAATAAAAACCCGCACAAACATCTCAAGGAATTTCATATGGTTTGTTTAAGCACGGAACCACATGGAGTATCAAAAGACCAAATTAAACTCCGCGCTTTCCCTTTTTCTTCAGTCGATTTGGATAAAGGTTGGTTATTTGATTTACCATCTAACTCGATTAATACATGGACTGATATGGCTCAACTTTTTCTTGACAGGTTCTTCCTTGTAGCCAATGTGAGTGAACTAAGGTGAAGTATCTTAGGAATCCGCCAAAAAGATGCTGAATCATTATATAACTATTGAGAGAGGTTCAAGAAATTATGTGCAAATTATCCACAACATAGACTGTCAGAACAAACACTTCTCTAATACTTCTATGAAGGCTTACTCCCTATGGAGATGAAGATGGTCAATGCAGCAAGTGGAGGTGTACTTGTAAACATGACTCCAACTGCGGCTAGAAATTTAATTTATACTATGGTCACTAACTCTAAACAGTTTTGCCCTTCTAGTGAACCCTTTCGACGAGTTCACAAGGTAAGTACAGTTTCTTTAGAAAATAAAATTGATAAGTTGGCTGATATAGTTCAATCTCTTGTTGTAGGCAAAACAAGTATAGCCAGACTTTGCGGGATATGCACGATGCCGGACTATCTCCCAGATTGTTTTATGATGTTACAGGGAGAAGTTGCCGCACAAGTAAATGCAGTGGGTAATTTTTCATGGCCTCCCTAAAGAACATACAACCCTCACGCCAACACCTATAATCCGGGGTGGAAGAACCATATGAATTTCAACTATAGACCAAATCCTAGAGAAAATCAAGCTTATTAACCGCAAAATTGTCTTTGGAGTCCATCGTCGAACGGTTGGCATTGTCTCAAGAAAAATTCTAGAATCGCACCGAGGCTCATTTACAATAGTTAGATAAGCAAATGAGTCAACTAGCTCATGCCATGGGTCGAATAGAGTTGTAGGGAAAGCTACCGTCTCAAATTGAGGTGAACCCAAGAGAAAACGTTAGTGCAATCACCCTTTGAAGTGGCACGGTTGTCACACCACCAGTCCTTGTGAATGTTGTCGTAGAATCCTAGAAAGAAGAAGAATCGAGATCTCAGAGGGAGAAAGAAGAACTCGATGTAAAATCCCAGAGGAAAAAGAAGGATGAATCGCAACTCTTTGTCGCAACCCCTTTTTTAGGAGGTTTCAAAGTTATTTGGAAAACTTTATAAAAACACAGAGTCGCCACCAATCTTTTTGAAGAAAGTGTGATTGGACCACTTTTAAAACAAGAGTTATTTTAATAAAACATTTTATTTATCAAAATAGCATTCTTGGTCACGAAAATAAGAGAAAACATGTTTGGCGGTCGGTTATGTGTGGGGAAGGGTTAGCACCCCCACAATGCCCAAAAATTGTATGTAATTGATTTTCAAAAAAAGTGTTCTGAAAATTGGAATTTGCAAGTTTACAAGATTTTGATTTATTCGTCCGCTTAGTGAATATAAATCTATTTTAACAGCCTTATCGCCCGAGAAATAAACTTCAATCACCGCCAACACTTTGGCGCTAACCCGTCATTCCCGTTTGATAAGACACCGCACTAATTAAGTTCTGCTTTAAAAAAAATCAACAAAGATTAAGTGTGTTTGAATTTTTTAGAATTAAAACAAAATTAGTGATTAAACGCTAAAGAAAAGTCTACATTCATTTTAACTATTAAAGTTATAATGTTTTAAAGTGTGTTTTATTTTATTTATGAAGAAAGTTTTTCAACAAACAAGGTTCTAATCTAGTTTTCAAAGACCCTAATCCTAAGGTTTCAAGCATACACATTTACATACAGAGAAAACAATAAAATAAATTGCTTAAATAAAATAACCAAAAAAACTCAAAATAAAGAAAGGGATAATTTATTTTAAAAGTTTTTTAGAATTTAAACTTCTGGTTAGGGACTAGATTTAAAGAAAAATGAAATACAATGGTTAATTCAGAAGCAATTGAAAATTAGGTGCTTAAATTAAAAAAATAAGGAAAAATTGTAAAGATTAAAAACTGGAGTGCCACGGTTCAAGACCCATGAAAGTAGGGCGTGGGTTAATGGTCGGATTTGTGTCCGGTCAACGGGTTACTATAAAAGTTAAAATTTAAAGAAATTTTCATTTGTTTATAACCGGTCAAATGCTCCTTCCCTTTGCTCCCAAAATGCTCTCTGTGTTTTCTCTTCTGTGCCACCTCACTCTCGGTGGCCGTAGTTCATTCATGCCGTATCGGTCGCCATTGATTGGCTTCGGTCATTGTTGTCGGCGGAGAAACCCCCCCAAAAACCTTTCTTTTTTCTTTTAAATCATTTCCCTTTTGAAAAAAATCACTTTTCCCTTCAAAAAACTAACTTTTCGAATCAAAATAACCTCTTTTCTTCATTGGTTTTGCAGATTCCGGCGAGCCCTAAGTCATCTATTGGTCATCAGAACTTCGCCGAAACCAACATGCATGGCTATGTTCTCCAAATCAGAAGGTAAAAACGAAATCCCTTTCTTTATTTAAAAATGAAACTGAACATAGAAGAAAGAGTTACGGGAAAAATATGCTTTTATTCCCCTAGAAATGCTTGAATACACTTGCTGAATTGCTACAACTTATGGGTTTCCGAATGCTATTTGTAAGTATGTGATTGTGTATTTTTATTAGAAAAATGTTATGTGGTTACATGAATTATAAAGGGGTTTATATAGTTACAAAATTGCTTGATTTTTAAGCCTGAATCCCTAATTTTTCCCTGAAATATGTCCTCCTTGATTCAGATTATGCTTGATTATCGCCATGGCTTCAACTTAGGGATCAATTATTCCCTTTTTGCTTCTACTTTGACCTCGTTTTCTAGCTAATGCTTTGATTTAGGGATTAACCGCTCTTGTTTCTTTGTTTGCATGTTTCTAATGACTCGAACGACGTCGGCTGTAATACCCCAAATCACGGCCTAGTAACATGTCATAAACTAATTAGAACTTAATTGTACAAACAATCTACAAATTAGAAGAATTAATTAAACCTAGTGACTAAATTAGATGGATTGATAAAGAAGTAGCCGAATCATGAAGGATCAAATAGTAACAAATTTTAAATGTAGGATTGCATGTAATTAGGATGTGTAATTAAGGATTTATGAAGCAATTAGACCATAATTTGCCAAGTGGAGGCAAATAGCCAAGCCAAGTGATAACAACATGGCCAAGTGGCCATCTTCCTATCATCTTCTCCACTCCACCTTCCTCCTATCTTGGCCGAATTCTTCTCATCCATCTAGGAAAAGAAAGCCACCATTGTAGATGAAGGAAGCTTGCATGTGATCACAATTGCATGAAAATTGAATAGCTAGGAGGATTGTAAGTGGTTTCTAAATCCTTCCTCCCTAGCAACTTGTTTGAATGAGTGATTGATGATAAAGATTGAATAGAATGATTGATATGCATGTTAGGATGATGTTATACTTGAAATTTTGAGTGTTAGTATCCAATTTGATAAAGAGAATGTATATGGTTGTTGGAAATTTGAGAATAGGAAGTATGGTTGAAAACAATTTTGATTTAGGGACTGTTTTACTAGTGAAAATGTGTAAAAATGCTAAGTGTATATAAAACCCTGCTTTGATCATGTTGTTAGGTAAATTGAGGCTTGAATAGAGTAAATAGGTTGCTGGAAAATGAATGTATACAATTGGATTAGTTAAGACTAGGTAATGGACTGCTCAAATGGTGAATTAGAAGTAGGTTGTTGATCAAATGGATTGAATTGAACATAGCAATAGAATGCCCTATTTTAAGCACATTACTAAGTGAATTAAACTGACCTAGACATGCAAGAACATGAAAATAAGTTGAATTTCAATGTTAGAATCTTGTTTAGATGAGTTATGAAGCTAGAAACTCAACCTAGTGTAATCTGCCCAGAATACTATGTTCTGGGCAGTAACTTTGAAAAATCACCATAAATTGAATAAATGGAATTTAGGGCTGGAATTTTTATGGAAAATACCTTGACATGTCTAAATTAATTATGAGAAAACAGAATTGAATTCTGGATTGTAGAATGAATTGTAGAGAAGAAACACCAGGGACAGTGCAAACTGTCCAGTGTTGTAAATTACCCTATCTTTAAGTTAAAAATTGTATTAATTGGCAAAAACCTAAAATGCAAGGCCTATATAGTTATAAAGACAATTATGTTAGCTTTCCAATGGTGTAAACCAATTGAAATTACAACGTACGGAATGAAAGTTATGCATGATTAAGTGACTAGAGTGCAAGCTGCCTGGCAGCAGCAATATAGGCAATTCTGGACAGTTTTGTAAACTGTTTTGTAAACAGTTTTGGGACAGTGATTACTGCCCAGTTTTACATGAATTAAAGTATAGACAAGTATATTTATGTGTAGTAAAGAACATATATGAACATGCTGCCAGATTTGTATATGTTGTGTACTAGTAACAGTGCCTTGATTGAATGATTATGTGAACTTGTTTTAACATGTATTACTTTGGTAATGTGTTAGAACCAGGGGTGAACTTGGTGGATGAGAAAAGGGTGGAACATCGTAAAGCTAAGAACAAAGGAGTGTGGATCCAAGACTAGCTAAGCTTGGAGTATTGTGAGTGTAGTAAATTCTAGGGTTAGGACTAGGTCCTAACCAATGCTTGCATGTCTATATTCTTGTAATGTATAAATGGACCTAATATGGACTTGGCTTAATAAGGGAAGAATGACTAAAGTAATGCATGAAATTTGGTCACATCCTTGAATACATGCTTAATTCGATTGCTAAGCATGTTTAAGTGGTAACATTGGTGCTTGTATGTGTGATGTGGCATGTGATTGAATGTTTAAAGAACTTCTTTGAAATGTTATCCCAACTTGATGAAATAAACACATGAGATTTACATGATTTGTGAGCTATGGCTCAATTGGCCTAAGGGCCTAGTGCATAATGAACTTGCTACTTGACATTATCTTGAACTTGAAATACTTATATAATGGCTAAAATCGAACAACCTTGGTAGCTAGTTAGACTAGGTAGAAGGGCATGCCTTAGAGTCTAGAGCTCATTGTGTCAGGGTGGACTACGGTCTAGGGATAAGGCCCCTATTTGGCGACAGACGGAGGGTATGTATGTGGTCTTTGGCGACAGTAGGAGGGTTTACTACCACTACGGTGCATCTTGTGGCGACAGTTGGTTAGAGACTCGATTACCTATACAAACTAAGTACGAAAGAGGTTGTTTAATTGATAACAAATGAAATAACAATCCTATAATACATGTTACTTGTCTTGAAAGTTATATAATGCATGTTACTTGACATGAAAACCTTGAATTGTATGTTACTTGTCATAGAAGTATAAATGGCTTGAGACTTGATATGAGACGTATTGTTACTTTAGTAAGATATAATTCATGCCTATTGCTTGGTAGATTGTTCGAATGGCTTACCCACTTGGTGAATGTAATTCTTGAATGACTTGAAATGCTTATAAACCTTAGATAGGAAGACTTGGTAAATGGCTAAATAACATGCTAAATGGTTAGAACTAGTTACTACCTCACTAAGTACATTCTTGTACTTATCACTCATGTTTTCATTCTTCCCAACTACAGGATAAAGGATTCAAGTGTTGCTTGATCTTGAAGCCTGATTACTTGAGCTCGAAGCAAGAAACAAGCATAGCTAAAGTATGGTTCATACTTGTTTTGTATTGCTCCTAGATTGGTGGCACTAGATTGTATATAGTTTATCTTGATCATGCATTTTGGAAGTTGAGTACTTGTATATATGTTGTCCTAGTATGGTCTTTCTATGTTATGAACTTGGTTGTTGAGTTGAGACATGTGATGAACTAAACTTCCTTGTGAATATAAGTGTTTTGTTGCGTATATATGTATCAAATTGGCTAAAAGTATTCACAATCTAATCTACTTGAAATAGTCGAATGCGTTGTTTAATGTACATGTGTATGATTGAATGAATAGCATGAATGTTTATGTATACTTAATCTTGTGGATGCCAATGGTAAGAAATGGCAATGCTAGCTTGCTTGGACATAAGGTATGTACCATTGGGTGCCTTAATGATCATGTCTAATTTAAGTTACATGAAATGCTTAATGTCTTGCTTGAATTGAAAGTAGAACGAGTTGAACCATGTTTTCTTGTCTTACCATTTGAATCTGTATGATATCATGGATTGAAAATGCTATATGATTCATGAAGGTAGTAACCTATAATGTAAGCATGAAATGAAACCTTTTAGTGGCCCATTCGAATGCCCTATGATGTCTTGAAAACAAAATATGAGATTGCTTGCTTGATAAGTAAGTATGCTTGGTTGCTTATTAGTTAAGTAACTCATTTAATAGGGATGAGTTAATCTATTATTGCCTTGTGCTTTCTTGTAATGCCTTGTCCTTGCTTGGTAATGCTCTCGAACCGGTTTGCTACTTATCGGGGTTGGGGGTGTTACACTAGCGAGGAGCAATCGAAGCGTAATTGGCTCAGGCACTCATCGGAGGAAATAAAATGTTTGCTAGAAGCTGAAAGGGCGTGCGCATAGCTGCCACGCGCGAGTGGCGATCCATGTGATACTCCCCGAAGCGATCTGGGATATTGGATTGCTTCTGGATCCAACGACGGGAGAAATGCGGTGCTATTCCCTTAAGGCTAGGGTTTCCTGCGTGTGATCTACACCATTGGATCAGCCTTTGATCCAATGGTTATCTGTTAGCTGCACAAAAGCAAAAAAGTTAGGGCTTTGTACATTTGTATTAAAATTGGGCTAAACAAGCCTTTATGTAATGGAATATGGACTATATGTATGTATTATTTAATAGATCTTTTATTTATTTTCTGTTTAATGATCCTTCTAAACCTATCTAATAATACACTTATACTTCAATTTGCTGTTGATCGGGCTTAACAAGCCATCCAATTCCCTTTACTCAACCTATTTGATCCAACCATTCATCTAAGACTCTCAATTTAAATGGACTTTTTAACCAACAAAGGATGGAAAGAGCTTGTATGGACCGCTAAATGAACTTTTTTTTATATATTTTTTGGGTTTTAAAAGACCATGCAAACTGTCTAACTAATACAAAAGCCTATACTAATAACGTAATAACAATAATGTAATAACAATACTACAAAACCTAACAAAGATGGTACAAAAATAAAGTTTGGTGAAAATTCAATGACAACAGCTGCCCCTCTTTGGTCATTTCGGTGAAACAAAAATGGACCAAAGAACAAAAAGAAACTGAATTTCACCAATTACTGAACCGTCAAAAAGCGAATTCTATTCTCCAAATGCTCGAACGGATAGGCGAGTTCTATTCTCCTCATGCTCGAATAGATAAGTAGGTTCCATTCTCCAAATGCCCGAACGGATAGGCGAGTTCTATTCTCCTCGTGCTCGAATAGATAAGTAGGTTCCATTCTCCAAATGCCCAAACGGATAGGCAAGTTCTATTCTCCTCGTGTTCGAATAGATAAGCAGGTTCCATTCTCCAAATTCCCAAATAGATAGGCGGGTTTTATTCTCCTCGTGCTCGAGTAGATAAGCAGGTTCCATTCTCTAAATGCCCGAACAAATAGGCGGGTTCTATTCTCCTCATGCTTGAATATATAAACAGGTTTCATTCTCCAAATGCCCGAATGAATAGGCGGGTTTTATAAGCAAATTCCATTCTCCAAATGCCCGAACAGATAGACGGGTTTCGAAAAAGGTTCCACCCTTCTCATGCTTAGATGGATAAGCAGGTTCTATACCTGTCAAAATTCAAATAAATGCTATGACCAAGATGAACATGTCCCTAGGGATGCCTAGTCATGAATGTATGTCACTTTTGCTTTTTAAGGTTTTTTTCATTATTTTCTGTCAAGTAATGGGCACAAACGAAACTGTGAAGTACAAGGAAATTTGGACTGTATCATATCAAACATTTTCTCAACTCTGACAAGAGATGGTAATCGTCTATTCTGGCCCATCCCTTCAAAAGAAGCAATATGAATTCTTTTCATTTCTCTGCAGTGAAAGGTTTTGCACCATGTTATTAGGATAACAACAAGCAAGAAAATTTGCGACAACCCATCTTTCAATACTAGTTGGCTTCACCAATTTCTTGTTGTTAAAATTCCATTAACCATTATTGGAAAGAAATCTTCACCATTGCATACTCTTAACCTCGGGGACTATAGGACACATCCTTCAATTTGGGTGGAATTGGAGTTTATCAAAACTCTACCATATTGTACCATGGGTTTAATGCCATAGCTACAGATATGTAAGAGATTAGACAATCATTTATCTTTTCCTGTGACTTCTGCCTTGGTTTTCAATCAGGGAAACTATTCTCAAGGTGTTTAAAGCTTTCGCATAGCGTTGCTAGGATACCAAAGAGTGAGACTCCGTGGGGATATATGTGGGATGTTTTGGCTTGCCAACATTAATGCGTGGGAAATCATCTGAATATTGCAACTGTATGCTATGATGGTTGAAAAAATAATAATAGATAGTCATCTCCATCATCTATGCTTCACCATTTTAGTACTTCGTTTCTTCATAGAGAACATATGATCTTTTGCACATTTGCTCATTCTATCCGGTTATCTTGTATCCCTTGGTTGGAAGGACTGAATTTATCCTCATATTCTTCAACACTCTTTTGGCCTTTATCAAACTATCATTGTAGTTGATATATCAATGTTCAGTGACAAACCTCCTTGAATCCCGTTGTTCTCCCGATGTTTGTAAAATTATTCTTATTGTTGTAGAAGACAAACTATCTCGTGTAAGCATCTCTGTTTTGCAACATGCTGCCTTAGGGTAATGTCAAAACATATCTTGAGGGTTCTCTAATTCCTCCCTCCGCAGAGATCTTCAAATTGCTTACATGGAAATCTTTGCAGCAAAACCTATTTCCACCTTGAACCTCTTCATATGTTTGCTGCTCTTTATGCCCTAAGCTCTGAACTTAACCACAGAATACCTCATAGTTCCAATACCCTTTTAAACAAATTTCAAAGTAATGCCAAAAAATCTTTTGTCTGTTTTAAGTGATGTCAAATTTATTAATTCTCATTTCAATGCAAGATGCTTATATGAAAAAGGGAGATGGTGTAAGGAACGAAAGGAAGGCTAAGGAACAAAACTTTATCTATATTGTGACAAACAAAAAGAAGATTACAAGTGTTCAAATATCAATGGCCAAAACTCCTCTTGTCAAAACACCGTGAGATGTCCTGAATGTTACCCATGCTGAGCAGACGAGAAAGTATATAACTCATCTGTGTTATGTTCCCGAGAGAATTTCCCTGGTTATCAACTACCTAACCCGTCCTTTGTGGGTTTTCAACTTAGGTCATCCTTTGGTTTCAAAACGCCATTTGTGGGTTTTCATTTTGCACCCCCATTTTCTTTTTTTTCTTTTCTTCTTTTTCTTCTTTTTTCTTCTTTTTTCTTCTTCAGACATAATACTTTTTGACTGAATCTGAGTTTATCGAACTCTGAAGTTCATCTCTATCCGTTTTAGCCAAAATTAATGCCTCACCTGAAAAAACTTTTGTCACAATGTAAGGCCCATCCCAATTAGGTGCCCATTTTTCCCGAGAATCACTTTGAATTGGTAGCTTTTTCCTCAACACCAAGTCACATTCTTTAAATTTTCTCGGGCAATTTTTCTTCTCGTGAGCCCTTATCATCCTTCTTTGGTACATCTGCCCATGACATAATGCCTTTAACCTCTTTTCATCAATTAGATTAAGTTGGTCATATCTTGCCTGAATCCATTCTGCCTCTTCTAATTTTGCTTCCATTAAAACACGGAGCGATGGTATCTCAACTTCAATTGGTAATACAGCTTCTACTCCGTACACCAATGAAAATGGTGTTGCCCCAATAGAGATTCGTACTGCGGTTCGATAGGCATATAAGGCAAACGATAGCTTCTCATACCAATCTTTATAAGTATCAGTTATTTTTGCAACTATCTTCTTGATATTCTTATTCGCAGCCTCCACTGCTCCATTCATCTTCGGGCGATATACCATATAATTATGATGTTTGACATTGAACTGCTCATAGACTCCATCTATCATCTTGTTATTCAAATTGGAGGCGTTATCGGTGATGATACTCTCAGGCAAGCCATATCGACAAATGATTTCCTTTTTTAAAATCTTGCAAATCGTAGATCTGGTGACATTTGTATAAGAAGTTGTTTCTACCCACTTTGTGAAATAGTCAATGGCTACCAAGATAATACGATGCCCATTTGGCGCCTTAGGGTGAATCTGACCAATGACATCGATGCCCCACATGGAGAAAGACCAAGGTGCTGACATAACATGAAGAGGTTGAGGTGGCGCATGAACCTTGTCAGCATAAATCTAGCATTTATGGCATTTGCAGGAGTAGTTGATGCAAAAACCTTCCATGGTTGACCAGTATTATCTAAGACGCATGATTATTCTAGCCATGGTGAAGCCACTAGGAAGGGTTCTACAAACTCCCTCATGAACTTCTTCCATAATTAATTAAGCTTCTTTTGCACCCACACATCTTAGAAGAACTTGATCACGGCTTCTTTTGTATAAAATTTATCTATCAAGGACATACCCTGATGCCATTTTCCTGATCATTTTCTTTTTATTCTCTGTAGCTTGTGGTGGGTTCTGCTGAGATTTTACATATTGCAAGATGTCATGGTACCATGTCAAACCATCTATTTCTTTTTCCACATCATAACAATGGGTTGGGGAGTCTAGCATATGTAACCTGATGGGCATCATCTCAGAATCTTCACTTGCTTTAAACATGGCCGCTAAAGTAGCTAAAGCATTGGCCATTTGGTTGTCTTCTGTAGGGAGATATTTGAAAGTGATCTCATCAAATTCTTTGGTCAACTCAAGGACCAACTTGTGGTATTCTACCATGTTAAATGCTCATCAATGCATAATGGCCACAATATAAACTTGTGCCACCACCTAGGAGTATGCAAGGAGTTACTAACGAACTTCACAAAGCTTCTAAATACGTATTGCCTCGGTAATCTCTTAGAGAGATTATTATCCTGAAAGGTAAGAAGAGTAGAGTAAGCTTTACGCTTAGTTAGGTAGAATTAGGATCTTAGTTAATAGTTATGATCATACTAGCTTATTCATTCTTAAGTCATAAGATATCAAAACTTAAACAAGCCTCGAAGTGATTAAATGATCTCATTTCTATTTCCTCCTGTTTCCAATTAATGCCTACAAGCATTATAACATTGATTAATTACTCCATTTGGCATGTAGCAATGGTTTCTATTGAACACTTCACAAACTTTTATTTACAAGATCTCATTCGCGCAAACCATTAATCATAAAATCAACTTAAGGGTTTACTAAAGCACATGACATAATTTATAATATTTCAGACATAAGATTTACTTCAATCTTTAAGCATATACATTTGTCCAATCATTTTAACAATTGGTTGGTAATTATTCCTATGAGAACTTATCGGTTTACTTATAAACATTATTCATAGTCTGCACGAGTTTCGTTTGCTTAACAAGAGAGTTATTACTATAATCTCCATTCATGTCGTATAAACTTTCTTGGAATCTAATCTTCCAAGACCTTTCCTCTATTTAACCATTGTTACAATCTTTCAATGATCATCAGATTACTAAACCATTATCCTGGTATATAATTACAATTTGCTTACTTCATATCATTTCCTTAACTATTGTTTAATAGTAAGGATAACCTATCTAGTTCAGATTCTTAAGATTTCCAATCAATCTGTATTCGTATTCAAGCTTTTATTAAAAGATTACTATTCATACATCAGACTACCCATCAATTAGTTGGATGTATACAAGCATGTAACTTATTAATAAGGTTATCATAAGGCCTACTCAAATTTCCTTCATCTATAAACTCATTTTACTCCATTATTAGTATTATATCGAGTTATATATTACTAATCCTATAATTTCCCCCTTATCAGCTTACAAGAGTATTACATTCTATTCCAACATTCTACCAAGCAATCCAACATACATGAGTACATATTACGAAATTTTAAATAGAATCCCTAGACTCTTATATAATCATTGATCTGGTATGCACTATTTAATTCTAGCATCATCCTAACTTTAGCAAGAATCCCTAGGTTCAAAACCAATATTATTAATCCAAGCATATCTACTCAATCACACAAAGGAAATTCATACACTATGACTTAGTACATAACTTTCAATATACAAAACCATACAATTAGCATGCTCTTGCTAATCACGCATACTACGTTATGTAAGCATTTGGTCCAATTGCGTTCTTAGTTCTACTTTCTAGCAACAAAAACTATCTTTTCATACAGTTCTCCCTTAAACATAGTAGTCTAGAGCAAACAACCATGGATTGTTCATTAAGTAAAACCTTTAGTAATTTCTTCATGCATAAATTCGAAGGAAGAATTCGTATATTTCTTATCTAAATCAAGCAAACATGAAGGCATTCGACCTAGCACATTCGTGTGATCAAATCTAAATTACCTTTCATAACAATTTCATGTCAAGAGATTTGTAAGCAATGATATCAAGTGATTTTTAAACAATGAGATCTATTCAGATTACCCAATATCATCACAAATTGGGTTTATATCGAATCCTTACTAAGGTCACATAATCCATTCCATACCAAGGGATTTCAATCCATCAATCATCAAGGGATCATAGTCCAAAACTCTCATTCACATTTTCAAGATTCATTATTATGAATTTTAATTTAATCTTAGCCTTGACCGACAAGTTACTAGACACTCGAATCCAAAACAAGTGGTAACAACAAGGGTACATAAGGTAACAAAACAAGGGTACACATAGTACTAGAACAAGGGTACATATAGTACCAATAGTTCAATTGATCTTAATTAACAAGGGATCGTAGTCCAACTAGCGAGCTCGACAGACTCTATGGCATGCCAATTGTGTCTATACTAACTCAAATCAAGGCTTATAGTTTAAATCTCATCACATCGTATGCATTACAAGCACAACTCAATGTTTCAATTATATATATATATATGTCAACAAATTCTTTATCCCTTATCAATTTAGGGATATAGTCACCACATGTGACTTTACTGTATAACACATCAAATCTGATGGCATCATAGCCCAACTTAATATCCTACGTGTTACTTACCTGATCTTTTATTAAAATCATAGTTACATACTTGTATTGGATATCACCAATAAAAATAGGTTGTCCCCTTTATCATGGTAAGATAATGGATTCATATATGTATGCACATTTCCTTAAATATGATACCATTATTCGAATGGTTCACCACAAGAATTACTTTCAATCATGTCTCTATGTCTTCATTTAGGTTCTTGTTCAATTTCCACATATTAATGGCTTACTAAGCAAGCAAGAAAATTCATGTCATATAATTCTCATCTCTCATATCTTTATTTCAAGTAGCATTAACCCATACCAAAGCACAACATAGCTTTTCAATTGAGGAATATCTGGTTTTACAATCAGTGAACTTCTTGATCAGGTAATATATTTCCCTTTTTTTCTTCCAGTATCGTCATGTTGCCCTAATACACAACCCATAGAATTTTCATGCACCGTTAAATAAAGGATTAAGGGCATTCCTGGAACAGGTGGTACTAATACATGAGGGTTGGTTAACTGCTCCTTGATCTTTTCTAAAGCAGTCTAACATTCTTCATTCCATGTCCCTGGGTTATTCTTTCTGAGTAGTCTGAAAATTAGATTACACTTATAAGTTAACTGGGAGATAAAACGGGCTATGTAGTTTAACCTCCCCAGGAAACCCTGAACCTATTTTGGTGTTTGTGGTGGTGGGAGTTCCTATATAGCCTTTATCTTATCAGGGTCAATCTCAATTCATCTACTGCTTACCACAAAGCCTAATACCTTTCCGGATGTAACTCCAAATGTACACTTGTTTGGGTTAAGCTTTAGCTGGAAATTCCTCAGCCTTAGAAAGAGTTTCTTTAGGTTTACCAAATGTTATGAAAGTGTTATGAAATGGTATTACTTTATAACAAAAGGTTCCCTAAAGTGTTATGAAAGTGGTATTTTCCATATCTTCTAGGCACATTTTAAGCTGGTTATACCCGGAAAACCCATCCGTAAAAGAGAAAAGGGAATGTCCAACTGTGTTATCCACTAATGTATCTATGTGCGGTAACGAGAAATTGTCTTTAGGGCTTGCTTTATTGAGATCCCTATAGTCAACGCACATACATACTTTTCCATCCTTCTTGGGAACTAGGACGATGTTGGCCACCCATTCTGGATACTTAGCTACCTTTAAAAATCCTGCATCAAACGGTTTCTTTACCTCATCCCTAATTTTTAGTAGCATTTCTGCTTTCATCCTCCTAAGCTTCTGCTTTACAGGCTCACATCCTAATTTTATAGGAAGCCGATGCACAACGATGTCAGTGTTGAGACCTGGCATGTCTTGATATGACCAAGAGAAGATATCCTTGAATTCTTTTAGGAGCTCAATCAGGCTTTGTCGAGTACGGGCTGTAATAGTGCCAACTTCACCTCTCGTTTCTCTTCTTCAGTACCGAGATTCAGTATTTCCAATTCTTCCTTGTACGGGAGAATCTATTTTTCCTCTCATTCTACCATCTTGAGTAGTTCTCTGGGCAAGTCATTTTCTTCTTCATTATCAACACCATCAACTTCTTCTAAGCATAAAGGTAATTCAAAGTCAACTTCAGCTTTGGACTGAGAGTCATTTAATTCACTGATATATGAAGACCTGCAAAGAAAATGAACAAAGATATATATAGAGAAAGGAGATGAATGGAATGAATGTTTTTAGTTTTAACTTTAAGTTTTATTTATGGGAAGAGTTTTCCATACAAGATTTGTTGGAAGAAAGAGAATGCATCTTTATTGAAATTTAAATTATAAAGTTTGACATAGACCCTTTACATAAGATCCCTAATTGCCTTTGGGTCTAAAGGCAAAAGGGTGGGTTTTGAGAATTACTCTGAAACCATCTTAAAGACTACATGAATTTCTTCAGCAGTCCAGTTGTGTAAAACCTAAATTGATTTTGATATAACAAATTGTTTAAGGGTCTATTTGCAAATACAATAAATTTTCAAGTACTTCAAAGACTCACTAAATTGACAACCTTTTTGAACCAAAAGACCTTTCAAGTCAAAATATATAGTGTTCAAAATTTTTTCTAATTGCTTTCAAGCCTAACTTTAGTTCCATGCCCAGGCATATCGATACGCCTATATCGTATTGATACGATTTTCCTTCACTAGAAATCTAATCGATAAAAGTGTACTGATACGATTAACCCCGTATCGATACGACATTTATCTGGGCAAGTTTTCAAGCTATAGCGTACCAATACGATTATATCCGTATCAATACAATTTTGATGATGTTTGCAAAATCTTGACATTAAATGATTCGAACATTGCTTGTCAATTATTGGAATCCCAATTTTTCAAATGAACGTTGGACCGTATCGGTACGCTATATAGCGTACCGATACCATTCTTATCAAAGTTCAACTAAGGATTCCAATAAGCAAAACATGTATCAATATGGTTTATCAGTATCGATACGCCCCTGGTTTTTCACAATGATCGTATCGATACGCCTTCCTGCTTATGGATATGCCTCTATTTTTCAGTCACAACGGCTCTTTCTTCTTTAAGACATACCGATACGGTCTCAAGGGTACCGACATGCTAGGCAGTTGAAGAGCATTTATTACGCCAAAAATACAATCCAACGGATAGATTAATGATCTCAACCACCCAAACAGTTTGAATTCAATGCAAAGGTATAAAAGCAAGACTCCAAAGCACCAGCAACAACTATTGAACCTTCAAGCAACATCCAAGCATTAATCCAAACCTTTGTGCCTTATAAAGTCATATCTTTGTACCCAACTCATTGGAGTTCTTCATTATAAATCTTTATTTAGAGTTTAGGGAGTGTTTTGATTGTAATTGGGCAATATCCATCTTGTGAGGGATATTTTTAGAATGCCAACTTCTTCTTTGTATTGAGAGATTTCTTGGGTCAATCTTTGCGTAGAAAGATTGACTGATTGTAAAGGTTACCTCATAAGCCTAGAAAAGGAGAAGAAAATCTAGTGGATTTTGTTGAAAATCCTTAGTGGGAGCTAAGGTAGTGGATGTAGAGCTTGTTAGAATCTTGAACCACTATAATTGCCTTTGTCCTTCATTTTTCAATTTCCAATTTTCTCCCTCAAATTTTAAATAGCCAATTCACCCCCTCTTGGCCAAATCACTATCATTTGATCCACTCAACAATTGGTATCAGAGACTAACTCTTTGAAGGCTTAACATCCACAAGAGGTGATCCTTCAAGAGTGTGATCATCCATCCTTTCATTGCCATGGCATCTAGCCCTGGCAAAAATCTATACGAGTCACAATCAATCACAAAGCCACCTTACTTCAATGGGGATAACTATCCCTATTGGAAGAACCGAATGAGACTCTTCATCAAATCCACCGACTATGTCCTTTGGGATGTAGTAGAAGATGGATCAGCCATTTCGATTAAAAGAGATGATGAAGGAAGACTTGTTTCGAAAACAAGGGTGAAGATGGTCGATGAAGATCGGAGAAGACTATAAATCAATGATAAGGCCTTACACATCTTGTTTTGTGCACTCGGTCCCGACATGTATGCCAAGATGTCTTCATGCACAAGTGCAAAGGAGGTGTGGGATAAGTTAGAGACCACTTACGAGGGCACCAACGACGTGAAGGAGACCAAGATCAGGATCCTCAATCTAAGCTATGAGAACTTCAAGACAGAGTTGGATGAAAGCATCTCCAAGATGTTTGACCGGTTCTCGATTATTGTAAATGGTCTCAAGGGCTTCGGTGAGATCATCCCCGAAGCCAAACTTGTCCGGAAGCTACTCTACTCTCTTCCCGAATCATGGGATGGGAAGAGAACCACAATTATCAAGGTAAAGAACTTGAAGACATTGAAGCTCGATGAATTAGTAGGATCTCTCCTTACTCATGAGATCATGAAGCAAGGAAGGGAAGAAAAAAAGAAGAGAAAAGAGAAAAAAGTAGAGAAGAAAGAGGTGGACAAGAAGAAGCTTGGTATTGCTCTCAAAGCTTCATTTGAAGAGAGCGATTCAAGCGAGGAGGAAGATGAAGAGATGGCCATGTTGGCCAAGCGGTTTACCCGGTTCATGAAGTCCAACCGTGGAAGAAAATTTAATAGAAGATGGGACTTCAAGAACAAGAGCAAAGAAGAAGAGAAGGACCAACTCATTTGTTATGAGTGCAAGAAGCCCGTCCACATTCGCACTGATTGCCCTTAGCTAAAGAAGAATAGCTTCGGGAAGAAGAAGAAGCTCAAAGTTCAAATGGCAACTTGGAGTGACGAGGAGTCATCAGAGGATGAGGATGAGGAGGATGAGGAGCATGAAGTGGCCAATGGTAAACTCTAACTTATCATCTTTTACTTATGATGAATTATATGATGCTTATGATGAGTTACAAGATGTTTATGACGAATTGGTAGAAAAATACAAAGAGTATTTTGAAAAACAAGAAAAACATTTCTGATTTGAAATTTCAAAATGAGTCTCTTTCAAAAACCAATTCTGAATTGGAAAAGAAAGCTTTATATTTAATAAATCTTTCAAATGAGCTTAAAAAGAAAAATCATGATTTAGAAAAACTTCTTTTCGATTTCCAAGATTACCGCACAAAGAGGTGGATAATCTTAAAACCTCTCTTACTATTGGGAAAAATATTTTTGGAAAAGGGTAGTTCTTCAAAAACCCAATATGTAAAGAGAAATACTTTTAACCCCAAACAAAGAAGTTTTCAAAAGCAATCTAAAACTAAAAGAGTTAGGAGTGTATGGGTTCCTAAGGAACTTATAGTTTCTAACAATATGAATACTATTGCTTCTTGGATTCCTAAGGGAACCAAGATTTTGGGGACTAATACTCATGGACCCAAAATGATTTGGGTACCAAAATTCAAAACTTGATCTTTGTTTGTAGGGGGAGCAATGCTACAAGGTCAAAACCACAAGTCAAAATTCTTGGTACCTTAATAGTGGTTGCTCAAGACACATGAACAGAGACAAGAGTAGATTCTTGGAGCTCAAACCAAAGAATGCAGGAGTAGTGACATATGGTAATAACTCCAAATACCACATTGAAAGAATTGGCTCCATTGGTAATCTCTCAACTACTCTTACTGAAAACGTTCTGTATGTCAACGGTCTTAAACATAATTTGTTGAGCATTAGTCAATTGTGCGATAAAGGTTTTAATGTTTTTTTATGCTAATGAGTTTAAAATCATGAACATTAAAACAAATCAAATAATGCTCATAGGTCATTGCATAGGTAATATTATATGGTGCATTTAGATGACATACATACATCCAATGCATGCTTTGTGGCACATAATGAAAGTGATACATGGTTGTGGCATAGGAAACTAGGACATGCTAGCATTAGTGTTTTAGAGAAATTGGTTTCCCTTGATCTAGTAAGAGGTTTACCTAAGCTAAAGTTCTCTAAAGATAAAATTTGTGATGCATGTGCTAAGGGTAAACAACAAAGAACCTCATTTAAATCCGTTAATGATGTTTCTACTAATAGATGTTTACAATTGATCCATATGGATCTCTTTGGGCCTATTAGGACTATGAGCTTGGGTGGTAAGTCATATGCATATGTTTTAGTAGATGACTATTCTAGATACACTTGGGTCCTCTTCCTAAGTACTAAGGATGAGGCTTTAGAAAACTTCATCACGTTTTAAAAAATCACCCAAAATGATCTTGATCTTAAAATTTCACATGTTAGAAGTGATCATTGAACCGGATTTTAAAATATGGGTTTTGAAGATTTTTGTAATGAAAATGGTATTAGCCACAATTTTTCGGCTCCTCGTACTCAACAAAATGGGGTAGTTGAGAGGAAAAATAGAACTTTAGAAGAAATGGCTAGGACCATACTTTGTGAAAATAATTTACCTAAATATTTTGGGCAGAAGCCACTAATACAGCTTGCTACATAATTAATAGAGTAATGATTATGCCTATTTTGAAGAAAACATCTTATGAGATTTTAAAATCCAATAAGCCTAACATTAGCTATTTCCATCCTTTTGGTTGTAAATGTTTTGTTTTAAACAATGGAAAAAATAATTTAGGTAAATTTGATGCAAAAAGTGATAAAGCTATTTTTCTAGGTTACTCTTCAAACTCTAAAGCCTATCGAGTATTTAATAAAAGAACTTTGGTTGTAGAAGAGTCTATACATGTTGATTTCGATGGTAACCTCCTTCTGAGGAAGGAATCTTGTGATGATGATGATGTAGGGATCATTGAAGCCATTGGTAGAGGACAAACATCAAAGGTGGATGAGATTCCAAGCAAAGAAGAGGAAACACAAGATCCACCTCTTGAAGTCTTGAAGGACTTGGCTCTAGAGGAAAATGAGGTCACCTACCCAAGGGAGTTCAACTATGTCAAAGGTGGTAAAATTTTGGGTGATCCATCCAAATGGGTAACCACTAGATCCTCTCTCAAACTTATAAATAATGTTGCATTTATTTCATGCATTGAGCCTAAAAATATCAAAGAAGCATTAAAAGATGATTTTTGGATATTGGCCATGCAAGAAGAACTTAATCAATTTGAGAGAAGTCAAGTATGGACATTAGTTGATAGACCTAGTAATCAATCTACAATAGGAACTAAATGGGTCTATAGAAACAAACTAGATGAGAGTGGTAACATAGTGAGAAACAAGGCTAGACTTGTTGCTCAAGGTTACACTCAACAAAAGGAAATAGATTTTGATGAAACATATGCTCCCGTAGCTAGAATGGAAGCTATTAGGATGCTTATTGCATTTTCATGCTATCATGATTTCAAGCCTTTTGAAATGGATGTAAAAAGTGCTTTTCTAAATGATTTTATAAATGAAGAAGTGTATATAGAACAACCATCGGGTTTTGAAGATCCAAAATTTCCAAACCATGTTTTTAAATTGACCAAAGCCTTATATGGTTTAAAACAAGCTCCTAGAGCTTGGTATAGAATGCTTTCAAACTTTTTAATTGAAAAAGGTTTTGAAAAAGGCAAGGTGGATACTACACTTTTCATCAAAAGATATGGCAATGACATCTTAGTAGTTCAAATATACGTTGATGATATTATCTTTGGTTCTACTAATGAATTTTATTGCCAAGAATTTTCTAAGCTAAAACAAGGTGAATTTGAGATGAGTATGATGGGAGAGCTCTCATTTTTCTTCGGACTCCAAATCAAGCAAAGGAAGGATGACACATTCATTAATCAAGCAAAATACATCAAAGACATGCTCAAGAAGTTTGGCCTAGAGAACGTGAAGCCTCAAGCCACTCCAATGAGCTCATCTATTAAGCTTGACAAAGATGGAGGTAAGTGTGTCGATTCCAAGCTTTATAGATCTATGATTGGCTCTTTGCTTTATCTTACCGCAAGTAGATCGGATATAATGTTTAGTGTTTGCTTGTATACTAGGTTTCAAGCTAGCCCTAAAGAATCGTGCATAGTAGCCATTAAGAGAATCTTTAGATACCTTAGAGATATACCTAGTTTAGGTCTTTGGTATCCTAGAAATTCCTCCTTTTATATTCATGCCTTCTCAGATGCGGATTATGGGGGATGTAAGATAGATAGGAAAATTACTTCCAGAACTTGCCAATTCCTAGGTAGTATGCTCGTATCTTGGTTCTCTAAGAAACAAAATAGTGTAGCCTTATCTACCACCGAAGCGGAGTACATATCCTTAGGGAGTTGTTGTGCTCCAGTCCTTTGGATGAAGCAACAACTCTTAGACTATGGTGTTGAAGTAGATACCATACCCCTTAAGTGTGACAATACTAGTACAATTTGTCTCACTAAGAATCTCATCCAACATTTAGAACCAAACACATAGAAATTAGACATCATTTCATTAGAGATCATGTCTTGAAAAATGATGTAGTTCTAGAGTATGTTGACACCTTGAACCAATTAGCGGATATATTTACCAAACCTTTAGATAAAAAGCGGTTTTGGACTCTTAGGAGAGAGTTAGGTCTAACTAGCCTATCTTGACCTTTTTAGAGCCCTTAAGTACCAAAAATTTGCTTGAAATTGCATGATGATCATGTTTATGGTAATTTTCTTCTTGACGCATCTATGCTTGTTGCTAGGGGGAGTATGCATCTGTTTTACTCTATCATACTTGCTCATATATCATTGACATACATTTAGGAACGTTCTAAGTTGGCTTTTTGGACTCATTTATGTCCAAAAATGTATTTTCTGGCAAAGAGTATCGATACGACTATATGCGTATCGATACGGGTTCTTGAATGGACAACGATACAATCAACAGTGTATCGATACAGTCACGTGTATCGATATGGTATGAAGACTATACCAATACGGTGGATCGATACCCCTATTCAACGTATCGATACGGTTATCGTTGGGGGAATAAATCTGGCTTTTAAAGTGTTTAACTTTTAATAAATATGAAATCCCTTTTCCCCATAAACCCTAGCCGTTTTCTACTATAAATTCTCTCTCAATCTCTCAAAATTTTCACCCAAAACTTAAAATCACTTGAGGGTTTCTACTAAACACATCAAGGCTCCAACTTTGCAAGCAAAATTGTGCATCATTCATCTTTCATTCATCCATTCTCCATAAATTAAGGTATAAACCCTTTTTCCTTTTCTTTTTAATATTTCATTTTATTTCCTTTATAGTTTTAAACGATTTTTTGTATAAAACATATATTTATAGTATGGGTTTTGGAGTTTTTGCAAAAATTCTTTAAAATCTAAATTTTTTATTCGAATATAAAATTATACCATATAATTTTAAATCTATTTTTTCAAAGATCTTTTTACCAAAATTTATTGTTCTAATTGTATATATTTTTAACCTATAAAATATAGTGTTTTGTTCAATACCTTGACTTATTGGAATTTTATTTGGATCGAATGTGATGAAAATTGCATACATTGGTTTCAATTTGTTTTGATGTTGTTTTTCAGGATTATGGGACCTAAAAAGCGATCACGAAAAGATTTACCTTCTAGATCTTCCAACCCTAACCAAGACAATAAGGGTAATCCTAAACCTAACCTCCCATATATTATCCAACATAGTTTTCGAACCACCGGGGCTATGGCTTTTTATAAACAATTTTAAGGTTTTACTATCTGAGAAGAAAGAGTTATCTCAATTCTGAACTTTTTAAATTCAAGTATCTTGGGTTGTTTCAAATATGGAAATTCATGGCTTTTTTGAGTCTATCCCCAATTTTGTTTCGAAACGTTGTCATAATATTCTTTTCAAATGCCCGATGCATTCTTGATAAACAAAGAGAACATGCTATTGCTATTGAATCTTATCTCATGGGCAAAATTTTTTGAATTGACCAAGATACTCTTTGTAATGTTTTTGGTTTTGAAAATGTAAGGATTGATGATGAGTATTCTTTGGGACATGGACAACTTGGTTCCGTAACCATCTTAGATCACCATGACCCTATCCTTCACCTTATTATCTCTTGGTGGCTTCGTCCCTTCGGTGGAAAATTTTCAACCATCCGCCAAGTTGATGATTTTTGGCTTCATTGTTTTCGTGAGGGTAAACGCCCTAATCTTTGCCAAATTATGTTTTCTGACTTGGTTTATCTCGTCCAAAACCGCTATACCGATCAAGTCAAGTTCTTCTATTATGCCACAACTTTGAGTCACTTGTTCCACGTATTGGAGATTGATTGTTCCCATGATGCGGCCGAGCCTCTTGGTCAACCTATTGATGAGCGCTCCCTTAACCGTTCACACTTTGAGTTCGTCAACAATGAATAGGTTCGTGTTCCTCGCCCACATCGCCAAGTTGATCATCCTCCTCCGGTGGCTCCCTAAGGTCCACAAGCTGCTCCTATTGCTCAATCTTCCATGGATAATCTCATGACTTGTCTAAATGAGCAATTCACCTCTATGCGGACAAGCATTGCCTCTTTAGATGCCTCCATGAGTGTGGGGTTTGCGGCTATTGACACTCGTTTCACCTCAATGGAATATTGAATGAAGGACTTGGAACAAAGACAAGCTTCCATGGATGTATCTCTCACACCTTTCCATGGTTCTTGGCTCAACTCTCGTGTTCCTCCACCCAAAGATGATGATGTTGAATAAGACTTGGACGAGGACAATGGTGATAATGATGGGGTGAATAGATTTGAGCATCTCACGTCATATCATTTAGATTTCTAGCTTATTATGCACCTTTATTTTATGTTTTATGAACCTATGCTTTGCCTTGTGTTTTTAGGTTTATATATTTGGCTTGGAATGAGTTCAAACTTATGTTCAGCTTTGGATATTTTAATCTTTAAAGATATTATGTTGCTTCTTTATGCATTCAATTTGTGCTTAATTGCTATATATCTTGTTTATATCCCATGGTTATGCATTGATTTTGATATAAAAAAAGAGGGAGAAGAAAATGTAACAAGTACAAAATTTTTATATCTTTTGAAAAACCTATCATAAACTAAGGGGGAGAAATTTTTCAAAACTTTCAAACACTTAAAAATTTAACTTTGGTTTTGTTATTTCAGAAAGGAGGATATTGTAAAACTTAAATTGATTTTGATATAACAAATTGTTTAAGGGTCCATTTGCAAATACAATAAATTTTTAAGTACTTCAAAGACTCACTAAATTAACAAGCTTTTTGAACCAAAAGACCTTTCAAGTCAAGATATATTGTGTTCATAAAATTTTCTAAGTGTTTTCAAGCCTAACTTTAGTTCCATGCCCAGGCGTATCGATACGCATATACCGTATCGATACAATTTTCCTTCACTATAATTCTAATCGATAAAAGTGTACCGATATAATTAACCCTGTATCGATACGACATTCATCTGGGCAAGTTTTCAAGCTATAGCATTCTGATACGGTTACATCCGCATCAATACGATTTTGATGATGTTTGAAAAATCTTGACATTAAATGATTCGAACGTTGCTTGACAGTTATTGGAATCCCAATTTTTCAAATGACCGTTGGACCATATCGGTACTCTCTATAGCGTACCGATACCATTTTTTTTTATCAAAGTTCAACTAAGGATTCCAGTGAGCAAAACACGTATCGGTACGGTTTATCAGTATCGATACGCCCCTAGTTTTTCACTATGATCGTACAAATATGCCTTCCCGTGTATCGATACGCCTCTATTTTTCAGTCATAATGGCTCTTTCTTCTTTGAGACAGGTACCGATATAGTCTCGAGGGTACCGATATGTTGGGCAGTTAAAGAGCATTTATTACGCCAAAAATACAGCCCAACGGATAGATTAATGATCTCAACCACCCAAACGGTTAGAATTCAATGCAAGGGTATAAAAGCAAGCCTCCAAAGCACCAACAACAACTATTGAACCTTCAAGCAACATCCAAGCATTAATTCAAACCTTTGTGCCTTATAGAGTCATATCTTTGTACCCAACTCATTGGAGTTCTTCATTGTAAATCTTTATTTAGAGTTTGTGGAGTGTTTTGATTGTAATTGGGCAATATCCATCTTGTGAGGGATATTTTTAGAATGCCAACTTCTTCTTTGTATTGAGAGATTTCTTGGGTCAATCTTTGCGTAGAAAGATTGACCGATTGTAAAGGTTACCTCCTAAGCCTAGAAAAAGGGAAGAAAATCTAGTGGATTTTGTTGAAAATCCTTAGTGGGAGCTAAGGTAGTTGATGTAGAGCTTGTTAAAAGCTTGAACCACTATAATTGCCTTTTTCCTTCATTTTTCAATTTCTAATTTGCTCCCTCAAATTTTAAATAGCCAATTCACCCCCTCTTGGCCAAATCACTATCATTTGATCCACTCAACAAGTTATCAAGTTTAGAGCAGGGGCAAATCTTGGACAAGTATTTGTTATCTTCTTCCTCGTCTGTCACAACGTTGATGCTCAGCTTCTCAAACGCTTCACACAAATCATTCTTTCCTTTCTCTTCCTCATTAACTGGGGCACTCAGATCCAGCAGGCCCCCGAATCTGAAGTTATAGCTCAGGGGTAGAAATGTCATCGGTTCCCATTCAATTTCCCTTTAGCCTTGCCTATCTTTTTTCCTGGCGTTTCCTTATTTCTGCTATGGCTAGAAATTTAATTTCTGATATGGCAACTAACTCTCAACAGTTTCGCCCTTCCAGTGAACCCTCTCGGCGAGTTCACAAGGTAAGTACAGTTTCTTTAGAAAGTAAAATTGATAAGTTAGCTGATATAGTTCAATCTCTTGTTGCAGGAAAAATAGGTACATCTAGACTTTGCGGCATATGCACAAAGCCAGACTACCCTACAGATTGTTGTCTAATGTTACAAGAAGATACTGCCGCACAAGTAAATTTAGTGGGAAGTTTTTTGGGACCTCCCCAAAGGCCATACAACCCTCACGCAAACACCTATAATTTGGGGTGGAGGGACCATCCAAACTTCAAATATGGACCAAATCCCAGACTAAATCAAGCTTATCAGCCACCTGCACCACAACAATATCAACCGCAAAAATTATCGTTGGAGTCAATTGTTGAAAGGTTGGCGCTATCCCAAGAAAATTTTCAACTAAAGACCGAAGCTCACTTTTAAGAAATTGACAAGAAGATGAGTCAACTTACGTTCGTACTAAGTTGTTTAGAATCCAAAGGGAAGTTGAAGTCGCAAACCGAGGCGAACCCACGAGAAAATGTTAGTATAATCACCCTTCGGAGTGGCACTGTTACCGCACTACCAGTCCCAGAGGATGTTACCGCAGAATCCCGAAAAAAAAAGATTAATCGAGATCCCAAAGGGAGAAGGAAGAAGTTGACGCAAGATCCTAGCGGAAAAAGAAGGATGAATCACAAACTCCTCCCACACCATCTCCCTATATAGTCCCACCTCCCTTTCATTTGAGGTTGGTGAAGCACGATAAGAAAGACGAGGAACAAGAAATTCTTAATATGTTCCATAAAGTAGAGGTAAACATACCTCTCCTTGATGTGATTAGAAAGGTTCCACGGTATGCCAGATTCTTGAAGGACCTTTGCACAAAAAAACAAAGGCTTACCGGTAATGAGAAGGTAAACTTAGGTGAAAAAGTATCAGCTGTTTTTCAACGTAGGCTTCCACCTAAGCTAAAACACCAAGGTATGTTTTCTATTCCTTGTAAAATTAGTAAAGTACGAATTAAACGTGCTATGTGTGATTTGGGTGCTTCTATAAATGTTATGCCACTTTCTGTTTACAATTCACTTAGTGCAGAGCCTTTGAAGGAAACAAGAGTGACAATCCAGCTCGCCGATAGATTCGTCATTTATCTTGAAGGACTCCTTGAGAATGTGCTGGTTAAGGTAAATAATTTAATTTCCTGGTGGATTTCTATGTCATCGACATGGAAAATGACCGAACCAATTCTTCCTCTGATATCCTTCTTGGTCGCCCTTTCCTAAGCATAGCACATACCAAAATTGATGTTAGGAGCGCATTCTTACCATGGAATTTGATGGTGAGGTTGTTAAATTTGACGTTTATAAGAAGATGAAACATTCAGATTCTATGGCAAACATTAGCTTCGTTGATATTTATGAACCTTTATTTGATGAATTTGTGGAAACTAACTTATCTGATAATTTGTGCAGGGAATTGGAGGATGAAGCCGACAAATCAAGGGAGTTGAAAAATATTTCATTTGTTGATTCAGATTTGCACCTAACTCCTTCACAAATTAAATTGTTACCTTCCATTTTGCAGGCACCAAAATTGGAGTTAAAATAACCTTTGGAACATGTAGACAAGCTGAAAAAGATCCGAAGAAAAACTTATGAGAATGTTCGAAGCTACAAGGATAAAATGAATGGAGTTTATGACCGTAGAATTTCTTGTAAGAAATTTCTTCGATGGAAAAAGCGTACGAAGTGGAGGGAGCATCTCTCTCGGAACCTGTAGTATGAACCAAGTCGTCGAGCTAACGACGTTAAATAAAGCGCTTTAATGGGAGGCAACCCATTTTTATTTTTCGTTATCTTAATTTTTATTTATTTTTGTTATGTATTTATTTTTCTTTGAATTTTTAGGTACCCAAAATATTTTTGATCTAACTTAAATGGATTCAATTTCGGCATTTTTAATTGAACAATGAAGCAATTGTGCGAAGCAGATGGAACCATGCATTTTCTTTTTGAAATCAACACCCCATCCCTGCACTAAATATTTAACTAGCTATTCCCACCTTTTTAATTTGTGGACCCCATCCTATCACCAAATAAAACCCATTCAAATTACAACTCTTTTCCTTTTCCATTCAAACACCACTTTGACTGGTCAATTCCACATTCTTTTCCCCTTTTTAAATTAATTTTGGACCACACTTTATCAATTTCATCTTTTCACACAAATCCTTCCACAATTAAATTATTTCTTTTTATCCTTTACCCCACATGATTTATTTCAAACACTCAATTCCCTTTTTATTTTACTCCTGTCGCTCGATAACCCATTCCTCTCCCTTCTTCGATTTTCTTTTACTTTCACAAACAACCCACCATAAACCATATGCCGCTCATCCTCGTCGTTCACTGCCGGTCATTCTCGTTATCACCCCGTTCAACGTTCATTGTTCATCCAAATCACTCTCGCACTGCTGCTCCATCATCACCGCTTACCCGTCTTATCCAATGCCTATTGCCGAATCATAAAAATTTGAGGTTAATAACGAGCTTAGTTTTATTACCCATTACTGATGTACTACTCTTTGGCTTTGCATGGAACTTTCACGTTGCTACATCCTTCGACTCTTCCAAACTGTCCCCATAGACATCATTTAATTTAAGCGAGACCGCGGCCGTTACCATCATTAGACATGGGGAGTACCTCTATTCCTTCTCCTACGCTTTAATCTTACATATTGGGACAATATGCTTTAAGTAACGGGGTAGAGAACGCTTATATCAAATTACCCTTTTTTCTTTATATGCTTGAAATTGAGTTGCCTTGGTTGATTTGTTGAAATCTTTTGCTATTAATCTTGATTTTTACTTTGTTTCATTGATTACCTTATGAGTTTGTGATCACACTTTTATCGGATTTAGGGTGTATGATATTAAAATGGCAATATTGGTATTTTCTATTAAATTTTTCTTGATATTCCATGAGTTCATTGGTTGATATGTTTCTTGATTCAATGCACATTACACCTTCTTGTGAGATTTGAGCCTAAACGAGCATACTTTTTATTCTTGCTCATGTTTTTGATTGAGTGCGCCGGATTAATTTCGATATTCTAGAACTTGTGATTAAATGCATGGCGAGACTACATTTTGAGCTGGATGCTTTAATATGATTAGGGAACTTAGGATTAACCCATCTCTCTACCCAAAATTGCCTACCTGTTTATATCCATTAGTGAACTAATTTTGTGCCTTTACCCTTTTTCTTTGCTTTTACCACAATGAAAAACTTGAAACCTTTTAATTTTACCCTTGTTAAGACAGAGATTGATTTGTTCCACGAAAAAGAAAGAAAAGAAGAAGAAGAATCATTCAAAAAAATTTGAAAAAAATCTGGTTCAAATAAGTGTTAAAAAAAAGAAGGAAAAATAGCAAAGAAAAAAAAGACGAAGAAAGAAAAGTTGATTGTTTGATTACGCTTCTTCAGATTTGTTGAATTCGTGTCTTGAACTTATATTTTAGCATCTCTTTTCTTTACATTATTAACCCAATTTTTCGGTCTTATCTCTACCCCAACCTAAGCCCTGTTACAACCTTATTAAAGACCTGTAATACCCCAAATATTGGTCTAGGAGAATGTTACCAAATTAGATTATCCTTCTTCATTCTTAAACCTAGATTAAATTGAGAGCCTTGGACCAAATTGAAAGAAAATACGAATTGAATGATCAATGTAATAGTACCAAATTTAAGGATATAGGAAATATGGGGTTGCTTTAAAGTAACTTGTGGTGGACTGTTTTGTAGTTGTATAAAAATATAGTCTTGTATGCCAAGGAAAATGCAAAATTTAATATGTATGAATGCAGAATTAAAAATATGTTGTCTTTTGAAATACATAACTGAACTAAAAACAGTGCTGAATGGAATTAAAATTGTGCAGATTTGTGATTAAATAGAGTGCAGTTATCTAATGTTGTTTCAATATAAATTCAGTATGTAAAACTTATTGATTGAATTAATACAATATGCAGAATTTAAGTACAAACAGCTTTATAAGTCATTAGAAACTATTTTGAAGAGGATTAAATATATAATGACTGTTGTGATTAATATGAAGATTGACTAGAGTATATAAGGAGGAATGCAGATTCTTTGTATGGACCAAGACATGTTAAGAGTCGTTTGAAGTAAATGAGCATGTATTTTAATGCAGGAATTAGCTTACAAAATAAGTGTATGGCAATGGACTGTTTTGTGCATTATATAGGTGTTCATAGACAGTTAGAGTATGTATATGTATGTATATAAATATCTCGACTGTTTTGAGTACTAGGAGGAAACCAATGGACTATTTTGGCTTGAATTGGATATATAAGGGACTGTTTTGTGTAAACACAAATTCGGGGATGCCTTATTGTAATATCCTCAAAATTAGTATAAAGGAAGTTATTACAATGCCTTCATTTAATCCCTAATTGATTGAAAGAAAGGTGATAAGTCTAGTTATTAAGGACTAGAATGCTATAATTGAAAAAGTGGTAACCTAATGTATAAGTGACCAAACCAAAACAAGTGACAAATTGAAAGAATGTATGCAAAATTCTCACATTCCTAAAATGCCCCTACATATGTCATTAATTAGTGGATAATTAAGGATGAATTAGTCATTTAATGGAGGAATTAATTGAAGAATTATCATCATCTTTCTCATTGTGGCTGGGTAGGAGGAAAAAAAGAAAAGAGAAAGGGGATTGAGTGTGAAAGCTCTATAATCATAGATTCAAGCTTGAATTTGGTGAAATTGGAGTTGCTAGCATTCATATAATCTTGATGGGAAGGTAAAATCTCTTCCTTAATGTGTTAGAGATTTAAATGATGCATGTAGATTTAGGGTTCTTGCTTGACTTACATGAATTTGATGAATAGTTAGTGAATTGATGCTATGAACTAGTTAAGAAGTTCAATTGATTGATCAATCCATGAAATTGATTGTGTCATTCGAATGAGTAGGAGAAATTGAGGTTTTCAATAGCCAAATTGATGATGAAATGCTATGCTAGTTGCTGGAAATTTTGGATGATGATTAGAATGGATGATTGATATGTGAATTGAAATTGTGGTTGCTGGAAAATCTAGTGAATTGATGTCCTAATGAATCAAATTGAAAATATTGCTCAATTGCCCTAATTTTATAGGATTGACACATAATTGGAATGACTTAGACATGTATGAATGATTTTATATATTGAACAGTCATGTTAGGATCCTTGTCTAAGTGATTAAAGAAGCTAGAATCTAGCTAAAGGAAAGCTGTCCAGAATACTTTGTTTTGGGCAGTGAGTTTGAAAATTTATAGAAAATCACGTAGACCAAATTAGGGAGTAAATATTATATGTATAGAATCATGTGGATGTCTAGTTTCGTATGAAACAAACGAAATTGAATTCTGGGTTATAAAACAGTTTGTACAGACAAATCTCTAAGGATAGTGCAAATTGTCCAGTGGCATAATTTGGTCTGCCTTTAAACGAAAAACTGTACTAATTCACTATCAGTAAAATTGTAAGGCCTATATGGTTAAAAAGACAATTAATCTAGCTTTCTAACGGTATAAACGGTTCAAAATTGTGACGTACGGAATAAAAGATGTGAACATTTAAGCAAGTAGTGCACATGCTGCCAGGCAGCAACAGTCTAGATGTTTATATTGAATTGTATGCTTGAGTATATGGTGTCACATATGACTCAATTGGTTGCTGGATTTTACCTAATAGACTATGCACTGTATGAATGTTAGATCAAGTGGGAATTGAGGAAAAAGGGGCTCACATAGATCAGCAAGCTAGTAGAGGGAAAGGGATTACAATCCGGGATCGACAATAGCTCAGAAAATTCCTGTGAGTGTAGTTTAAAGTTTGGAGAGGGCAGTAACCTCTCCTAGTCAATTTTCTGATTTGAATTTCTTATTGAATCTTAGTATAATTGTGTAATGAGCTTT
Organism: Hibiscus mutabilis; assembly: GCA_019671005.1. Taxonomy (NCBI): domain Eukaryota; kingdom Viridiplantae; phylum Streptophyta; class Magnoliopsida; order Malvales; family Malvaceae; genus Hibiscus; species Hibiscus mutabilis. The sequence goes on from CM033745.1 coordinate 52,740,587, forward strand.
CTATGGAGCATTTGCAAGGTAAGTACTCTCTTGAGTGGTTACTTGATTGTGAAGCATGCTTGAATTGCTATTGATTGTCATGATATGCTTATTGCCTAATTGAACTATATTGAAATGAAGCATGTTGTTATGGTTAGAAATAACTAAATTCATTTTTTAAGGACATATTGATTGACTTACCTTCATTGACTATTAAAATATTGATATTGGTATTGGCTATGAACCCTATTCGAATGAAGGGGAATATGGGCACTAAATGTGCATATTGAATTGAATCATGCTTCTAATTAAATGAAAGTGATAACTATTGTAAGTCTTGGCCTCGAGTCGGTCTTAGATATAGTTGGCATGCCATAGAGTCTATAGAGCTCACTGTCGGGGTGGACTACGGTCCGAGACGTTGGTCCCTAATTGGCGATAGTAGGAGGGAAGTATTGTTATTGGTCATTGGCGACAGTAGGAGGGATTTGACCAGGTACTTGGTACCATATTGACTGTTGTTATTGGCGACAATTTGGTTGGAGACTCGAGTATCTAGACTGAGTAATCGATTCCCAAGGCTATACCTAAAATGAACTAATAACTCATGTACAATGAACCTATTGCTACATTGAATTGCATTGATTGATAGTGAAGGAAAATTGAATGCTATGAACTATTGATATTGAAACATTGATTGAACATTGCTTATGGGATTGCTTGATTGTAAAGAAAACATCAAATGCCATGAACTATTGAACATTGCTTATGAGATTGCTTGTGTATTGAGACATTGTTTGTATTCAAAGGATATGTTATGCCTAAAGTAGTCGAATTGGATGATTAAGCATGTCTAAACTTCAAGCCTTGTATTGATATTGGATTGAAAATTAAGCAATGTACCTAGTATTGTTGCCTAGTTTCGAATGGTTCCTTATTGATAAGGGAACCATACCATCTATTTGATGGTTCGTAGTTGAGACTTATTGTATTGTTGTCTTGTAACTTTAACTTACTCACTAAGTTTTGCTTATTCAAGTCTCATTTCTACGATACAGGTTGATATTGGATACTATCCTGAAGTCTAAGCTCGTACAAGTCACATTTTGCTTAAAAGAGTATGTTTCCATTTTGTTATAGTTCTCCTTGGATGGTGGCACCTAAGGCATGTATATTCATGATCAATTAGTTATGGTTTATACAAATTAAGCCCATCTATGATCTATAAGAGTATGGTATGTATATATATGAGCATGTATGCACTTTATTGAACTTGTTTGCTTGTTAGTCGAATGTTAGGTTTCCATGGTTGAATTATGCATGAAATGGTTGAATAGACTATTTGAAAATGGCTAGTTAACATCATTTAAATGTAGTAATCCACATATTTTGACTTGAACCACTTTGGTCACATATAGAACTAGCCGAATGGTGTATAAACATTGTAAGCACATATGTTTGATTAAGGTCACTTAAGTAAATCATGTAAATCACCTAATGTTATGCTTAATAGCTACATTGAATTGAAATTATTTATTAGGCTTCTCACTTAGTTTGAAAGGATACTTGGAGATCAAGCAAGTCTTAAATGGTCTTGATTATGATCACATATTGCATTATGAGTCATCACCTATCCAAATTGTATCTTGATGTGCAAGAAAGACTTAAAACAAATTGAATTCTCTACCTTAAATTGAATGAATCGTTGATTGTAATTGTAGTAACTTACCTAATCCTACTAGGGTGGTTAGAGTATGTTACAGAATGGTAATCAGAGCTTATGGTTGCATGATTCTAGGGTCTATTGTATGAATTGGCTATTTTCATTGATCATTTAGGTGCCACTTAGGAGTTTCTTCAATATTGATTGGATTGTGACTTGAGCTTGACTTCTCTTATTCCTTATATATAGAAAGTCTGAAACAAGATTAGGCATAGATAATGAAAGCTTGACTGGCTCCTCCAATGAGGGAGGGAGCGTAAGGATGAACCAGGATCCCCTGAAGCCTGCTGAACCCCAACAAGTTCAACAGGAAGTTCCCGTGATTCATCCTATTCAACGAGAATGCTTCTCCAGTCTGAAGGAGATGTTTGATCAGATGATTGTCTCAATGAGAAAAAGTACTTCTGACTCTCCGTTAGCAAAACCGGCAAGAGCTCCTATTGATAAGTTAGCTCAACACTGAGCTTACACCTTCACTGGAACAAGTGAAGATAAGCCAGAAGAAGCAGAGTACTGGTTGGATCAAATGGACACAAACTGGAGTACGCAGTAGCTTTATTGGCTGAGGAGGCATTGAATTGGTGGGAAACTACTACCTTGGCAGCACCTGAAGAAGCTGTCACTTGGGAATTCTTTCTTAAAGAATTCAAAAAGAAGTATATAAGTGACCAGTATCTTGTTGATCGTAAAAAGAAGTTCTTGTACCTGAAACAAGGAGGAAAGCCTATCTAGCAGTATGTCAGTGAATTCTGCAAATATGGCTCAGAATTTACAAAGAAAGAGGAAGACAGGTGTAGAATGTTCATCGACAGTCTTAATGACGAAATAGGCCTTATGTTCACTGCTTTAGGGATTACTGACTTCCAAGAACTAGTCAACCGAGTTATAGCTACCGAAGCCAAGATGAAGACTTCAGCAAAACGATCAGAGAATCAGTCTTGAGATAACAAAAGATCGAGGGATGATCACAATCCTTATTGGCGCAACAAGAAACAAAAGCATCATGGAGGAAATTCTTCCAATCAGGGAAATTTCTCAAGGGTAGCTATATACCCAAGCCACAATCTATGTCTAGATCCTCAACACCTATGGTGTCCTTGGATAGCATCGGGAATACTAGGAGGGAGAACCAAATCCATACTTGCAAGACTTGTCAAAAGAACTATACCAGAGTTTGTAGAAAGCTCACTAATGCTTTCTACTTGTGCAGGGATACGACATACTATGTCAAAGATTGCCCCCAAAATTCGAACAAGCTACTTCACATGTTTCTCACAAGTCGAATCAAGCTCCTTCACCCAGGGGAAAGGGTTCGAAGCAAGCTAACTCAAGCAACTACGGGAAGAGCAAAGGCCAAGGGTCTAATGCTACATATCAAGAGTCCCGGGCACCTGCTCGAGTCTATCATATCCAGGGTCGGGAGGAGGAAGAATCTCCTAAAATAATTGTAAATACAATCTACCTCGATACTTATCCTATTTATATTTTATTTGATACGGGATCAACTCATTCATTCATAAGATCTCCTTTAATTGAAAAGCTTAAATTGAAGCCTGAATATGTCAATTGTAGCTTAATTGTTACCAATCATTTAGGAGATAATGTAATAGTGAACCAAATATGTAAGGATTGCCCTTTGTTTATTTAGGGCATCCCTTTCCTAGCCAACCTATTGTTATTGCCTTTTGTTGAATTCGACCTCATTCTGGGATTAGATTGGTTAGGAAGGTATCAAGCCTGGGTAGATTGCCAAAAGAGAAAATTGTTTCTGTGTGGTCTACGAGAAAAATTCATTACCTTGATCGATAAGAAACCTATTAGCATCTTTGCTGCTATGATTAAACAAGATGAAATTGACTTCGGTGTGAACTCAATTCCTGTTGTTTCTGACTTCTCTGATGTTTTTCCTGAGGAATTGTCGGGATTACCCCATATTCGGGAAGTCAAATGCAAGATTAAAGTTCAACGTGGGAGCGATCCAATGTCTATCGCTCCATATAGAATGGCCCATATTGAACTCAAAGAGCTTAAGCAATAATTGCAAGAGCTTCAAGACAAGGGCTTCATTCAACCTAGCTCTTCACCCTGGGGAGTACCCGTATTGTTCGTTAAGAAGAAAGACGGGTCGATGAGGCTGTGTATCGATTATCGTCAGCTAAACTGGCTCACTATCAATAACAAGTATTCGTTGCCGAGGATTGAGGACTTGTTCGATCAACTCAAGGATGCCAAAGTCTTTTCCAAGATCGATTTGCGATTAGGGTACTATCAGATGAGAATACAAGACTCGGATGTTCCCAAAACGGCTTTCAGGACTCGTTATGGTCACTACGAGTTCCTAGTTATGCCCTTCATGCTAACCAATGCTCCAGCGGCTTTCATGGACTTAATGAACCGAGTGCTCAAACCTTATTTGGACAAATTCGTGGTTGTCTTTATTGATGACATTCTTGTCTACTCAAAGGACAAAGGAGAACATGCTAAACACCTTCGAATTGTACTCCAAAATTAAGGGAGAATCGGCTATATGCCAAATTGAGCAAATGCGAGTTCTGGCTCTTAGAAGTATCTTTCCTTGACCATGTTATCTCAGCCGAAGGGATAAAGGTTGATCCTAAGAAGATTCAAACCGTCATCGAATGAAGACCTCCAAGAAATGTTAGCGAGGTTAAGAGTTTTCTCGGTTTAGCCGGGTACCATTGAAGATTCGTGAAAGGGTTCTCAATTCTTGCTACTCTATTAACTCGAATCTTTCGAAAGAATACTCCATTTAAATGGTCTGAGGACCGACAAAGGAGCTTTGATCGATTGAAGCAAGTCCTAACTCAAGCTCCTATTCTAATCCAACCTGAACCGGGAAAAGACTTTACAGTCTTTAGTGATGCTTCCCATCTCGGTTTAGGGTGTGTATTGATGCAAGATGACAAGGTCATTGCCTATGCTTCTCGGCAACTCAAGCCACATGGATTGAACTATCCAACACATGAATTGGAGCTAACTGAGGTCATGTTTGCTTTAAAGATCTGGAGACATTACCTATATTGAGAGAAATGTCGATTATTTACGGATAGTTTAAAATACATCCTAACTCAGAAGGAGTTAAATCTTCGACAACGAAGATGGGTGGAACTACTAAAAGACTATGATATAATCATTAATTACCACCCGGGCAAGGCAAATGTTGTGGCTGATGCACTCAGTCGCAAACATTCAATTGGTAAGATCGAATACGAATTTCTAACATTGTTTATTCTTTATTCGAATGCATGATATGAATCCACTAATTAAAATCCTTTAATTGTAGCTTCAACTACTTTCAATGCCCATTTTAAGCTCCTAAAGAATCAGAGATATGTAGCAGAACTTCAAGTTCAATCCGACTTGAATTCGAGGATCAAAGAGCTTCAACAAAATGATCCCGAACTTCAGAAGATATTGAAAGAGATTGATTCCAAACCGAGCACTAAATTCTCACTTCAATCGAATGGTGTGCTCTACTTTAAGAATAGGGTTTGTGTACCCAATGATCCAATCCTTAAGAGAGAAATGCTTCAAGAAGCACATAGTAGTCCTTTTTCAATACATCTAGGAGTGATTAAAATGTATAAGGACTTAAAGGAAGTCTATTGGTGGCCGAGATTGAAGGTTGATATTGTTGACTTTGTATCGAGGTGCCTCACTTGCTAGAAGGTGAAGGCCGAACACCAACTACCTACTGGACTCCTTCAACCCATCGAATTGCCTCAATAGAAGTGGGAGTGTATAATAATAGACTTCGTATCAGGATTGCCTCTATCACCGAGGAAAATAATGCTACTTGGGTGATCGTTGATAGGTTCACCAAATCGGCTTACTTCCTGCCTGTTCGAATGAACATGAGCCTCAAACAGCTAGCTGAATTATACTTGAAAGAAGTAATCAGACTTCATGGTGTTCCTAGATCTATCATATCAGATTGGGACTCTCGTTTTACTTCTCGTTTCTGGAGGGTACTTCAAGATGCTATGGGAACTAAGCTGAACCTTAGCATTGCCTTCCATCCATAAACCGATGGACAATCTGAAAGGGTAATCCAAGTGCTTGAAGATATGCTTCGAGCTTGCATTATTGACTTCGGTAAGGACTTGGAGAAATCTCTACCATTAGCTGAGTTTGCCTACAACAACAGCCATCAAGCTTCTATCAAAATGGCCCCATATGAAGCATTGTATGGAAGAAGATGTAGAACTCCTCTATGTTGGTCTGAATTGGGGGAAAACAAGGTCTTAGGACCTGAATTGCTTCGTGAAACTGAAAATCAAGTTCGGGTGATCCATAGTAGAATGAAATAGGCATTTGATAGGCAAAAGGCTTATACCGATCTCAAGAGAAGAAACATTGAATATCGAGTGGGAGATTACGATCTCAAGAGGCATTTGCAGGTTTTGGTCTTCTATTTGTTGATCGTGTGTAGATGTTGCAAGTCAGTTTGCATATTTTGTATAATGTTTAATACCTTAAAAACTCTTAGGATGGTAGCATATAGAATTGTCTAAGTTTAATTGTAAATGCATTAATAGTATTTCATCTTTAAATGGATTTGTAAAAGGCATAATATGTCTATATAGTTTCTTGTTGGTTGTACCCTATTTTTATGTCATTGTGATGATGTCTGATTGGTCGATAGAAGTGCTACATATAATGTTATGTTGTTCTATTAATTGCTTGCAGCTTAAGTTAAATTGCAAGATGTTCGAAAGGATTACTTCCTTGCTTGAGTTATGTTAGGCTTAATGAGTTGTTTGTTTGTATGTTTGGAATGTTTTTGTATGCTTAACAAAAAGGGAATGATGAATGAGCCGTAAGATAGTTATGTCAAAATGATTAAATTGGTCATAGTAACACCATGGCAAGATAAGACTAAATTTTGGTAGTTAAGTAAATTATAATGCTTGTAAATGATTCCAACTAATCGAAGTTGTTTAGTCAATTGAACCTACGTTTTGAAAAAGGAAATGTTTACACATGTTATATGAGGATCGAATGTTGCTTGGGGTTCCAAGATAATTCTTATTTTTATTTGAAACTTTGTTTCTAAGACATATTGGAGTTATAATTGTGTATAAAGAACAGATGAAAATTCATGGGCATTTTATTCTCTTTGTTTTGAATGTTTATAGATTAGCAAATTATATGACTTGGTGCTTGTTCAAATGGAACCTTGGAATATAAGTTCATAGATTTTGCTTCGTTCGATATATTCATGTGTATGCTTGATTCGAACTATGGATGACTTAAGAAACACTGAGAATCCAAGAAAGTTACGAATAAGATATACCCAGAGTCTTTTGTTAACCAGTTTTAAATTACCCTGGTAGTTTGAATGAATGTGTCATGTTTCACGAAGATTTCTCAAAGACATCCTCAATTTTTATTCTTTCTTCTAAACCGGGTTAAGGGTGTTACAAAACCCTTTGATTAATGCATCTTGTTCATTCTAAGTAGTGGAGACTTGATTTTCTTACAAGCCTATGGTAATATCTTTATTAATCTTCGCTTTGAGCGATTCCTTTACCCGAAACACATTGAGCGATAATGAGTGAATCCTTGCGAGGTATTGAATCTTGCTACGTTGAAATTGATGGATAATTGGAATGTCTTGGCTTTTGCTTAAACTTGTTACTAGTTAAGCATATTTGCTTGATTGTCACCATATTTCCGATAATTGATGTGATCATTGATTCGTTTGGTATTCCTTGACATATTGTGAGATGGCGGATTAGTAACTTGAGATTTCTTTTATTTGACTAAGGCATGCTTGAGGATAAGCATTGAATAAGTGAGGGGGAATTTGATGAGTGTTATATTTTGTTATCATTTTACTGTTAATAACTCCATGTTGAATCTTTAATATTACTGATTTAGGTCTATTTTATTCATTTTTGTGCATGACCTCAAATCCCAGAAAGCAGCGTTAAATGATCATGTTTTGCAATTTTTTATTTTCTGGAATCAAGGCTGGACATATGGGCAAGACTTGGGGCATGACAATGTCTGACGTGGCAGATTCTGGTAGTCCAGTCAGCAAAAGCTTCTAGAAAATGATCTAACCAACATCATCTAGAAGGGCAGGCGAACTGGATTTAATTGGGATTTTAGGATTAAGTTTGAATTTAAATGTTTAGGAATTATCATTTAGGATTTAATTTGAATATTTTCAAGAATTATCTTTTATCATTTCTAGGTTAATTTTAGGGTTTTTGAATACAATAAATACCTCCTCGAGGTATGCTATAAACATATCTCATTCTTGTTTTTGTTCTTGCTTTTTAAGTTCTATAAAATTTTCTTTTTCTTTACGTTCTTATTTTTAAGTTTTTATTTATTTTTTTAAATGCTGAGTATGATTTCCACCATAATCATGCTCGGCTAATTTTCCAACAAGCCAAAGGCTAGAGCAACAACTCAATTTCGATCGTGAAAATTAAAAAGCACTTTACATCTTCGAATATATTTCTCAATTTTCTTGTAACACCCCATTCCCATCCCAGTAGGGGATCAGGTCGAAAAGTGTTACCGAAAACAGATTCAGAGTTATAAAGCTAATTCGAAGTTCGGAACCTTATTTAGAATGTCTTATTCATCTCTTCTAAGATCTAACGAACTAACTTATTAACAGCTTACTTAATTTGGGGTCAATTTTAAACTTTTTAGAACTTAGGGACTAATTTGCATATTTTACAAATTATGGGTCTTTATTAGAATTTATCTTCACTATCTTCAATTAAATTTATCGGTTATCAGCCTGTGAAATTTCGTTATCAATGAAGGTCATTTACTCATCTGATTAGTCCATTTAAGTTTTAGTTACCATTCTGTAAATTATTTAAAACTGTAATTTAAGTCTTTTACAGAATTAACTGACACCGTATCGGTACACAAAGCCAAATTTATCAATTCCAGATTTAAGGGTAACAAGCTCGTATCGATACATTTAAGCCTGTATCGATACGCGTTGACCAAGGTTGACCCATTTCGGTACGGCCTAAGGTCGTATCGATACAATTTATTCTCCAAACCTAACTGCCAAGATCTGTATCGATACACCCCATTTCGTATTGATACGCCCTATTTTCCAAGTCCAAATATGCAAGGCCGTATCGATACAGCATGACCCGTATCAGTACGCCTGACTTGTAATGACAAATTTTATCTGGTTTTTATTCGAATTAACAAATCAAACGACTTCCAATCTTTATCAAATTTTACCAGTAGTATTTAAACACTAAAATCTACTATCATGTCAATTTTTAGGTCCATTTGAATTCGTTTACTAGCTTTTACCTTCTATTGCCTTTAAGCCCAATTTAACTAGCTTCTTAAATTATAATCAAACCACCTTCCATTTTTAGTACTTAAACACTTTAGGGCCATTACATACATATCAAAATAGACCAATATAACATGTCTAAGCCCTATGCCACCTTTCTAGGAGTTCAAAACAAAATGTAAGCATACATGAAATTGGCGGGAGTGACTTGCAACTTTAATAACATGGTCGAGGCTCGGATTGCTTCAAGTTCCTGAAATGCATGAGACACGCACATGTTAGGCTTACATAGCCTAGTGACGTAGTTATAACAATTGCAACATAATTCATCAATGGCATGAATGACATGAATCGTGCTTGTAGGTAGTGTGCATATATCATTAATCAAATATAGGTCGTACTCAAAGCCAAATGCCATATTTTCATACACCAAATATAAAGCATGGATATATATCATTTCCTTGGACATAGTAACCAATGGATATGCAGATTCCCTTATACGCCACACATATCGAAAGTAGGCCTTAGCCTTGAGCCGTAGCTCTTGAATCCCTTAAACAATCCACCCTTTTCTCCCCACATATAGGCCGTAGCCCGGACCATAGTCCAATCCCTTACTTAGTGAGCTCAAATAACCCCATGGCATGCCAATTGTATCCAATGTCCACAAGTGTCCAAGGTTGCATAGTTCATCATAAAACTTACCATTGTGCCCTCAGGCTTTATCATATCGGATTATATTTGAGCCTTCACTCCAATTCACATATCATAATATTTCAAGCATCATAATAATTCCCATGGATATCAAATTTTAACTTGAACATTTTTCACATATATCATATGACAAATGATTCATAAGAAATCGAAATGCAACAAAAACTATGGAGTGATCTTACCAAACTTACCACATGAGATTCATACCTTTTAAGCTTTACTTGAGCTATCCTAATGAATACACAATGTAAACACAACTCAAATACAATCGGGATGGCACCTAGCCAATCCTGAGACACGACTACACTCACCTTGATTCTAAAGCTTCCAAGGCTCTCAGATTTCAACACCTTTGTACCTAGATTTTGTTGGAGATAACGAGGGGTCTTTCTCTACTTTTTGAGCTAGTCCAAAATTAAAGGATTATATTAAAATCAGAACAAATGATTCACAATTGTTTTTAAGCTTACCAAAGCTCGTAGACAACATCGAAATAAGCAATTTGATCATTTAACACATGGGCTTAACTTGAACATTCAAGAATTAATTTTTGAAATTAACCTATAAGGATTGATGGATTTATCAAATTGGAATAGGGGTTTTACTTACTGAGTTACAAGCTTTCAAACGGTGTATCGAATTCGAACAAAAGTTGAGGATTGGATCGAGGATCTTGCTTAAGCTTAAGGGGGAAGATGATAATGGATGTGTATGCTTGTTTTAGGACAAGGATGAGATTTTGCTTCGGTAAGGGAAAAACAAAGGATGGGGCTTTCTTTGTTCATTTCCAAACCATTTAAAACTCTTTAACCATTTTCCCACCTCCCTTATAACCAATGGGAAGATTTCCCTTAGGCAAGGGTTTGCATAACCCATTAATTAATACACTTCTCAATATTTTCCATCTTTTGGCAATTGATGACCAATTGTTATATTTTTAGAGTATTCTCACGTGGAGGGGTGGCAATCAAGTAGGTGAATCATCCCCTGCTTCAAATCTTTTCAATTTGGCCACTAAATCGATTTGGACAAGGACCCGTATCAATACATCTTATGGCCATATCGATAAGGCTAGATTGAATTGGGTAAATTAGTTAAAATAGTTAGGTCGTATCGATACAGGTCCAACCGTATCGATACGTCTTGCCTATATTCAGCATTTTTAGCAGTTTCACTGAAACCCCTAACTTTCATTCTTTACAAAAAGGTCACGCAACTTCAATTAAGCCTAAATAACTTTCACTACTTTAAAGTTGGGTACAAGATTGAGCAATTACATCATTCGTGTATAATCGACACAAAATTCCTGATCACCAGAACCTAATTTGACTAGACCGGTTTTCGGGGTATAACAACTCCCCCTTAAGAAAATTCGTCCTTGAAATTTCACTCTAGCTGAAGAAATGAGGGTATTGCTTCTGAATTATCTTTAGCTCCCAAGTTGCTTCTTCCACTGAGTGACTCCTCCAAAGAACTTTTACAAGCGGCACATACTTGTTTCGAAGTCTCTTGACTTCTCATGCGAGGATCTGCACTGGTTCTTCCTCGTACGTCAAATCAGACTGAATTTCTATGGATTCTAGTTCGATCATATGAGAAGGATCGGATCGGTACTTTTGTAGCATAGATACGTGAAAGATATTATGTATTTGTCTTAACTCCTCAGGAAGGGCTAGTCGGTAGGCAACCGGTCTAACTCGCTCGATCACCTCGAATGGGCCGATAAAATGGGGACTTAGCTTCCCCTTCTTGCCAAAACATAGGACCTTCTTCCATGGAGAAATTTAAGGAAGGCCTTCTCACCAACGTCATATTGAATGTCCCTTCTTTTCTAATAAGCATAAGCCTTCTGCAGGTCAAACATAGCTTTGAGCTGGTCACGAATGATTGTTACCCTTTCTTTAGTTTCCTGAAGTAAGTCAGGGCCTAACATTTTACCTTCACCTAACTCAGTCCAACATAGAGGGGTTCTACATCTCCTGCCATAAAGAGCTTTATAACGAGCCATTTGAATCGAAGCTTGGTAACTGTTGTTGTATGCAAACTCCACTAGCGGTAAAGATTTCTCCCACGTATGTCTGAAATCGATAACACATGCTCATAACATATCTTCCAAAATCTACAAGGAAGAATCGGGTTTGATACAGAACACTTATACATATGGATAAAAGAGAAATAAGGTTACCTGAATAACCCTTTTAGATTGGCCATCGGTTTGAGGGTGGAAAGCAGTGCTTAGGTGCATTCGCTTTCCCAAAGATTCGTGTAAGGTTCTCTAAAACTAAGATGCAAAATACAGATCGTGGTTGGAGATGATGGACGCAGGAACTCTATGCAAACGGATGACTTTGCGAATTTACAACTCAGCGAGTCTAGGCAAGCTGAAGTCCATTCTTACTGGTAGAAAATGAGCAAACTTGATGAATCGATCTACAATGACCCATACAATATCATTTTTCTTCAAGGTCATTGGTAAACCGCTTATGAAATCCATCATAATATGTTCCCATTTCCATTGTGGAAGGTCAATAGGTTGCAAGAGACCGATAGGCACCTTGTGCTCGGCTTTAACCCGTTGATAAGTTAGACACCTAGCCAAAAAGTCGGTGATCTCACCTTTCATACCATACCACCAATACAACTCTTTCAAGTCTTTATACATCTTAATAGCTCCAAGATGAACAGAAAAAGGACTCGAATGAGATTCACTCAAAATCTAGTTCCGAATATCATCATCGTAAGGGACACAGATACGATTTCGAAAATATAATAAACCTTCAGAATTCATAGCGAAATCAGGATCTGGCTTTTCCTTGATCTTAGCAATAAGAGTTTGCAATTCCTCACTAGATTCTTGGAATGTTTGATTCGGGACACTATGGTTGACTGAACTCTCAAATCAGCCAACAACTTGCCATACTTCTTGAGCTGGAAATGAGCATTCAAACATCTCGGGGAGGGAGTGGGCTTCCAACTAAGAGAGTTAGCAACAACATTGGCCTTATCGAGATGGTAATCAATGACCAAGTTGTAGTCCTTCAAGAGTTCCATCCACCAATGTTGATTGAGATTCAACTCTTTCTGAGTTAGAAGATACTTTAGGCTCTTGTGATCAGTGTACAAGTAGCACTTTTCACCATAAAGATAGTGCCTCCAAATCTTTAAGGCAAACACAACAGCGGCTAACTTCAGATCAAGAGTTGGATAGTTTAGCTCGTTTGGCTTAAGCTGACATAAGGCATAGGCAATGACTTTCCTTGTTGCATAAGTACACAGCCTAATCTCAAGTGGGATGCATCACTGTACACTGTGAAGTCCTTGCCTAACTCAGGTTGCACCAAGACAGGAGCATGGGTTAGGACTTGCTTAAGCTGATCAAAACTCATTTGTTGATCTATTGTCCATGCAAAGGGAGTTTCTTTACGGAGAAGCTTTGTAAAGGGTGCAGCAATCATCGAGAACCCTTTGACAAATCTACGGTAGTAGCCTATAAGGCCTAGAAAACTACAAACTTCTCCAACATTCTTAGGAGGAATCCAATCAAGAACCGCTTGTATCTTCCTTGGGTCAACTTGAATTCCTGCAGAAGAAATCATGTGTCCCAAAAAAGATAATTCAGATATCCATAATTCACATTTGTTGAACTTAGCATACAATTGTTTCTCCCAGTGAGTCAAAAGCACAATCTGGAGATGTTCTTCATGAGTGGCAGTGTCCTTGGAATAGAGCAGGATGTTATCTATGAACACAACCACGAATCTATTTAGATAGGGCTATAACACACAATTCATCAGGTCCATGAAGGTTGTAGGTGCATTGGTAAGCCCAAAAGGCATTACCAAGAACTCATGGTCGTCGTATCTAGTTCGAAAGGCAGTCTTTGGAAAATCAAACTATTTCACTACCATTTGATAGTATCTGGATTAGGTCTATCTTAGAGAAAATATAAGAACCTTTCAACTGATCGAAAAGGTCATCGATCCTAGCTAATAGATACTTATTCTTGATTGTCACTTTATTCAGTTGGCGATAATCAATGCATAGTCGCATCGACCCATCCTTTTTCTTGACAAACAAAACCGGTGTTCTCCAGGGTAAGAAACTCAGTCAGATAAATCCCTTATCCAATAGATCTTGGATTTGGGCCTTCAATTCTTTCAATTCAACCGGAGCTATCCTATACGGAGCCATGGAGACTGGTGTAGTCCTCGGTTGCACTTCAATTCTGAATTCCACTTCTTGGGTCGGAAGGAGTCCTAGAAGTTCATCAAGAAACACATTAGGAAATTCCTTCACTATTGGCACATTCTCGAGCTTTATATCCTATTTATATTCCATAGCTTACATGATAGCCTTATTAGGGTCGTGTTTAGTTTCTATCAGGGTTATGCTCTCCTTGCCGAGACCATAGAGATATAGCTTTTTCTTCGAATAATCTACCCAGGCTTGATGTTCAACTAACCAATCAAGGCCTAGGATAAGATCGAACTCATAGAAAGGCAAGGCATCAAATTGGCCAGAAATGGGATCCCTTGGATCCTCAGAGGGCAAGCTTTACAGATCAATCGTATAACCACATTGTCTCCTAGTGGGTTAGAGACAACTATCTCAAAAGTGACTGGTTCGGGTTCTAGGGCATACTTCATAATCAATGGTTCACTAATAAAGAAATACAGAGAACCGGGATCCACCAAATCAAAAACAATATCATAACATAATTCCACCATACCTTCAATCACATCGAGATCATCTTCCTGCTCTCGACCTCGAACATGGTACATTTGAGCAAAAGTCTAAGGGTTACATCCAACTAAAGGAGTGTTCAAGTTTTAGGGTCTCCCTACCGATCCAGACTGCATTTGCTTCGCTCCTCTTCCCTTATTAGGATTATTCTGGGAAGCCACTAAAGTAGGAGCATTCGGGTTTTGTGAACATTGTCTAATGAAGTGGCCAGATTCACCACAAAGATAACAGGACCCAGACTGCCTGTAACACTGCCCAGGATGTCTCTTCTAACAAAAATTGCACAAGGGAATCTGTGAACTTCTCTTAGAACTGTCTGTGCTATCAACCGAAGCTGTACGAGCAACAGATGTTCCCGAAGACTGAGATTGTGGCACATATCTCGTTCTTGGTAGCTGTTGAAAGGTGGCAGACTTTTGGTCCCATTGTCTACCCTTATTTTGAGGCATAAGAGGTCTAGAATCGTCTCATAATCTCTTGTCAGATATGGCTTGGTTATCTTTCCTTCTTTTATAAGCCTTTTGAGAGGCTTCAGTAGCAATCACCCGGTCGACTAGGTTCTGGAAGTCCTCTAACTCCAAAGCAGTGAAGAGGGGACGTAACTCATCACAAAGGACATCGATAAACATTTTACACTTCTCCTTCTCAGTGCGTATGATCTATGAACCATACCTCGAGTACTTGCATAAGTCATGGATATATTGCTCCACAGGTCACCCTCCTTATCTAAAATTCAGAAACTTCTTACGCCCTTTAGCAAGGTAATGGTTGTTGATGTACATCTCACGAAACTCCTAAAGGAAGAAGTCCTATGTGACTCGATGCTCAGGTAAGGTGAGTGTCACAGTGTCCCGCCAACTCTGAGCCTCTTCGGAGATCATTGCTAGAGCACATTCCAACTTGTGTTCGTCCAGACACTTCATTTGCTTATTCAGAACTTTAAGAGTGTTTTCCAGCCAGTACTCAGCTACTTCGAGATTGTCTTGTTCCTGGCCGGTGAAAGTGTAGACCGGGTATTATCGGAGCTTATCAATAGGGGCCCTGGAGACAGATGCGGGTGCTTAGCATGCTGCGGTGGCGGCTCTTGCCTAAGAGACACGACCACCTACTTAATTATCTCCGCCATAGACATCAAGTACTCATGCTGAGCATGAGGCATCGGAGGAGGATTAGGTGGGTGATTCTGCCCCACCTGTTCTGGTCAGACTCCTACTCCAAGACTATCTCCCTATGTCAAGGAGGAGCCAGATGTGGTTCATTTGGATCACGTCTATCACCAGGTGTAAACATTTTTAAAGTTAATCGAAAAAAAGAAATTAAATTGTGTTAGTTGCAAGTCACAGATAACATATACAAATAAACTCCTAGGTGGCATATGCACATGCAGACTCATGAATAGCCTAGGTTTAGTCCTAGAATCGACTAAACTTTGGCCTTGATACCACAAATGTAACACCCCTTTCTCGGCCCGATAGGGGATCGGGTCAAAAGTGTTACCGAAAATAGATTCGGAGATTAGAAGCTTATTCGGAGTTTGGAACCTTATTCGGAATGTCTTATTAAGCTCTTCTAAGATCTAACGAACTAAATTATTAACAGCTTACTTAATTTGGGGTCAATTTTAAACCTTTTCGAACTTAGGGACTAATTTGCAAATTTTACAAATTATGGGCCTTTATTCGAATTTCTCTTTACTAATCTTCAATTAAATTTATCGGTTATCAGCCTGTGAATTTTCGTTATGAATGGAGGTTATTTACTCATTTGATTGGTTCATTTAAGTTTTAGTGACCATTTTGTGAATTATTTAAAACTGTAATTTAAGTCTTTTAACAGAATTAACTGACAGCGTATCGATACACACCAGACAGTACCAGTAAACTAAGCCAAATTTCTCAATTCCAGATTCAAGGGTAACAAGCCCGTATCGATACATCTAAGCCTGTATCGATACGCGTTGACCAAGGTTTACTTGTTTCGGTACGGCCTAAGGCTGTATCGATACAATTTATTCTCCAGACCTGACTGCCAAGATCTGTATCGGTACACCCATTTCATATCGATACGCCTTGTTTTTCCAAGGACAAATATGCAAGGCCGTATCGATACAGCTTGACCTGTATCGATATGTCTGACCTGTAATGACAGATTTTATCTTATTTCTTATTCGAATTAACAGATCAAATGACTTCCAATGTTTATCAATTTTTACCAGTAGTATTTAAACACTAAAATCTACTAGCACGTCAATTTTTAGGTCCATTTGAATTTGTTTACTAGTTTTTTACCTTTTTGTGCCTTTAAGCTCAATTTAACTAGCTTCTTAAATTATAATCACACCACCCTTCCATTTTTAGTACTTAAACACTTTAGGGCCATTACATACATATCAAAATAGACCAATGTAATATGTTTAAGCCCTATGCCACCTTTCTAGGAGTTCAAAACAAAATGTAAGCATACATGAAATTGGCGGGAGTGACTTGCAACTTTAATAACACGATCGAGGCTCAGATTGCTTCAAGGTCCTGAAAGGCATGAGACACACACATGTTAGGCTTACATATCCTAGTGAGTTAGTTATAACAATTGCAACATAATTCTTCAATGACATGAATCGCGCTTGTAGGTAGTGTGCATATATCATTAATCAAATATAGGTCGTACTCAAAGCCAAATGTCATATTTTTATACACTAAATATAAATCATGTATACATATCATTTCCTTGGACATAGTAACCAATGGATACACAGATTCCCATGTACACCACACATATCGAAAGTAGGCCTTAGCCTTGAGCCGTAGCTCCTAAATCCCTTACACAATCCACCCTTTTCTCCCCACACATAGGTCGTAGCCCGGATCGTAGTCCAATCCCTAACTTAGTGAGCTCAAATAACCCTATGGCATGCCAATTGTATCCAATATCCACAAGTGTCAAGGTTGCATAGTTCATCATAAAACTTACCTTTGTGCCCTTAGGCCTTATCATATCGGATTATATTTAAGCCTTGGCTCCAATTCACATATCATAATATTTCAAGCATCATATTAATTCCCATGGATATCAAATGTTAAATTGAACATTTTTCACATATATCATATGATAGATGATTCATATGACATCGAAATGCAACAAAAACTAGGGAGTGATCTTACCACACTTACCACATGAGATTCATTTGTAATCTTTACTTGAGCTATCCCAATGAATACACAACGTAAACACAATTCAAATGCAACTGGGATGGCACCTAGCCAGTCTCGAGACACAACTATACTCACCTCGATTCTGAAACTTTCAAGGCTCTCGGATTTCAACTCCTTTGTGCATAGCTTTTGTTGGAGATGACAATGGGTCTTTCTCCATTTCTTGAGCTAGTCCAAAATTAAAGGATTGCATTAGAATTGAAATCAATGATTCACAATTTTTTTTCAAGCTTACCAAAGCTCGTAAACAACATCGAAATAAGAAATTTGATCATTTAACACGTGGGCTTAACTTGAACATTCAAGACTTAATTTTTGAAATTAAACTCTAAGGATTGATGGATTTATCAAATTGGAATAGGGGTTTTACTTACTGAGTTACAAGCTTTCAAACGGTGTATCGAATTCGAACAAAAGTTGAGGATTGGATCAAGGTGTTTGCTTAAGCTTGAGGGGGAAGATGATAATGGAGGTGTATGCTTGTTTTAGGACAAAGGTGAGATTTTGCTTTGGTAAGGGAAAAACAAAGGACGGGGCTTTCTTTGTTCATTTCCAGACCATTTAAAACTCTTTAATTATTTTCCCACCTCCCTTATAACCAATGGGAAGATTTCCCTTAGGCAAGGGTTTACTTAACCCATTAATTAATACACTTCTCAATCTTTTCCATCTTTCTGCAATTGATGACCAATTGTCATCTTTTTTAGAGTATTCTCACGTGGAGGGGTGGCAAGTAGGTGAATCATCCGCTACTTCAAATCTTTTCAATTTAGCCACTAAATCGATTTGGACAAGGACCCGTATCGATACAGTTTATGGCCGTATCGATACGGCTAGATTGAATTGGGTAAGTTAGTTAAAAATAGTTAGGCCGTATCGATACAGGTCCAACCATATCGATACATCTTGCCTAGATTTAGCAGTTTCAGCAGTTTCAATGAAACCCCTAACTTTCATTCTTTACAAAAAGGTCTCGCAACTTCAATTAAGCCTAAATAACTTTCATTACTTCAAAGTTGGGTACAAGATCGAGCAATTACATTATTCGGGCATAATCGACACAAAATTTTCGATCGCCAGAACCTAATTCCGACTAGACCGGTTTTCAGGGTGTGACATTTCTACAAACTTGGATTGGTAATCGGCCTTTCCTTTTAAAATCCTTACACTTTCAAATTCAGAAAAGAGCCCATTGGTTTGAATGTTGTTTCGATTTATAGTTGGGATGAAGGATCAACTTGTACCACATTCGACTTCCTGTGAACACACTTAGCGGCGGTCCGCTAAGGGAAATTGAGATTGGATTTGATTCTCATTGAGAAAACGTAGTTCGAGTCGGGTTTTTCTAGATTTTAAACTATTTTATTTTAACGGCGATAGTCGTGGTTAGTTTAGCTAGAAAACTAAAATTCAAAAATTAATTTTAGATTATCGGTTTACCGGAGAGAAACAAGTTACAAGGGTTGGGCCTTGTAGGCTGTAACCGGCATTTATCATGAGTAAAATCTTATTCGATGATCGATTGGAAATGAATCAAAGCGAAGCTTGAGGCTGTTTACTTAAACTGAATTTCTTCTTAAATTTACTCTCATTCTTAGATTTAAATTTTCATTTCTTCATTTTATTTAAATTAAACTCTTACGATCAACACACCCATTTGTTTACACCTTTTTCACCTAAATCAAGATCAAAAGCCTTCTACATCAGAATTTCCAAAGTCCTTGTGGATCGACCCTTCTTCTCTTTACTACACTATTTAATTATTTCTTTAGAGATTAAGGATAATTATTTTGACAGTTTACGATGCTTGTCACGAACCGACGGTGATGGGGAATAACCAAAACCTTCACCCACGGGGACGTGGACGGGAAAAGTTTTATCATCGAAGCTCAAATGGGGATGGGGACGGGGATTGGTATATCTGAACCATAGGGATAATCGAATCGTAACCGTATAAATAACTATGAGGATCCCAAAAAAGATCCATAAGGATCCTCAATATTTTACAAAAATTTTAAAATATATAATTAACTCTCATTTACATGTATATCTATCTATCTTATTATCAATATTCTAATCCATCAAGATATTTTTGTCTTTTGTTTGAACCTTATTAAGTTTGGATGATCTCTTTTGTAATTTACCATTTTTGTTAATTAAGAGTATATAATCTATTTATTTACCTATTTCTGCCGTTTATTTTACACAAAGACCTTGTTCCCCTTCAACCATATGTTTAAGTGTATTGAGTATATGACCTGCAAATTGAAATCGACCATGTATTTTGGTTAGTATAATAGTAAATTTTGTTTTAACTTTTAGGGATGAGGATTTCTCGAAAATCGTAAGGATCCGATGAGTATGAGGATGAGGACGAAATATTCACCGAAGCATGTAACGGGATTACCTAAAACCATACCCAAAATGTTGAGGACGGAGTGCAAAATTCAAAACCGTCCTAGAACCGATCGGTTCCCACCCCTAGAGCTAACATGTCATGAAATTTAAAAATGTCATGACATATTTTAAATTAATATTACATCATTCATTTTGATCATTTATAATACATGTATATTTTCAAATTTTAAAATCTCAGGCCTGATACAAAATATTAGATATTATATCTATTGGGTTAAATTTTATTAGCAGACCAGCAGTCTTAGTATTATTGTGTAAGTTAAATATTTAGTTCATAGACTCTAAATTGATTATTTTAAAGTGCTATAATTTAGATATATTTTCTTTTATTGCTTAAGCCCTAATTAAACTTTTTGAAATTCGAAAATCAGTAAGATTTGTCATACACTTATCACCTATCAAGAAAGATACATTAGGAACCGAGCCCCAAAAGGAAGCCTAAGAAACAACCAAAACATTTTAGGTTGGTATTCTCACGAGTCGCCACAAGTATCGATATTAAAAGAAAATTTTCGATATTTAACTACCAATTTAGAATGTTATCAAAAAGTGTAATATTTTAAGTTGATAGATAACATTTTAGGTTCTGTGTTTTGTAATATTTTGGTTAAGGCCACACATACCCGCTCTTGAGATTTTGATGGATCACATGCGAACCTAAAAATTAGCCCTAATAATAAGTATTGAAAAAAAATTAAGAGTAAGCTCTTAATAAAAAGTATTACAAGAAATGAGACTCTAAGAATGAGTAACGAAAAAAATAAATTTTAATAGTTTGTACCTATTAACAAATATTGAAAAAAATTAAGCTCTAATAACAAGTATTGACGAAAAAATAGACTTCTAATAACAACTATTTACAAAAATTGCATTTTAAGAGTAAACCCTTAATAACAAGTATTAAAAAAATTGAGCCCTAATAACAAGTATTGCAAAAAAATGGACTCATAATAACAATTATTGAAAAAAAATTGAATTTTAAGAGTATGCTTAATAGCAAATATTGGGAAAAAAGTGAGTCTCTAATAACGAGTGTTGAAAAAATGGCCCCTAATAACAAATATTGAGAAAAATTAAATTTTAATAGTAAACATCTAATAACAAATGTTAAAAAATTAAACCATAATAATAAATATAAAAAATAAAAATATTATTAAAATTAAATACTTATAATTATAAACTGTGAGCCTTAAATAAAGGTGGGCTTTGGATCATCACCCTAAAAAACAGGCTTAGTGCTACATTGCAGTCGTATCATAACCCTTCCGCACTCTAAATTTACCGGCAAAAAAAAACCCATTTTATGGCTTCAACAAAGCCTGCAGTCTGCTTTCTTACACCATAATAACCATGCGGATTTATGATGGTTGGTTTCTTGGCAAAATAAGGGTCTAATTCTGGTTTTAGCCCCTTGTTTTTTGGTATCCTTTGTGCCCGTTTTATGGCTCGTGTTAGAGGTTTAAAATTTGTTGCCACCCCTATGTAGAAAGACAAAGGCAAATATATAATCGCACAATAAAAAAGACATTGGCATTTATTTGGAAAATTCTTTTGAAGAAAAAAAATCATGATAGATGAGAAATTCACCGATGTCGAAAAAAATGAATACAAGAGGATTTGTAAGTTATTCAACTCTATCTTCTAACTCTAAATCAAAATATCCTTTTACAGGGATAGATACTTGATTACAAAAGAAATTTAAATTTCCTACTTTAAAGTAAAGTAGAAAAGTATAATTGTAGAAATACTTATATACATACACTAATTGTTGAGACATGTACCACAAATCTCTAAATATTTTATCCAATGTTATTTTTCACCGACTTTGTCGCACCACGAACTTTTCAAGTCGAAATAAAACGAAATTCGGATCACAACTTATAACACTCAAAAATATCATCTCTAAGAACTTGAATTCTCTCTAGGAAGTGCCTTATTATTGTACTCATTTGACATGATTTGGTCCAACTATTTTTATAATATTATTAGTAGTTTTAAATCGATAACACCGGTAAAGATGTGATCCATGTTCGAAATTTGCGGCTCTCTCTCCTAATAATGTCGTTACCAAGGTTCAAATTCAAGTTTTTTTCTTGGAAAAACTTTGTGTCTTGCCATTACACTCAGCCCTTGTCGGTTATTATTAACATTGTTATTAATGAACGATTGATATTTTTAACACCCTTAACAGGGGTAGCTAATGTGTTATATTTTAGACCTATTGATAACATTGAAAAGTAAACTAAAGCATAAGGTTTAAATCTAAAGTATTAAAATAGTGCAGGGACTAAAATTATACTTAAACCAAATAATTGAAGATTGGTTATGATTTATGAATGATGGTGCATGGTTAGTTGATTCTGCTACTGCTACCAAATAATTTCCGAGTCAAAAGGCCCATTAATTTCTTATTGGCTGCTAAGTCCAAACAATAAATTTGTTGCCCCAAAAGTGTCCCCAGCCCATTAACTATTCACGTCTTGAAACTTGAAAGAGGCCAACTACCAAGATATTATGCCATAAGTACTAAAAATTTAACTCTCGGATTTTACATATATGTTTGAAGTTTTTGATTGTTTCTCGTAATAACGTCGTCTTTAAAATTTAAATTTGAGTTCTCTTTTTTAAGATTTACTAGTATGATCAAAATTTTCATTACATTATAATTGTACAAATATAAGGATTGAAGACATTTTAATCAGATTTTAAATGACATTAGTGCCAATTTTTTAAAAATATAAATTAGGGTAAATTAGAAAGAAAAAAATGAACAGGGGTTTTAGTTGTGCATTTATTATCATCCAAATAATAAAAAATTTAAGACAAAATAAATAAAAGGTAGCCAGAACTTTTCCAGTCTAGGATGTTGGTTTTGCAGGTGAATTTGGGATTTTATTTTATAGCTCTACTTTAGAGTGATTCAAATTTTCAATAAATATGGAAAGAAAGTTTTCATTATTTTGTCTATAATTTTGAGGTATCTTTTTGTGTTTTTGTATAGACACTTATTTATGATCTATTAATTGATTAAATTAGATAAGATATTATAAATACTTATTATAAAAATTATTCTCTCAATTTAGTTTGCTTTATTTACAATGTCAAAATTTGAACTCATAATTTTACTTAAATGACCTAATATCTTGTCTTGTTAGACCAAATGTTAATTGATTTAGAGTTTAAGATTTGAATCTTATCTACTGATAACTCGATAATAACATAAGATTTTTACCACTACATTAATGATTAATTGAATTAATTTTAAAAGGGTAATTATACCATGCACTGGTGGTAGAAGCAAAAGGTTTCTACAAATGTCTTAGTTTTAAGGTTTATAGATCTAGTTTAGGGTTTATATGATTAGAATATAGGGATTGTGGTTAAAATTTAGTGTTTATAAGTTAAAACCTAAATCCCTACCATATTACATTAAGACCTAAACTCTAACCTCTAAACAATAAATTCTAACCATAATCCCTAATTTTTATCATAAACATCGACCCAAACTAAATTCCTAAACCTTAAAACTAAAACACTTGTGAAAACTTTTGTTTCATCGCCCATGCATAAAATCTTTTCTCATTTTAAAATACTTAATTTTAATCTTCAAGAGTTTAATTCTTTACAACCTAAAATATGGAGTAATAAAGAGATTGCAATATTTTTTATTATTATGTCTCTTCAATAAATGCTATGAACTAACCTATCACATTTATTTCTATATTCTACCCTCAAACATAGTACCAAAATAATTCACTCAAAAACAATTTGCATTAAAAAATATTAAACCACCAACTATTAATTGATTTAGTAAGATAAGTCATTGAGTTTTTTAAATAAGATTACATATTTAAATTTAATGTTGTGAATGAATAAATTAGGTTGAGAAAGTCGTTCCTATAATTAACCCCTACAATATATTATCCAAATTATTCAATCAATAAATCAGATATAGATAGATATAAAGAGAATAATAAATTATATTTATGTTTACCACATTTATTTCTAAATTCTACCTAAACAAGGTACCAAAATAATACCCAATAAGCATTAAAAAAATACTCAATAGACCATCCAAATTGTATACAACAAAAGTTTTCCAAATGTTAGAAACCAAATGCTCATAAATTTCCCTAACAAAGGAATGCAGGGATGTCCACCAAACTCAACGTTCAGCGAATCGTTCGGCGAAAAGTTCGTTTATTTATTAAACAAACGAATATGAATAAGATTTTATGTTCGTTTAATGATATGAACAAGCACATACAAAGGGCTTGTTCGTTTGTTTACGTTTGTGAACATTCGATAATCTTTTCGTTTATGTTCGTTTAAATTTATTCACATATGTCTATTTATATTTATTATTTTTCATAACAAAAGTATTGTATTTAAAAATTTTAAAAAACATAAATTAAAAATATGAAATAAAAAGAAAAAAATCAAACAATTCTCAATGTATGAGACTTCAGACTTCTTAATAAAAAAATTAAAATGCGCGATGTTTGTTTATTATTTTAACGAACATGAATAAAAAATTATGTTCTTTTAATTGTTCGTGTTCATTCATTTGTTCGGTTAAAATTAAATGAATTTATATGAACATATCATCGTTCGTGTTCGATCGGTTCGTTTATAGTACTAAAGGAATATACCTAGAAAAAATTGGGATTATGGGGCTTTTGTTTTTTTCTTTTGTCGTTGTAAATTAAGTTCAATTTGGATAAGCAATTGACATGTATTTTTTTTGACATATGTTATTTATATATCTTTTTTTCTATTTCTTGCGAGCAACGCTCCTCAAATTTAAGTAACCGAGAGAGAATAAATCACTTTATGTTACTGTGATTTCTCTTTAACTTTAAATAATTTTTTTAAAAATAATTTTAAATATAAAAGTGAGTATAATTCGGACATTAAAATATTTATAAGAAAATGACAAGCAGAAATGGAAGAACATGGTTAAATTACATAAAAGGTCCCTAATCGGTGTTTTTAGTATCTCATTCGTTTTCTCAATTTTTGTCCACATTTAGTGATTGGGCATAGATGACACACAAGTGACAAATCATTGAAATAATTAATAATGAGAAAAAATTAGATTTAGGAGTAAAACTAAAAAAATCATGGACTATATTGAGAAGAAATTTTAAGTTTAGAGTCTAAATGTATTTTATCCTTTTTTTATTCTTTATATATTTTTTAATAGTCTAAAAATGCTTAAATACTTACACGATCGTATCTGTCCATACATATTCTTAACCATTTCATAATGTACACACCTTGTAAACAGAACGATTGAACTCGAGTCTCTTGATATTTATCCAATTGTACAAAAAATACTAGTATGATGCATATATATTATATCTATCACTTACTTTTTAAAATAATAAGTCATGTCAAATTATTTGACGAAACTGAAAATATATATTCGAAAAGATTTACATTACAAATAACTATCTTAAGTATACTAATTTTTTATTTAGGTACCTAATATGTTTTTTAATAAAATAAGTACCTAAAGTATACTTTTGGTTAAATAAGTACTTAAAATATAGTTTTTGGTCAAAATAGGTATTTAAAATATATTTTTATCAAAATAGGTACCTAAAATATATATTTTAGTCAAAATAGGTACCTGAATTATTTTTCATCTAAATAGGAAGGGGTGGTTCAAAGATTTTTTTAAATAATTTTTTTTTAAATAATTTTAAATATAAAAGTGAGTATAATTCGGGCATTAAAATATTTATAAGAAAATGACAAGCAGAAATGGAAGAATATGGGTGAGTATGAAATAAAGAGAAACAAATAAAAATAAAAGTACAAAATCTAATGTCATTGTTGTATTGGAACAACTCAAGTGTTCGATAAAAACAAATGAGGATAGATTACAAGGGTGTTCTATTTTATGTATCATCTTGCTAAAACTATAGTTTTAATGATTTTTAATGTATTTATCGTATTTATTAATGACATGGTTTATTCACAACTTTTTTTTGAAAGGATATTGTTTATTAATAATGCGATACGAATACAAACCTCGTTAAAAAAAAATTATATTTTAGGTGGAGAAAAAAGAAGCATCCCAGCAAATACCAAAAACAGTCAAACCGCGAACATCCAGCACATGATTGATTCAACACTGCTTATAAACTTATACACGATCAATGTATCAAATTATATGAATCCAATTATAAAAAGATGAACGAAAAATCAATTAAAATTTATGATACCAACTTTATTATTAAATAGATTAAGGCAAAATTGTAGATAATTAAGATTAAGCACATTTGAGTTTATTTGCATGTTAGATCACTAATAGTTTTGAAACCGTTGTAATTAAGTCTTGATCCCTTATTTTATGGTTTAACTATTTTTAAGACATTTCAATTTTAAAACAAATTAGATTAAATCTTAGGCCCTTAATTTTTATAATTTAATTACTTTTTAAGACATTATTCATCTCAAAATCAATCAACGCTCACAATTCAATCTTGACTTTATCCTGCAACCAAACTAAGATACAATAAACAAATCTTATTATAAGTGTTGTTGTAAAAAAATTCTATAAATTTCTGAAAAATAAAAACACTATAGGATATCTGGAAAGTTGAAGAATATCATAAAAAATACCATTTGTTTTTTATGATACATATAGGATTAAAAATAATCGCAATAGCAATAAGAAGTACTATGTAACCTATGATGTATCAAATGTATTATCATTTCAAGGATTCTCTATTTTAAAATAAAGATATGGATGAACTAAATTAGAAAGAAAATATTCAAGAAACTACTCTTTTTTCTCTCCCATTTAAACCATAATGTGCAATAAATGTTTAAGTGCACAATAAGTAGATAAATTTTAAATTATGATTAAGTCATATGTAGCAAAGGCTGAGATCACCATCTTGATTAAGAACATCAAATGAAATGGATTAGAGAGTTAAAAAAAACTAACCCTGGGATGAATTCAACAAGTGGTCTCTGTGAAAAAAGTGGGTGATGTTTATTTTAGAAGACCCGAGTTCAATCGCTCTGTCTGCAATGTGTGTGTACATTGTCAATAGATTAAGAATATATATGAACATATACTATCTTATAATCATTTTTAGACTATTCAAAAAAAATTATAGGGACATATTATTCATAGTGTATAGTCTTTTCTTGGAAAGCTAGAATACAAAATTGCTTCATTTTTTTATTTCTAATCACTTTTTTTATTAAAATCAATCTTATTATTCAAAATGATTTGTTGAAATATAATTTAAAATATCATTACATAATTCATTTATTTATTAATCACAACATTATTAAATGTCATTTTAAGCCGAGACGTTTAAAATGAAATAATAAAGTTCAAGCTTAAAGTTATAATTTGTTGGGGAAAATAAAAAAAAAGTTAAGTAAAAAATTGAAACAAATATATTTTAGAATATATAGATGTTTAATTATTACAAAGAATTTGAAAATAGTTTTGGTAATCAAATAATTGTAACCAATTTAGTGGTTACTACAACATATTTGATCGGTGCCAAAAAAATCATTATATTTGGAAACGATAAAATAAGATGTCAAAAGATCACAATCAATGAGAGTTAAGTGCAATCAATGAGAGTTAAGTGTAATGACATGACACATTATTTTCTTAAAGAGAGAATTTGAATTCAAATTTTTGAGACGATATTGTTAGGAGGAAGAACCACGAATCCTAAACATGGACCATAAAAATGAATATGTACTTTAAAAAAAAACACAATATTAGTACCGAGTAAAAGTCATTGCAATATATAATTAAAATGACTTATCAATTCTACCAACTGGATTGGTCCAAGTGATAAGCAGTTTTGTATCGCTTAAGCAGATTTTAAGTTCGAAATCTTGTGTATACAAAAATCCTGTTGAGAGACTCACTCACCAAAATCAGGTGTACAAAGGTCGATCAGAATTAATAAGGCCAAAATCCTGAAAACCGATTGGGCAACCAAAAAAATAAATAAATGAGTTTATCAATTCTTAAAGTCAATGTGTATACTAACTTTTTCAATATTGTTTGCAATATTTTTACTTGTACTAAAATTATCGTATTTTTAATCAAACTCCATCGATAGTCTCTGTATTTTGTATAACTTTTGTACTTCTTAAATGTTAAAATTTCAGTACTTACACAAAAAAATATAAAAATTAATTACAGAATTTGACTTAATTTTGTGACTAATATTTAAGTAAAGATAAAAAAATTTAAAATATAAAGAATACATATATTAGATTAGAATATAAGAATTAAATATATATATATATACTTGTAGTACAATAATTAATAGAAGAATATGATTTTTTTTAATGTAGCAAAGCATGGAAAAAAGAAGAGAAAAGTTGAAAAGCTAGATGTGGGGTAAATTAGTCAATTAGTTTAGGGTTGGTGAGGAACAAGAATAGCATCATTATTGTAACCATACACATTGGACAGTAAAATTAGGTGATATATTAAAAATAAAGAAAATGACTTCATAATTTGTACAACATTAGAGTGACCCAAGATTAAGATTCTTTTAGATTCTATAGAATATTTTGTATATTGAAATTGAAGATCGAAAATAAAACATGTATTTGAATATATTTAAGTGTTTTAAATATAGAGTAACATATTTTCATTATTCATGCAAGGCTTAAACGTCAAAGAGATTTTCAAATTATATTTTATTTTTAGTTCGGTGCTTCACGTTTGTTTCGGGTTAAATTAGTGCCTAACATTTATTTTTATAATTCAAATCAGGTTTTTTCGTCAAATGGCTGTTAAAAATATCATCATCTAATTGTAACATGACAAGTGGATTGATTTTCTATTTATTTAATTTATGAATTTCTTAAAAATCCCAAAATTTTAATTTTTCAATCAAACCCTCAAATCACATCTCTAACCGTCCGACATCCTCCACGCGTCGATGGTTCACCATTCATCACCCAATCACCGGGTACCTCATTGTTTGGCATCCCCACTCTCTAGTCGTCGGTCAAAAGCTCAAATCGTCTATTTTTTCTTCATTGTTAGATGTTCGTCGATAGAGCAATCAATGGTTCATTCGTTGGTTTTCGACGACAAGATTGTGAGATTTTCAGTCGTTTGTGGTCGATGGTGGTTGAATCGGTGATGAAAAGAAAGAAATTTAGGGATGTCGGGTTTGGGGTTCTTAGAGAAATTAAAGATTTTAATTTTTTTTATAAAATTAAAGATTTTTTTATTTTTAAAAAATAAAAATTAAAGAAAATAATAAAAAATTTCAATATCTACCACGAAAAAACATGATATAGGTTACGAAATAAAACGTCAAACACCAATTTAATCCGAAACAAAGTTTAACCATCAAACTAAAAAAATAGTACAGTCTGGGCACATTTTTGAGTTTAAGCCTTCATATATTATAAAAAGTTAAATAATAAGGATCCATTGATGGTCTTAGTAGAAAAATGCATTATTCTCTCTCGGGGATATGGATTCAAGCAGTTTACCCGTCCATTGTGTATATATTTAAAAGGACTAACAATAAAAAATAAATACTACTTGCATATAACCACATCAAAATATTAAAAAAAACAATGGTAAATGAAAGGGCACCTGAGTCATTCAATATGGTAAGTAGCAACCGCGGCGCAGCTTCATCAGGCCGGCGGTTCTGCCAGCTGTTTTAGTCTTGAGAACCAAAACCCCCACCTCCCACCCTAGGAGGAGTCTTCCTTTGTACCATTCGACACCCCTGAGCTTCTAGGTAACTTCCCTAATAGCCATTAAATTAAAACTATATTTTAATGTTAGTATTTTGTGTTAATAATAATAATGGTAAATGTGATAGTTTCGTCATTAGCATTATCTGCTGATGGTAATGGCACTGATGGGTCTAAAAAGGTTAAATTACATAAAAGGTCCCTACATCAGTGTTTTTAGTATTACTCATTCGTTTTCTCAATTTTTGTCCACATTTAGTGATTGGGTATAGATGACACACGAGTGACAAATCATTGAAATAATTAATAATGAGAAAAATATTAGATTTAGGAGTAAAACTAAAAAAATCATGGACTATATTGAGAGAAATTTTAAGTTTAGAGTCTAAATGTATTTTATCCTTATTTTTATTCTTTATATATATTTTTAATAGTCTAAAAATGCTTAAATACTTACACGATCGTATCTGTCCATACATGTTCTTAACCAAAAATTATATTCGTAACGAATATAATCTCAAGATCTATATATATGTCAAATCATTAAGAACAAAACTAAAACTAGATTTGCGGAAGCGTACCTGAATCCATCGATGGAGATTTTCCAGAGAAGGTTTGATCTTCCGAGATGATAGATTACCTCTTGGCACACAACTCTCAGACGGGGAAAAGAGATATGCAAGTTAACCTATATCTCGGGGACCACTACCCTTTATATAAACTGAATTAAAATAGTTTATTGATATTTACAACTCTGCCCCTCATTGAGTTATAAATCTGACTTATGGTATCTACACTTTTAATTCCATAACAATTTAATACCTATAACACATGTAACATAATTGGTCACTTAATTACGTGTTAAACTTTATAATAGCAACGTACATTATACATATGTGCCCACTTTTATTGAATTTTAATCCAACAATCTCCCACTTGGGCAACATATATTTCCTGACAAATGTAATTTGCTATCATGTAATAGGTATTCTATAACAATCTCGCCCATCAATTATATCCATATAGGATCAAAGCGGCCTTCGCCATATCAATCATGACTGAACCCATCAATGGTCACGTATACAAACATAATCAAATGACATAGATCAATCATGGATGCGTAGCATGGAAATTACATGTAAATGTGAACCGAACATGCCTATTTCCAACTGGTCCTCTTTAAACATAAGTGAGGCCCTTATCCAAATAAGAAAAAAAAGTGAATAAATCAATACTTCATTTCGATCGAAAAATAACCAAATACATAAATGTCTGAAAATAAACATAAACATAAAGCGAACAAATAACAAACTCCCACTCAAATAATAATATCCTCAAATGATGTAACACCCATATGAGCAGTGTGCTCATGAAAGACCTTGGGTGATAAACCTTTTTGTGAGCGGATCCAAATCATAGAGTTTGTCCCAATGTGTTTTATGGATATTTGTCCACTTTGCACTCTTTCTTTTTTACAACTAGGAACTTTATGTCAATGTGCTTTGACTTAGACGAGCTCTTATTGTTGTTGTAATACAACATTGCTAATTTATTGTCACAAAATAATTTAAGTGGTCTTTCTTTATTCTCCAAAATACGTAGCCCAGTGACAAAATTTCGCAGCCATATTCCATGATTTGATGCCTCATAGCATGCTACAAACTCTGCTGCCATAGTGGAAGAAGCTACAAGTGTCTGTTTGGCACTTTTCCAAGATATAGCTCCACCAACTAACAGATAAATATAGCCCGATGTAGATTTTCTGCTATCTTCTGGCACCCAAAGAAAATCGAAATCCATATACCCTAAGACCTCCAAATGATCTGATTTCCTGTATGTGAGCATATAATCTTTTGTTCTCTAAAGATACCTCATAACCCTCTCGGCTGCTTTCCAATGGTTCATACTAGGGTTGCTTGAGTATCTGTCTAACACCCCAACAATGTACACAATATCCGAACGCGTACATACCTGAGCATACATTAGACTCCCAATAGCTGATGTATAAGGAATCTTATGCATTTCTTGAATTTCAAGATTACTTTTAGGGCATTGGGCAAGACAAAACTTGTCTCCTTTAGTGGCAGGGGTGTCTATTGGTTTACTATTTTGCATGCCAAACCTTTTAAGTACTTTATCGTTATAGTTCTTTTGTGACAATCCAAGAATACCCTGAGATCGATCTCGATGTATCTGAATTTCTAAAACAAAAGAAACGTCCCCAAGATCTTTCATTTCAAAATGCTTAGATAGAAATCTCTTGGTTTCGTGCAGTAAGCCTATAGCATTCATGGCAAGCAAAATGTCATCGGCATATAAAACCAAAAATATGTACTTGCTCCCACTAAACTTGTGATACACGCAATTATCAACAATATTCATCTCAAAACCGAACGAGACAATCGCTTGATGAAATTTGTACTACCATTGACGAGAAGCTTGTTTGAGTCCATAGATGGATTTTGTTAATTTGCAAACTATATTCTTTGGGTCTCTCGACCCAAAGTTTTCTGGTTGCACCATATAAATTGTTTCTTCAATGTCTCCATTGAGAAACGCAGATCTTAACATCCATCCGATGTAACTCAAGATCAAAATGAGCTACAAGTGCCATGATTGTCCTGAATGAGTCTTTCGATGAAACTGGAGAAAGTCTCTGAAAAGCCAATGCCTTCTTTTTTAGTATAACCTTTAGCTACAAGACGTGCCTTATACCTCTCCGCATTACCATTTGCATCACTCTTGGTTTTAAAAATCCATTTACAACCAATTGGTTTTGCACCTTCAGGTAATGGGACAAGTTTCCAAACTTTATTGTCTTGCATGGATTTATACTCTTCTTGCATGGCATCAATCCACTTTTGAGAGTTAATAATTTGCATGGCCTGATGAAAGTTGATCGGATCATCTTCCATCATTCCATTGTCATCCTTATTTTCTTGGAGAAACACAATATAATTATCCAGAATAGCATTTCTCCTTTCTCTCGTGGATCTCCTTAATGGCACTTGTTCTTGAGGTTGTTGAGTTTGTTCTTCTGGAACAATTACCTCATCCTGAATAAGAGGAAGCTGTTCGACATTGTCTTGTTGAAGTTCCGGATTCACTTCTTGATTGATGATCGGTATAGAAACTTGAACATCATCAAAAGTGATAGTAGGAACTGAGTTAAAACTCAATTCCTCCTCAAAGACAATGTCTCTTACCTTATTTCTCCCTCCAAACTCAACATCCTCAAAAAATATTACAGTTTCCGTCTCAAAAATATTCTTAATTTTGGGATCATAAAATTTATAGCCCCTAGATCGCTCAGAATAACCAATAAAGTAGTTGTTTACTGTTTTGGAGTCCAATTTCTTTTCAAGTGGCCTATAAGGCCTTGCCTCAACTAGACATCCCCAAATGTGAAAATGCTTTAGAGTGGGCTTTTTACCCACCCAAAGCTCATAAGGTGTCTTTTCAGCTGCTTTAGTGGGTACTCTATTCAGAATGTACACTGATGTCTTTAATGCTTCTCCCCAGAGTGATTCAGTAAGGTAGAATGAACAATCATACTTCTTACCATATCCTTAAGAGTCCTATTACGTCTCTCAAAGAACACCAAACCATACTAGGTGATCCTAGCATGGTGTATTGTGGGACAATACCACATTCCTCTAGGAACTTTACAAATGGTCCTGAACGTTGTTCACATGATCCATCATATCTACCGTAGTACTCACCACCATGATCAGATCGGACTTTTTTAATCCTTTTGTTGAGTTGATTCTCAACTTCAGCTTTATAGGATTTGAACACGTCCAAAGACTGAAATTCTTCATGAATGAGATATAGGTACCCATAACATGAGTAATCGTCTATGAATGTTATGAAATATTGTTGACCATTCCAAGATGCCATAGGGAATGACCCACAAATATCAGTATGAATTAATTCTAAGACGTCTGTAGAACGATTGTCACCTAATCTCTTAGTTTTGGTATGCTTTCCCTTGATGCAATCAACACAAACATTAAAGTCTGTGGAGTCAAGGGACTCTAAAATACCATTAGACACAAGACGCTCAATCCTACACTTTGATATATGACCTAAGCGTTTATGCCATAATGATGCTGAATTTTCTTTATTTAATTTTTGCTTAGTACCACGTGATTCCACATGCAAGGTTTCATTATATGATGCAATTGTATCTAACAAATAAAGATTGTCATAAGCATTTAAATAACCAGTTCCAACAATACTTGAATTTAAAGACAAAGTAAACTGATTATTTCCAAATGAACAATAATAACCAAATTTGTCCAACAAAGAAACAGAAACTAAATTCCGTCTGAAAGACGGAACAACAAAAGTGTCTTTCAAATCCAAATAAAAACTAGTTCCTAATAACAACCTAAAATGCTCACTTGCTTCCACTTCCACCGATTTTCCATCGCCCACAAAGATGTTTCTTTCACCATCACTTGGCTTTCGGTAGCTCAGGCAACCCTTCATAGAAACACTTATGTGAGTAGTAGCACCAGAATCTAACCACCAAGTGTTTCTAGGTACTGAAGCTAAATTAACCTCAGAACAGACCAAAGTAAGATTCATACCTTTCTTTGCACGCCATGCGTGATATTTGGTACAATCTTTCTTCATGTGTCCAGGCTTATCACAAAAGAAACAATTATTTGGAACATTCTCTTGTTTCTTTTGAGTTGGACCCTTAGCAGCTTCATTCTGATATTTCCTTTTCTTGCCCTTGTCTTTAGAGGCACTAGACAAATGAGCACTTTCAGTTTTCTCACGCTTCAACCTTTCTTCCTCTTGAACACAATGAGAAATGAGCTCATTTAGAGTCCACTTCTCCCTTTGACAGTTATAACTAATTTTAAATTGGTTAAACTGTGCAGGAAGCGATACCAAAACCATAAGGACAGTAAATCATCAGAAAACTCGATCTTAAGTGCCTTAAGTTTTGAAGCAATATGAGACATTTCCATAATCTACTCCCTTATATTTCCTTGACCCTTGTACTTCATAGACATAAAAGAATTTAGAAGTGATGTCATCTCAACCTTATCATTTTTAACAAAACGTTGCTCAATATTGTCAAGGAAATCCTTAGCCTGAATAATTTCTTCAGATTCTGCACCCCTAAAGGTTTTCGGAATGTTGTGTTTCATGATCATCAGACTCATGCGATTAGAACGTTCCCACCTCTCAAAGTCCTTTTTTGCATAAGGGGTGCTAGCCGCAGTGAGAGGTCCAGGTTGTTCTTCCCTTAATGCAAGATCTATGTCCATACAGCCAAGCACTATCAGTAAGTGTCTTTTCCATTCCTTGAAATTCGTCCCATTAAGCATGGGTATAGAATTGACATTAGCAGATATTGTGGCACCAGAAGAACTAGCTGAATTTAGAACAAAAGAATAATAAGTAAATAAATAAACATGCCCACACCAATAATTCATAAGTAAACAAATAAATTCGAAATAATGACTAATTCCCCTCAAGATACCAAACACAACATTAATATCAAGTCTTTGGACAGTAATTAACTATAAGCGGTACTCTTGTTGTAGCAATCAAACATTGACAATAAACTATGTCGAACAATAGGTTAATCTTTGGACTAACGTATTGCACACATAAATTACCTTATAATTGTCACATATTTATTACCACAGGTGTTATTTAAAATTCGGCCAAATATTAATTTTCCTTTGGGCCAATTAATAAACGCATGAATTATAAAAACACAAACATCTTGATATTTTAAATAAGTTAATTTACGCAGAAGCGGTCACTTTGGTGACATTGTGTTTCAATTAACCTATTAAAATATTAGACATAGCCAAAACATGAATTTATCTGTTTCCAAAGATTTATTTTTATACCTGATGATCAAAACTAAAATTTTGATCCAACTAAAATAAATATATATTTAAAATTATATATATTAACTGGAATTACTGAAAGTTATTACCAAAGAAACAAATGTGATAGAAAATTACAGGCAAATTCATAATCTGTAAATCTTAATGGTCCAAAAAAAAGTGCCAATATTGAAATTCAATTTCCAATAACCTAATTAAAGAGTTATCAGAAGAACATAACAGCCTTTAATTGCAAAAGGTTTGAAATTGCAGAGAAGCATAATTGCCAATTCCCATTACTGACGCAACAAGAATTTATGGCACATGGTGAATCAAACCAAAATAAAAACAAACAGAATATACAAATCAAACGAAATTTCAAGACGTATTAAGGTCGAACCCTAATTTAATATCTAAGAGAAAAACCACAGATTGTGAATTTCAAATTGGCATAATAACGATGGAAGATAAAAAACTCAAAAAATTACGAACTTAATGATTCGACATCAACCTGCCTATGATAACACTTGTTCGAACCAAAAAACATATTTGTAACGAATATAATCTCAAGATCTATATATATGTCAAATCATTAAGAACAAAACTAAAACTAGATTTGCGGAAGCATACCTGAATCCATCGATGGAGATTTTCCAAAGAGGGTTTGATATTCCGAGATGATAGATTACCTCTTGGCACACAACTCTCAGACGGGGAAAAGAGATATGCAAGTTAACCTATATCTCGGGGACCACTACCCTTTATATAAACTGAATTAAAATAGTTTATTAATATTTACAACTCTGCCCCTCATTGAGTTATAAATCTTGACTTATGGTATCTACACTTTTAATTCCATAACAATTTAATACCTATAACACATGTAACATAATTGGTCACTTAATTACGTGTTAAACTTTATAATAGCAACGTACATTATACATATGTGCCCACTTTTATTGAATTTTAATCCAACAATCTCCCACTTGGGCAACATATATTTCCTGACAAATGTAATTTGCTATCATGTAATAGGTATTCTATAACAATCTCGCCCATCAATTATATCCATATAGGATCAAAGCGGCCTTCGCCATATCAATCATGACTGAACCCATCAATGGTCACGTATACAAACATAATCAAATGACATAGATCAATCATGGATGCGTAGCATGGAAATTACATGTAAATGTGAACCGAACATGCCTATTTCCAACTGGTCCTCTTTAAACATAAGTGAGGCCCTTATCCAAATAAGAAAAAAGTGAATAAACTGAATACTTCATTTCTGATCAGAAAATAACCAAATACATAAATGTCTGAAAATAAACATAAACATAAAGCGAACAAATAACAAACTCCCACTCAAATAATAATATCCTCAAATGATGTAACACCCATATGAGCAGTGTGCTCATGAAAGACCTTGGGTGATAAACCTTTTGTGAGCGGATCCGCAATCATAGAGTTTGTCCCAATGTGTTTTATGGATATTTGTCCACTTTGCACTCTTTCTTTTACAACTAGGAACTTTATGTCAATGTGCTTTGACTTAGACGAGCTCCTATTGTTGTTGTAATACAACATTGCTAATTTATTGTCACAAAATAATTTAAGTGGTCTTTCTTTATTCTCCAAAATACGTAGCCCAGTGACAAAATTTCGCAGCCATATTCCATGATTTGATGCCTCATAGCATGCTACAAACTCTGCTGCCATAGTGGAAGAAGCTACAAGTGTCTGTTTGGCACTTTTCCAAGATATAGCTCCACCAACTAACAGATAAATATAGCCTGATGTAGATTTTCTGCTATCTTGGCACCCAGCAAAATCAGAATCCGTATACCCTAAGACCTCCAAATGATCTGATTTCCTGTATGTGAGCATATAATCTTTTGTTCTCTAAAGATGCCTCATAACCCTCTCGGCTGCTTTCCAATGGTCCATACTAGGGTTGCTTGAGTATCTGTCTAACACCCCAACAATGTACACAATATCCGAACGCGTACATACCTGAGCATACATTAGACTCCCAATAGCTGATGTATAAGGAATCTTATGCATTTCTTGAATTTCAAGATTACTTTTAGGGCATTGGGCAAGACAAAACTTGTCTCCTTTAGTGGCAGGGGTGTCTATTGGTTTACTATTTTGCATGCCAAACCTTTTAAGTACTTTATCGTTATAGTTCTTTTGTGACAATCCAAGAATACCCTGAGATCGATCTCGATGTATCTGAATTTCTAAAACAAAAGAAACGTCCCCAAGATCTTTCATTTCAAAATGCTTAGATAGAAATCTCTTGGTTTCGTGCAGTAAGCCTATAGCATTCATGGCAAGCAAAATGTCATCGGCATATAAAACCAAAAATATGTACTTGCTCCCACTAAACTTGTGATACACGCAATTATCAACAATATTCATCTCAAAACCGAACGAGACAATCGCTTGATGAAATTTGTACTACCATTGACGAGAAGCTTGTTTGAGTCCATAGATGGATTTTGTTAATTTGCAAACTATATTCTTTGGGTCTCTCGACCCAAAGTTTTCTGGTTGCACCATATAAATTGTTTCTTCAATGTCTCCATTGAGAAACGCAGTCTTAACATCCATCTGATGTAACTCAAGATCAAAATGAGCTACAAGTGCCATGATTGTCCTGAATGAGTCTTTCGATGAAACTGGAGAGAAAGTCTCTGAAAAGCCAATGCCTTCTTTTTTAGTATAACCTTTAGCTACAAGACGTGCCTTATACCTCTCCGCATTACCATTTGCATCATTCTTGGTTTTAAAAATCCATTTACAACCAATTGGTTTTGCACCTTCAGGTAATGGGACAAGTTTCCAAACTTTATTGTCTTGCATGGATTTATACTCTTCTTGCATGGCATCAATCCACTTTTGAGAGTTAATAATTTGCATGGCCTGATGAAAGTTGATCGGATCATCTTCCATCATTCCATTGTCATCCTTATTTTCTTGGAGAAACACAATATAATTATCCAGAATAGCATTTCTCCTTTCTCTCGTGGATCTCCTTAATGGCACTTGTTCTTGAGGTTGTTGAGTTTGTTCTTCTGGAACAATTACCTCATCCTGAATAAGAGGAAGCTGTTCGACATTGTCTTGTTGAGGTTCCGGATTCACTTCTTGATTGATGATCGGTATAGAAACTTGAACATCATCAAAAGTGATAGTAGGAACTGAGTTAAAACTCAATTCCTCCTCAAAGACAATGTCTCTTACCTTATTTCTCCTCCAAACTCAACATCCTCAAAAAAATATTACAGCCCGTCTCAAAAATATTCTTAATTTTGGGATCATAAAATTTATAGCCCCTAGATCGCTCAGAATAACCAATAAAGTAGTTGTTTACTGTTTTGGAGTCCAATTTCTTTTCAAGTGGCCTATAAGGCCTTGCCTCAACTAGACATCCCCAAATGTGAAAATGCTTTAGAGTGGGCTTTTTACCCACCCAAAGCTCATAAGGTGTCTTTTCAGCTGCTTTAGTGGGTACTCTATTCAGAATGTACACTGATGTCTTTAATGCTTCTCCCCAGAGTGATTCAGGTAAGGTAGAATGAACAATCATACTTCTTACCATATCCTTAAGAGTCCTATTACGTCTCTCAGCAACACCAGTCATACTAGGTGATCCTAGCATGGTGTATTGTGGGACAATACCACATTCCTCTAGGAACTTTGCAAATGGTCCTGAACGTTGTTCACATGATCCATCATATCTACCGTAGTACTCACCACCATGATCAGATCGGACTTTTTTAATCCTTTTGTTGAGTTGATTCTCAACTTCAGCTTTATAGGATTTGAACACATCCAAAGACTGAAATTCTTCATGAATGAGATATAGGTACCCATAACATGAGTAATCGTCTATGAATGTTATGAAATATTGTTGACCATTCCAAGATGCCATAGGGAATGACCCACAAATATCAGTATGAATTAATTCTAAGACGTCTGTAGAACGATTGTCACCTAATCTCTTAGTTTTGGTATGCTTTCCCTTGATGCAATCAACACAAACATTAAAGTCTGTGGAGTCAAGGGACTCTAAAATACCATTAGACACAAGACGCTCAATCCTACACTTTGATATATGACCTAAGCGTTTATGCCATAATGATGCTGAATTTTCTTTATTTAATTTTTGCTTAGTACCACGTGATTCCACATGCAAGGTTTCATTATATGATGCAATTGTATCTAACAAATAAAGATTGTCATAAGCATTTAAATAACCAGTTCCAACAATACTTGAATTTAAAGACAAAGTAAACTGATTATTTCCAAATGAACAATAATAACCAAATTTGTCCAACAAAGAAACAAAACTAAATTCCGTCTGAAAGACGGAACAACAAAAGTGTCTTTCAAATCCAAATAAAAACTAGTTCCTAATAACAACCTAAAATGCTCACTTGCTTCCACTTCCACCGATTTTCCATCGCCCACAAAGATGTTTCTTTCACCATCACTTGGCTTTCGGTAGCTCAGGCAACCCTTCATAGAAACACTTATGTGAGTAGTAGCACCAATCTAACCACCAAGTGTTTCTAGGTACTGAAGCTAAATTAACCTCGAAATGCACCAAAGTAAGATTCATACCTTTCTTTGCACGCCATGCGTGATATTTGGTACAATCTTTCTTCATGTGTCCAGGCTTATCACAAAAGAAACAATTATTTGGAACATTCTCTTGTTTCTTTTGAGTTGGACCCTTAGCAGCTTCATTCGATATTTCCTTTTCTTGCCCTTGTCTTTAGAGGCACTAGACAAATGAGCACTTTCGGTTTTCTCACGCTTCAACCTTTCTTCCTCTTGAACACAATGAGAAATGAGCTCATTTAGAGTCCACTTCTCCCTTTGACATTATAACTAATTTTAAATTGGTTAAACTGCATGCGAGAAGCGATACCAAAACCATAAGGACAAGAAATCATCGTAAAACTTCGATCTTAAGTGCCTTAAGTTTTGAAGCAATATGAGACATTTCCATAATCTACTCCCTTATATTTCCTTGACCCTTGTACTTCATAGACATAAAAGAATTTAGAAGTGATGTCATCTCAACCTTATCATTTTTAACAAAACGTTGCTCAATATTGTCAAGGAAATCCTTAGCCTGAATAATTTCTTCAGATTCTGCACCCCTAAAGGTTTTCGGAATGTTGTGTTTCATGATCATCAGACTCATGCGATTAGAACGTTCCCACCTCTCAAAGTCCTTTTTTGCATAAGGGGTGCTAGCCGCAGTGAGAGGTCCAGGTTGTTCTTCCCTTAATGCAAGATCTATGTCCATACAGCCAAGCACTATCAGTAAGTGTCTTTTCCATTCCTTGAAATTCGTCCCATTAAGCATGGGTATAGAATTGACATTAGCAGATATTGTGGCACCAGAAGAACTAGCTGAATTTAGAACAAAAGAATAATAAGTAAATAAATAAACATGCCCACACCAATAATTCATAAGTAAACAAATAAATTCGAAATAATGACTAATTCCCCTCAAGATACCAAACACAACATTAATATCAAGTCTTTGGACAGTAATTAACTATAAGCGGTACTCTTGTTGTAGCAATCAAACATTGACAATAAACTATGTCGAACAATAGGTTAATCTTTGGACTAACGTATTGCACACATAAATTACCTTATAATTGTCACATATTTATTACCACAGGTGTTATTTAAAAATTCGCCAAATATTAATTTTCCTTTGGGCCAATTAATAAACGCATGAATTATAAAAACACAAACATCTTGATATTTTAAATAAGTTAATTTACGCAGAAGCGGTCACTTTGGTGACATTGTGTTTCAATTAACCTATTAAAATATTAGACATAGCCAAAACATGAATTTATCTGTTTCCAAAGATTTATTTTTATACACGATGATCAAAACTAAAATTTTGATCCAACTAAAATAAATATATATTTAAAATTATATATATTAACTGGAATTACTGAAAGTTATTACCAAAGAAACAAATGTGATAGAAAATTACAGGCAAATTCATAATCTGTAAATCTTAATGGTCCAAAAAAAAAAGTGCCAATATTGAAATTCAATTTCCAATAACCTAATTAAAGAGTTATCAGAAGAACATAACAGCCTTTAATTGCAAAAGGTTTGAAATTGCAGAGAAGCATAATTGCCAATTCCCATTACTGACGCAACAAGAATTTATGGCACATGGTGAATCAAACCAAAATAAAAACAAACAGAATATACAAATCAAACGAAATTTCAAGACGTATTAAGGTCGAACCCTAATTTAATATCTAAGAGAAAAACCCAAATCACCGAAAAACCACAGATTGTGAATTTCAAATTGGCATAATAACGATGGAAGATAAAAAACTCAAAAAATTACGAACTTAATGATTCGACATCAACCTGCCTATGATAACACTTGTTCGAACCAAAAAATATATTTGTAACGAATATAATCTCAAGATCTATATATATGTCAAATCATTAAGAACAAAACTAAAACTAGATTTGCGGAAGCATACCTGAATCCATCGATGGAGATTTTCCAAAGAGGGTTTGATATTCCGAGATGATAGATTACCTCTTGGCACACAACTCTCAGACGGGGAAAAGAGATATGCAAGTTAACCTATATCTCGGGGACCACTACCCTTTATATAAACTGAATTAAAATAGTTTATTAATATTTATAATTCTGCCCCTCATTGAGTTATAAATCTGACTTATGGTATCTACACTTTTAATTCCATGACAATTTAATGCCTATAACACGTGTAACATAATTGGTCACTTAATTACGTGTTAAACTTTATAATAGCAACGTACATTATACATATGTGCCCACTTTTATTGAATTTTAATCCAACAATAACCACATCAAAATATTAAAAAAAACAATGGTAAATGAATGAGCACCTGAGTCATCCAATATGGTAAGTAGCAACCGCGGCGCAGCTTCATCAGGCCGGCGGTTCTGCCAGCTGTTTTAGTCTTGAGAACCAAAACCCCCACCTCCCACCCTAGGAGGAGTCTTCCTTTGTACCATTCGACACCCCTGAGCTTCTAGGTAACTTCCCTAATAGCCATTAAATTAAAACTATATTTTAATGTTAGTATTTTTGTGTTAATAATAATAATAATAATAATAATAATAATAATAATAATAATAATAATAATGGTAAATGTGATAGTTTCGTCATTAGTATTATCTGCTGATGGTAATGGCACTGATGGGTCTAAAAAGGTTAAATTACATAAAAGGTCCCTACATCAGTGTTTTTAGTATTACTCATTCGTTTTCTCAATTTTTGTCCACATTTAGTGATTGGGTATAGATGACACACGAGTGACAAATCATTGAAATAATTAATAATGAGAAAAATATTAGATTT
This sequence comes from Hibiscus mutabilis, assembly GCA_019671005.1. Lineage (NCBI taxonomy): Eukaryota > Viridiplantae > Streptophyta > Magnoliopsida > Malvales > Malvaceae > Hibiscus > Hibiscus mutabilis. Next base: position 52,783,690 of record CM033745.1, read on the forward strand.
AGGAGTAAAACTAAAAAAATCATGGACTATATTGAGAATAAATTTTAAGTTTAGAGTCTAAATGTATTTTATCCTTATTTTTATTCTTTATATATTTTTTAATAGTCTAAAAATGCTTAAATACTTACACGATTGTATCTGTCCATACATGTTCTTAACCATTTCACAATGTACACACCTTGTAAACAGAACGATTGAACTCAAGTCTCCTGATATTTATCCAATTGTACAAAAAATACTAGTAAGATGCATATATATTATATCTATCACTTACTTTTTAAAATAATAAGTCATGTCAAATTATTTGACGAAACTGAAAATATATATTCGAAAAGATTTACATTACAAATAACTATCTTAAGTATACCAATTTTTTATTTAGGTACCTAATATGTTTTTTAATAAAATAAGTACCTAAAGTATACTTTTGGTTAAATAAGTACTTAAAATATAGTTTTTGGTCAAAATAGGTACTTAAAATATTTTTTCATCAAAGTAGGTACCTAAAATATATATTTTAGTCAAAATAGGTACCTGAATTATTTTTCATCTAAATAGAAATGGGTGGTTCAAAGACTTTGGGGTCTTGTGCAATTGATTAAATTGGACCCTTAATTTATAATCAGTAAGAGATATAAGTTTCGTTTTCAGAGAAAATACCTTAATACAAAAATAGTATTTGATTATCATCTTGAGCAACAAAATATTGACTTATAAACATCTAAATCAAACATTCACTTAAAAAGTGTCTTTCTTGTTGCATGTTTCAAGTTTTAGATAATTGTTATATATATACACATAATTATATATATAAATTTATAATTTTTTTACAAATATTTAATTTAATTTAATTTAGATTCTCTATTTTTGGGACTTGTGCGGTCGCTCCTATCACATCTGTCCAGAACCCCCACTGAAAATAGATACCTAATATATTTTTTAATCAACACATGACAACATTTAGAAATTTAGATGAAAATATATTTATACTTTAGGTACTTATCTTGACCAAAAAAAATACTTTAGGTACTTTGATGAAAAGATACTTTAGGTACCTATTTTGACCAATAAGTATACTTTAAGTATTTAATTTGATCAAAAATATTTTAGGTACCTGAATAATAAAGTTAATATAATTTAGGTACTTATTTGTGATATAAGCCATTCGGAAAAAGATGAGAGACTATGTAAGTAATAGTAAAGGGAGTAAATCAACTAAAATTTCATGGTGCAGGGACCATTTATAAAAATTAACCATAGAAAAGAGCAAAGGCAGGTCGGTGGTGTTTATACGTACGCAGGCATCACTTAAATACCCCCATTCTCTTTTCTCATAATCAAAGCTATCTGCTCAGCAAACAACAAATATAGGCAAAGACCTTAGCTTTCTCCTTCAACTCATTGTAAAGTTGCTCGCTTTACAGCACCAATGGGTGACTCACCCAACTCAGAAACTGAGTCCACCACGGTTGGTAACGGCAACAACTCGTCGTCTACTCTGTCTTCTTCACCTTCAACATCTCCCTACGGCGGAGAAAAGAGATTGGGTGCTGAACTGGGACCCCACCCCAAGAGGGGGAAGCGGCCGAGGGACAGCAGCAAGCACCCGGTTTTCCGCGGGGTCCGAATGCGGGCGTGGGGGAAATGGGTATCCGAAATCCGGGAGCCCCGGAAGAAGAATCGGATCTGGTTAGGCACTTTCGCCACCCCCGAAATGGCGGCACGTGCCCATGACGTGGCGGCTTTGAGTATCAAAGGCAACTCGGCGATCCTCAACTTCCCCGAACTCGCCGACTCGCTGCCCCGACCCGTTTCGAACTCGCCACGTGACGTCCAAGCCGCCGCCGTTAAGGCTGCCGCAATGGAGCTCTTGAGTAATAATAATAATACTAGCAGCAACAATAACATCGACGCCACGTCACCTTCACCGTCGTGGTCATCGTCGTCGAATGGGAATGACATGTCGACGCCAGACGAGCTCAGCGAGATAGTAGAGCTGCCGAGTCTAGGGACGAGCTACGAATCATCCGAGTCGGGGAACGAGTTCGTGTACGTGGACCGGTTCGATGGGTGGTTCTTTAATCCCAGTGGCATTCCCTGGTATTACGAAGAAAACTGTGGGTATTTTGGGGATGAAATATCATGGCAAATACAAGAAAGTGTTATTACAACTGGGTTTGGTCCTTCACTATGGGATCATTAATTCAAAGTAATAATAAAAACTCTTTCACAAATTTTGTTTTTACTAAACTGCCCTTTTTTCAACAAATTTTCCCCCTCTAGGAAAGGGCAAAATAGAAGAAAAAATAATAATAATAATACCTTGCTTGGGTATCAAGATGCTTGCATTGTACTCGCTTGGGGTTTTTTTTTTTTCATAAAAGTGGCAAAGTTTATTATACTTTAAGCTTTTGCATGCAGTTGTTTTGCTCAGATTGGTCAAAGTTTTTAACTTTTTTCTTTACAGCAAAGTAAAAGGTTATAAAGCTTGAACAACAATTTAATCTTTTATTTTATTCAAGTCAAAGATTATATATATTGTAAGTGTGTTTTTTTATTGGTTTTAGCTTTTGTCTTAATTTAATTAAAACTCACATCTTAATGTTTGGATTTATGCAAAATTTGTTAAACACTAAAAGGGTAAGTCACTTGTCACCTGTCATCTGTCGCATCCAACAGTTATAAAAATTCTGAATCGAATTGAAAGATAAACTCTTTTAACCATGAACAAAATTTAAATTCAAGATATTGTTTAAAAAAATATTGAACTTCATGCTATTCAAGCTAAAGTTGTTCTCCCAACGTACATTCTACTCTAAGAAAAATGCAAACCTAACACTCCATGCAGCAGTAAATTTGGGTTCATATTGACTATTATAAAATAAAAAATAAAAATATTTTTTTAAAAAGAAAAATAGTGTAGTAGGATAATAAATGGTCTGTTAGAGAGGCTTATTCCTTTGATAGGTGCATGCCAACAACCCTAGTTTGTTTACTTCTCTCATGTCATTACAAAATATATTTATGTTATGTATATATTCGAGATAAAATGTATTTTTCTCTTTTTAAAAAAAGAACTAAGAGTGTGATTCGAATATAAGACCTCTATGAATATTAGCATCACGATATTTGAATTAAATGATAACTACTTTGCGTATGTTAACGATACCGATCGTTATACGACGGGTCAAATCGACAATATTGATGACAAAAATACGAGGAAGGCAAGAATGGAAGGCAAAAGAAACATTAAAAGTCCAATGGCATATGGTCCATTGATTCATGGCTGGAAAAATTTGACCAATAATTTACAAATAGCCTTTGGCGAAACCACATTCTATATGTTATATTATTGGGTGCTACTGTGCTGAGTTCGACAAGCAAAAAGAACAAAGAAGTTGGATTCAATTTTAGTTCTAAATTGGTTCCACGGTTTTATGTTTTCTTAGTTTTGAAATTAGGTAAATTAAGCTTTGGCTACCATTTTTTTCGATTTGAATACATTTTTAGGTCTCTTTTAATTTTAAAAATAAACAAATTAAATTGTCACGGGGCATTCTTCCCCACTTAATTTTGTGACGCCCTCGTCACGAGCTTTCGCTCTCGTGATTGGTCAATTGTGCCTACCCCACTCATGGACGCTCGAAGTAAAATTTGACAGCCAAAAAGTCACTCTGATACCACTTGTTACGGGTCATTATTATCTTATCAATAGACATGTCTGATAGGATATGCAGCGCTAACGCTTATATATCTCAAGACCTCCCTTTTTATTTTCGATATGAGATTAATAACCACGCTTCTTTTTAAATGTGATAAAATTATAATTATATCTTTTTTAATTTTAAATTGATTTACTAATAATTAGACTGCAACCATCATTTTATTCCTATTTATATTTTTTTTTCTTCCGAAGTTTCATCTGGTTTCATTCCTACAAATAACCCACAAATTTATTAGTATTTTACATTTTTTCTCATTTTATGAATATTTTTTCCTTTTCATCATCAATTATTATTGTTGTTTAAAATATTTAATTTTTTTAATATTTTTAAGATCATAACCCACAAATCTCTCTTATAATGATATATATATATTGGAATATTCATACTACATGTTATATTCATATTTTTTATAAAATGAAAAATAATAATTATTGTAATTTTAATGTGGTTGGAAATTGAAAAACCTCAAATCTATCAATGAGAGGCATCTGAAAATTTAAAATAAATAAAAATTAATGGGATCGATTATCAATATTTGTGATTATCATTATAGTTTTTTTGGAATTAAATGCTGAGATTTTTTTATTAATTTTCTCGTAATTGGTCTCACACGTGCAGTTTTAATTACACGGTTGACCTTTGGTCTCAAAACAGAATTAATTGGGATTGGGAAGTTTGTGTTTTTACTTAGATAAATAAATGAAAATTTGTACTTAAAATAGTTTATGATTTCTTAAATTTCAAGCGTCAAATTTGTTATACCAAAGCATAAATGATCAGATCCAGCTACTATCCTTGTCTTCTATTCCTTGCATTAAGGTGGCAAAATTTGAATTCGCAAATGTAATGAGGGTCAATGTCACATTTAGTCCTTGAATTTCACTGAATATGCAATATGGTATTGAATAAAAAATATCTAATTTAATACTTGTACTATCTCTCATGTATCACCCTACCCCAAAAACTATAATGTCGTTAGTTTTACGACTAAATATTACAATCTAAATGCCCTCGGTGTTTTCTATAGTGAACTATAATCAATAGTCATTTTAAAAGGTTAAATTTTATTTTTTAAAATTTTGAGGGCAAGAGCACTACTGGCTCCTTTAACCCGAAAAATTCTAGAGTAAATGTCATATACCGAAATTATCACTAATCATATATATCGATATACACTATTAACTATTTTAATAACTTTTGAAATCATGATGACCTAGAAGCGTGATTATTCATTTTTAAAATAAAACATGAAAAACACTTTTCTCCATTTTCATATATTTTTTAAAATTTTAATTCAAAAATAATAAAGTTTTATTAAAAAAATAATTCCTAATTCAACTTTTAATTAAAAAATCTGAAAAGTAGCACAAAAAGTGTTTTAAAATATTTTATTCTCAAAAAAGAACAATCACGCTTTAGGTCCTCGTGATTTCGAAAGCTCACCCCTTAACCCTACCCAAAGACAAAGTTGTTATGTAGCTTGGGGGGCAACTGCCCTCCCTCCAGTTTTTTTTTTTTTGTATTAAAAATATGTATAGGGATAATTAATAATTTAGACGCTGAATTTTAATTTATTAAGACTTTGTTCATTTTATTTTATGATAATTTATATTTTGTCCCCTTAAGTTTGATTTCTGACCTTTACCACCCGCCTGTAAAAAATACCCTAAAAAAGATTTTGACATGTGATATAGTCCACATCATCCATGGAAGAGGAAAAATGTGCACGTGGCATATACTTATTGGTTGTTGCCAAGTAACCAAGTAAAACTAAACGATTTTTAGACTTTGAGGTAGATTGATAAACGGTAAAATAGTATAGGTATCAAAAGAGACATTTTTTTGAAGGTCGAATTCTTCTATTAGTTTTTTCACTATGCGTAAGTTGTGGATTTAACTTATATGTACTTTAATTTGTATTTTTTAATTCATGACCTTTTAAAACTTTGAAAATTATGTCATAGCCCAAACAATAACCATTATACTTGTTTAATTTAAATTATATTATTAGTTAGGAAAAACTACTTAAATAGTATCCCAGCTATTGTCGAAATATCATTTTAGTACTCTAGCTATTTTTTTACAAAATGGTACCTAACGTTATGTTTCGTTTTTAAAATAGTACCCTGCCGTTAAAAATTAACAGTATGCTGACTAGGAGAGAAGGAAACAAAACAAGGAAAAAAGAAGACTCATTTTATTCTCAAAATCAAAGAAAAATGAGATATACAGAGCATTCAAACTCTCTGGGCTGAGACCTCCTTTCCATGGCCGTTCATCGGCGGCCACTCCTCGCCGACCAACAAATAGGTAAGCCCAACCAACCCTCTTTGAGTTTTGATTAAAAAGAACCGAACCCAAAAGCAAACCCTGAACTTTAATCTTTAAAGAGAAAAATCTGGAAAACCCTCGTTGATTTTGGTTTTAATAAATAAGATTCTGCTTGAAAATTTTAAAATTCCTTTATTTTGAAAACAAATTTTAGGAGATTCGAAAAGAAAAGTATTTAATTTTATTTTTTTAAGGAAAAAAATAGAAGAACCCTAGAAATGAAAACAAGAAGATTAGGAAGATACTTAGAAAATTCTGCTTCTTTGTATTTTGATTCCGAAATGTAAAAGTCCTTACAATAGGTTAGGGTTTTTATATTTATACCCCGATTTACATGATTAAAAAGAAAATGAAAAATAAACAATTCCCCTTGCTTGTTTTTATTTGCATTGCCACAGCCATTCCTTTTAATTCTCATTTATTTGTTTGTATGTGTGGCGTGGAGAGTTATACAATGGGAGTACACACCGTGAAAGCTATAATTTAAAAGGAAAAAAATTGTTCTCAGTTTTGGCTTTTCTTTTACCCGTTTACATTTATTATTTTACGTTCCTCTTTTTAAATTTGGCACAATACAAAAAATATCTCCTGCATAATTATTTTTATTTTAATTTTTTAAAATAATTTAATTTCAATATTTTATTTTGAGTTAAAATAATTCCTTTACAAATGAAAGTTGTTAGTCAACTAACGATAAATGACTTGAAATGACGTGACAAACTTACATGGCAGTACACACCGTGATAGTAAAGTCATATAAGCAATATATCGATTTTACAGAATGACACATCGGTTAAAAAATAATTTTATAAAATATAAAATATTTTTTCTTCTGACATGTCATTATGTCAAGTCATTTCAAGTTGTTTATCGTCGGTTAACTAATAGTTTTCATTCACGGAAGGGCCATTTTGACTTAAAAACATTGAGTGTTAAACTACTTCAGAAAATAATAGGGACCAAAATGATTATTCAATCAAACGTTATGGCCATTTTTTGACATTAAGCCTTTAAATTTTTTATATTTTTTCCATCGTCGATAATGGTAGTAACTTTAAATTGGTCTTCGACCGCTGGTTTCCATTTTCTCTCTTTTTTTCCTCGAACCCTTAATATACTTTATGTTATTTTATTTTGAGTTATATTATTTTATTTTATTTAGTTAATGTCTTCTTTTCATATGAAATTTGAATGATAGATAAATTTTTGTCTACTCTTATGACATGTTTTTTTATTTATTTTCTTTCGAGGTTGGATTTGATTAAAGATTAGTAAATATAGTATTAATTTGTATGCTAACATCAACTATGCCATGTGCACATCACTAAAATGATTAAAATGAGAATAATTGTCTAAGTTATTTTTTGGATAAAATATTTGTTTTATTTATTCAAGAAACAACAAGCTGTTACAAATCTATACATCAAAAAGGAAAATCATCCCAAAGTTCAGTGGTGGATCCAGAAATATATTTGAGGGTGGGCACAAATCATGAATATTACAAAAATTTAAGGACTAATTTATAAAAATTAAAAAAATTAAAGGTAAATGTGTAAATTTTGAAAAAAACAGGGTGAGCACAGGCCCACTCCACACTACATTTGCATCCGTCGTTGGTTCTCCACACCTCGCACAATCGAATATTTTCAGTATTACTTCTATCTATATACCTCATGTGCTCTAATTTCCATTATCTCCTGTACATAGTGTAAAATAGCAGTCGAAATTTCTAGCTAGATTTTGAAAGACCTCAAGTTTTTCTCATGCCAAATGCAGTAAATAAAAGCATTCCATCGCAACTCCTCGTCGCAACAAAGTGGCGTGCGGAAAGCACCACAAAGTCATGTAAGGAATTCCCAAATATACTTAAAAAAGCGACAGTCAGCAAAAAGATAGTTACAACCTTGATGATCAACATTGCAAAAACATCAACAATCACCCCCATCCTCGTTAATCTATCTTTGGTAGGCAATCGATCGAGGATAGCCATCCATGAGATAATGTGAAGAGGGAACCATATAATCTTGTGCCATTGTACTTAGGCCAAACCTGCCTAATGGTATCCCATATCCATCTGACTTTAACAAGTGCCAAATCATGCACATTGTCAAACAATCCAGCAGCTTCATATCTTAATTTCAGCAAATTTTTTTTATTGTCCAATTGAAATAAGGTTTGCATTCTATGCGCCAGAAGCTCTCACCTTTGAGGACATGCTCCCCAAAGAGAGCCCTCGTCAGCTAGGATTTTCTTTATTAAATACTTTGTTCCAACAAGCAAGGACTTTAAGTCTAAGGCCTCCCTCCGATTTAAGAGAACATATTTGCTTCCGCCCTATTCTTGCACCTTTAGTCGCCCTTTCAGAAGAATCTAGTGCATAATTGCTCAAGCATACAAATCACGACTTTTGGAGGGTAAGTTGTCCGCAACAATAGTTCATTATGCTAAACAAGACAACCATTGATTTAGCCTAGTCCTCACCTTGTCAATAAGGGCATAACAATTCTTTTTCGAGAGCTTCCTAGTTATTAAGGGAACACCCAAGTAACGAACCGGAAGAGTCCCAATAGTGAACCCTATACTTCGATGAATATTCTTACAACTGATGCATTTAGCCGAACGTCAAAGAGCTTATGAAATTTATCAAGTGTGCTACGAACTCTCAAAACTGAATCCAGAGAAACCATGCATAATATAAGGATCAAATTGAAAATTATAAAAATTGAAAATGGCATAAATCATGAGAAAACGAAAGAAAAAGGGACCGAATTATGAAACATGGATCCGGCAAAATCTTAATTTGGTCGCTATTTTTAACATTGACCATAAATCATAGACCAACCTTAAAACATTTTGAACATAAATCGTCTATTAAGCTTAAAGGAATGACATTACAGTAAGAATGGAGTTCTAAAAAGGCTTAAATGAAAAATAAGTGAAAGTGTACCTTTTTAAACTTTAGGTACCTAAAGTATTTTTTGATAAAAATAAGTGTCTAAATTTTTAAATGTTATAATTTTAAATGTCATTCGTTTAAAAAAATCGTTACACAATAAAAATATGGTACATGGTATGTTTTCATTATTATATTAAAAAAATTAAAAAATATATAATTTAAAAAACTTCAAAATTTTAAAAATTCTCAAAAAATTTAAATCTTTAATGCTCAAAACCACAAATTAAAAAAAAAAAACCGTTTACGATAGAATTTTCCAATGACATGACATATTTAATAATTTTGAAGAGAAAAATTGAACAACGTGCACCATTGACAAATGCAACATTTTGATTTTGATACGACTTTCCAAAAATAAATCTAATAATGGGATATTATTTAGTAATTTTGTAATTACTCGAAGAAAGGCTAAAGGCTATTAGATAATCATGTCTATAAAGGGGTAAGTAATAATTCAATTTGCTTTTAAATTGATGAATCTTAAAAAAAAAAACGACAACCCTAGCCGCTTTCAACTGTATTTAACAATTAATTTTAATATTAGTTCTCGATTATCAAATTTATTATTTTTTATATTTTATATTTTTATATTTTAGAAAATATTTTTGTCTTTGTAACACGTGTTTCCTCTGTTCTTATAGTACGCTTTTTTTGTTTTTGTGGTTCGTTTCATTATATCCTTGTGACATGATTTTAGCATACTTTAGCGATCGGTTGATGCTCGTACAGAGATCTTCACGGCAGTAATCTTTGATTATGGTTCCGTCGGTGGTCTTAAAAAGATGGATTCACACTCGGTTGATGGTTGGTTGCCGATGTAATCAGACCTGGGTAGCGGAGCAATCTGCTTAATAGCTTGTTCGCTCACTACTCTTTTTTCGCTCCCGTAAAGTGTCTCGTTTGGATAGAGACAAGGAAATTCAAGAAAGTTTCTGAATTTTGGTATGTTAATCTCGATGAAAGTGTATGCTTTTCTTTACACAATTGTAAGAAATTCTTAGTAGTCTTGTCCTCTTTTTTTTTCTTCTTCTTTTTGATGTATTATTTTGTATTATTTTTTATAGTGATTAATAAAATTCATATGTCATTATTCAAAAAAAATTGACGAATCTTACAAGAAATACTGATAAATGATTATCTATCATAAAGTATCTATTGATAGGATAAAGTCATAGTTTATTTTCGATATTGAAATTAAATTATAAGTTTTCATAGAAGATAAAATATAATTTTATTATTAAATTAATTTATAACTTTGTAGTTTTTAGAAGGCTTTACTGTAAAATAAGTGGCATTATATATATATATATATATATATATATTATTTTAGGTATTTAAAGTTTATTTTGGTCAAAATAAGTACATAAAGTTATTTTTTAATTTAAAATAGGTGCCTAAAATAAGCCACGTGCCAAATAATGATTGGATATTAATTTTTTTTAAGTGCTTGCACCTAAAACAAACAGAATGAAACTTTTGGCACCTAATATGAGCAAAATAAATTTTTCGCACATATAACAAAAAGATTCTATAATTTAAACACTTATTTTAGAGTAAAGCTTTTTAGAATGTTTAAATCAATTTTTATTATTTTATTGGGACTAAAAATATAATTTTATCATTATTGCTTATAGTTTTAAGATTCTTTTAGGGAATTTAAGAATAATTTTATTATTTTAGAAGAAGGGGCGAAGGAGCTTGAAGAAAATTTTAAATTTTTAGGATTAAAATATAATGTTATAACTTTAAAGGATTAAAATGAAATTTTATCGTTTATGAGTCAAAATATAATTTTATCACTAACTTTTTTGAATCTTTAAAGTTCAAAGGGACTAAATTAAAAATTTAACCATTCTAAGTGTCATGACCTTGTCCTCCTCTAGTTCTGCCCCTGTTTTGGAGGGCCAAAAGCCCTGCTATCCCCCTACTTCGTGACTACTATCAATAATTATTAGTGCAATGAAAAATACATTACATTACGAGAGAATTAAAGGTCGACTTTTAAATTGATATTATTAGAAAAATAAATCATAAAAGTTATCATTAAATTTTAGGCGGTGCATGCTTTAAGTCACTGAATTACTTGAATTTCAGTATTAAATTTTATTTTTTATTTTAATTATATTATTGAATTGTTAACTTGAAAACAACGTAATGATATAGATAATAGTTCCATTCATGTGATGGTATGGTCAAAACGGCGACGTTTAGACATTAAATTTTATATCAATTTTGTCACTAAACTTTTAAATTTTGTATTGATTTGTCACGGTCAATTGTTGCTTGTCGTCGCCCGTCGCCGATCATCATTATGGCAAGATTGATACCAAACTATTCGTATTTAACCCATTTTTTCTCTTTGGATTTAGATTGATTTATCGCAAAACTTACTCAAAATCAACAAAAATCCAACTAAAGGTTCGACGTGCTAATATTTTGTTCTCATTCGATAACCGTATGATGAGGTTAGTTTTAAAAAATGTTGTTGTCTTTTCGAAATAATGGTTCTCACCATCATATTTTTGAACAAACACCCCAAACATCTCGTATTTAAGAAAGTCTCAAAACCCTAAAAATATTTTTTTATTTCATATTTTTAAAGAGATTTTAAGAAAATTTAAACCCGTAAAATGAATTTATTGGTGCTTATGGTGACTCTAAAAGACATGGAAAAGTGACAGTTTTCTACAAAGGTAGAAAATGAGTGAAAAAACTTTAATTTTCAAGAAAAAGATGATGAGGTGGAATAAATTTTTTGTTTAGCTTTCTAGTCGGCACACGTCAACACTAAACTACCTCATATATAATGTTAATAAGTTAACGACTTATTAGTATAATTGAAACAAAAATTAAATTCAATGTTAAAACTAAAACAATTAAAATATCAACACGTGTTTTTCTTTTAGTCAAAATATCGACACGTGTTTATCATTTAATTTAATGTTCTTTGTATATATTATAGATACAAAAAGTTATTAGATGAACCCGACTCACCACGTTATTTGTGGTCCTAGCTAATAAGATTCATCTATCTTACTTATCATCACTTCTTTCTTATATATTAATAAAAATTAAATAAATATTTTAAATTAAATGAACTTTATTGACTAAAACCACAGATAAAATGGTAAATTGGGTCCATTTAATAATTTCTCTTATAGATACGGCCTAGGGGTACATTCATGGAACCATTGACAAAAGTAATAATCATACATTTGAAACCAGACAGTACTCCATAATCCGAGTCTCCATGTCCATGTACAATTCCACGTCAATTGGACCCCATGCATGGCATGTAAGATTAGATGTTGACATAAAGTTGTGTACATGAAGCTTTAAGATGGTGGAAATGGACCATATTAAACTATATCCTTCATGTCATGATTATGTTTTTGAACGTGCTCTTAATATGTATTCCCAATAATTTTTGTTCTTATTAGAATGATTAAAGTTCAAAGTTGTGTTAGAAATGTTTTAAATTGAATTATTAATTTCTTTAGGGATCAAAATCGGAATATTTCAGTTTAGTTCTAGAGTTAAAAGGGTTAATTCAATTTAAAGAGGGTCAAAATTGTAGTTTTATTGTTTAACGAAGGAGGGCCAAGACCAATCACGTCTCGCTTGATTCTAATTAGGAATGACAACAGGTTGGATATTTATAAATTTCAAAATTCCGAATCTAAATCTACATATAGGTCTAAAATTTCGAATTTGTTTATCTATAATTATCTAAGTATTATTTCCTATGTCCAAATTAAATATTTTAGTTGAACCGAAATAAACCTGAACATATTTACCTGAGCTGAGCAGAAGGTTACCTGAAAAATATATTAAAAAAATAAAGAAAAAACGGATATGAATGCAGCAGAACTCACTAAAAAGTTAAATATATTAATTTTTATAAAGCCATATTTATGGCGTAAAAAATTGACTTGGCATGAAAACTTAATTGAAACTGGCGATTTCCTATTGATCCGACTTGAAACCAACTAACCCATTATAACCAAACTCGAACTAAACCAAACAAAACACAAACTGAACCAAACCGGTTGTAGTCAAACTGAAATAACTCGAACCGAAATCGGATCGAACTCATCAACCCATTACTACCTATGTAATAAAAAGGAGAGTTAGCCCTTCCGATATAAACACTGAAATCAGATATTCAAATAGCGATCTTTTACAACGATAACGACCGTTATCTAGTAGTAGCGATATTATTCAAAATCGTGAGCGATCCGTAATAACTATAATTCTTTCGTTAATATTCGTAACCGTAATAAAAGACTGGACGGAAAATAAAAACGCAATTTAAATCTCCGACTGTAAAACGTTAGGTGGTGTCAGTCTTAGTTCAATGGCGAGGAACACGTTAGGGGCCTCCATGATTTGCGGCGTCTACAGATGCTCTCAGACAAAATATCTCAAAAGCCACAACCGCACACTGTGTAAAAAAGCCGACACTGAAGTATTGTTTCGACCTTAGTTTGATTAGTAATGGCTTCTGCTTTGTCTTTTGTTGGAATTGATTATAATGGAGAGAATCAAATTAGGGTTAGGTGTCGGGAAGATGAACATGGTGGGTCGGTTTGATTTTTAGAAAAGAAAATTAAAAAGTGAATATATGTTCTTTTCTCAATAACTTTGGTCTGGACATATGTTTTGGTCTTGTTGTGAAAAACATGAGCTTTGAAAATTTAATTACCTCTCCTTTTTGAATGATAAGAAAAATTTTAAAAAGGATTATTTGATCGGCCATTTTATGGGACAAACTCTACTACAATTAAAGATAAGAAAAATTTTAAACCGGGTAACGCATACTGCTGTACACTACTAATGTTATACATCGTTACGCACTATTACTTTTTTAATGAAGAGTAATTATTAAAAATTTCGAAGACTCGACGTACAATTAATCATGTTTTAAAAAAAATCATTCTATGAACTATTCTCACCACCTCATCTATGATCTTATCCAAGCACAAAAACTATTGACTTAAACATTGTTGGACCCAATCCATGCAACTTTGGAGTAAAATATCCAAGGACCGAAAAGCCCAAAATACATAAGTACTCCCGAACGCAAACAACGTTAAACGGGTAAAATCTTTTAGCTTATGATGTCAAAATCATGGTTTGACAAACCAAATAAAAAAAGTTAAAGACAATGGTGTTTTTGTGTTTGGGGAAACTTTTAGGGTTTGCTTAGAGACAACCAAGTCATTGTAAGAAAACGTTGGTGTTTGTAAATGTAATGGTGCAAAATCATACCCAACCTTGGGAATTGAAGTTCCTTTACCTTGAACAATATTGATTTTGTCTTGAATTATAACAATGGGAGAGCCACTAACAACCGGTTAGTCTAGTGATATAAAATATTAGATCTTAAACAAGATTAAGGGTTCGAATCTTGATATTGTAAATGAAGAAAATGAGTTAGGAAGGTCACCCTATATTATTAGACTTCTGTAAAATTCAACTGAATCAATTGGTCAATAAATTAAATACCAATAATTAAAAAATAACAACGCAAGAGCCAAGAGGAAATGGTTAGACATGAAGAAAAGACTGGTAGTGGTCTGTACATTGTTGGTCCAAAAAGAGTGGGTGAAGACTTAGAACTTTGGGTCGGACAGGCCGTGTTGAACCTTGCAAACAAGCCAATTCATACCTTGCTTAAGTTATGCACAACAAATTCAGTTAAACTAATTTTTTTAATAGAAGTCGTTAATTTTATTAAAAAGAAAAATATCTAAAATTATAATAAGAATTTAAAAAAATCATCATAAATTAAATACATAATTTAAGCATTTTTTATAATATTGACACAAGAAATTAGTCACTATAGATCATATATGGACCATACATGAAAAATGTTAAAAAAACTCAACCAAAAGACTAACAAAAAATAGATCAAATGAACAAACCGCATTGACAAACGAACCACAAAAGGGGATTAAGCTATTGAAAGACCACTAAGAAATACAAATCCAAGTCAAGCGTTGTGAGAAACTATCCACAAACACAAACCATGTATCCAAATTCAATCTGAGGGTCCAAAGCTAGAAAGATCAACAAAATTACAAATAAACGTCACCTTGATCAGTTGTGACATCGACAAATCCAACCTTGAGAAAACATAAAATAAAAAGAATGGTAAAAACGACTGAGAAAGAAACAAAAAACACGCCAAAAGAAAGAGGTAATTGAACCATAAAAGCAAAAAAAAAAACGTGTCATAAAAGTAGAATAATTTTTATTAAAAACTAAAAAAATTAAAAAAAGAACCGACGGTCGACGACCAACATCTAAGTCGATGCGGTCACCGGCTAAATAAAGTTGAAAAAGAAAATAACGTGGTGCTCTGTAGAGATAAAATTGGTTGAGGCAGTTAAACTAATTAGTTTGTAATCACTAATTTTGTCTGAGGTTAACATATTTTCCTTATTTTGCAATGACGGGCTTATATATGTTTATATTATTATTAGGTGATTTTAAAATGGGCTCATATTTTTTAGTATACGTATTAAGTATATATCATAAGTATGTGTTTATTATGTATGTCTATTTAAAATACGAACATATATGTGTTGTTTATCAAAATTGCATTAGTGTATGTATGTGTTATTAGTATATTATATGTGTTTACTATTGTTAATATGAGTGTATATAGGTATTATGCGTATGTATGTATATTTTCGTTGTTACTTCAATATCATTAATACCTAACTATGAGTGTATATGGCATGTATAATTGTATGTGCGTATTATGTGGTGCATATGTATATGGTATAAAAGTATTGTTAGAATTACTAATATGAGCTGATAATTAATTAAGGGAAAAATAAATAAAATAAATATATAAATGTAAATAGATTAAATAAATAAAGCCCACGTGTTTTATTTCAGTCCATTACATGTCTAAAACCCATAAATAATAATATTACATTATAAGCCCATTTATGGCCCAAGTATAATACAAACAAAAACCCCTAAGTTTGATAAATGGAAACCCTAATTTGTTTATCCTTTGCGCAGCCCAATCTGGACCGTTGGATCAAGGGCTGCTGATCGAACGGTCCAGATCAAATAAGAGATCCTTCAGCTCCCCGCGCGCTACGTGTCATTATCCCGCACTGCTACGCCAATCACCAGATGCAATCTGGACTGTCCGTTCTAGAGGAGATCTCAGCCATCGGATCAGATCTGATTCAACGGCCCAGATCGAGCCAGACCATTCGAATCTCGCGCGTGCAACCCACGCTCCGGCCGTTCAGCTTCTTCACGCACCCACGCGCTGGCACCAGTTCATCTCCTCATCGGCATAATCACATCACCGGGATTTCTGCTGCCACCACCAACTCTCTAAACCACCGAACAGCAGAAAAAACATAAAAAACAGGCAGAAATCAGAGCATCATCATCCACAGTTATAACATTCAATGTTTTCTTAAACATGTAAACCATAGGCAATAGGGCAATGAATAATCGAAATGAGATATAAGCATACCACTTGTAACGGACGACAGTTTGAACAAAAACCCAGAAGCAATAAACAAAAAAACAACCTTTCGAGGTATCTTCTTCCTTTTTCAGTTTATCTATATGCAAGTATATACATAAAAATGATAGAAAAAAAGTTAGGGTTTTACCCATGTAGATTTTCCTCGCGTCGTTTCGGTTTCCTTTGACCGACTCTACTCAGTTGATAAGCCGGGGCCTCTTCAAGACTGGGTATGGTGAAACGGTGGAAGCACGCGGCGGCGGAAGCCCTTCGTTTTATTCGGCTTTTGGGTTTCTTAACTGGGAAGGGGTTGATTTTGATAGAATAAGGTTATGATTTAGGTTCGAGTTGAAAAAGGAGCATTTTTGGGTAGGTTTAAGTTCACCGGCTATTGCTCGGTGGCGGCCGACACGGCGGTAGCCCGGCCGATTTTTGGGATTTACGGTGGAGGAAGCCGTCGGAATCTGGGTTCATGTTGAACCCAGATGAACACGAAGAATGTGTTCAGAGCGTTTTGGGGGGTGTTATAACAAAGAAAAATGATCGAAAAATCAAATATTCGGACTAACGGGGTATGTAAAATGTTATAAAATTTTAAATGGTATAATCTCACTTTTAGTCTCTCCGCCCTAAAATAATCACGCCGGAAGAGCTTTCGTATGGTCCAATTACACAATTGGTCCCTCCGTGTGGGATAATTACCATAGGAAGCCATTCCGTCTTTTTAAATTACCCCCTAGGTCCTTCGTAATTTTTCAAAATTTTCAATTACATCCCTGTCATTTCTTTTAATTTTGCCTTTGTATTTTATTTCCTCACAATTAGGTCATTTTTCCAGTTTTATTTGTTCCTTTTTTTAGTTTAAATTTTGCATGTTTATGTTTAATATTCGCAATTTAATTCTTATGTTATTTTGCTAAGTTGTGATGGTATTTTTAGGGATAAAATTAGCTAGAATAGAATGTATTTTAGGAATTTAATGTGTACTTAGGTTTAGCATAAATCAATAAGTGACGTACAGTTTTATGTCTAATATGCATTTGTTGGTAAATTAGAAATTAGTAAAAAAATTGTGAATGTTTTTCAATTTATGATAAGTTTCCGAATAAAATAGGAATTGTTAATATATTATATATATATATATATATATATATATATATATATATATCGAAATGTTTTAATGTATAATATATTTTAGTATATAATGGTTTTATGAAATAGATGCTTTCAATATGATGGCTTTAAAGAATAAGATAGAATTATGTAAAGTATAATATATACCCATAACATATTATAATATATATATATATATATATATTTCAAAGCACAATATGATCTTATAAAACAATACATACATGTTTTGGAAATAATGTATAGTTTTCAAGGTATATTGAGTAATTTTGAAGAGTATAATTTTTGGTACATAAAATGTAAAGTTTTCTTTTGTATGATAATGTAATGCGAAAATGAAATAATATATGGTTCTTGATTTGGTTTAAAGTATATAAAAGATTTCGGCAAAAAAATGAATAATGTATATTTTTAAATACTAAGTTTTTATATATATTATGACTTTAATACGTAATTCATTTTGATGTATACTTTCAAACAATAGTTTTTTTATATACATTACATAACTTTTATACACAATGTACTCTAATGTGTATTTTTAAATAATAAATTTTTTCTATGTTATATTATTTAAATATATGATGGTACCTAAAATCTTTTGGGCTTTTTTTTAAATAATCATAATTTAGGCCTTGTTTTGCACTTTGGGCTTTTGTTTTATTTAAGTAAATTAATTCAATTAATCTAGATCGTGTACTCGGGCACGATCTTAAACTTAAAATTAGCCCTAGATTTTTTTAGGCCTGAGTTAAATAAGAGTTTGAATTAATTTAATGAATTTAAGTTTATTCTTGGCTTATTGGAGTAAACTTTAAATTCATTAAATTAAATGAACTTTTCTTAATCACTTTAAGGGAAAAAACAATTTTAATTTTAACTTAGCATTAAATTACAATTTAGTCACCATAAATTGGGTTTCTTAATCTTTTAAGGCTAAATACGTAATTAGGCTATATATCAAATTGGGCCATTCCTTTTGAATGTTTACATTTATGCCCTTGATTGACATACCTCAATTGAAATTCATGTAATCTTTAATCTTAATTGCATCGCTAATCAATTTAAATCATAAAAAGGGAGGTATTTATTAATTCCAATATTTGTGTTATAACAGTCCGAGCTTAAAGGATGTAGACCAAACATTCGGATTAGTTCTTACCATCCTGAGGTAAATGGATTAAAAGCTAACAAGATCATCACATCATACTTAAGTGTTTGCATCATGCATAAAGGTGACGTACGGGGGTCGAATCATAAATTAACACGAGAGTCGGGCTTATTCGATGTCGGTTTAATCTATGGTCCGAAATATCGTCAACCTTACTAATTAAATGTTCAATTAATTCGAGTCCACCAATTCGATAAGGCCCGTGTAGTCAAGGTTAATTTTCATCTAAGAACTTCGAATTAAACTCAATCTAAATTTCAATAACTTTCATTCTTAGGAGCAACAAATTTTCTGGTACCGATCTCCGGGTGTGATGGGGGTGCTAATCCTTCCCCGCATGTAACCAACTCCCAGACCCTTTCGTAACGAGCCTCTGGTTTTATGGTATCCGGCTTACCTTACCCAAGTGGCCGATGACGACTCTAAATTTTCATCGTTTTGGAAAATTTAAAATTTTAAAAAAAATCCCCATTTCCAAAGAATTTTCATTAACAATTCAGGGGATAATTAGTGGCCGACTTATTTTCTAAACAAACGCCCTTAACACGACAAAATTTCTTTTTTCGAAAAAGAAAAAAAAGAGTTCACTACAAGGTTGACACAAGGTAACAACATGTCAACAATGTATACATTTTCAATTATGTAATTATCATAATAAATTAAAGATAATAAAAAATAGAAAAAAAAGCAAACACAAACAATCTGTAAACCTGTAAAACAAACATGCACAAATTTTCTCTGGATTTCCCATCTTCTGTCTCATCCCAATTCACTCATTTTCCTACCATAATTGTAATGCAAATATTCATTACTCTCTTTTCCTTTCTCCCATCATTTTTCTTTTTCAAACGCAACGACGATGCTGACAGAATGATTATCGAATGATGTTTGTTGAAAATCAAAATCGAAATATTAAATAAATCTTCAATAACTCGAGCATTACAAGGACGAAATCATAATAAAATGAAAGTGATTCCACATTTGCAGTACATGCAATCATAAAAAAAATTCTATTTGTTGAATGTTACAATTGAATTTTAAAAGGAACTAAATGTAAAAGAGGTCTAATTCTAGTTTTAGTCCATCAACTATGTTAAAATATGAAATTTAGTTTTAATACCTTCATTTAACATAGTTTGGTCTCTCCATTTTTATATGTTATGAGTAGATCCAAATCGATAACACCGATAATTAATGTCTTAGCATCAAAGTTTGGTCTATCTATTTTTAGTCATGTATTAATAAATTATTTTTTAAATATTTTATTAATTTTTATATCATTTTAGTATTTTAATATTTTCTTACTCATATTTTTTTTCTTGAGAAAATTATTTTTGCCCTCGTACTCAACTAAAAAATTAATTTTACCTTTAAACTTATTCAAAAATCAATTTTGCCCCTCTACCACGTCATCTTCACACGTGGACTGCTATATCAGCATCGTAAACTGTCATGTCAGCATCATAACGGTCAACGTTGGCTTTCGTCAATCAAGGGGCAAACGGTGATGCAATACGACTACTTCAAGGGCCAAATTGATGCGAAAATACTATAGGGACAAAATCGATAAATTGAGACTAATATAGGGACAAAAATAGCCCTTAAACCTAAAAAAATCATATTATCACTTTCACCGCAATAACTAATGGTGTTTTTGATGAATTACCAAATTATGCCGAATAAGGATTAAATTTCAACATAGTAGAGGGATTAACATTCGTAATTAAACCATTGAGGAAATGTTAGAAAATCTTAGCCACCAGAGAAAACATCACAATCATTGTCTTTTTTTCC